>BSBM01000643.1:11605000-12218333 GCA_027924585.1 Larix kaempferi
GTGTATCTATGTAAAACACAATTTATGAAAAAAATCTCCGCTCAATATAGTTTTCAAATCAATATCCAATAAATAAAGGTTTAGCATTGCAACAATAGATATTAGGTTACACAAATGGTTGCCCTCCAATAGCCTTTCAATCTAAATAAAATTAATCTCACAGTATCCTACTCCCATGGACCCCATACTCTCCCATCTTCTATGTATTTTAGATTTGGGCAACACCTGTATTAACTACAGTATTTTTGTCTAAAAATTGTTCAATATTACAAGTGACCTCCTCTACTTAAAATATTGTAACACGAAAAGGATGACACAATGACGATCTTTCCATATCAAGAGTAGTACTTTAACCTTATTCTATGTTTCCATTGATGTGTCCTAGAACATATGATCTGAGGGATTCACAAACATCTCTTGGAAAATCATCAATAAAACACTAATCTTCGTAGTTGTGTACCTGGTTGCAAAATGGCAAGTAACAGATGAGTTATCAACAGTCCTATTTTCAACAAAAGATCCATCTTTAGCCTCTCTTTTGATACGATGAGAAGAGACACCTGGTTTCCCAATCTCTATTTAAAAACGAGGCTCACCTAACATATCCATCAAATTTCACCTCCTAAACCTTGGCCCATCTCTTGATTACAAAATCAAAGGTTTTCTATATTCAAGGGTTACAAACGAAGGAGATTCATAGAAGATGGTATACCTTTGGTATGCATTTCCTGCAATGCAACTCCAGATTGAAAATACCACCCTCAACTGCCACCCAGAAATCCTGCAAAAAATTTGAGATTTTAATGGGAGTCCTTTCATCAATAAAGTGAATCCCTCCCCTTGTGTGCACTTTACAGGTTAGCTCTTGTGTAGTCTTCCTAAAGTAAAGTCTAACATGAAACTTACACAATAAACTCTCCACAACTCTAGAAGGATTTTTCTGTTTGTGAAACACGAACTATTTGGCTCCCTATCCCTCAAGATGAAAACAAATGCAATTTTAGCACAAGATGAATGATTTGGATTGCTTGTAAAGCTCTATCCGATGGACGTAAATGACATTTAGACATTAAAATTTCCATAACTCTAGAAGGATTTTTCTGTTTGTGAAATATATGGACTATTCATCTCCCTATCTCTTAAGATGAAAACAACTGCAATTTTAGCACAAGGTGAATGATTTGGATCTCTAGTAAAGATCTATGTGGTGGATGTCAATGGCGTTGGGCCCTTTTTTTACAGTAGTTTAATTATATAAGAGGCAAATGTTTTGGAATAATGTCCCTTGTGCTGGAGTGTGGGGTGCCACTGAACTTTTCAGTGAATTGTGGGTTCCCTGTTTAATGAACTTTAGGTTCTCTGTTTAATTGGATTTACTTTTGTCCTATGCTCAAACAGGAGGTTCTCTAAGAAAAATGGATGCAAACAATGATTATGAACACTCGGTCATAGAGAGAAAAGGAAACCCAAGCCCAAAATGTTATGGTTAAGTATGTTGGACATCCATAAACAAATTTATCTTCCGTACCAATAAGTTCGTAATAGTTTGTTTCAGATTTTGAGTCATCTACCAAATGGTTATGGTCAAGTATGCTGGACATCCATAAAGAAATGTATCTGTTGTACACAAATTTTCGTAATTGTTTGTTTCAGTTTCTCTAAGAGTCATCTAGCTAAATTTACAAGGCCCAACAAAAGGATAAGGAAATGTGACACGGGAGAAAACCTGCACTTGTCTACAACCAAAAATTGAATTAACAAAATCTAAAAGCAAAACATCACAGCGAACATTTTATTCCAAACACCCATGCAACCTTGGTGAATCATCGTTCCCTGTTTTGGATTCTGAAATAGAGGAGATACGGCCTTGAAACGCCAATGATACATATTAGATTTGTACATATATGTTTCAAATGTTTTAGATATGTTTCGGAATAGGGTGATACAGTTCAGGGAAATAGTAATATTAAATTCTTAAAGTAAAAGTGGCATTCTCCTTATATTTCATTTTCTATCATTTTACTTCAATTTTTAACATTACTATTAATTGTTTCAGGATGTTTGAGAGTGGTTCCAACGAATCCAACCTCATCGGAATTCATATGCAAAAAGTAGAATTTTTAATCCCATTAAGAATTCAACAGACTTAACAGTTTTTAGGATTGCAACGTTGCCACTGGATTATATCATATATGAGGGTATGGAATTGGCATTCAATCAAGCACATAAACCCCTCTATGTACCTTGATGTTGGTCATGTCAATTGTTGAACTCCTATGTCTTGGATGGACCTGGACCCACTTCCATAGCTAGAGGATGTGAACATTGGTGCTGTACAGGTACCTTCAATCCCAAGGGAATCAAGCCAGGCTCGGGATCCCTATTTTCGATCTACTTTTGTTGAGGACATAGATGATGACTCTAACTCTAAACTCTGAGCATGAGGATTCAGATGATATTAGTTAAAAATTAAAAGTTTTCATAGTATCATGTTACATGTATGATTAATGATATTTGATAGTGGTGTCAGGTGATGATGATGATGTACAATGATAATATTATGATGATTGCGATGATAATGATATATATATATATATATATATATGTTAGACTATGGTAACATATATATATATATAGATATAGATATTAGACTACGGTAACTTCGAGATGTCCTCCATGGTTCAAATGCCTTACATGGAGGTACATCAGCTGCATAGGCATCGGGATGGAGTAGAGGGTGAGATGCACTCTACTGAATGGCATGAGTCCAGTGGTGGATGCATACAGACCTTCCAGAGTGTTTTGACCTTTACATGCACTGTCAGTGATCATTGGATGCATGCAAAAGTGAATTTTGCATGCACCAAGAATTAGGGTTTTGGAAAACCTAATTCATCGGTGAGATTATTTATAGAGACAGGGGGTCACCAGACGAGGTTGCTCAGTTGTATTGTTAGAGAGTGATAGTGCTGGAGTGAGGAGGGCACAATTGTGCATGGAGGGAAACTTTCTGAGAGAGAGAGGAGTTGTTGCAGGAGCTAGGAAGGTCAGAACTGAGCTGGATCAGTGACCTTTAGCTCCGGAGTCACTAGGCACCCAGATCTGTGGACTGAGATAGTCCATTAGAGAGCATTCTGCTCAGTTTTGAGGAGACCGAGTTCCCTTGGAGGAGGGTGCATTTCCCAAGGAGGGAGAAGCTCGTTTGGATCCATATTAACCGATTCAGAGTATGAGACTTCAAGGATAGCCTTGCCTCAGAATTCGAGGAAGGTTAGGGACGATCAGAGATCATATCTACTGAGATCCGGTTCGGTACGAGCATCCAATATCCAGAGGGGAGGGTGCACTTCTACATGCATATAAGAAGGATGTCTTCAGAGAGAGCATATCAGAGCAGTGTGATACAGAGAGGCAGTTAGTCAGAGGCACCTGCAGAGATACTCACATCTAGTTTACCAGTTAGGGGTTGTTGATGTATATGTAACTTTGGAATGTATTTAATCTATGTATTTCATATATATTTATTGTACCATTATAAGAGATGTGTTATTCCTCTATAAGGAAGTGTCGTCATGTGGATTGACAAGTGTCGCAAGTGTGTGTGCTTGCCGATGGGTTATTAGACCACCATGTGTGGGGTCGGCCCTGAAATATATATTATATTGTGGATGTATCTAGATAGACAAGTCGGCCCCATAGTGTAACTGGGAAAACAGGTTAAGTATAAATAGAGATCGGGAGATCTCTATTTGGATCATTCGGAAAGACACACTTCTCTCACTCAGAAAGTGGCGCACTAGTGAGGAGGAGGATCATCTGCTCTAGGAGACTATCTCAAGACTATTTTGGTTGGCGCATGAGAGAGAGAGGAGTTGTTGATGTATATGTAACTTCGGAATGTATTTCACATGTATATGTATATTGTATTCCTATAGAGATGGTATTATTCCTCTATAAGGAAGTGTCGTCATTTATATTGTAAGTGTCGTAACTTATACTTGATGGGTTATTAGACCACCTTATTTGGGGTCGGCCCTGTATAAGTCATGTGGGTCAAAGGGTTATTAGACCACCCTATTGGGGGTCGGCCCACTCAGCATTATGTTATGTGGTTAAGTTCGAGCCTACATGAGTTAGGTAAAAAGGCAAGTCAAGTCAAGTATAAATAGAGTGCGGGAGGCACTCTATTTACTCACTCACTTCTCACACATGCACTCAAGGAGGAGTGGCGCACTTATGGAGGAGGAGGATCTGCTTCTAGGTTATGGCTATCTCTCTTGGTTGGTTGTATCATTGCTCTATCTATCTCTGAGGAAGTTATTGGGGTTTTTCACCTTTATGGTTTTCCCCAAGTAAATCTTTGTGTCTCTTGTGTGCTTGCATTATTGTCTCCATGATTGATATGCTGTAGATATGCTGTACATGTTGTTCTCTCAGTTAAGATCCTAGATCATATTGAAGTAAATTCAGAAAATTTAACATGGTATCAGAGCTAGCCTGAAAGAAGGCATGATATGGCATGTATGACACTTGTTGCACTTACGATGCTAGGGCTTGATATAGCAAAAACCAGTCATCGTAGAACTTTAGCTATAAATCCGTTTTGGAAAAGTTTTCGGATCTGAAATTGTTACAGGACGAAGCTAAGATCTCCAGGTACCTTGTGTCCAAAGGAAAACCTCTAATTCGTTGTACTTTGTGATTTATGATCTGTACAATATAGGGTTTCTGCCTCTTCCAGATCTGAGTCAAAATCAGGTGACCTTGGGAAAAAGGTCATATCTTGGGATAGGAAGCTCCAAATGAAATTTCATAAAAAGTGACAGGTAGTACACAGTCTGTACTGTCTCAGAAAACGTTTTCAGAGGCCGAAGTTGAACCAGTGACACGTGGCATTCCGTACAAGTTCTCTCTCCTGTATTATCCCATAAACAGGTCATGTTGCGACACTTAGCATAACGCTCTCTCAGAAAGTCCAATTGAGGTCAGACCTGTCAGGATGGAAAGGTAACAGGCCGAGATATCTCAGGAAACTTTTTCAGAGGCCGAAGTTAAAATAGTGACACGTGGCATGCCGTACAAGTTCTCTCTCCTGTTTTATCCCAAAACAGGTCACGTTGCGACATTTGGCATAACTCTCTCTCAGAGAATCCAATTGAGGTCATACCTGTCAGGATGGAAAGATAACAGGTCAGACTATCTCAGGAAACTTTTTCAGACCCTGTGGATCAAAAATTTCGGAGTTACACTAGAAACAATCAGGTACATCTTTCTGTCAAAACAGAATTATTTTTTAGTACCTTCATTCATGGCTTCCGGAATTTAGGGCTTTGAAGAAAGTTAAACTTTTTGTAATCGGAGATCACGGCTGGATGCTACTCATCAAAATAGAAATTTAGAGACCAAGATCAGAATTTTTGGTTGGGCAGAAGGTCGGGCTAGATTAGACCCTAGTTCGGGACTTTGATCAGAAAAGTGGAAAATTAGGGCTTCTGTAAAAATGGGAATTTTTGAAATCTGTGACCATGGCTGGAAGCTCCTCAGAAAAATAGAAGCTTAGAGCTTTGGATCAAACCTTTTGACTGGGAAGAAGAGTGGGATTCATAAAACCCTAGTTCAGGGTCACGTCCAGTGAATCCAGAAGTCTCAAAGGCAAAATTGAGGAGTGAAACTTTGTAGTTTTCAAATTCTGAATATACCAGCTTGATCAGCTCATCAAGGCTCATTTTTCTATCCTTTCAGAAGTTTGAATTTTTGGGGTTTCTCTGACAAACCCATATCCAGCTCCAGGTCCAATTCTTGCAAATCAAGTGGATTGGGTTAATCCTAGAAGAAGATGGATTGGTCACCTGCATAAGTGAAGGAGTTCCTGTTTCAGAGGGAGATGAGGCTAAGGCTTTACATAAGGAGATTACAAGCGATCTCGATAGGTATGACTCATCGAGGTATGTTTTGAGATTTGTTCATGATTAAGTTTATGGTATGTTTGTCTTCATGTTATTACGGTTAGTACAATCTTGATTTTAGACTTGTCATATCACCTTAATAAAACTATGAATGCACAATAGAAAATATTCATTGATTAGGGTGTTGACACTTATGATTGTACTAATGCATTATGGTGTTGTATGAGATTTATGTTGTCTACTAACATGAAAGGTACACCAAGAAAGACAAATCATGTTCTGGTTCAAAGAACATATGATCATGATGACATGAGGACAAAGATTCATCCATTGTCATGGATCTCATAAAAGATCCATTTACGAGGTATGTATAACTTGGTTTTATAATGGTTAACCTATGAGATATACAGGTTACTAGCACAAGTCATTGAAGAAGAACAAGAAGACATCATGTGAGTATGTTAGACATAATTAGCTAGCATGCTAATCCAGGTATGTTTTTCCTATATCAAGTTAGAATCTCACCTTGTGATAAGATCCTTTATTTAAGTATACTTGGCATGATTGATTATGATTATTCATTGAAGTTAGTACTCATGGGTTTAGGCATATTATGATTTTTACTTTGATTGATGATATGACTAACCAGAAAAGTCCTATGGTCAAATAGGAATATAAGTAAAAGAATTATGTCTCTTATATTGATTGATTTGACTAACCAGAAGAATCATGAAGGTATAGGTTTGAATAATCACAGGTTTTATGCATATTATATCTCTTATCTTGATTGATGATTCAACTAACCTGAAGAGTCATAAGTTTGAGTAATTATAGGTTTAGATATGTTATGTTTCTTATGATTTGACTAACCATAAGAATCCTGCATAAACCTTGAATGCTAATGCTTATTATTTTCTGTTTGAAATGATCATGACTATACATGCTTGAGATTATGGTGTTTTAATAGTATACTAATGAATGTATGATTTTATATGAGATCACAAGGATAACACAATCATGATACTAATAAGCATGCATAGGGACCAAGGATGAATATGAGATTCAAGAACAGGTAATCAAGGATGTAGATATTCAGAGGGAGTTGACCATCTCTCTACATCCCACAACAGAAAGGTGTAGAAGAAGCTACTTCAGATTAGGACTCCAGCAGCTCCTGCAAGGAAGCGAAGACTCAGAGGGAGTCCACCCAACGAACAAACAAAGATAAGTATTTGAATTGTCATTTCTTAAATAATACTGTTCAAATCTTCCTAGAATTAGGTTGTGTATTATGCATATTAGAATAATTGCATTGATGAACAGTATACTCCTAATATGCATGGGTAAGTGGCCTATGGCACTGTACAACATTCCATTGCTACTTATCTAGAATGAAACCTCTTTGCTGACATGTTGGGAGTTGTGCACACTCTTAACAATGTTCTGGTAGAGATTGGAAGGCATCTAGAAAGTTACGGAATATGGATAAATGTTGTATTGAAGCATTGGCTAAGATAATTGCATGACTGTATGGCATATTTCTTTATGTGTAAGAATTTGTTCTGAAAACTATGAGATGTTTTCTAATCATGCAATTTAACTTGTTGTGTAGGAAAGATCGTATGCCATATCCTACAAAAGAAGAACTACAACATTTGTTCCAGCAACAAAGATATCTATTGAAGATATTGAAGTTCCCAGGATCTGGGATGAAGAAATGAAATGCCATGATCCGTCGATCATGAAGAATGATGTTTGGGATGTAATCCCAAGACATGAAGGGAAGTTTTCTATGACTTCCAAATGGAACTATCAGATCAAGCATGTTGCAGATGGCAGCATTGAGAAATATAAAAGTGATGAAATAGAAGATACACCATATGGATTCAAGACAGCTTCCTTGAATGGTGTAGTTGAAGAAGAAGTGTACGTAGAGCAGCCACTTGGTTCTGAGACACATGATAGGAAATCATATATGTGCAGAACTTGGTATGGTGAAGATAGATTGATTTTCGACACGCAGCGGAAGCTTACTACCGAGTTCGAGATGAAGAACTTGGGGATGATGCACTATTTGTTTTTGGCATGGAGGTGTGGCAGAGTGCAGATAGAATCTTCCTTGGACAAGGGAAGTATGTAGTAGAGATCCTGAAGAGGTTCGGGATGATGGACTGCAAGGATATGGCCACACCTATGGCATCGAATCTGAAGCTTCTATGTGATGCTTCATCTGAGCCGGTTGATGTCTCTTTGTATCGTCAGATGATTGGGTCCTTGATGTACCTGACGAACACGAGACCAGACATTTGCTTTGCTGTGAACACATTGAGCCAGTTCCTGACGGATCCAAGGAGTGTTCACCTGGTTGCTGTAAAGCATGTTCTGAGGTACCTGAAGGGTACAGTGGATTATGGGCTCAGGTATGAGGAGATTCAAAAGTTTAACCTGCAGGGTTATGTTGATTCAGATTGGGCTGGCAGTGCTACAGATAGGAAGAGCACATCTGGGTGTTGCTTCAATATGGGATCAGGTGTGATCTCTTGGTTTAGCAGGAAGCAGTCCTGTGTAGCACTGAGTACAGCAGAGGTTGAGTATGTTGCAGCCTGTTCAGCTAGTTGTGAGGCAGTATGGCTATGGAAGCTACTGTCTGAGTTATTTGATCTCCCGCTGGATGCTACTGGTATCTTCTGTGATAACCAGAGTTGTGTGAAGCTATCCGAGAACCCAGTGTTTCATGACAGGTCGAAACACATAGAGATCAAATATCACTATATCAGGGATATGGTGGAGAGAGGAGCTGTGAAGCTCCTATATGTTGCGACAGATGAGCAGATTGTAGATGTGTTGACGAAGCCACTAACCAGAGTGAAGTTCGAGTACTTCAGAGAGAGGCTTGGCGTTCTTCAGATCGAGGACACTTCAAGGAAGAAGTGATGGACACATTTGCTGAAGCCATTCCAAGCATGTTGGAAGGAGGATCCTTCACATGGCTGTGGATGTAAGCGCTGGATGATGAGCATCAGGATGATGTTCTGGTTTCTGCTTGATATGATCAGTTGGATCATTTTTATTTATGTATGTATGCATCATGTTAGATGCTGGATATGATCAGTTGGATCATGTGTATGTATTTTGTATATGCATCCTGTTGGATGCTTGGACCATGTATCTGTATATGTATCAGGTGGATACATTGTATGATCAGGTGGATCATGTATGGTGATATGTATCATGTATCTGTATATGTATCAGGTGGATACATTGTATGATCAGGTGGATACATTGATGATCAGGAGGATCATGTATGATGATATGTATCAGGTAGATACTTGGTATGCATCAGGTAGATGCATTGATGATCAGGAGGATCATGTATGATGATATGTATCAGGTAGATACTTGGTATGCATCAGGTAGATGCAGTGATGATCAGGATGATCATAGATGACGAGCTTCAGGATGTTGCTCCAGATGACATGCAGCAGGATGTTGGAGTGATGATCAGGATGATCATAGATGACGAGCTTCAGGATGTTGCTCCAGATGACATGCAGCAGGATGTTGCAATGATGATCAGGATGATCATAGATGACGAGCTTCAGGATGTTGCTCCAGATGACATGCAGCAGGACGTTGCAGTGATGATGATCAGGATGATCATGGATACATCAGGATGATGTATGGTGAGTATCAGGTTGATACTCTGTGGCCGTGGATCAGGTTGTGCAGATGAGCATGTCTGGGAGATCCTATAGGTCGGAGTTGTGTACCCGTAACAGCCTGGGATGCTCTTTCGAGACATTGCTCTGGGAGGACATGTAATTTGTGCCCTGGGAGATCTCAGGTCGGAGTTGTGTACCCGTAACATCCTGAGATGCTCTTGCGAGGTTTTGTCCTATGGCATGTAATTTGGGCCCTGGGAGATTTCAGGTCGGAGTTGTGTACCCGTAACATCCTGAGATGCTCTTGCGAGGTTTTTCCATGACCACATGTAATTTGTGCCCTGGGAGATTTAAGGTCGGAGTTGTGTACCCGTAACATCCTGAGATGCTCTTGCGAGGTTTTGTGGTGGAATACATGTAATTTGTGCCCTGGGAGATTCCAGGTCGGAGTTGTGTACCCGTAACATCCTGAGATTCTCTTTCGAGGTTTTGTGGTGGGGTCACATGTAATAGCACCCTGGGAGATCCTACAGGTCGGAGTTGTGTACCCGTAACATCCTGGGATGCTCTTTCGAGGTTTTGTGACGCACGTAATAAGTCCTGAGGATTCCACAGTATGGCCAGTGATGACGAAGACCTGCAGGTGGTGGGCCTACATCCAGTATGAAAAAGGACTGGCTCTGTAGAACTTCCTATGACGAGTAGATTCAGAGATTGATTGAGATAGCAGCAGCAGTGACGATGATGATGACTCGATGACGATTATCCAGTGACGATGATCCAGAGAAGATGACTTGTGCTAGAAGAACTGTGCTGAGAAATACCTTCCTAGTTAAGAGGGAGTGTTGATGTATATGTAACTTCGGAATGTATTTCACATGTATATGTATATTGTATTCCTATAGAGATGGTATTATTCCTCTATAAGGAAGTGTCGTAACTTATACTTGATGGGTTATTAGACCACCTTATTTGGGGTCGGCCCTGTATAAGTCATGTGGGTCAAAGGGTTATTAGACCACCCTATTGGGGGTCGGCCCACTCAGCATTATGTTATGTGGTTAAGTTCGAGCCTACATGAGTTAGGTAAAAAGGCAAGTCAAGTCAAGTATAAATAGAGTGCGGGAGGCACTCTATTTACTCACTCACTTCTCACACATGCACTCAAGGAGGAGTGGCGCACTTATGGAGGAGGAGGATCTGCTGCTAGGTTATGGCTATCTCTCTTGGTTGGTTGTATCATTGCTCTATCTATCTCTGAGGAAGTTATTGGGGTTTTTCACCTTTATGGTTTTCCTCAAGTAAATCTTTGTGTCTCTTGTGTGCTTGCATTATTGTCTCCATGATTGATATGCTGTAGATATGCTGTACATGTTGTTCTCTCAGTTAAGATCCTAGATCAGATTGAAGTAAATTCAGAAAATTTAACAAAGGGAATCAAGCCAGGCTCGGGATCCCTATTTTCGATCTACTTTTGTTGAGGACATAGATGATGAATCTAACTCTAAACTCTGAGCATGAGGATTCAGATGATATTAGTTAAAAATTAAAAGTTTTCATAGTATCATGTTACATGTATGATTAATGATATTTGATAGTGGTGTCAGGTGATGATGATGATGTACAATGATAATATTATGATGATTGCGATGATAATGATATATATATATATATATATATATATATATGTTAGACTATGGTAACATATATATATATATATCTATATATATATATATATATATATAGATATTAGACTACGGTAACTTCGAGATGTCCTCCATGGTTCAAATGCCTTACATGGAGGTACATCAGCTGCATAGGCATCGGGATGGAGTAGAGGGTGAGATGCACTCTACTGAATGGCATGAGTCCAGTGGTGGATGCATACAGACCTTCCAGAGTGTTTTGACCTTTACATGCACTGTCAGTGATCATTGGATGCATGCAAAAGTGAATTTTGCATGCACCAAGAATTAGGGTTTTGGAAAACCTAATTCATCGGTGAGATTATTTATAGAGACAGGGGGTCACCAGACGAGGTTGCTCAGTTGTATTGTTAGAGAGTGATAGTGCTGGAGTGAGGAGGGCACAAATGTGCATGGAGGGAAACTTTCTGAGAGAGAGAGGAGTTGTTGCAGGAGCTAGGAAGGTCAGAACTGAGCTGGATCAGTGACCTTTAGCTCCAGAGTCACTAGGCACCCAGATCTGTGGACTGAGATAGTCCATTAGAGAGCATTCTGCTCAGTTTTGAGGAGATCGAGTTCCCTTGGAGGAGGGTGCATTTCGCAAGGAGGGAGAAGCTCGTTTGGATCCATATTAACCGATTCAGAGTATGAGACTTCCAGGATAGCCTTGCCTCAGAATTCGAGGAAGGTTAGGGACGATCAGAGCTCATATCTACTGAGATCCGGTTCGGTACGAGCATCCAATATCCAGAGGGGAGGGTGCACTTCTACATGCATATAAGAAGGATGTCTTCAGAGAGAGCATATCAGAGCAGTGTGATACAGAGAGGAAGTTAGTCAGAGGCACCTGCAGAGATACTCACATCTAGTTTACCAGTTAGGGGTTGTTGATGTATATGTAACTTCGGAATGTATTTAATCTATGTATTTCATATATATTTATTGTACGATTATAAGAGATGTGTTATTCCTCTATAAGGAAGTGTCATCATGTGGATTGACAAGTGTCGCAAGTGTGTGTGCTTGCCGATGTGTTATTAGACCACCATGTGTGGGGTCGGCCCTGAAATATATATTATATTGTGGATGTATCTAGATAGACAAGTTGGCCCCATAGTGTAACTGGGCAAACAGGTTAAGTATAAATAGAGATCGGGAGATCTCTATTTGGATCATTCGGAAAGACACACTTCTCTCACTCAGAAAGTGGCGCACTGGTGAGGAGGAGGATCATCTGCTCTAGGAGACTATCTCAAGTGTATTTTGGTTGTACTTTGGTTGAGCCATTACTCTCTCTATCTCTGAGGAAGTTGTGGGGTTTTTCACCTTAGGTTTTTCCCCATGGAAAATCTTTGTCTCTTGTCTCTCATGCTTTTGATTCTTGTGATGCTTATTGTGATTGTTATGCATTGATATACTATATATGTTATTCTCTCAGTAAAGATCCAAGAGTATTGTGAATTAATGCTCAAAATTTAACATGGTATCATAGCTAACTTGAGAAGAAGACATTTTGCAGTGACGTAAACTTGAGTTTCTTGTTTATTGGGTTTCTCTCCACAGTTTTTGGAAAAGAAGTATAGTAGATTGACTCTACTCATCAAGGAGAATCTATCTTTCCAATCAGAATTCAATTCTGAGCATTTTCATATTTGGCCCTAAAAATTAGGGTTTCCACAAAAATTGGAATTTTTGAAATCTGAAGACATAGCTGGAAGATCCTTGAAAAAATAGAAGTTTAGAGCTTTGGATCGAGATTTTTGGCTGGGTAGATCTCCGGGAAACTCAAACCCTAATTCAGGGCTCTCCCTAATGAACGTGGGAGGACAAAAAGGCAAATCTGAAGGGTAAAGCTTTGCTGATCTCAAATTCTGAATACACCAGGCTGATCAGCTCATCAAGGTGCATCTTTCTATCCTTTCAGAAAGTTGAAATTCACATTTTAAATTTTTAGGGTTTTTTCGACAAAACCCTAATCCGGGACCAGATCCAGTTTTCAACATTTCAAGTGGTAAGACCTAAATCTTTTCTATTTCCATTTGAAGTACTCTTTAAGATGTCTCACCACACCAAGCTTGAGGATAAGCTTGAAGGGGATGATAACTTCCGATCTTGGAAGTATAGGATTGGGTTAATCCTGGAAGAGAATGAGTTGGACTCATATATAAAAGAAGACATCCATGTCCCAGAGGATGAAGAGGCTAAGGTATTGCATAAGAAGAACTTGGTCAAGGCAAAGAGAATCATTGCTGATTCTATCAAATACCATCTCATACCCCATGTGTCTTCTCTAAAGACACCCAAGGCTATGTTTGACTCTTTGACCAAGCTATTTGAAGGAAAGAACATAAATCGGAAGATGACCCTGCGGAATCAATTGAAAGGGGTCAAGATGTCAAATGGAGAAACCATTCAATCCTATTTCTCCAAGGTCTCTCAGATCAAGGAACAACTTGAAGTTGTAGATGAAATGGTGGATAATGGTGAAATTGTTATGACTAATTTGAATGGCCTACCTAGGTCATGGGACTCTTTTATCTAGGGGATCTGTGCTAGAAAGAAGTTAATCTCCTTCATCATATTATGGGAGGAATGTTCTTAAGAAGAAGCAAGGCTTGTGGCAAGAGAAGAGAAGATGGGAAATGAAGATCAAGCTCTCACAACTCACACTAAGAAGGGAAAGTTCAAGAGGGAGCCATCCCATCACAAGAAGAAATCTTCTCATCATTTTCACAAAGACAAGAAAGATCTAAGGTGTTTCACTTGTAATGAGAAGGGTCACTTTGCTTCAGAATGTCCCAAGAACAAAAGGGACAACCAAAATAACAACAAATCCAGCAAGAAGAAGAAGGGTAACAAAAGAAGGTACCATGCTCATGCTGCCGAAGATGATGAACCTCCAAAGAAGAAGGCTAGGGAAGAAAGTGATGGTAGTAATGATGACTCATCAAGTGAAGAAGAGTATGTTCTAATCTCTGCTCTCATAGGTACTATCTCCCATGGTTGTAATGATTAGTTAATTGACAGTCGGGCTTCCAAACACATGACCGGGTTTAAAGAATCCTTTGTAAATCTATCTGAACATGAATCACCCCATAAGGTGAAACTTGGGGATGATTATCAATATCCCATCAAAGGAAGTGGTGAAGAATCCTACAACCTAGATTCTGGAAAATCTTTGAAGATGAAAGAAGTCCTTTATGTACTTGGGCTCAAAAAGAAGTTACTCTCCATCACTACATTGTATGAAAAAGGTATGAGGGTTTCATTTGTGGATGGCCAAGTCCTAATGTGGCCAAAGGGAAAGACCATAGATGATGTAGTTGTGATTGGAGAGAAAGAGGGAGGTTTGTATAAATTAAAAGGACAACCTGAAAATGCCATGGTGCATGAATCCATGGAGCCAAGTGAACTTTGGCATAGAAGACTTGCTCAAATGCACTATAGGGCACTTCCAATTGTAAGCAAGGCTGTAGAGGGTCTTCCTGAAATCAAGAGCAAACATGAAGGTGTTTGCAAAGGATGTGCAAAGGGTAAGAATATTAAGAAGGCTTTCCCAAGTAGTGAAAGCAAGGCAAAAGACATCCTGGAAATCATCCACTCAGATGTATGTGGTCCTATGTCATCCAGTTCTCTGAGTGGGTATGTTTACTATGTCTCATTTATTAATGACTTCTCCAGGAATACTTGGGTATACTTCTTGAAGAACAAAGATGAGGTGTTTGATAAGTTCAAGGAATTCAAAACCTTGATGGAGAATCAAACTGACAAGAAGATCAAAACATTCAGATCCAACAATGGTGGAGAATTCACCTCAGGTGAATTCCAGAAGCTTTGCAGTGATTCAAGAATTAAGAGGGAGTTGACTGCTCCTTATAATCCTCAACAGAATGGAGTTGCAGAAAGGAAGAATAGATCAATCATGGAAGTAGCAAGGGAAATGCTGCATGACCAGGATCTACCTATGCATCTATGGGCAAAAGCAGTGAGAACAGCTGTATATGTGCAGAACAGAACACCCCACAAGATATTGGACAACAAAACACCAGAAGAGGTCTTTTTTGGTAAGAAACCTAAAGTCAGCCATCTCAGAATATTCGGTTGTCCGGTATATACACATATCCCAAAGGAAAAGAGGACCAAACTAGATCCTTCAGGAAAGAAGGGTATCTTTGTGGGTTACAGTGAAAGCTCGAAGGCTTACAGAATATACTTTCTAGGGTTCAAGAAGATTGATGTCAGCAGGGATGTAACATTTGATGAAAACTCAACATTCATTAAATCAAGGAAGGCACCTATCGAATTTTATGAAGAACCTAAGGAAATTAGATTTCAAGACACTACCATGACTGAAGCAATTCCAGAAGTTGTTCGTGAGTTTGAAGATCCGCAAGAACCTGTAGATCCACCCCGTGAGGTTAACTCTCACAAGAGGAAACCTGTATGGGCTAGAGAGCTCATTCAAGATGCAGAAATATTTGGCATTCCAAAAGAAGAACACAGAGCAAAGAAGAGAAGCAGATCCAATACCAGCTATGTTGCTTTACTCTATGACATTATGAACAAAGAACCTTCCAGTTATGAAGAATCAGCGGAAAAGAAAGAATGGAAGGATGCCATGGTTGAGGAATACCAATCAATAATGAAGAATGATGTTTGGGATGTTGTCCCAAGACCTAAAGAGAAGTCTGTTGTGACTTCCAAATGGATCTACAAAATCAAGCATGCTACAGATGGCAGTATAGAAAAATACAAAGAAAGATTCGTAGCTCGTGGCTTCTCTCAGAAAGAGGGAATAGATTATGAAGAAAATTTTGCACCTGTAGCCGGGTATACTTCCATCAGAACAGTACTTGCCCTGGCTGCAGCAATGAAATGGAAAATACACTAGATGGATGTCAAGACTGCTTTCTTGAATGGTGTAGTTGAAGAGGAAGTATATGTGGAGCAGCCACTCGACTTTGAAATACATGACAGGGAGTCATATGTGTGCAGATTGAAGAAAGCCTTGTATGGCTTGAAGCAAGCCCCCAGAACTTGGTATGGTAAGATGGACAGTTTCCTATCTAGTTTGGGCTTTACCAAAAGTAAAGCATATTCCAATCTTTACTACAAGGTTGAGGAAGAAATCCTGTGATTCTACTTCTGTACGTGGATGACTTATTTGTAATAGGAGATGACAGATTGATTGCAGATACTAAGAGGAAGCTTGCTGCTGAGTTCGATATGAAAGATTTGGGAATGATGCATTATTTCCTAGGTATGGAGGTGTGGCAGAATGCAAGTGGGATATTCCTTGGTCAAGGGAAGTATACAGTAGATATCCTGAAGAGATTCGGGATGATGTATTGCAAGGCCATGACCACACCCATGGCATCGAATTTGAAGCTTCTATGTGATGCTTCATTTGAGCTAGTTGATGTCTCTATGTATCGTCAGATGATTGGGCCCTTGATGTACCTGACGAACACGAGACCAGATATTTGCTTTGCAGTGAACACATTGAGCCAGTTCCTGATGGATCCGAGGAGTATTCACCTGGTTGCTATAAAGCATGTTCTGAGGTACCTGAAGGGTACAGTGAATTATGGGCTCAAGTATGAAGCGAATCAAAATTTTAACCTGCAGGGTTATGTTGATTCAGATTGGGATGGCAGTGCTGCAGATAGGAAGAGCACATCTGGGTGCTGCTTCAGTATGGGATCAGGTGTGATCTCTTGGTTTAGCAGGAAGCAGTCCTGCGTAGCACTGAGTACAGCTGAGGTAGAGTATGTTGCAGCCTACTCAGCTAGTTGTGAGGCAGTATGGCTACGGAAGCTACTGTCTGAGTTATTTGATCTCCCATTGGATGCTACTGGTATCTTTTGTGATAACTAGAGTTGTGTGAAGCTGTCCGAGAACCCAGTGTTTCATGATAGGTCGAAACACATAGAGATCAAATATCACTATATCAGGGATATGGTTCAGAGAGGAGCCGTGAAGCTCCTGTATGTTGCGATGGACGAGCAGATTGCAGATGTGCTAACGAAACCAATAGCTAGGGTAAAGTTCAAGTACTTAGGGGAGAGGCTTGGTGTTCTTCAGATCGACGATACTTTGAGGAAGAAGTGATGGACACATTTGCTGAAGCCATTCCAAGCATGTTGGAAGGAGGATCCTTCACATGGTTGTGGATTTAAGCGCTAGATGATGAGTATGAGGATGATGCTCCAATTATTGCTCTGTATATGCATCATATTGGATGCTAGATATGATCAGTTGGATCATTTATATTTGTATGTATGTATGCATCGTGTTGATGCTGGATATGATTAGTTGGATCATTTATATGTATGTACGCATCATGTTGGATGCTGGATATGATCGGTTGGATCATTTGTATGTATTTGTATATGCATCATGTTGGATGCTTGGACCATGTATCTGTATTAGGTGGATACATTGTATGATCAGGTAGATCATGTATGTTGATATGTATCATGTATTTGTATTTGTATCAGGTGGATACACTGTATGATCAGGTGGATCATGTATGATGATATGTATCAGGTAGATACTTGGTGTGCATCAAGTGGATGCATTGTATGATCAGGTTGATCATGATGATGAGCTTCAGGATGTTGCTCCAGATGATATGTACCAGGATGGTACAAGTGATGATGATTAGTATGATCATGGGCATAAGGATGATGCCTCGTGCGATGATGATCCGTTGGATCATGAGTATCAGGTTGATACTTAGAGGTCAGAGATGATAAGTGGTAGGTTGTGCAAATAGCATGTAATCAGTCCTGGGAGATCTTGCCGGTCGTGCTGCGACACATAAATGTTCCTGGGGTACTCTTTCCGGTATTGCTATGTAGTATGTAATCAGTCCTCAGATATCCAATAGGTTGATCTGTGTGCTCGTAATCAGTCCTGGGATGAGGTATTACTACGGAGACATGTAATAAGTCCTGGAGATCCGAGAGGTTGAGCTATGTGCTCATAATTAGTCCTGGGATGCTCTTTAGAGATCTTGCCAGTTGTGTTGCGGCACATAAATGTTCCTCGGATTCTCTTTAAAGGTTTTATCTATCCACATGTAATCAGTCCTGGAGATCTGAGAGGTTGAGCTGTGTGCTCGTAATAAGCCTTGGGATGCTCTTTAGAGATCTTACCGGTCATTCTGTAGCACATAAATGTTCTTGGGATGCTCTTTAAAGGTATTGTGGAGGATATGCATGTAATCAGTCTTGGGAGATCTTGCCGGTCGTGCTTAGGCACATAACTATTCCTGGGATACTCTTTCTGGTATTGCATCCACACATAAAATTAGTCCTGAGAGGCCACCTCTATCAGACCGTTCACAAAGATGATGAAGACTTGCAGGTGGTGGGCCTACATCCAGTATGAAAAAGGATTGGCTCTGTAGAACTTCCTATGACGAGTAGAGTCAGAGATTGGTTGAGATAGCAGCAGCAGTGACGATGATGATGATGATGATCCTGAGAAGAAGACTTGTCTAGTAGAACAGTGTCGAGAAATACCTTCCTAGTTAAGAGGGAGTGTTGATGTATATGTAACTTCGGAATGTATTTCATATATGTATTTCATTTATATTTATTGTACCCTTATAAGAGATGTGTTATTCCTCTATAAGGAAGTGTCGTCATGTGGATTGACAAGTGTCGCAAGTGTGTGTACTTGCCGATGGGTTATTGTGTACTTGCTGATGGGTTATTAGACCACCATGTGTGGGGTCGGCCTTGAAATATATATTATATTGTGGATGTATCTAGATAGACAAGTCGGCCCCATAGTGTAACTGGGAAAACAGGTTAAGTATAAATAGAGATCGGGAGATCTCTATTTGGATCATTCGGAAAGACACACTTCTCTCACTCAGAAAGTGGCGCACTAGTGAGGGGGAGGATCATTTGCTCTAGGAGACTATCTCAAGTGTATTTTGGTTGTACTTTGGTTGAGCCATTGCTCTCTCAATCTTTGAGGAAGTTGTGGGGTTTTTCACCTTAGGGTTTTCCCCATGGAAACTCTATGTCTCTTGTCTCTCATGCTTTTGATTCTTGTGATGCTTATTGTGATTGTTATGCATTGATATACTGCATATGTTATTTTCTCACTAAATATCCAAGAGTATTGTGAATTAATGCTCAAAATTTAACAGGGGTTACTCTTCCAGTGCATGCATCAGCTGATGCATGCAGATGCATGCAGATCTAGAGTCTGTCTGGTTCAAGGATTGAGTTACCCTTGAGGTAATCCTGTATTGTAATTGTCCATTTTATATATGCTCTGGGATCAAGAGAGAAGATAGCCCCACAGATTGCTGGTTTTCCCCAGTTGGGGTTTCCAGGGTAAATTTGGTGTTTATGTGTGATTGCATGTATGTTTCAGTTTGGTAAAGAGATCTAGCTGTTGAGTTTATGTTTTTATGAGTATGTACAGACATATGAGACTCAAACTGCTTGAGGTCTCAGGGTGATTCAGAGGGAGTAGTGATCTCTGAATCAAATATTTACATGGTATCAGAGCCCTGGTATGGGTTAGGGAGAGAAATCACATAGAGCTCAGTGAAGATAGAGACCAGATCTACCAGATTTGAAGAGCACAACTCAGATCAGAGGTTGTAGAGGTCAGATCTATCAGATCTGTGGTATTGGATACTAGATCTGAGATAGATCTAGTAGATCAGTGAAGATAGAGACCAGATCTACCAGATCTAAAGAGCACAACTCAGATCAGAGGTTGTAGAGGTTGGATCTATTAGATCTGTGAGTTTGGAGGTGAGATATGAGATAGATCTTTTAGAACTGGCATGAGCATAGTCTAGATCTGTGGAAGATATATCAGATCTGAAGTGTAGTGTTCAGATCTGTGAGAGTAGAGTGGAGATATAAAGAGAAAAGTTCATATCTATGAGTGCAGACTTCAGGTCTGTTAGCATAGATACTAGATCTATAACATCTGTGAGAACAAAGATCATATTTGGGAAGATCATATTTGGGAGAGAGAACCCTAGATCTGAGAAAGAGAGGGTTAGCTTGTTCACCAAGGCATATATTTACAGGTTGGTTCTGATTCAGAGATTTTGAATCAGCAGTGTTATCAGTTTTGCAGAGTTATGTCCACTATCTTGAGAGTAGACTATAGGTTGTTGGGAAAGCCTATATGTGGGTCCAGGGAGATCTTGGATACAATTTCTATATTAGTGATAGAGGGAGAGCATGATGCTTCCTTCAAGATGGCATTGGTAGAGGAGGAGCGCATATCTTCATATCAGAGTGCAGCAGATGCAGCCAAAAAGTCTTCCAGTTCAGAGAGAGTAGCTGCAGCATCATATGATGTGTTTGATCCCGGTGGATGCTTCTCCAACAGTACCTTCCTCGCTAAGAGGGAGTGTTTCTATAGAGGTGTGCATGAGTTCTTGCATGATGCATGTGCATGAGATATGCATGTTGCATGTGCATGAGATACGCATGCACATGAACACTGAGAGATGGTTGATTGAGGATGAGCAGATAGCAACAGTAGAGGAGGTTGAGAGGGAGTTCTCATTAGCCTCATATCATTCAGGGCATGACAATAGTCATCCAGAGGATTAGGTTGATCAGAGATGGAGGGTTGAATGCTTGCTCAGCAGTCGCATGACATGAGTGCGGGATGGATTTCTTATCCTAGAGCACACACCCTTGCAGTTGGATTGGGATGTATAGGGGGGTTGACCACTTGGTCACTAAAGTAGGCAAAGTAAAATTTCTGCTTGACCTTGGAGAGCTCCTAGAGGTGTCAGGAGTTCTATTTGTTCGAGGACTGAGAGGGAGTATCCTCTCAGTGGAAGCTTTGGCAGTTGTTGGCCACTCAGTAGTGTTCCAGTGGAATCAGATCTTCACCTATCCTAGAGGAGTAGACCTAGTCTTGTTGGGTCACAGGATCGATGGTGAATATTTGGTTTGGGGATAACCTACTACAGGCACATCGGCATGGCTGAGTACATCCCCTTTAGAGTTAGAGGGGGGTGATGAGCGATATTCTCATAGCAAAGATGAGGCCAAGATGAGTGAGCCTAGTCAACAGATGGGTAGGCGTGATGC
This sequence comes from Larix kaempferi, assembly GCA_027924585.1. Lineage (NCBI taxonomy): Eukaryota > Viridiplantae > Streptophyta > Pinopsida > Pinales > Pinaceae > Larix > Larix kaempferi. The sequence goes on from BSBM01000643.1 coordinate 11,626,348, forward strand.
TCACCATGATGAGGATCAAGGGAGTGATTCTGGATTTCAGATGGACAAGCGAGATGCTCTTAATAGTGACGAGTCTTAGGAGATTGATCCCTTGGGCTCATATCAGATGGATGAGCATGTTGCTCATGTAGGCACCAGTCAGAGATTGAGATGGTATGATATGGTTGAGATGGACTTAGCTCAGGAGAGAGATGAGTCAGCTCAGAGACAGAGGGAGTTGACTTACAAAGCTGAGTCAACTTAGGGACATAGAAAAATCATCTACAGGGCAGTGGATCCACTTGACAGTGGTATTTAGGACTGGTTACGACACTAGAGATTCTGAGGGAGTTTGAATCAAAGTGTAGTGACAAGGTCAACAGTGGTTGATTAGGGGGATTCTTCTGAAGCCACACTTATGTATATTGATCAGGGTTGTTTAGGTCAGAGGGCTTTGTGTCAAGAAGATCAGCTAGATCAGTGTCAATAGCAGGGGACTTGTTGGATCTAGGCATCAGTGGTAGGGCTTCCCTCGTTAAGAGGGAGTGTTAGACTATAGTAACTTCGGGATGTCATCCATCGTTCATATGCCTTACATGGAGGTACATCAACTACATAGGCATCAGGATGGAGTAGAGGGTGAGATGCACTCTACTCAGTGGCATGAGTCCAGTGGTGGCTGCATGCGGACCTTCTAGATTTTTTTGACCTTTGCATGCATGATTTGTGCATGCACTGTCAAAGATACCGAGAATTAGGGTTTTGGAAAACCTAATTCATGAGTGAGATTACTTATAGAGACAGGGGGTCACCGGATGAGGTTGCTTAGTTGTATTGTCAGAGAGTGATAGTGCTGGAGTGAGGGTGGCACAATTATGCATGCAGGATGTTGTGCAAGAAAATACCTTATAGTGGGGGAGATGACACTACCAACTTACATGAGGTGATAGGTAAATACATTCATGTTTTGCATTAATTACTACGAATGGAAAGACATTAGGGTTCTGAAAGTTGTACCTTTTTAACGATGGCTGGTCCTAGATTTCACCCAACCTTCCACAATGATGAACCTGCAAAACAAATTAACCTTCCTCAGCGTATCTTGACTGTAATAAATATAATGAAATTGAAAGCAACTTAACATTAACTACAATCAGATATTCAATCGAATAGACATTCAATCAAATAGAAATTCAGTTGGGACGGGAAGGGTATTTCCACCTTTTATTGTCAAAGAAATGTAGATAAGTACAGATATACCTGATCTGTCCAGACACTTCTGCAACCGAGTCCTGGGCTCCTTCTCCTCACAATGACTTAATAATTCCTCCAGCGTAACAACAGCTTATCCTTCCTTTTAGGTCCCTCTCTCATGTCTTCCCCTTGTATTTATGGCACAAGGTTGGCAGTTGAATTCGAGAGGTGGTTAAATTGGGAGGTTGGGGAAGTTGCAGAACCAAATTCAACTAATCCCAATTCATAATCTTAATATATTTTTTCATTTCATCTTAAGAGGTGCAAAGGTTTCATACAAACAGACTAACGCACAGTATGCAACTTCTGCATTTGACAACCAGCGTTCACAACATTTTGGAGGATGTGCACAGGTTGTCTTCAATAATACCAGCGTTTAGAATGCTAGGTGACTATGGCAATAGTAGCGCACACATGGTGAAAACTGTAGAAAAAATATGTTTTTCAGCTGAAGAATGTGATCTCAGCAATAACTCATCCAGGGTCAATGTAGCTCTTCCATCCATAGTGTCCTTTTGTGTGATCAATAGAGAAATGTGATCATGGACGGAGAAGTGCAGATTTGACCTATAACAGATGCCCTCTAATGTGTGAGGTTAGAGGGAAATGATGGCGAAAATACATTATAATTCCAAGTCAGAGGAGGAGTAAGAAATCACAGAACCAAGTCACAAAAGTACCTGAAAACAACGATCAAGGTTAGCGAGCAATTACTATCTTGACATCATATAGATGTTCGATATGATACAACATGATCTCCGATACATAATTAGGAGATGTATATATAACATGGCCACTGAAATACAAGCGTGGATCCATGACATAGATAAGAGATCATAGCCATAACAACAAGCTGGATCTATGTCTCATGAAGAGCAAAAATGAGTATGGGTCAGTCTTGCGCAGCTTGGGTGATAACATATAGATGGTGATGCTATCAGAGTCCCAAGGTCTTCATCTAAACAACCCAAGGTACAAACCCTAACCATGTGAATAAATGAGCTGGAGTCAAACATGGATGGTATCGTTTGATTACCGGTCATTGATGTATACCGTTAACAAATGTGAGGTCTTCCATCGATAATGATAATGGGGCCCAAGGTACCTAGTACATTCCAACAAGTGTGAATAAGTGGACTTGAGGTCGAACACCTGAGGAACATGTCGAATACGAGACATTGATGTATTCTCATTATTCAATAGTGAGGGAAACTACCACTGATGACTGCAATCCCCAAGGTACTGACCGAAACTCTAAACTTCATTCCAAGAGCAAAATGAGTTGAAGTCAATGGGAAGAAATCCGTTGGAAGGGAGGCCTTAAGGCATCCTCCATCATCCAACACGAGGAACAATCACAAGTTTGAGCTGATTTGGAGTAGGACTAACACAAGATGAAACAAACTGACACTAGGATGGCCGACACATGAAGTCAAGGTAACTATAGAATGGCCGACAAAGGTTGTATCCTTGAACAGTGAGCACGATACAAAAGTGACTTAGGCAGCTTTTAACATGAGGGGGATGTGATATAAACTTGTAATGTAGGAGATATTAGCAAATTCTCCATGTGATTGGAAGAATAACCAATCGGAGGAGTAACAAACTCTGAGATCAGGTTCACCCTAAGGTCAAAAACTAAAACCCAATTGAATGATAGACTCAAATAGGTGTTGTGTTCAAGGACATGACTGACTTAACTGCCTTCGAAACTGAAAAGATGTGGATATACCTTTCTCATCCCTTATTCTTTTTGGTAAAAGAATGTCCTTATTGTTGTTTTAATGAGTCCAAGAAAGCAAACTCAATAAGCCCAACCATGTAAAGGTTTAACGAGCCCATGGGAGGAAGACTCATGAACTTCTTCATTTTTTACAGAGTTCGAAGAAGAGATAGATGAATACTCTATAATATTGATCTCTGGATTTTAATATCGAGCTGAGATATGTTCTTGCTCGCCGGTGTTTTCAATTTTAAGGAGTTCGAAAAACTTAAACAATAACTCCATACACCTACCCGTGGATTTTAGTATCGAGCTCGGGTTGGTATATGCTCGTCGGTGTTTTCTTGTTTATAGAGTCTGAAAAACTTAAACAATCCTCTAAATACCCTCTCTTGGATTTCACATCGAGCCCAGGTAGGTGAATGATCGCTTGGTATTTTCATGTTTCGAGAGTCTGAAAACCCTAAAGAAGACTCCAAGAAGTCCTTTTTCGTACATTTAGTCTCCTCCCTTGAAAAAGTGTAAAACGATGAGAGAAGAACTCTTCTAGCCACAAATGACTACAATATACCTTTTTCATAGCTAATCCACAAAAGTACAGAAAAGGGGTAAACTTATACTTAAGTAGATGTTCCTTCAATTCCTTTAACGAGTCTGAAGAGAACAAGCAAACTCAACGATCTTGTTTGTTTTTGAAAAGTCAAAAGAAGGGCTTAAAATGACTTAAACAGTTTCAGGGATCGTAAGTTCATGACCGACCAGATAATAGAATCTCGACAACCAAGTTAGTAATCAGGACAAATTTTCTCAAATGACAAAATATGAAACAATATGGTACCTATATTGATCTGTCAATGAAGAAAACAAGCCTTAAAGGATCGATGTTTTACAATATAGTGATAATTTGAAATATATAATTGATTCAATCCACCAAAATTTTGAAAATATTAATGAATTAAACTAACATTTAAAAAAAAGAATGAAACTATACCCTTTTTGGAAAAGTGGGTAAAAATTTAAAAAAAACAATTTCTATAAATAGTTTCATTTTTGAAAATCAAATATCACAATTTGAAAAATTAGGGCAAAGTGTGGAGAAAACCTCAAGCTACCTTTGCTCGTTGTGATCGAACCAGGTCACCAATCCAACTTCTGCTTTCACCAAGTAAGTAGTCTCATCCTATACTTTCACTTACATATAAAGTTTTTAAATTTTAGTGGTAAATTTCATTTTTTATCAAACTTTTAAACTCATTTCTGCGTGAGCGTCAGTTGGCTTGTAAGAGACTAGTGCACTCGACAAAAGTGCGCTAGTCTGCTTGTAGGACAGTCACGTTCAGGGCGCTACTGTCTAGTATAGACAGTAGCGTTCACTGCAAAAACTAGCGTAAACAATTAAAAAATACCAATGTTTGATGCTTTAATGGAAGGATGGTGCTTGTATGGCGTGAAAGGGAACATGAGGAGATGGATTGAGAAGCTCTACAAGATCCATTAACCTTGCATGCATTGCGAAGATGTAGTTTGTTAAAATTTTATAGAATGGTCAACATGCGGGCACAAAACCGATTGCTTGAGAGGTTAGTTCAGTATTGGGATGCCAATGCATTGGTGTTCAATCCCCAAGTGGAGATATTGGAATTGATAGTTGATGACATATACTTCATTATGGGTCTCTCTCGAAAGGGAGATGTAGTGAATCTGAAAGGGTCCTCTTGCAATGTGGGCGCCCTATCTGTGCAGGACTATATCAATACCTATTATGTAGCGGGTACAGAAAAAACCGGCTGTCAAGTCCTCATTTCTATTGTTGTGAGCTTCCCATTAAAGGTCATCTTAAGTATTCTTAACCGACTGGTAGGAAGTGCTACGCAACATCTTGCTTCAAGGAACTTCATGCATGTGGGTACTGAATGCCTACGAGGGATAATATTTGAGGGGTGTTCAAGTCTACGGGAAAACATGAAGCTTCAACTTTATGGGTGTAAGATTGGGAGGATGAAGAAATTTGGGTACGGAAGCATACTATGCACCTTTTTCTTTGAAAGGGTGCCTGCCATGAGTCTGGGGATGGATTTGCCCCCACTTAATCCCCGTGAGCCACTGATGGGTTGTTGGGGAAAGATCTTCCTATGACAGGGTGGTGGCGAGAGCAACTTTTTCTATAGTGAGGATGATTTCTGGGCGTGGTGGGACTGGCAAGTGCTAGCTCTTGAGCAGTTCCCATATGCGGGCATAGACTTCCGCAACGATCCTGAGCTAGCTCTTCCTCCAGGGGCAGCCTGGGGAGAGATTGGTAAGTTTGTTTTTGAAAAATTATTTAATTTTTTCATTTTATATATATGATTTTTAAATGAGTTTGAAATACTGAACAAAATGTCTTATGCAGATGTTGGATTGGTGCGTCCTGAGGGACACCCTCGTACCTTCGTGAGACCAGTCATAGTGGGAGCAGCCGACGCCATGTTGGCGAACATAGAGGGTAAGATGAGTCGGTTGAATCATGATATTCCGACATACAGGATCGAGCGGATGCTGCTCAACATGTAGGGGAATGTTGTGGGTGTGCCCCCAGCATGGATTCACCTACTGAGGAAAGTAGCTAGGCTAGTCATCTGCTACAGAGATGTTGTGGCAGAGGCGACAGAGGCAGATGGGGCCCCTCCTTCTCCATAGGAGAAGGACATATATATGTATATTTTTTAGGCCATCGAGCCCATTTTTGTATATTATGACATTATGACAGACTTATGATTCAGACTCATATTTTTTTATACGGATTATATATACAGTATCGACATTATTTACATGTGTGTTATTGTTGTTATGAATGAATTGTTTATTAGGTATGTGTATGATGTAGATGCCAATCTAAAACGTAATTTGCAAATGAAGCAGCTAATGCATTCAAATTTCTTGGAATATGTTGAAATGTGATGTAATCAAACTGTCTCTCAAGTAACTTAACGCGCAAAAACTGACACATCAAAACAAGATCTCTAACTTGATAAACACCCATTAACTAAAACACAACTAGCTGCGAGTCGAGCCTTACCTCCAAATGTGAAATGCCATGGAATAGAGCATCTCGGCGTAGCTCTATGAATGCACTGTATTCAGCCACATTGTTTGTTGTGGGAACTAAACAAGCCCCTCCCGAAGAAACTAGTTGGCCATTTGATGAGTAAATAACCCAAGCAGTTGCAACCAACTGATAGGTGTGGCGGCTAGCGCCATTAGTAAACCCTATAAAGTGTTCAGTCGACATCTAAAACAAAAAACAATAAATGTATAAGACATAACGACAACCATAAACAAATATAATTCTACAAAATGTACAGCTATAATACATGAAAAAGCACAGAAGCCTAAGCATAGCACTTCTTCAAGTAGATCCCATTTCTAGACTCCGACAAATTATTATTTTCATAGTTTGTTAACTCGTATGCACCCTTCTTCAGAACCTTAGAAATTATGTAGGGACCAAGCCACATGGACTTAAACTTTCCAGCTCCTAAAGGTTCCTTGTCCTGGTCATAGAGCAGAACAAGGTCTCCTTCGAGAAAAACCCTAGGTTTGACAGACTTATCATACTGTCCCTTTTACTTGATTCTTATGCACTTCATTTGCTGTGAGTGCATCATGGCACTGCTCATCAAGATGTTCTAAATGAAACAAATGTTCTTCCAAGACTGAAGTGTTAGGTAGTAGTTGGACAACCAGCTTCAATGAAGGAATCTCACATTCAACCAGAATGACTGCTTCTATCCCATGCACAAGTTGAAAGGGAGAGAACCTGGTAGCAGTATTCACATTTGCTCGGTAGGCCCAAAGAGGAGGATACAGCATGATGTGCCAGTTATTTCTACTGGCATTAATGGTCCTTTGTAAAATTGTTTTCAAAGTTTTGTTGACTGCTTCGACCTGACCATTCGCCTGTGGGTAAAATGAAGATGAATGTTCCTACCGAAAACCTAACATGGTGTATAGATCAGTCATCATGCTGTTCTGAAAATGTCGACCATGATCAGTCATGATCTCTTTGGGTACACCAAATATTGCAATGATCTGGTTGAAAATGAAATAAGCAGTCGTTTCCCCATCTTCCTTAACAGTAGGCATTGCCTCGGCCCACTTGGTGAAGTAGTCAACGGAAACAATGATATGATGATGACCTCCAGCCAAAACTGGATTACAATTCATATAATCAATCCCCCACTTAGTGAAGGGGCTTGCTGTGATTACAGGATGGAGAGGAGCTGGGTGCGCTCTCATATTCCCGGTGAAAAACTGACATCGCTGGTAGCGTTTCACAGCTTCCACACAATCTTTTAAGATCGTGGGCCAAAAATAACCAGCACGCAGTATTTTCTAGGTTGTTTCCAACCCAGAAAGATGATCCCCACAGGCTTCACTGTGAGCACCATTCGATACTGTTTCAACTTCCTCTAAGGTTAAACAACGGCGTAAGATGGAATCTATCCCACGTATGTACAGAGTGTCATAAATGATGAGATAGTTCTTCTCATGACTCTTAAGTTTGCGTCATTCATCCCTAGAGAAAGTGGTGGGACACCTCAAAGTCTAGAGATATACCAGGATATCCCCATACCATGGGTCAGAGGATACAATGAGAAAGATATGTTCATCCGGGAATGGTGAATCTTCCTTAACGTGTACTATGTCACTAGGAAACTATGAAATTAGTTCAGCGAAAACCAGTGATTTCTTTAACTTAGCGGACTGAAAAACCAAGTCAAATTCTTGCAAGATTACAATCCATTTATTGAATTTCCCATCGATGATGCATCGAGTGAGAACACATTGAAATGGGTTGACCTCCACAACCACAGTGGTAGTTCGCAATAATATATAGTGGGGTAGCCTATGAACAACATAGACTACAGCTAATGCCAACTTCTCCACATGAGAATACTTAATCTTAGGAGCTATCAAGGTGCGTGACAGATAATAAATGACATGCTCTTGGAGCTTGTCATCCTCCTGAACCAGTACTATGCCGATTGTGTATATTGATGCAGCTAGATATAAGAGGAAATCCTTCGTATAGTCTGGCGGGCTTAACAAGGGGGCTGAAAGTAATGCCTTTTCCAAGGCCTCAAATGATGCTTGAGCAGCCTCATCCCACAGAAAGTAGGTGTCTTGTTTAAGCAGTCTCATGAAACCTTTTGTAATTTTGGCATAGTTAATGATAAAGCGTCTCAAGAAGTTGGACATGCCCTGCAGACTTTGAAGTTGTCTCAGGGTTCAAGGAGGAGGCATATTTACAATCGCGTCAACTTTCAATGGATCCACCACTATCCCACGACTGGATACTATGAAACCTAGTAATCATCCAGACTCGATGCAAAATACACATTTGTTGGGATTCAATCGAATCTTGTAGTATCTGCACCGTTCAAACACAAGTCTTAAGTGATCAAGATGCTCTTGTCTCTTGCGATATCGCGTTGGGAGATCATAAAGGTAAGGTTCTACTATGTGCTTGATGTCATGAAAAGCGAAGTTCATCGCCCGCTGAAAAAGTAGCTCCATCATTCTTTAGGCCAAATGGCATCTTCCGATAGGCAAAGGTTCCCCAAGGAAAAATGAAATCTGTCTTGTGCTGGTCTTCAGGTTTGATCTGTATCTGATTATATCCTGAAAACCCATCCATGAAAGAAAAAATTTCATGGCCTGCACACACATTAATAATCTAATCTATGAATGGTGTGGGGTAATTGTCTTTCGGACAAGATTTATTTAGGTCCCGGAAGTCAGTGCAGACTCTAATGGTACCTTTCTTTTTGTCTACCAGAACAGGATTTGAAACCCATTCCATCATAGCTATCAGATAGATGAATCCAACTTTGAGCAATTTCTCTACTTCCGCCTTGATGGCAGCTGCTTTTCGAGGGTTAACTGGACAGATCTTTTGTGTCACAGGTTTAGCATTGGGGTAAGTTGTGATGACGTGCTCAACAATGGCAGGGTCGATGCCTAGCATATCCTCGTATGAACAAGAAAAAACATCGTGGAATTCTTTAAAGAGATTGGTTTACAAAATGATCTTCTCAAGAGAATAGTCTGCTCCAATGAAAATATTTTCCACGACTCCAGGTTTGATGGAAATGTTGACCGGAATAGTTCGCGATATATTTTCCATATTCCCTTTGACATAAATAGCTTTTGAAGTAGAAGGGATAGTGGACAAATCAACATTCCCACCGGGTCTCATAGAAAACTTACCTCTCTCAATCCTGTCCAAATTGGGAAGAAAATAAGTGTGAGTATTTTGATCACAGAAGATCGAGGAGCTATGGAGAACCTCACAAAATCGAATTAATTTGCAAAAACAGTGGAAAAATTTAAAAAAGATGATAAATTTACACACAATGTATGCTCAAATCTTTGATTAACTGACTGTCTAACATGTGAAAATGTTAGTAACAGGTTTTTATTACATTCATGAGAAAATTGAGAGCATTAGGTGGCTCAAGCTGAGTGTACAAGTCATCAATGCCAAATTGGCCTCAATCCCCCCTAGGTGGGTCCAACTCAATCCCAATCACCCCAAACAGCTACGAATTCTGGTGTGGAGGTGGCTGAAGCATGCTGAGTCATTAATTAGCTCAAGGCAGGCGTGGGTGAGCAAATAGAGGAGGTTTGGGGGCCCAAGGGAGCATTAAATGCTCCAAATCTAGCCAAAAGTGGGCAAAAATCCACCCTAGCGCCCCTGGTCAACTAAATTCCCCAAAACAAGGAGAGAGGGCGCACCAGCAATAAATGAGGGCGCACTTGTGGACAAAACTGGAGGCTGGGTGAACTGGTTTGCTCAGAAGTGGGTGTGAACACTCTCAAAGTGGGTTTTTGACCAACTAAAGTCACTTAATCCAAAACATGGTTTAATTAAGCACATGGATAATTAAAATTTATGGATTATGGTACTAAGTGTGGTTACTGTTCTAACACCCCCCCTTAACCATAACTTTGTACATCTCATGAAAGATAAGTGGGAGGCCTTGGCAACAAAGGCTCAAGTCACCTCAATACAAACAGAAATTTTATTTGTCCATATGAACCGAGGAAAAGAAGTAAAACCTCATGGGATAAAAACTTCCCTCAAAAATGGACATGGGGCTGAACCTGCAATTAAATTGCAGCAATCACCATCCATCACTCACTCCAAGCAAAGATCTCAAGTAAGTGAAGGTCTTCTCAGTAAAGCACTTGGTGAAAATATCAGCAGTTTGCTCGGTGGATGGGCAATACTGCAGTGAAATCACCCTGTCATGCACCAAGCCCCGAATGTAATGCATGTGGATCTCAATGTGCTTTGTTCTTTGCCTCTGTACTGGATCAGTAGATATCTTGATGGCACTTTGATTATCCACCCAAATATTGGTTGGAGAATCAATAGCAACACCAAACTCCCGAAGAATGCCTTGCAACCAAACACACTGTGTGGCTGCGTTCACTGCTGCCCTGTACTCGGCCTCTGCTGATGAAAGAGAAATTGTATGCTGTTTCTTACTTGACCAGCAAATAGGACCTTCAGCAAACATAAACACAAAACCTGAAGTGGACTTTCTATCGATGGGATCTCCCGCCCAATCGGAATCAGAAAATCCAGCTAGTTGAAGTGAAGAACCAGCTGCATAGTGTACCCCGAAGCTTTTTGTTCCTTGGACATAATGAAGGATCCTTTTGGCTGCCTTCCAATGGATCTCATGTGGCTGCTGCATATACCTTGCTACAGCACTTACAGCATAAGACAAATCAGGTCTTGTATGTGTAAGGTACAGCAAAATTCCGACTAGCTGCCTATAGAGTGTGCAATCCACCACCGGAGAGTCTTCAAATTCACCTAGTTTTATGCCTGAAAGGAATGGGCACTTGGCTGCCTTACATTCAGCCATTTTGAACTTGAATAACAGGTCTGAAGCATACTTAGATTGACTCAGCAAAATACCTCTCTCAGATTGCTCAATTTCCAAACCCAAAAATTGCCTTAGCAATCCTAGGTCGCTCATGGCAAATTCACTGTGCAAAGAAGCTTTAATTGAGCCAATTTGTTTGGTGCAGCTCCCTGTAATTAAGAGATCATCAACATACAGTACAATGACCTGCAAATTACCATCACAATGCTGCAAATAAACATTTGGATCAGACTTGCATCGACAGAAACCAATTGAGAGCAAAAAAGCATCCATTTTGGCATACCAAGCCCTGGGGGCTTGCTTGAGTCCATAGAGTGACTTCTTCAACCTGCATACAAGTGTGGGATCCTCTTGGAATCCTTCAGGCTGCTACATATATATCTCTTCCTGTAGCTCACCATGCAAGAATGCACTTTTGACATCCATGTGGTGAACTTCCCAACCTTTACTAGCTGCCATGGCTAGAGCTAGTCTAATTGAGTCCATCTTTGCAACCGGTGCAAAGGTCTCTGTATAATCCACACCATGGATTTGTGAGTAGCCCTTAGCCACTAACCTAGCCTTATACTTCAGATCAGAACCATCAGCAACAGGTTTGGTTCGAAAAATCCACTTACATTGCACTAGTTTCCTCTTGGGAGGAAGAGGCACCAAATCCCATGTTTTGTTCTCTTGGAGAGATTGGAATTCTTCTTGCATTGCTGCCCTCCACCTTGGATCATGATGAGCTTCCTGATATGATGTTGGATCAGATCCAATCATCATATAACAGTGATCAGCAAGCTCACTCTCATTTGCAAAGGAAGCATTGATTGTTTGGGATCTAGTCTTCCTAGGCTCTTGGGGATTGCCTGCCAATTCACCTGCAGCTTCTATGATTTTTTCAGCCCACTTGGGCCTTGATGGTGACTCATGTACAGCAATGTCATCTTCAGCTATGTCATCTTCATCAATATCATAAAAATCAGAGGAAGAATCATCACTAATCTCATTGAGGTGTGGAGGAGAGGAGCTTTCCCCCGGTGCAAGCTCAAAATCTGGAATTGGTTCTTCTTCGAATTGCACACTTCTCTCAATGAAAGTTTTAAGTGTGGATGTGTCAAAGAGCTTGTAGCCCTTTGTGTCCTCACCATAACCAACCATGATACATTCCCTGCTTTGTGGCTCCAAAGCCTTCCTCTTTTCTGATGGAATTCGAGCCCATGCTCTAGACCCAAAAATCCTGAAATTTGACACATTTGGTTTTTGGCCAAACCATGCCTCATAGGGGGTTTTTCCTTTGACTGATTTGTGAAAGGCTCTGTTCTGAATATGAGAAGCACAATTGATGGCTTCATCCCATAGCTTAGGGCTTAGATCCCTAGCTTCAATCATGCAAGTAGCCATCTCCTTGAGAGATCTATTTTTCCTCTCTGCCACACCATTTTGCTGAGGTGTGTAGGGGATTGAATGTTGCATTTGGATGCCACATTCCTCACAAAGGTGCTGAATGTTATTATTCACATATTCCTTTCCATTATCAGTCCTAAGGATCTTTATCTTATGACCACTATGGTTCTCCACTAGGGCTTTCCAAATCTTCAGTTTCTCAAACACTTCTGACTTCAATTTAAGGAAGTAAACCCAGCAGAATCGAGAGTAGTCATCTATGAATGTAAGTACATACCTTGATCCACCATATGATGGAGTGGGAAGAGGACCAATGAGGTCTGAATGTACCAATCCAAGTGGTTGAGTGGCTCTCCTTGCCATTCCCTTCTCATAGCTGCGCTCAGGATGCTTTCCAACTACACACCCAATGCATGCACCATTCGATGATCTGATTTCTGGAAGCCCTTCCACCATCTCGTCCCTGTGCAATTGCTGGAGATATTTGTAGTTCATGTGGCCAAATCTTTCATGCCACAACTTGGAGGTCTCGTTGGCATGAGAGACAAGAGCATGGTCACTAGAATTTGGAATGAAGTTTGAGAATTTGTACATTCTCTCATCATGATCTGCATACCCTACTGCCACAACTTGATTTGAGGAAATTTCTGAGATTTCTACCAAATCTGGAGTGAATGTCACTCTCTTGGATTCTCCTGTATGGGTCATTTGATAGACTGATAGCAAATTTGCAGCCAATGAAGGTACATAGAGCACATCACTGAAATAGCCATGCTCCATGTCAATCCTTCCAATCCCCTTGGTTTGGAGTTCTGAATCATCTCCCATTCGAACTGTTGGGCCACCATTCGAATGCAAAGAGGAGAAAAGCTCTCTGGATGAAACCATATGTCTGGAAGCTCCTGAATCAATGATGAAGGAAGAGGGATTCGAAGTACCTGCTACCAAAGCATGACACTTCTCCTTATTGTCAGGGTTTGAGGTGCTTTCTTTCTTCCTTGCGCCCTCAGGGACTGGGATGTTGTTCTTCTCCAGCAGCTGCGCCATTGAGTCAATGGTTTTCTTCATACATGAGCTCTCTGGATGCCATCCCCTATGACAATAGGTGCATTTGGTCTTTTCCTTTCCCTTCTTGTCCTTCTCCTTTGACAGATTCGAACCCCCATCTGCAGACTTGGTCTTGTCAAACTTCCTCTTCTCTTGCTGCTTCGAATTCTTGGCTTTCTGCTTTCCTTTGCTTGCATTTGAAACACCCATTGCCAATGCTTGGTCCTTTGATTTTATGGTGCCCATATGAACTAGTTTATCCTGCTCCTGAGTGAGACACTCCATGAAGGTAGCTAGTGATGGCATTTGCCAATTTCGAAGGGTCATTTTGGCTGAGTGAAATGTGCTAACAAATACTGAAAACTCTGGGCCTAGCTTCGAAAGGATGGACAGAATCAGTTGTTCCTCCTTCTTAACAATTCCACATTGTTGCAGTTGAAGCACCAGTGACTTGAATTTCGTGAAGAACTCCTGGATGGTTTCAAAATGCGCTGGGCTCAAGCTAATGAGCTCGTTTTCAAGCTGGTGGCCTCTCAGTTCATCAGTTTTCCCAAAGAGTGATTCTAGCTTCACCCATACTTCATTGGGAGTTGTCAAACTGTCTGTATGAAACAAGAGTTCCCTTGAAATGCTCAGGCATAGCAATCCATAAGCTTCATCAAGTCGATTGTAGTACTTTGCTTTCTCCACAGCAGAATTTGGCTCCACTTCTGTGCCCATGGTCACTCTATAGAGACCCTTAGATCTCAGCTTGATGACCATCTCAGCCTTCCAATCGAAAAAATTGAAGGGTGTGAGCAACATTTGGTTTGCTTCCATGACTGCTGCGTTAATGGTGAGAAAACTACTGAAACACCTGCAAAAAACACTCAATTTTTATCTGGAAATCCTCTCTAGAATGCAGTTCAACGCTCAATGTTGGCCTGCAAATCACTAACTCCATGATGGCTCTGATACCATGTGAGTATTTTGATCACAGAAGATCGAGGAGCTATGGAGAACCTCACAAAATCGAATTAATTTGCAAAAACAGTGGAAAAATTTAAAAAAGATGATAAATTTACACACAATGTATGCTCAAATCTTTGATTAACTGACTTTCTAACATGTGAAAATGTTAGTAACAGGTTTTTATTACATTCATGAGAAAATCGAGAGCATTAGGTGGCTCAAGCTGAGTGTACAAGTCATCAATGCCAAATTGGCCTCAATCCCCCCTAGGTGGGTCCAACTCAATCCCAATCACCCCAAACAGCTACGAATTCTGGTGTGGAGGTGGCTGAAGCATGCTGAGTCATTAATTAGCTCAAGGCAGGCGTGGGTGAGCAAATAAAGGAGGTTTGGGGGCCCAAGGGAGCATTAAATGCTCCAAATCTAGCCAAAAGTGGGCAAAAATCCACCCTAGCGCCCTTGGTCAACTAAATTCCCCAAAACAAGGAGAGAGGGCACACCAGCAATAAATGAGGGCGCACTTGTGGACAAAACTGGAGGCTGGGTGAACTGGTTTGCTCAGAAGTGGGTGTGAACACTCTCAAAGTGGGTTTTTGACCAACTAAAGTCACTTAATCCAAAACATGGTTTAATTAAGCACATGGATAATTAAAATTTATGGATTATGGTACTAAGTGTGGTTACTGTTCTAACAATAAGACCTGTGGTGCATGTGTTCCCCAGGATGGTCCAGGCCAATCATTGCTTCCAAAATAGCCTCATCAGAGGGAAAAATAGTGTCTAGATAGTCAAAAGAGTTGATAGAGTCTACTGACCATGCTGGTACATAGTCCATATCTGACTCGGTAGAGACCAATGGAGTCACAATATGTTCTACTGCAGCATGTTGTGAATCTAAGTAGGACACCTCTGCAACAGAAAGGGGCACAACTGGTTTTGATTCAGTGGGAAGAATCCATGGATCTGTCGTTGGACAGACCGTGAAAATATCAAATGATGAACACTCCTCAGAACCAATAAAATGAACAAGAGAAGGCAGGTCAAAAGTGACCATTAATGACCCATAGAGCCCTACTCCTAAACTCTCACTCACTGGGTGAGACTGATCAATCATCGGAATTGTTGAATCCGACGAAGCCTGGTTGTTTTTTTGAGAAAACGAAAGTTGGTCGACTGTGACGATCTTTCCTTCATGAGGGAACATTATAACTCGGAAAATGGACGATGGCACTGCTTACATTGCATATGTCCAGATCCTACCTAACACCAAGTTATAGTCAAGTGGAGCATCCAAAACTTCAACCTCTATAGATACTAGTTTTCCCGCAAGTTCAACATCAAATGATGGTAAGACTCCGTGTGGACGAAAAGATCTTCCATCAAAGGTGGTAAGCACTGTGTTCGAGGGAGCTAACTCGGGTTTGCCCAAAGCCTTCCAGCAAGAAATGGACATTACGCATGTAGATGCACCCTCATCTACAATAACTCTCCCAATGGTCTTGGGACCATGGACTATCTCTATTTGGAGAGCAATGTGGTACGACAACCAGAACTTGATATTATTCATATCAAAATGGGCAATCATATTGGATGAATCAACACTCCTGATCGCTGCGAGAAGTGCACTGCGTTGTAATGGACAAATTTGTAGTACTTCCAAAGTGGACATGGCACATGGAGTTTGGGCTAAATCTTCCACAACATTGTAGTTGGGAGCAGCCCACGTGTTAGGATTGTGCACAGCCTGTTTGAAGACACCTTTCGGGATCTTCAGCAATGAATCCATTAGTCTGTCTATGTGGAGAGGGGTAGATGATTCAGGAACATCCTTTTGCTGCGGATACGGGGTATATTTTCTAGCTCGAGTTTGTAAAAGAGCATCCGAATTAACCATATTAATAAATGATTGATCAGCAGATGAGGCATGATGAGTGCCCCCAACACTAGAGTTTCCAGAAGCTGAACCTTGCCCGTGAGGGAATGGGTCTTTTAACACAACAAGTTTCTTTTCATGGAGCAGCTTCTAGGCTTCTTCCATCAGAGGGAATTGATGGGTAAGGTGATCTTCTTTGCATAGTTTGCAAGGAAACTTCACTTTCTTTTTCTTCTTTTTTCCATCGACATTTTTAGTGTTTTGGGGATTTTGGTGGTTTCCCTCCCCTTTATTGTCCTTCTTTTTGTTGTTGGGTTGCCGAGGGCCCTTTTGATTTGTCTACACTTGTTGTATAGATTTCGTTTTCGAAGGGGAGGATGCAACTGAAGTTGCTTCTGCAGCAGAATGTTTGACCGATAAGGCGTGAACCTGCTTCGTTACAGCATCAAACGCTGTAGAATCTACTGAACCCACAATGCCATTGGCATGTGGTCCAGGCTTAGGTTTACCTAGATCTTTGTTAGACCTCGGTGCGTCGGGAATAATCTCATATAAGAGCTTGGACCGAGCATATACTAGATCAAGCTGCTGGGTTCTAAGGATAGCTTCCTCTTTGGAGGACACCCCAGAAGTTGCTACTTCCTTAGAAATGTAACGAAGGAGTGATTTGAGATACCACTCTAATAAGAACTCTAAAGGGATGTCATCTTTAATGAGCCTCTTCCTCCTTCGCCACTCCTGAATATGGTCAGATAAGTGAGTGGATTTGTTCTATCGAAAGGTTGACAGAAGGTCTGTACCAGCATCATACCAGATAGGAAGTTGGAAGTGGTTCAGAAAAACAGTAGCTAGATCCCAAAAGGTTCCATAAGCAGCTGTGGGCAGTTCAATGTACCATTTGGCTGTAGCACTAGTCAAAGTTCTCTGAAAGAGCCTCAATCTAATGGAATCACCATTCAATGAATTAGAAGAGAACCAGAGATGGAAAGTAGTCACATGATCACCGAGATCCTCCTTAGTCTTGCCTTCGAACTTTGGGATGTCAGAAGGTAGCTTGGTCGGGACAGGTGGCCATGAGGGGTGATGCCGCATCGGATCATTAGTGATTTTTGAAAGGTCTAGCAAATTCAGAGTTTCCAGAAAAGGTAAACGAGGTCTTGCCGATGGCACTTGGTTAGCAGGGTTTTGGTAGGAAGAACCACCTAAATTCTAACTCATGTACTGCTGGTTGGGGTTGCCCCCAGCCACCGGTTGTGAAGCAAACACATTGCTAAAATTGCTCCAACTAAAAGAGAGAGGGTTAGTCCCTTGAGTGTGTGTCCATTGTGGCTGGGTGTTAGCCCCTCCATAATGTGGGTTAAACGCATTACCACCTCCTCCACTAAACAGTGAAAAAGGGATACTCCCTACATGTATATGAGATGTCTTCACATTGGAATGATGCACATTCTGACCTGTGTAGGGGTTAAACCGAGGTGTAGATGTAATGGACGACACAGGCATCGACCCACCTATAGTTGTGGATAGAGTGGGCATCGAACCTACAAAGGGCATGGAGGGGGCTATGTGCCCTCCAAACCAAGGGAAACGTTGTCCGAAAGGAGCATTTTTTGGAATTTCCTGGGACTGTTGTATGAAAGGAGATGAAGTGGATGGTATCAAGGATATCCAAGTGACAGGGATCTGAAAATGTCCAGCAGTAGTACCAAGAGGAAAGTTATTGTTAAAGGTTGCGAACTAGACATCCCTATGGTACTAGTACTGAAACTAAAAGAAGGAGTTGAGGTAGATGTATCCTACAATGAGGTGGATACCGATGTGCTTGCGAAGGAATGAGAGAGATCTCTCGTAACCATGGCAGTAGAAGGAGTTTGGGGAACTCCAGTTTCATCTCCAGAAGCAGCCATATGATAACTAGGGGTAAACCAATATGCACTGTACTCAGGTTGGCCCAAAGAATCTATAGTTATAAGTAAAGGATCGTTTGGTCCAGCCAGGGGAGGGTTGAAAGGCGTGCTAAACTCATGCGAAGTTAAATCCTCAACTTCAACAGTATCAAAGACCTGTTGATCCTGAATTCTAGGTTGTGGTTCTCCAAGTACTTCTGTTACACCTGTAAGTTCGTATGAACCACGGGAATCTGTCCTCCAGCGTTGCATTGGTGGTGGAGGCTCCACAATGATTGGGGGAAGATTTTGCAACCTCCGAGACTTATGAAGAGGTTGGTCCTCCACAGCTATATAAAAATCAAACTAAGTATAAAACCTAGTGGCCACTAAATGACTAGGGAGCAAACAACATACCACTATAAATTTTCTAAGTGATCAAACCAAGCAAACAAGGCTAATACTCTCAGAAGCAAGTTTGGGATGATGAGGGCCCAGAAAAAACTAATAGAGTATTGACGATCAGTTACACCGCGTCCAATGGAGGTCCTCTGGGTGCAAGCATTTGAATCACCAAACCGTCATCCAGGGAAAACTGCCAAAGGGTTACCTTCTGCGTCTGTCTGAGGTGAAGTGGAAATATCCTTCCACTCTACCTGTTTAGAGCCCTAGGGTTATGATACTAAGGATACCACCAATACGAAAAAACCTGGGGGAACAATCATCAGCCTAGCCAAGATGCATAGGCAGGGTAGCAAATCCCGAAATCCAAAAGCACTTGAAATTACTAGTGGACCCTTGTACGCCAATTAGTTCTGGTTTATGTTTGAAAGGAAAGTGAGGAGGTATCCTCAACAGTTCCAATCGCACACGGCCTTGTGCTTAACTCTAGTTTGAGTAGATCATTCCTAGGATATTTTTATATAGGCGGGTTTACCTAATAGATTTTCTTACTACGATTGTTGAGTAATGAAACCGATTTCGAGTAGTTTAAGGTGATTTACCCCGAAACCCTAGCCTAAACTAGTTGATGATGTGTGTACCTAAAAAGAAAAAGTTGCTAGTTAATTTTATTAAAATTTCTTTTTAGGGGCTACTTTTTACTCAAGAAGGGTAGTGAAGTGTGTGGAATGGTTTCGAGAGAAAGCAAAGTGCATATAAATAATGCATGAAACTTCACAAAAACTCTTTTTTTTTTTCGTTTATATTTTTCAAAACCGAAACTAGGCAATCCTAATTTTTATTTTATTTTCTTTTAAATTTTCAAAGCAAGATAATCTATGCTACTTTGAAAAATGATGATAAATCTCACTACTAAGCTACCAATTTCAATTTTTTTCTTTTCTTCTATTTGCAAAAGAAAATGAACTTGAAAAAGGCACAAGTAAGACCTTACAAAAAGTGTGGGTAAAGGTTAACAACCTAAAGGCTTAAAGCAATCGAATCAAAAGACCGAAAAAGACTTGACCTACCGAGTTGTTTCGATGGAAAAAACTCTAAGCTTGGAACATGTCGTAAAAGAAGAAAGGAAAATAAATGCATGCAACGGGAAGACAGACCAAGAAGGTTGCTCCTAAGCACCAAAAACCAAGAAAACACCCGGCAAACAAAAAAGTAGGTAAGAAAACCAAAGGTAACGCTACTGCCACATAAACTCAAAAGGAAAAGTTAAGAAAGACTTAGACCGAATTAGATTGATCTGAAAAAGAAACTTAGAAGGAATCCAGACCAAAATACTTTTCAAGAACCACCCTAAGAACTCAAACTGGAATCAAACCCTTAAACAAAAAAGCAAGACTCAATAAAAGTGCGTAGCTGTTGTAGCAGACAACAAGCGTTGAGTGCGCAGGTCTGCAAGAGTGCAACAAGCGTCTAGGGAAAAAAGTGTGCTACTGTGACTAACAGAGAGTTGCGTACAGGCTCAAAAAGCATGAAAACAAGAAAGACACCTAAAAACAAGAGTTGAAGTAGGTAAAAGCAGCTTAAAGGACTTTCAAGAGGTGAAAAAGACTCATAAAAGACAAAGCTGTCTGAGTATCCTTTCAAAGAAGCAAAGCAAAAAGCTAGAAGTAGACCCAACAACCTGGAAACCAAACGCTAGTGGAAAGCTTGAACCTACAGGAAAAATGTGCTACGGTGTGGTATACGAACCAACTCCTGCCACAAGAGATGCGCTACTGTGTTTCAGGGGAACCGGCGCACAACCGTATGCACAACGAACTAGCGCATAGGGACTTAAAGCAATCAAAAGAGCTTTGCTCAGCCAGACTGAAATGAATCAAAATAAAGAACAAGAAAATAACCTATAAAAACCTCTCAGAAAACAAAAAACTGAATAAACTGGAAGAAAACCTAGCAAGTTCCCCTAGAGCAGAAAACAACCGGTTACTCCCCAGCGGATTCGCCAGTTCTATTGTGCAGGAAAATACCTTATAGTGGGGGAGACGACACTACCAACTTACATGGGGTGACAGGTAAATACATTCATGTTTTGCATTAATTACTATGAATGGAAAGAGATTAGGGTTCCTAAAGTTGTACCTTTTTAACGATGGTTGGTTCTAGCTTTCGCCCAACCTTCCACAATGATGAACTTGCAAAACAAATTAACCTTCCTCAGTGTATCTTGACTATAATAAATATAATGAAATTGAAAGCTACTTAACATTAACTACAATCAGATATTCAATCAAATAGACATTCAATCAAATAGACATTCAATTGGGCGGGAAGGGTATTTCCACCTTTTCTTGTCAAAGAAATGTAGATAAGTACAGATATACTTGATCTGTCCAGACACTTTTGCAACCGAGTCCTGGGCTCCTGCTCCTCACAATGACTTAAGAATTCCTCCAGCGTAACAACAGCTTATCCTTCCTTCTAGGTCCCTCTCTCATGGCTTCCCCTTGTATTTATGGCACAAGGTTGGCAGTTGAATTCGAGAGGTGGTTGAATTGGGAGGTTGGGGAAGTTGTAGGACCAACTTCAACTAATCCCAATTCGTAATCTTAATATATTTTTTCATTTCATCTTAATATGTGTGTAGGTTTCATACAAACAGACTAGCGCACAGTATGCAACTTCTGCATTTGACAACCAGCGTTCAAAACATTTTGGAGGATGTGCACAAGTTGCCTTCAATAATACCAGTGTTCAGAACGCTAGGTGATTGTGGCAATAGTAGCGCACACATGGTGAAAACTATAGAAAAAATATTTTTTTCAGCTGAAGAATGTGATCTTAGCAATAAATCATCCAGGGTCAACCTAGCTCTTCCATCCATAGTGTCCTTTTGTGTGATCAAGAGAGCAATGTGATCATAGATGGGGAAGTGCAGATTTGACCTATAACACAGGGCAACTTTCTGAGAGAAAGAGGATCTACTGCAGGAGATAGGAAGGTCAGATTTGAGTTGGATCAGTGATCTTAGCTCCAGAGTCACTAGGCACCCAGATCTATGGACTGGGATAGTCCATCAGAGAGCATTCTGCTCATTTGTGAGGAGGTCAAGTTCCCTTGGAGGAGGGCACATTTCCCAAGGAGGGAGAAGCTCATTTGGAGCCAGATTGATCGATTCAGAGTCTGAGACTTCTAGGATAGCCTTGCCTCAGGAATCGAGGAAGGTTAGGGATGATTAGAGCTCAGATCTGCTGAGATCCGGTCGAATACGAGCATCAAGCATACAAAGGGGAGGGTGCACATCTGCATGCAGTGGAGGTCTCATTCTTTAGAGGGATGTCTTTAGAGAGAGTAGATCAGAGAAGTGTGATACAAAGAGGCAGATCAGTCAGAGGCACCTATATAGATACTCAGATCTAGTTTACCAGTTAGGGCTTACTCTTCCAGTGCATGCATCAACTGATGCGTGCAGATCTAGAGTCTATCTGGTTCAGGGATTGAGTTACCCTTGAGGTAATCCTGTATTGTTGTCCATTTTATATATTCTCTGGGATTGAGAGAGAAGATAGCCCCATGGATTGCTGGTTTTCCCCTGTTGGGGTTTCTAGGGTATGTTTGGTGTTTATGTGTGATTGGATGTATGTTTCAGTTTGGTAAAGAGATCTAGCTGTTGAGTTTATGTTTTTATGAGTATGTACTGACATATGAGACTCAAACTGCTCGAGGTACCAGGGTGATTCAGAGGGAGTAGTGATCTCTGAATCAAATATTTACAATATATATATGTCGTTTCCCCGTCGTATTGCATCTAGCTTTTTTGAAAATTTATCGTGTTTGTCCCCCCCCATATCTAAGTCCGCTTCAGTGCAAATTAGGTTTTATAATATAAAAACATGCAAAGAGAATATAATAATCGAGAATTTTCCGAGAAAATATTTGCAACCGACATTTTTGTCCTACCACTTGTTTTTATAATATAAAAACATGCAAAGAGAATCCAATAATATAGAACTTTCCAAGTTCTAATTTTCAACTTACTTTCATGCATGGTAAATAATATCCATTATTCCTAAATCCAATCGTCAGACTTACCCAATACAACATGCCTGAAATGTTTGCATCCATTCATAAATAGTTATAACTAGCAATTGCACCTCGGGGTGCAATAAAAGAACGCCTTATTGCAAGGGAAGGAAGGAGATGAAGTAGGAACATCTAAAGGTGACATATGTAACGAGAATCGGAAATTGAAGTGTTGAACCATGAGACTTGGGAAGAGAATAAAAAATTGAAATATTGAACCACGAGATTTGTTTCCATAATGTCATAATAATAGAGTAATCAGATTATTGTCAATATGCATGTGAGAATCTTCATTCAATTATTCAATGGATAATTTTTATAGAAATGCTAAATTGAAGATGGAGGTTTACTACCCATATGATGGGTGGCAAAGGGAAATTGTCGTAGCGTGTTGAGGAGTAGAACCTGCACATGGAAAGTGGAAGATGTTACAACGTAATCTTCCACCTTGTGAGTATCAACACTCTTTGGACTTTAGGATCCATTTCACTGACTCAGAGGCACTTTATGTCCTTTAGGCACACCTTTTTCCTATTTTTTCTCCCTATACGCTTGCTGCATCATTCCAGTGGGTGTACCCGCAAGCTACATCACTATAGCCCGCGGGTAGCATGTAAAATGGTAAAAATCACTAGTTAATTACTTTTTACTCCCAAAAAGCGGTCTTAGGGTGACCTTTGGCCCTCCATTTTCCCCGTAAAGCTTCGGTCTGTCCTTTCACTTACCTTTAGAAGGCTATATATTGAGCACTTATGGCATATGGAAGGGAGGGGAAAGAGAGAGCAAGATAACTCTAGTGGATTTTTTGCCGCATCTTGAGTCTACACTCATTGATCCTTGTAGTTGTGAACTTCTTATGTTCACCTTCCAAACTCCTTTCATAGTTTGAGTTTTCCATTCATGGAGGGTTGAAGTGGTGGAGGCACAAGTGGATTGACCTAGATCGTGGTTCAGATTGGTTGCCGACAAGAGGTAGTATCACATTGTACTTCTTGTTATTTATTAATAGAAATACTCATATTCTCGTCCATTAATGTTGTGAATGTTGTTTATATCACATTGGGTTGCATTTACTTATAATATCATGGACCATTGCTATTGATGATGTTAATATCTTTCATGTATTATATGTACTTGTTGTATATTGGCTGTCAATACTAATTTGCAGGTTCAAGTGCATGGATTGAAAGCTTCAATGGGGATCTACATCAAACGTTGGATAGATGTTGGTTATATTCTCCATTATCTTAGCATTGACAATTATATAGCATTGCATTGGGAATTGAGTGATTTTTTGGTAGTCAGCTATATGTTGTGGTCTACCCCAAGCCATAGGAAGTTTTCTCCAATAACAGAAATGGAGACTCCGCCATTAGTCCTTATTTTGAGTTGTTGTTTGTTGAGTATATGTGTCATTGTCTGGCCGTTAGGATATCTCATAGAAAACAGGCTTTTTCTGGGTCATTGGGCTCTTTAACTATTCATTTTCTTTTCCCTGTACGCGGGTGAGCCTTGTTCTACCCGTGTCTACCCGCCTCTATCTGCACTCTAGCCCGTGGGTACCCGCATCGTTTCCTTTGACAGTAGTGTATAAATTCGACTTTGTTTGATTCATGGCCTTTGGTTGTTGCTGGGTTGATTGTGAGTGTTCTTGAGTCTTCTTTGGCCTTGTTCCTAATTGTTCCATGGCTTGTTTATGACTAGAACTCCTCTTTTCTCTTTGATTTGAGTCTTATTAGTTTATCACTCTTTCTGATTTTCTAGCTCATTTCATTGGCCGAGTCTCACTGTTTGGGGTGTGCTGGGTTGTCTTAGTGATCTACTCTACATTCCTGTAACCGAATAGGTAGATTTCGCTTGCATTTTTCATTTCATTATATTGAAAAATACAAAAATATTGTTTTTCATTTTCCTTTTCCTTTATAAAAGAAAATACAAAAACATTTTACTTTCCGCATTGCATCTTGCATTCGAGTGCTTGTGCTTTCATTCAGGCTTTGCTTGTGCATTGGAAAATTAAAAGGATTGCATTTTTATTTTGAAAATCGTTGGATTTGCTTGTCATTCTAGTGGCATTGTTTTCATTGAGTAGATGAGTCTAGAGTTTGAATGATTGTGCATACTATTGAGTCATATACATCACTAGTTTCATGACCATATCCTTTGAGTAATCGCAACCACCTAAAATTAATGCTTAATATTAAAATTGATTAGAAACGATTTTTATTTTTAGTGTGCACCAACTAGATTAGGTTTAGAGTCTTGGAATAGATCATTGTAAGTTAGCAACCCAAGACTATTAGACCAACATTATGTGTCTAACTAGGGAGTGGTGAATTCCATCGTATACATTAGTGTTCTCAGGAAGCTCTACTTACACCAGAGTTAAGCACGAGGTCATGGGAGATTGGTTGTGGAGATAGCGCTCCAATACCGGTTGAATGTGGGAGATATTTCCAGGATTTGTTCGTATCTAGGGACTCTTGGGGAATTTGACCCTCTTGAGTTTTGGGCTTAGCTACCCTACCCATACGATGGATCCCACCTGCCAATGTCCCCCTGAGCATTGGTTATATTGTGGTGACCTTAGTTGCCTTAACTAGGTATCGCACAGGGCGCTTGTAGTGGTAATACTGTTTGTGTCCTGAGTTAGATAGGGATTGGACATCACAGTTGCTTGTTCTATAGGGACTTGACCCTGTGCATGCAGTGAAGTCTGGGAATCCTTATACTGATTCTGTTATCTCCGGCTATAGTTTGGGAGTCTCAAGCCTCTCCTAGATGAGACATACCGGCTGTAGTGTCAGGAGCTCCTTGCGCCAGTACTGTTTGTGTGCATTTGGTTGTATATTTTTCTAGGAGTATGCTCTTGATTTTCTGTTTTTGATCGATAGTTTGGTTGATAGGACATGTTTTGATTTTATAGTTTCTCCAGAGATATCATGGAAAGAAGTCTGGCCCTTCACCGCTCTCATTGGTTGGCTGGTTTACCAGCTGTTGAGCTTACATGTCGCATTGATAGGGGACGCCGAACGACCCCCTCCGAGTCCTCAAATTCTTACGAAACATACGTAGTCGACATCATGACTGCACATTCTGGCATGGGAGAAATCCCTACGGCTCCATCGGATGGAGTTGAACACACTTCATACACCCCTACTCCTCGTGAGGCATGGGGGGGTGATCCACCTGAGACGTAACCTAGCTTGTTTGGTCCGGATTTACCCGAGACTGAACCTAATTTTTATGATCTAGATCCACCCGAGGACAAACCGTTTGATCCTTTGTATCCACATAATTATTTGTACGGGGTGCCAAAGTCTCATGTTGACCATGATACTACGACCGACGTTAACCCATTTTCTTTTGGTATGCTTGGTTACGATGTTGTTCATCCATATACTAGATCTGGTAGTCATGCTAGCACTAGTCATTTTGTTAGCAACACTGCACCCACTGGGGGCAATACCCTCACTGGGGGCACCACGTTGTCCACTCACACACATAGTATGGGGACCGGTCACGTTCCTCCTAACAACGCTAATGCTGGAAGACGACCGCCTCCTAGGAATACCCATCATAATAGGAATACCATTCCTACCATGACTCGTTTACTACATAATACACATGCCCATACACGACAACCTAAGACCACTTTTGCGAATGTTAATAATCCTCCTAACACTAGGGGTGGAAACATACCGTATAATTTTTCAACTACTTCTGCAACTAGTAATGCTAATGTAGGAGGTGGGAATGTATCTCACACTCATGTTCAGAACTCCACCATTCCTACTACTAGTAACGCCAATGTTGGGATTGGAAATATACATCATAATCATGGTCACCACACGACTGCTCACACTACTAGTAGCGCTTATGTAGGGGGCAGGAACATGCCTCATCACTATGGTCATTACAACACGGTTCCCGCTACAAATAGCGTGTATACGCCACATAATTATGGGGGTAACCCTTACTACAACACAGTCGAGGCTGGCCATCAGTACCCTCCACCTCAGTATGGTGCTCAGAACACTTATATACTTGCTTACCCTCACAGGGGTCAGGTTGGGGGGAATTATCAACCTTATGGCCATGGTCAAGCTTATGGTCCATCTGGTCCATATAATCAACCTTTTAATGGTCATGGTCAAGCTTATGGTCCATCTTATCCTTCGGGTCTGTATACTCAACCTTTTATGGGATCTCATAATCAAACTTTCCAGCCACAACTTCCATTCCTCGCTTGACTGAATATCCTGGATATTTCAAAGGTCACGAATGATCCGGTGTGTCACAATCCTAGTTGGCCTCTAGTCCCCACTAAGCTCCCGTCGGACATTCCAAAGTTTGAAGGGAAGAGTGGTGAGGACTCGAGGTACCATGTCACGACCTTTCACCTTTGGTGCTCGTCCAACTCGTTGAATCACGATTCCATTTGTTTACGACTATTTCAACGCACCCTCATGGGGGCAGCCACGAAGTGTGTTAATTTTTCAGAATTTACTTCAATCTGATCTAGGATCTTAACTGACAGAACAACATGTACAACATATCTATAGCATATCAATCATGGACATGCAAGCATACAAGAGACACAGAGTTTACTTGGGGAAAACCATAAAGGTGAAAAACCCCAATAACTTCCTCAGAGATAGATAGAGCAATGATACAACTAGAGTACAAGAGATAGAATTCTCCTAGCAGCAGATACTCCTCCTCACAAGTGCGCCACTTTCTGAATGAGAGAAGTGTGAGTAATGAGTGATCAAATAGAGTGCCTCCCGCACTCTATTTATACTTGTCTTGACTTGCCTAATAACCTTTACTAGGTCGGCCTTAACTTAACCACATAACATAATGATGACTGGGCCAACACCCAATAGGGTGGTCTAATAACCCTTTGACCCACATGGCCGACCCCCAATAGGGTGGTCTAATAACCCTTCGACCCACATGACTTATACAGGGCTGACCCCAACAAGGTGGTCTAATAACCCATCAAGTATAAGTTATGACACTTACAATATAAACGGCGACACTTCCGTATAGAGGAATAATACCATCTCTATAGGAGTACAATATACATATGGGTGAAATACATTCCGAAGTTACATATACATCAACAAAGTGGTATGTCGAGTTGCCTCGGGGCACCTATAGGGGATTCAATGAGATTGCTTTGGTTTTCTTGGATCATTTCCAGTTGTTGGTTCGTTATGATACTAGTACTGAACTTTTATCCACCTTCCGCCAGAATAAGGCTACGCATATTTCTGACCACATTCAAGAGTGGCGTCGACGGAAGAGATTAGTGAAGGCCAAAATTCCTCCATAGTTTCTGTTGGAATGGTTTCTCAAGTCTTTACTTCCATATATTGCTAAGGATGTTTTGATTTTCGGCATCATGACTGAGGAACAAGCCATTTTAAAATTCCAGCAGTTAGATTTTTTATATTCACAGTCTGGCATTTTATACGACATTATCCCTGACGCACCGAAAACACGACATGAGCCCAAGTCAGTTCCTGGACCACATGCCGATGGCATCGTGGGTTCTGCAAGTACTCGACCTGTAGACTTGGTTACGAATCAAATGCAAAACTTGTCGCTTAACCAATCTACTCTTGGACAGGTTCACACCTTGTCCACTTCCATCGCATTGTTTGATGTACATTCTGTGCAATCGACAAACCCATCGGGTAACCAAAAGCTTGGTGGTAAGAGGAAGGGGAGAAATAATAGAAAGGGTGGAAACAATGGGAACAATGGTAGTAATAGAAATACTCCACGGAAAGAAAATGCCAACCCTCCTCGGGACGACGGAAATGCTGGTGGGTACCATAAGCCTAGATGTAAAGTGAAATTCCCTTACAAGCTTTGTGGGGAAGATCACCTTACTCACTTGTGTCCTCGAATTGAGGAGGCATCGAAGCATCTTGCACATACCCTAGCTGTGTTGAATGATCCCCTTCCACATCATCAAAATATGGCTTCACATACTCACACCACTGGTTATGGACCTAATGAGACTGCAACGTCTTCTTCCAATACTAGTGGGTATGGATGCGTGAATATGGTCCAATCAACGGTTAGTGTTGCTATGCGTCGACGCGATTATGGTGAACCACAACCGAATTTGGGGAATGAGTCTCCCCCTCCTCCTGATACAACCTTGCATATCGAGAAGCCCTCTACTATGCCGCAGATACCGAAAGGTGTTCTTAAGCGCTCTACGCATAATCCTAATGCCCGAGCCACCCAAAACTACTCCATCATAGAAGATTTGGGCCAAAATCTGTGTGCCATGTCGACTCTTGAATTTTTACAGGCTTTCCCGTCACAACGGCATGCCCTTTTATCTACTTTAGGAGTTCAGGATGGAGGAAGTCCGAACGTTATTCAGTTTGACACTACTAATGTCCAACCTCGCTTACCTTACCACGTGGCCTTTCAGATCTAGGTGGAATGTTTGCAGAACTTTATCAGGAGAACGATGGTTGATGAAGGCACCTCGATGTCAGTAATGTCAATATCTTGTTGGAAAGCTCTTGGCTCTCCTCCCTTAGCTAAGTCTATGACCATGCTCATTGCATTCGATGGTCGGTCATTTACGCCGCATGGGATTATCCCTTCCCTTGTTGTCCGCTTGGGTGGGAAACCTGTGCCTATTGAAGTCGAGGTGGTTGATGCACCCATCAACTACAACCTTTTACTGGGTAGGAATTGGATGTACGCTATGAAATTTGTCACGTCTACTGTATTCAAAGTTATTTACTTTCCTCACAAAGGCAAGATTGTGACCATCGATCAACTAGATTACGTTAGTCCTTCTTCCACAGCATCCATGGGATTAGTGGTTCCGAAAGTTACTGATTCTCAGCCAGCAACTGGGAATATGGGTGTCGGATTGTACCCTTCCATGTTGGGATCCTTTGATTTCCCTGCACCCATTAATTTTATTGGAACCATTTTTGACAATGCGTCTCCTCCATTACATAATGTACCATTCCGGACCTCGTATTTTGACGATCCATGGACCTTACAGTCTACAAATCCCGCGTCTGGAGACATTGAACATGTTGGGATGACTATGCCATTATCTCCTGTTGAGCTTTCTTATCATGATATTCACAAGCCACGGTAGAACCAGATCTCTCCTCTTCCCGGACAGAAGAAGAAGATCCCGTTATGCTGTCGGTTTGGGCAGCCAACTCATCTTGTTCGCAAGATTTCCTTGATGATACTTTACCTTTGGATGAAGCCATTATGGAGGCTATGTGTGGTAGTGAGAGACCTTGGGAGGACATGGACCATCTCTCTCATTTTCTTCCCAAACTCAATCTTGTCGAGCAAGAAGAGTTTAGGATGACTCTAGCCGAGATTGTTGGTTACCCTGTTGCTCTTTTGGGCACACATGAGATTTATGCGGAGGGGAATATGGCTAATATTTACCCTACTATGGTGATCAACATCTCTCAAACCTCTGGAAAGATTGAAAATGTTCATATCGGTGATGATTGCTCTCCTAAAGAGGTTCGCATCTACACCGATATTTTTAAAGAACTCTGGGAAGCTTTCACCTGGTCATATGAGGAGATGCCAGGAATAGACCCCAAGATTGTTGAACATGAGATTACAATGTATCCAAACGCTAAACCAGTTCGACAACACTTACATGCTGTAAACCCTAGGAAGGCCGCCGCGATCAAGGCAGAGGTGGAGAAAATGCTTAAGGCCGGTTTCATCTACCCAACTCCCCTTACCGAATGGGTGTCCAATCCTGTTCCTGTGGATAAGAAGCAGGGAATTATCCGCGTGTGTATTGATTTTTGTGATCTGAACCGTGCGTGTCCGAAAGACAATTTTCCCACTCCATTCATTGATCAGATCTTGGATGCCTGTGGAGGAAGCGAGATTTTTTCGTTCATGGACGGCTTTTTGGGATACAACCAGATTCAGATCAAGCCTGAGGACCAACATAAGACTACTTTTATTTGTCCTTGGGGTACATTTTCATACCGAAAAATTCCCTTTGGCCTTAAAAACGCCGGAGCTACATTTTAGCGTGCGATGACCTATGCCTTTCATGACCTTAAACGTATAATGGAGGTTTTCTTGGATGATCTTGCTGGCCATTCTCACAAGAGAGTGGACCACCCCAAGCACCTTCGCTTGATTCTCGAATGATGTATACATTACAAAATTCGATTGAATCCTAATAAATGCATCTTCGCTATAAGGACGGGTTTCCTTCTAGGTTTTATAGTTTCGAAAGAGGGTATTAGAGTCGATCCTCTCAAAGTTGAGGCAATACTTCGGTTGCCTCCTCCACGTAATTTGTTTCAGCTTCAGATCCTCCAAGGGAGAGCCACTTTTCTACGCCACTTTATAGTGAATTATGCTAATCTTACCAAAGGTTTCACGCGCTTGCCGAAGAAAGACACATTGTTTGTCTGGGATGAGCGAGCCCATCAGTCTTTTGACGCTCTTAAGAAATCTTTGGTATCGGCCCTTGTGCTTAGTCCACCAAACTTTGCACGATATTTTATACTTTATGTGGCTGTGTCTCAAGAGACGATTGGCATGGTCTTGGTTCAGATGGATGATGTGCTCAGAGAGCATGTGATTTATTATCTTAGTCGAAACTTAGTAGATGTTGAACTAAGATACACTCATGTAGAGAAGTTGGTGCTTGCGACTGTTCATGTAGTCCATTGGTTATGGCACTATATCATATTTAGGAAGACCACAGTTATTGCACACATCAATCCATTTCAGTTCGTGTTATCACGACGTCTTATTGGGGGGAAGTACAATAAATGGATTGTTATTCTTCACGAGTTTGAACTTTAGTTTGCTTCAGTGAAGTCAATGAAGTCCTTGGTTTTCGCTGAGCTTCTGTTTGACCTTCCACGGCTTGATGAGGATATTGTCCACGAAGATTCCTTTGTGGATGAGCACTTATTTCTTATCTCGTCCTAGGACCCTTGGTATGGGGATATCATTGTATATCTCCAAACTTTGAAGTTTCCTTCGCACTATTCATGAGACGAATGACGGCATGTGAAACACCATGCTAAAGATTATACTATCGTTGGTGACACTTTGTATCGTCAAGAAAAGGATTGTATCCTCCATCGTTGTTTGACTCATTAAGAAGCAGAGTGGGTGCTTAATGATTGCCATGCTAGGGCATGTGGTGGTTGTTTATCCGGGCTTGCTACATCACAATGCATTATGCGAGTAGGTTACTTCTAGCCTTCCATCTTTAAAGATTGTATGCACGCTATGAAGAGATGTCACCCTTTCCAGGTGTTTTCTCAGAATGTACTCTCGCACCCAGCGCCCCTTCATCCGGTCGTCACTATCGATCCCTTCACCAAGTGGGGGGTGGATTTCATGTATTGCAAACCAGCTTCGGTTGGGGGGCATCATGATATAATAGTGGCCGTGGACTACTTTTCCAAATGGGCTGAGGCCATGCCTACCGTTAAAGTCGATGGTGCTACAGTAGCCCATTTCGTATTCAATCATATTATCACTTGGTTCGGTATTCGGAAAGAGATTGTCACTGACCATGGCAGTCACTTTCAAAACAAAATGATGGAGGATTTGTCACTCAAGCTTGGGTTCCATCAAGAACACTCATCTTCTTACTACCCCCAAGAGGATGGTCAAGTTGAAGCTATTAATAAGTCTTTGAAGACCATTCTCCAACATACCATCCAACAGAGCAAGAGAAACTGGCATATTATGTTATATCCTGCTCTATGGGCATATCGAACCGCAGTCAAGACTACCACCGGGTTCTCTCCATTGCAGTTGGTACATGGTGTGGAGTCCATTTTACCTATCGAATGCGAAATCCCTTTGCTTAAAATAGCCATAGAGATCCTCCCTGATATGACAGGTATTGAACAACGTTTGATCCACCTTGAGCAGCTTGACGAGAAACGTCGAGATGTTGTCGTGGATATAGATGCCAATAAATGTCGTGTCAAGGTTC
Source organism: Larix kaempferi (assembly GCA_027924585.1). NCBI lineage: Eukaryota > Viridiplantae > Streptophyta > Pinopsida > Pinales > Pinaceae > Larix > Larix kaempferi. The sequence continues at coordinate 11,658,884 of BSBM01000643.1, forward strand.
AGTGTGATAGGTCTGTCTGTCTCTGGAAATATGCTAACGGTGACTTGGTTCTTCTATATGACCAAGCTAAAGAACCCCTGGGGGAAGGAAAGTTCAATCCCATGTGACACGATCCTTACATTGTGAGGCGTGTCTTGGAAAAAGGAGCCTATGAACTAGAGGATTATGAGGGGAACATCTTGAAGGAGCCTAGAAATGGGCTCTGTCTAAAGCGATATTATGCTTGAACTTCTAGTTCGAGCTGATACCTTTGTATACTATTGTATAGTTATTTTTGTACATAGTTTAGATTGCATTTGGTTTTCAGGTCTGCTGATTCGCTTCCATTTGATTGACAGATGTCAGTGGAATATTCCACATTCTTAGGATTCGCGGATGGTGCTAACCATCACACGCAGTAGCTTGTGTCTACTGCTTGGGTCATTTATTCACCTGACCATCTAGTTGTGTCTTCGGGAGATGCTTGTCTTGGTCCTACATCCAACAATGTGGATGAGTACAGTGCCGTGGTTGAGCTACTTCGAGATGCTATTTCACATGGCATCTAGTTTCTAGAAGTCTGCCTTGATTCACAACTGGTTGTGTCACAGTTGAACGGTCGGTACCATGTGAGGGATCCTACCTTACTGCGAAGATTCTTAAGGGTAAGACTCTTGGAACGACACTTTGTTTCCATTACATACGTTCATGTTCCGAGAAGTTTTAATCATGTATTTGATGCATATGCTAATTATGTCCTAGATTGGCATTTGTCATATTCATAACATTTATATGGAAGCACACAAATAAAATATACATTCATACATTTGTACATGCACACATAGTAGAACTGAAGAACCATATTTTATGTATAAATATTGTGTCCAAAAAATGGTAGTGTCATGATACAAAACTGGAGCCCGTAGCCCTAAAAAATATACATATCGCTACAAAATATAGGACTCTGAGATGTCTAAGCTCTACGAGGAGGCCTAGCTATCGCCTCGACAGGATGTGTCTCACAATAGTAACACACTGCAGTCGCTACACACTGTAGTAGTTGCACCTAGGGACTTGACACTCCCACTACCTGGCACTGCATCTCCTCTGGTAGCTGTGCTATATCTTCCTGGGGTACCTTGTTGACCATGCGGGACATGTTGCTCTGCAAGGTCTGTAATGTGTGCTCTGTTGTAGCACCTACCATCTCCTCACCCCAACCCGTCGACGATGTCTCGGGAATCCTTGCGGTCTCATTGGACCAACGTCTGTGAGCAAATAGTAGGATGTCAATACATGATACTACCACCAAAAAGATTTTTTCATTCACATATATAATAAAAAATCCGTAAAAATTTAATATACCAAAACACAAAAAGAGTAACTCACCAATGTCTCCAAACGCTACCCCTGGTGGAAGCGGCATGTCACGATCTTGTCGGAAGTCTATCCCTACATAAGGGTAGTCATCTATAGCAATGACCTGTCGGCCCCACCAGTGAAAGAACTCATCAATATATGGGGACGCTTGTCAGCCACCACCCTGTCGCGTCAAGATCTCTGCCCACCGGGTCAGGGCTAGGTCACAGAGACTATGAGGAGGGACTTCAACCCTCGGACTGAGCCCCAGAACTTGCTCAAAGAAGAAACTGCACAAGATACTGCCGTATCCGAAGTTTTTTGCATCTCCCTGCTTGCACTCCGTCAACTGGGTCTTCATGGACCCCAGTAATGTTGTGCACCAGTCGTATATCATGGGCCGCATACACTGTGATGCATAGAACATAACCGATCTCGAAGCCTGGTGAAGGGCTACCGAACCTATGATCCGCACTAGGGTAGCCACTATGATCTTCATACTCAGCTCCACTATGTGTTTGATGGGGACCTGACTTCCCACTGTCCATGTGTCGGGAGTACAATACCTCTCTATATAGTCTAGGATGGTGATCCCCACAACCACCGATCGAGACCGAAGGCTTGCCACCTCACCTCGACGGGACAAACCAGTAATGAAGTAGATGTCATCCACTTCCAGTGATAGTACCTTCCTGTCTAGGTTGAAGTTCTATGCGTCTATATCCCAATATTGTATCAAATGCTGGAGCAATTGGTTTTGGGCCCTTAAACCCCCAATGTTCCAAAATTTGTAAAGTCCACATGCTTGTAACACTTGTTGAGTAGGAAAATCGTTGTGGATGGCCTCATCCACGAGGTCATGTTCTCTTTCTCTCCATTCTAGGACCATCCTGGAGGAAGAGAGGAGAAGATTTTGGTTGATTTCACTTGAAAAACCAACTTCACAGCCATACCCATGGGAAAGTGTGTTCACAGAGGTGGGTACCCGCGGTCAATGCATGCGTTGACTGTGTCTACCCAGCCCTACTCGTGACCCATGAATTTATAGCCCACGGGTACCGCCGTGACCATTTAGGGCTTGGCCATGTTAAAAATTAAGCCACTGAAAATAAAATTAAAAGCATTGAAATGAAAGGTATGGATGAGACTACCAACCTGCTCCTGATGGCTCGATGAATGGACGCTCGTAGCTCTCAGAATTAGCAGTTGAACCTCAAGGTGAAAACTAACCACAAAACTCCAAATGCGTGAATAGTAAAAATGAATTGTAAATTGTAAATTTTTATTACTATTTATAAATTGTGAAACCCACTTGTCTATAGTTTTGCCATTTTTAAGCTGATCTGGACTAATATAATGTCATGGAGTACCATTTTTTGGTTAGATTTCTTCGATGAGAGTTGTTTCCGATCGTTTCACACCTACAACAGGTATATTTCACACTTTCCATTTAGGTTAGATGTCATTTTCACATGCACCATGCATTTGACCTTTTGACCATTTTCATTAACCCTAGGTGCGACCCCGCTTCTTAACCGACACAAAGCCTTCATACTATTATAGAAGTGTCATTATTTAGAGGTAGGGCCTTTCCGAACATGGGTACCCTAGTTAGAACCCCCGTTTTCCTTTCGACTCCCATGTTGTTGTTTCTCTCTAGGATTGGGAGTCCTTTGTAGTTACGCCATGACGTTGCGATAAATACTCATACTCTACTTTGTCTTATGCTGGCCATCTCCCATAAGGACTCCCCCCAAGTATACCAAGTTGTGATTGCACTGCATCATCCTGCTTGCCGCTTGAGCCTTTTGCTGGCTCCTGCTTACTCAGTTGTTAGCCTGGTGTCTAAGCACTTTCCCTATCGAGCCCTGCAGAGGTTACATTTGTCCTTCACAATTTGATGACCTTTTGACCCCGAGGGAACACCCCCCTGAGTGTCCACATCCTACACACGCTTCCTTGCATTGATCATAGGTGTGTTCCACTGCTTGGGACTACTCTGCTTGCTTTGACACTCGTTCCCTCGATTGTTGTACCATAAGCAATTTTATTCTTTTTCAAGCTTTCCAAATTTGAAAAAGACAAAAGAATCAAATATTCCAAAAAGACGGACGGGATTATGGTTACTACTTCTCGTTGGCAGCTGCTGTGTCACATTTGAATAGAGCATTCATTCCACTCCATACATCATGAGTCGGGACTATAGTTGGGCCTTAGGAGCTGTACTCGTTTCTCAGTTGTACTCCACCGATTGGTTAAGCTTCCAGTCACTATGGATCCCTTTGTCGATGCCTCCTACATCATACAGTCTTATGTCGAGTCCTATGCTGCCTAAGTCTATCCATCTGCTCATGCTCTTGTTCAAAGGAAGTCTTGAAACCAGTGTCGACCACTCCTCATATCTCTTGACTATTGCATGTTGGCCATCCTTATTGAGTTAGTTCATTCTACCTGAGTTCTTCCAAATCTTTTCAGCATAGCTAGTACCTCGTGCTGGTTGATGGGGGATGCCTTAATGCCCTCCTTCCAGCGAGTTTCATTCCGTCGACTTCAACTCATTTATTCCGGAATTTGAAACTTAGAGCTCGGTTGAGTACTGTTAGGAACCCATGTCAACCCTTCTCTTTACTATGTTAGTATATTGTTGTTGGATGCATATGCTTTCTAAGTCATCCCGTAGTATTTGTTGATCCATAGTTTATATTAGCCCATAGTATTGACCCATAGTATTGGACACATATGCTTTGTAAGTCGTCCCGTAGTATTATATGTCCCATGGTTTTGACTCATAGTATTGGGCATAGACTTAGTATATAAGTGTGTGTTGAGGTCATTGAAGGCACAGTGAAGTTAATTGTATTGAGCTTTCTCAAAGGAGGTTGCCCCCTCGAAGTGGCCCATGATCAATATAAAAGTAATTCTGAGTTCTATCATTTCTGATATCTTGTATATTTGCATTAATTAATTATTGCAGGTTCTTCACATCTGGTATCAGAGCACTTTCTTGGGCTCGCTGGGTGAAATTTCTGCCAAATTTTTTTTCGCATCTGTTGCAGGTTCGTATTTGGAAATAATCCCTATCCGCTTAACTGTGGGAAGTACTTGGGCATAAGCCCTAAAACTCATTGTGAGGAGTACCACAGGAACCCCGAAGTAGCTAGCCCATTGAGAGGACTTGCCAGCGAAAAGGGCAATGACCCCTACCTGATTGACTAGTTCCCACCCGTGAGGTAAACCAAGAGCTGTCGTTTGTGGCAAAGCCGTTATCAATTTTACCTAAGCCATGGAGTGAGGGGTACTACCCCAATACGCAAGCTGTCAGACAACATTGGTGGCCGAGTGAAACCCCTAAACTGTTAGGAAGCCGCACATACCTGGGGTCCATATCTATTTTCAGCGGAACTGTTGTCGATCACTGATGCGCCATTTCAGATCCAGCCATTTTGATCCATTTTGAAAGCCGTTCCAGATCCAACCGTTTTCAATCCATTCAGTGTCGTTTCAGATCTATCTGTTTTAGATCCTTTCCGAGCTGTAGCCGCTCTATTCTAAAAAAAAACAAAACACTTTTAGGGAACCCCTGCAATCCCATTCTGCATATTTCATTCCTGAGGACCCTATCCCCTATTCCACTTCCCAAAGCCCAAAATCCCACATTTGTCTATTTTTAGGGTTTGTCATAACTTCCTCAAATTTCGCCCAATCACCTTCAAATTTTACCACATAATTCCTTTCTGAATTCTGCTTCTTTGTCCCCCTCTGCCAAATTTTCCCATCCTTTCACCCCGCTTCTGAAATCCTCATTTTTTGCTTCCCTGTCTATTCGACAGTGTCCAAAACCTAGTCAAAACCCAATTACCCTTCAGATTTTTTCCCAAATCCAGATTTTCCTTTACTGAAGCAGTTTTTGTTTGTGTTTTTCTATCCATTTCCCCACAAAAAAAAAACTCTTGGTTGTGGTTGTCACCCACACAGGAGAAAAAACCATGGAGGCGGCACTTGCAGCCATCCAAACCAAACTCCAAGATCTGGATGAAAAATTTCTCAGCCTCCATCTTCAACATTCAGCCATGAGCAATAACCGACAGCCAGAATATTTTGTAGCCACCGGGTTCTCTTCTTCCATCAATTTTCGTGGGCCGAAGCTTGATTTTCCTCGCTTCAATGGTACTGATCTGACTGGATGGATATATCGAGCAGAACAATATTTCAGTCTGCATCATACTTTTGATGTCCAGAAAGTTCCACTTGCATCCTTTCATTTGGAACAGGAATCCCTTCAATGGTACCGTTGGTACATCAAAGCTCATCCCGATCCAAACTGGACAGATTTTTGCCAACTCCTTTTGTCATGATTTGGTCCTAGTGCTTTTGATGACTTCACAGGAGCACTCACTAAACTTCACCAAACTGGCACAGTGAGAGAGTATTAGACAAAATTTGAAAAACTGGCCAATCACACAGAAGGATTGTCTGATGAATTCTATAGGAGTTGTTTTATCAGTGGTCTCAATGATGAAATCCGCTTAGAGGTCAAAATGTTCTGTCCTAACACAATGATGGAAGTCCTAGGGTTGGCTAAGTTGGCAGAGGACAAGATCGCAGCTCAACAATGCTCCAAACCCACCTCTATTCCCTTCATAAATATGGGTTCTCAACGACCTCCCATCCCGCTAGCTCCTCAACCATCTCCTAGCAAGCATTTGTCCGAAACAGAGATGCAGGCATGCCGAGAAAAAGGACTTTGTTATAATTGTGATGAGAAATTCACTCGAGGACATAGATGTGTTCAACAAAAGCTCTATCTCTTGGATTTGGATTCTCCGCCTACCTCAGAACTTGATGAAGAAGCTCCAGATATAGTAGATGATCAGGTCGACATTGAACACCCGCCTGTTGACACCCCATCTCAAGACGACCCACTCGAGATCTCTCTCCATGCTATAACCGACGTCACCACCCCACAAACAATGCAAGTCAGGGGATATTTCAAGAAGCTCCCTCTTACCATACTTATTGATTCTGGTAGCACTCATAACTTAATTGATCCTTGGATTGCCAAACAGGCTGATTGTTTTGTCCATCCTTGCTCCAACTTTGAAGTCATGGTTGCCAATGGGGGCACCTTACCTTGCAAGGGGAAGTGTCATAATGTGCATATTTCTATGGAAGATTATAACCTATGCTCTGACATGTTTGCCTTGTCCTTAGGCGGATGTGATGTGGTTTTGGGCGTTCAATGGTTACGCACACTTGGCCCCATCTTATGGGATTTTGCGGAACTTTGGATGCCGTTTTCAGTCAATGGGGCACAACACAAATCAATGGGCTTACAACCAGGGTCTCTTCGCATCATCAGTTCACATTGCTTGAAAAAAATCCTTAAGAAGAATTCACATGGTGTCATCGCTCAGCTCCATTCCATTCAGATGCACCCATCAATGGTCTCCACTACTTCCTTGGATAGATATGCGGGTGTCCTTGCTGAACCAATGAGCTTGCCTCCTTCAAGAGACCTTTCCAGTAAGCATTTAGTCGCATCTACCTCTCAACAGGAATTGATGGCTATTTTGCATGCAGTACAGAAGTGGCAGCCATACCTATTAGGGAATTATTTCTGCATCAAGACTGATCTCCAGAGTCTAGAAAATTTTCTAGAACAATGGGTCTCCTACCCAACACACCTGAAATGGGTTACCCAACTCATGGGTTATCCCTATGCGATCACTTACAAGAAGGGTAAGGACAATATGGTGGTAGATGCTCCTTCTCACACAATTGATGACCCAGTTTCTCTTACAGCTCTTTCTCTGCTTGTTCCAAATTGGTTGCAATATGTTCAACAGGGCTATCTCTTCTATGAACTCCATGCTTCTTCATCAGCAGGGCACTCTGGGTTCTTCAAAATGTATGACTGGGAACAATGTAACTTATTTTGGCAGGGACTGAAAATGACAATTCAATAGATGGTGGCTGATTGTGATACTTTCCAGGTCAACAAGGGTGAAACGACACTCCTTTCGGGATTGCTCAAACCCTTTCCCATCCCTACACAGCTTTGGCCAACTATTTCTATGGATTTCCTAGAAATGCTCTGGTGGTACAATACCACATCTCAAAGGACACCATATGAAGCAGTCTATGGACAGACACCGCTAGTTCTTCTTCCATACACCCTTAGCGGCTCCCCAGTTCAGGAACTTGACTCGGTTCTTCGAAACCGCGATCAGATTCTTCTCATTCTGTAGGACAATCTTCACATGGCCAGAATTCGCTGGAAACAACAAGCCGATCAGCACCATTCTGAGCGCATTTTCCACGCAGCTGATAGGGTTCTTCTTCGTCTACAACCTTCCAAGCAATCCTCCCTGACACTCCAAAGGCGTTAGTGGCCGGAAATGCAAATCGAGGATTCTACCGGGGAACCACTCATTCAGATTCTGCAGCAGTTTCTCCAACCAAAGCTTTGAGGACAAAGCTTTTTCTAAGGGAGAGGGGATGTTAGGAACCCATGTCAACCCTTCTCTTTACTATGTTAGTATATTTTTGTTGGACACATATGCGTTGTAAGTCGTCCCGTAGTATTTGTTGATCCATAGTTTATATTAGCCCATAGTATTGACCCATAGTATTGGACGCATATGCTTTGTAAGTCGTCCCGTAGTATTATATGTCCCATGGTTTTGACTCATAGTATTGGGCATAGACTTAGTATATAAGTGCGTGTTGAGGTCATTGAAGGCACGGTGAAGTTAATTGTATTGAGCTTGCTCAAAGGAGGTTTCCCCCTCGAAGTGGCCTGTGATCAATATAAAAGTGATTCTGAGTTCTATCATTTCTGATATCTTGTGTATTTGCATTAATTAATTATTGCAGGTTCTTCACAAGTACCTTGAGGCTTGCAGTCATTAGTGGTATGTTCTCTCGCCATCAACAGTTTTGGGAATACATCAATGTCCCCTGATCGATGGATTCATCTTATTGTTCGACATCATCCCCTTTGTTCGCACTTTGATGATTGTACTATGTGCCTTGATTCCCATTTTCATCATTGGTGGGTTATCTCGGGTCTGTTAACGATATACATCATTGACTGGTAATCAGACGATGTTACATCAGGTTCAACCTCAACACCTTTATTCACTTGATGGACTTGCACCGTAGATGATTTGTGTAGAATACCCCGAGAGATAGTGGCATTCAGTATGCTACTTATGATCGTGACTTTACATCTGAGATATCACTTCTCAGACATCAGCAGTTTTTATCTCCAGTTTGCACCAGTTGTTCATTTTCAGAAGGAATCCTATCTTATTGTAGAGGGATCATGGCTATGATCACTTATGACATGTATTCACTATGTACTGCCTATTTATGGCCATTGTATCAGATTGTTGTATCACATCGATATGTATCCTGAGATATTATTGTATTATGACGAGTGAGCTGCTCTTTCCACTTGTGTCTCCATCACTCCACTTCTGAGATTTATAATGTATTTCGGCCATCGTAGCACCATTCTCTAACCTCACACATTAGGGGGCATCTGTTACAACATAATCTTCCACCTTGTGAGTGTCAACACTCTTTCGCCTTTAGGATCCATTTCACTGACTCAGAGACACTTTATGTCCTTTAGGCACACCTTTTTCCTATTTTTTCTCCCTATACTCTTGCTGCATCATTCTAGTGGGCGTACCCACGAGCTGCATCACTATAACCCGCGGGTAGCATGTAAAATGGTAAAAATCACTACTTAATTACTTTTTACTCCCAAAAAGCGGTCTTAGGGTGACCTTTGGCCCTCCATTTTCCCCGTAACACTTCGGTGTCTCCTTTCACTTACCTTTGGAAGGCTATATATTGAGCACTTATGGCATATGGAAGGGAGGGGAAAGAGAGAGCAAGATAACTCTAGTGGATTTTTTGCCGCATCTTGAGTCTACATTCATTGATCCTTGTAGTTGTGAACTTCTTATGTTCACCTTCCAAACTCCTTTCATAGTTTGAGTTTTCCATTCATGGAGGGTTGAAGTGGTGGAGGCACAAGTGGATTGACCTAGATCGTGGTTCAGATTGGTTGCCGGAAAGAGGTCGTATCACATTGTACTTCTTGTTATTTATTAATAGAAATACTCATATTCTAGTCCATTAATGTTGTGAATGTTGTTCATATCACATTGGGTTGCATTTACTTATAATATCATGGACCATTTCTATTGATGATGTTAATATATTTCATATATTATATGTACTTGTTGTATATTGGTTGTCAAGACTGATTTGTAGGTTCAAGTGCATGGATTGAAAGCTTCAACGGGGATCTACATCAAACATTGGATTGAGGTTGGTTATATTCTCCATTATCTAAGCATTGTCAATTATATAGCATTGCATTGGGAATTGAGTCATTTTCTGGTAGTCAGCTGTCTGTTGTGGTCTACCCCAAGCCATAGGAAGTTTTCTCCAATAACAGAAGAGAAATTAGGGAGAAGGGGAAAAAATCATATGGAATAGAATGTGTGTTATTGTAAGTAAAAGCATGTTAGAAAGGGGAAATTGAAGCAATGCAGTAGAGAAGTTGTATTTTCATTTTCAAAGCAAGGTAAAAAACATAAAGTTCAACATTACCCGCTTGAGCCAGAAGTAAGTTTGTATTCTAGGATGTCATCTTTGAAAAATATTATTAGTAAAAAGAAAATTAAAACTCCTACTGCCCATGGGAAAGAAAAATATTAATAAATATTAAATTTAAAGAAAGAAAGGTCGCTTTCGTTGAGTACATGGACCACTAAATTCCCACCCATTACCTACATAGCTGGAAAGAGGTCAATTAAGATATTGACGAGGAGGTTTTATCAATGTTCCCCTAAGTTTCCAAGATGGGGGGAAGGGGGGACCGAGGAAACACACATTTTGGATGCATGGAGACCACCCCCAAATTTTAGTGAAATTCAAGGGGGCGGGAGAGATCTCTAAAATTATAAAAATAAAATAAAATACCAAAAATAATAATTGATTTGATGTATATTCATGATTGTGCAATGTAAATACTAAATATATTGATTTATTTTCTACGTACTACCAATTAGGGATTGTAGAAAGTGAAAATAATTGAAAAACATAAAAAAATTTCTCAGGGGCATGGGGGGGAATGTTTCGGAAGGAGTCCCCACATCCCTGGAATGCAGGAAACATAAGAAATGTGTCCCCAACCCTACAGGATGTGTCCCCATGTAACACTGGGTTTTATTGTTGTCTTGCGTGGACTAGTCACTTTCACTTTTTATCATTTAGTAGGCTGCAGGGGTGCTTATTGTTTTCCCCCTTTGGCTACATTTGTCACTTTCATACCTACACCATTAAAATCCTTCCGATTACATACATCATAAATATGCACTTCAACGCACCATTTCAACTGTTAAATTTCATACATTCATGGCATAATAATATAAATGCACGACCAAGATCACTAGAAGAAAGACAAAGCAAAAAGCAATAACACAGAGTTTATCCTTGGAAACCCAAACGGGAGAAAAACCCAACAACCTTCGTATAGAGATGATAATTCCAAGATCAGAGTACAAAGATAAAAGAGAAAAGGTGGAAATGCTTTCCACAAGTAGAAACCCCAAAACAACTTCCTTCTCCAGCTAGTGCGAACTTCTCTCTCTTTGGGTGATGTGAACTTCACTTGAATGAGTGGGTGAATAATGAGGTGCACTTTACCTCTATTTATACAAGTGATAACATGAAAAATACCCTAATAGGGCCGACTTCACTTGGGGGGCTGTTGACACCCAAAAAGTGCTCACCACCTCATCTACCCCATTGCATGACTCATTTCTCCATATTTCCTACCATATTTGCCTCCAAAACCTTAAAATCCCATTAAAAAGCCTCCAAAAGTCCACAAAACCATTAAAAAAGCCTCCAAAAGGCCAAAAAACCCCCTTTTCCCCAAAATAATCCAAAATTCCTCCAAAATAGCAAAAACCCTCTAAAAAGGGAATAAAAAATACAAAAAAGAGGGGAAAAGGAAGCAAAAACCCTATACCGCTGACCTAAACCATATGGTGCCAAAAACCATGGGCCATCAATCCACCACTAAAAACCTATAAATAGGTGATGGAGGCCCCTCATTTCATATCCACAGTCAAACACGCCCTTACTCTGCCAAAATCACTCTTGAAACCCTAGCTCACCCTTGAGCTATTTTCACATTTGAGTGCTCCTTTGGCCCATTTCCAACCCTTTGGAGAAAGAGAAAGGAGCAAAGCTGGAAGCTGGGAAGCAACCCTCCTGGACTGCTGCAAGAGCTTCACCAACCTCTACACCTGAGGTAATCTTTAATACAAAAAGAGAAATCTTTTGCAATATCTTCATGTTTTATTATTTATGTTAATGCTCATGCTAGGTTAAATTTCATATTGTTTTGGTGCTTTAATTTACTGTTTATTGAACTGCTACTAAGGAGTCTCTTCTCCTTAGTAGGTGCTCATTTGCACAAGCTAGGGTGAAAACCCTAGCTACAGGGGCAATTTATAATTTAATTTTAATATTTTTCTTTTGCTTCTTTTCACTCCAAGGTTTACAATGATTCTTTCATGTGTTTACATAATTAAATACATCATGTTCATATCCCTTAGGAGGTACAATCAAGTACAATGAAATACAATAAATAATATCTTCCGAAGTTGCACAAAATCCAACACTTCCTCTCAATGATGAAGGCATTCTTCTGTCTTCATCAGCATCATGGTCATCTGGGTTTCATCTTGTACATCCATACTTTCTCCGTAATATCTATACAAAATGAAGGTTGTCCACACATTATCAGTCCTTCGAGAAGTGTAATCATGCATCAAATTCACCAGTCCTTCGGTGAGTCCAGAAGAATCACTCAATCCTGGATCCAGGAGAATCACTCAATCCTAGATATCTGAGATATCAACTATACCATCTATGCTATACCATTTTCTACCTGTTTGTCTCTTCTGCCGATGGGGTCCTCCCATACCTGGCTGAGATCCTAGATGAGCAAATGGGCACGACCATCTACTACATGTTCGTCTCATCTACTAATGGGGTCCGCCCATACCTGGATGAGAACCTGAATGAGTAGAGTTACCAGTGCAATCACATGGCCAAATGCTGAATGTCCTACTCATCTGCCGATGGGATTTCTCCCATACTTGGCTGAGTAACTGGACTGCAGAGGCACCTGTGTGAACCCGACCAACTGCTAACTGTCCTACTCATCTGCCTATGGGATTTCTCCCATATTTGGCTGAGTAACTGGACTGCAGAAGGTACCTGGGTGAACCTACCAACTGTTGACTATCCTACTCATCTACCTATGGGATTTCTCCCATATCTGGCTAAGTAACTGGACTATAGAGGCACCTGGGAAAAGCAGGGAAAGCATCTCAATGTCATCTTTCCTTCTCAAGGAGGGAAACGTTCTCTTCGAATCCAAGTATTTTGCGAAAGTATTTGAACTTCACCCTAGGAAGAGCCTTGGTGAGAACATCTGTAGTTTGGTCGTCTGTTGGCACGTACTGTAACTCGACCACACCTTTCTACACCATATCATGAATGAAGTGATATTGAATCTCGATATGCTTTGACCTGTCGAGAAATATAGAATTCACTGACATCTACACACAACTCTGGTTATCACAGTGAATCACGGTCGACTCCAGAATCTGGCCGAACAGTCCTACTAGGAGTTTTCGAAGCTAAAATGCTTCTTAAGCTGATGTGCTAGCAACCATGTACTCGACCTCCACAGTACTGAGTGCTACCGAGTTCTGCTTCCTGCTTCACCAGGAAATAATTGCAGAACCCAAAATGAAGCAACATCTGGAAGTGCTCTTCCTATCTGCAACACATCCGACCCAATCTGAGTCTGTAAACCCCTGCAATCTCAGATCACAATCTGAAGCATACTTCAATCCATATCCCACAGTGCCACGTAAGTATCTGAGTACATGTTTTGCAGCAATCCAGTGAATCTGCCTCGGTTTGCACATGAACTAACTGAGGGAATTCGTAGCAAAACATATATCTAGTCTAGTGTTGGTTAGATACATCAATGACCCAATCAACTGGCGATAAATGGTGGGATCAATCAAATCAAAATTTGAAGTAGAATCTCTCAACTTCTTCCAATTTGCATCCATCGGAGTAGCCATGGACTTGCAATCCAACATTCCGAATCTCTTAAATATATCTATGGTGTACTTTCCTTATCCTAGGGAAATATCTTTCTACCTCTGCCATACTTATAATCCCAAGAAGTAGTGCATCAATCCAAGGTCTTTCATTTCAAACTCAGGGGTGAGATTCTTCTTACACCATACAATAAGTTTCTCATTTCCTGTGAGAAACAAGTCATCAACATATAATACCAAAATTAGTGGCTCATCATCTACAACCTTGTAGTAAAGGTTGGGGTCTGCATCACTCTTGGAAAATCCCAAGCTCACTAGGAATCTGTCTATCCGTCCATACGAAGCACGTGGTGCTTGCTTGAGTCCATAGAGTACCTTTTTGAATATGCATACATGAGACTCCTTTCCTTGGACAATAAACCCATCTAGTTGTTCGATGTAAACTTATCCCTTAATAACACCATTGAGAAAGGTTGTCTTCACATCCATCTGATGCAACTTCCATCCCATAGCTAAAGCAATGGAAATAATGGATTTGATGGAAGTATATCGGGCCACAGGAGAAAATGTCTCATCATAATCGACTCCCTCTTTCTAAGAGAATCCTCTGGCTAAAAATCTGGCCTTGTACTTTTCAACACTTCCATTTTCACTATGTAAAGTCTGTTGTGCCCAACTAGGCCTTTTCTGGCCTACTGCAATATCTCTGGGAACATCAACCGGTTGAAGCTAGATCAATGAGATCGATGGGTTCATAACTCCCTCTTGAACTGGAGGGGAGATGATCTCATCTGCTTTGGTTCTAGTATTTCTTCATCATCGATCTCCATGTCTGATCCTCTACCTTTCTTGACAACCATCTCTTCTTCAAAGGTCACATTCCTGCTGACTTCAATCTGTCAGGATCTTGGGATGTAGATTTTGTAAGCCTTTGAAGATACACTGTATACCTTGAAAGTTCCCTTCTTGCCTGAAGGCTCTAACTTTGTTCTTGGGCACATGTAAATCAACTGGACAACCAAATATCTAAAGGTGGCCCACTTCTAGTTTTACTTCTGTGAAAGCTTCCTTCGAGGTCATCCTTCTAGGATGAGAGTCATATTACAGGAAGCTTCTTGCTGAACATTAACGGGATTCATGTGTCGACCACTTGTTCATCCGGAATAGATCACACCATCCTTCTCTTGTAGGCCATGTCACATGGTCTTTTCCCTACAATTCAAATCCTGACTGATGATCATTGACATTTTAAAATCAAATGTAAAGACAATAGTTTACACAAACATCTTAGATAATACTTTATCACAACAATCATGAACATGTCTACCAAACACATATGGGAACTATCTAGATGTCTGCTATCTCCACTAGAACATGCCATCAAGAGTGTGCACTACCTTAAGCATGTAGGAAGGAGATATCATCTAAACTAGCTTCATGAAATGTTATGTAGCTCATATGCAAAATAAATATAACAGGGTAAACTATAACAACTGCTCAATAGTTATGAAGACATATAATACAAGACAGATCTATGTAAGCAAGAAAAAAAAATACTTATCTCTTATTGTTTTTGTGTGTAGGATCCCACTGCCTTCTTGTGGGAATCATGAGAGACTTTTGTTCTTGAAATCTAGATCTTCATATATTCTAGAAGAGGAACTCCGAACGATCATCATTCCTTGACTTCTTGTGAGGAGTATCTTCTTCAACATCAACAGTGGATGCTTCATGCTTCCTTTTACTTGAACTTCGACAACTACTAGCATAGTGTTCATATTTTCTGCACCTATAGCATTGTACTTGAGATATGTCCTTCTCCTTTTGATCTGGGTAAGGACTTGATCTCCTATATTGGTGCTTGTGTTTATGGAACTTCCTACCTTTTCCCTTACCCTTCTTGGTATGGGAAACAAAAGCTTGGTTTTCCTCAGGTTGAGTGCCATGGAGTCTTTGACGTGTTGCAGTCCTTGTCTCCTCCTGAGTGCAATCTGCCCAAAGCTTATCAAACTTTGGTAGTTTGGATCTATCACTTATGCTTTGGATAAAGGACTCCCAAGATGGTGGAAGACCATTCAGAGTGGTGATGATAGGCTCCTTTTCATCAATGGGATCTCCACTGGCAATGGATCAATGAAGCTTGTTCCTTAGTTATGTGATCCTCATGAAGTATGAGGCAATGGATTCTGATTTGGATATCTTCATATTTGAGAGTTGGTTTCTCAATGTCATGGATACATTGAGGCCAGTGTGTTCAAACAACTTCTTTATGGTCTTGAACATTTTCCTAACAGTCTTCTTTCCTGAAATTTGTGGAACCAAATGATCTCTTACTGAGTGGAACTAGAATCCTTCTTGCTCTAGCATCATTCTTCCTCCATCAAGGTTTGTCTTTTTCGGCTTTTGGTTCAGGGACCTTCTCATTTACAATTTGTAATAGGTAATTTTCTTTTAGTAGTAGAAGAACCCTAGACTTCCAAGAGATAAAGTTGGAAGCTCCTTCCAAACGATCTTCAACCTTCATACTAATCATCTTGACTGTAGATCTAGTTTAGAAACCCTAGCAGGAGCTAGGTCAAAAATGAAAGTTGATAATTTGAAAAACTGAAACCACAGACAAATGCACCTTTCCAAGTAGAGTTGAATTGAGGTAGGGCTGATCCAAATCCGTGGAGAGA
Source organism: Larix kaempferi (assembly GCA_027924585.1). Classification (NCBI taxonomy): domain Eukaryota; kingdom Viridiplantae; phylum Streptophyta; class Pinopsida; order Pinales; family Pinaceae; genus Larix; species Larix kaempferi. The sequence goes on from BSBM01000643.1 coordinate 11,675,076, forward strand.
AGTGGGTTAAAACTGAAACGCTAATTCTGTTGCAGTCACAAAGTTAGGTCAAAAATTGAAAATTCTCGGAATTGAATTCCGTCTTCACCAAAAGATGCGCCTTGCCAAAAATGAAATTCCTAAGGCTCTTTTTCTCCAAAATGATGGGTGAAGACTTCACAAGATGAAACCCTAGTTTCGGCAGGGTTCTAACAATGTTTCGGCAATGGCTTCTTCTAGAACTGCTCTAATACCATGTTAAATTTCATACATTCATGGCATAATAATATAAATGCATGACCAAGATCACTAGAAGAAAGACAAAGCACAAAACAATAACACAGAGTTTATCCTGGGAAACCCAAACAGGAGAAAAACCTAGCAACCTTCGCATAGAGATGATAATTCCGAGATCAGAGTACAAAGATAAAAGAGAAAAGGTGGAAATGTTTTCCACAAGTAGAAACCCCAAAACAGCTTCCTTTTCCAGCTAGTGTGAACTTCTCTCTCTCGGTGATGTGAAATTTACATGAATGAGTGAGTGAATAATGAGGTGCACTTTACATCTATTTATACAAGTGCTAACATGAAAAATACCCTAACTGGGCCGACTTCACTTGGGGGGCAATTTATAATTTAATTTTAATATTTTTCTTTTGCTTCTTTTCACCCCAAGGTTTACATTAATTATTTGAGGTGTTTACATAATTAAATGCATCATGTTCATATCCCTTAAAAGGTACAATCAACTACAATGAAATACAATAAATAATATCTTCGAAATTTGCACAAAATCCTACATCAACAAGCCCTAACTCTCTACACCAATATATTGTGACCTTCTGAAAGTAGAATGACATCGTCAAAGAGATCGAACCAACAACCATGCGACACGTAGCATTTGTACATCTCGAAATAGGGAAATGATCATTTTTTGCTATTCTTTCAAAACCTACTTTTCAAATATTCCCGGAGTTTGTCACATTTTCACATTGTATTCAAGTTGACACGTTTTTACATTTTCTACGCGTAATTTGTGTGGAACATCTAAAAACATATTCTCTTTGAGCAACACTTGATTCCAGTTGTGGATTCATTTTAGAGAAAATGCAATGTATTCTCCCTTCCTTTTTCTTTCTAAAGAGTGTTTAGTGAAGCACAATTTAGCTCGAAACCTTCTGATTCTACGATTTACTTTCATTCACACATCGACACTGTCCATTTCAGAAGATGAATGCAGACAAATTCTGAACAAAGTTCAACGTGACTCTGCTAGACATAGCGCACCGTCCAGGATATCATACGAATTTGGTGCAATATAAAACAAATTTTCCAAGTAATTTCTCATTTCTTTATTGTTCCAACGGAAGGACTTCAAATAGAGAGGCGGCCGGCTTCACGTAGTGTACTCAGTGTTTTATTGTTTGTGTCTACATATTTCTCTCTGCTTTTCTGGATTAACGAAAATGGACGGCTGGTCGAATCTGGGGTCGATTTTGGCGAACATAGTATTCATACGGACCAATTTTCTTTGCATTTGAATTTATGAACGATGTAACTTTATATATCACATCTCTACCCTGGATGCTCTAGAAACAAGAGCGAAGGGACAGAGGATCTGATGGTTGGGGCGTGGTTAGATGAAGGGAAGAAGGCCAAGAATAGATTCACTGCTAAGCCTGCCATATATGACTTCCCTGGCAGCAATGGCTTGTGTTCCCATGACTTCATTCCTGATACTGTTCACAAGCTTAAGAACAGGGAGAGGTGGTTTCAAGTGCTGAAATACTTCAATGTCACGTCTGTGATTTTAGGGTTGGAGATCTCGTGTCGATGGTGTCTATGATCGCTTGCAATTTTCATGGTATGATGGAAGTTGAGATCAGCAGCCTGTGAAGATATCGACGATGAATTCTTTTTGTTTCATAACAGAGCATTGTAATTACTATTAGCATTGAAGATTATTGGACCCTTCTAACGATTTAGTATATCTACGTCTCAATAATGACCTGAAACCTCCTGTGGGTATGGGTATGCACCACTGGGATCATGTGCTATGAATGTTATGGATTTGCATGATAACCAGTGAACATATTTGGGTTGTAATTTTTTTTTTCTAAGAAAAATAAATAAATTTTATGCTATGGCAATTTTACATGGTGTTTATTTTCTTGTTCATTTTGTTAAATCAGCAAAAATCCTGATTTATAATAATATCTCTTCTAGGCTGGAAGACACCTAATTACTTTGGATGCAATAATGAAAAAGTTTAAAATAATCTAAATATTTTAAAGTTATCATTACCATATTTTTGAAAAATGATTGGAAATATAACTGAAGTCACAAATAACATGATTAAAATACAGTTAATATATTTATTTTTTACTTAAATAATTAATTTAAAATTCATATAAAAATAATTTAGAATATTAGTTTTATTTTTATTTTTAAAGTTAGATTGAAGCAGGCTTCAAATTGTAAAAAATATCACTTGCTAATTACTAAGCATGAATCTAATTATAAATAATGATCTTCACCCCGCAATAATTTAATACTGTAATTGCACAAATAACAACACATCACTTAATACCTTAGTTGCATGGGTTTTCCGCACTGGGTTCAAGAACCCATGTCTCCGATTCTGGTGCAGGTTCTTGCTTGGCAACCCCATACGAATCGGGTTCTTGACTGAAGAACCTGAGACGCCGGCTTGAAAAAATGGGTTCGTTTGGCTGAGAGGGGACAACGTACCCTGATTTTTCAAGCACTGAAATAAATAAAAAGAAGGAGTGAAAGGTGCCCCCCTCCCAAACCTAAAATTACGACATCCAAACTCTTCAAACATCATAATTTGCCATTCAAACATCTCATAATCATTTCATTCAGCATTGACAGCGTTTGGTGAAGGGCTTTCCACGGTGACAATGTTTGGTGAAACCGTGAATGGCTTTCCACGTTGAATACATCGACAAGGTTACACTGTTACATCAAGGAGAATCATTGAATGAAATCACTGTTCAGTGTTTTCTGAATTTTGTATTTTCTATTTCGTGTCTGGAAATGCCATTGGCCCATTAGGCAAATTTTGAATGTAGTATGACAATGGAATCATAATATAACTTCCATTTGATATCAAATTTTATGTTCCAATGTGAATGTTGAATGAATGATGAATTATGAAAAAATATGATTGTGACATGTTTTTAACTTTTAATTTTACAACTATATATATATATATATATATATAGAGAGAGAGAGAGAGAGAGAGCACCTCGATGAACACAAGTACCCTATTTCAAAAAGTGGCGTCCCCACCCCCGCACTCGCACCCTTCCCTGCACCCATGTTTCTTGGTAACTTAGCTTAATACAGAATACAAATTAGAAGCTATTCGACATGGTGCAAATTACAAACTAATATCAAATTCCTATTTATAATCTATGCGTCACCTTGCAAATTCCAATTGTAATGGAGGCTGCAACTTAGAGTTGGGAGTAGAGAAAGCTGAAAAGGTAGAGAGACGCACCCTAGCTAGGACACAAGACAATTACGATTGCCAGAAATAGCCACGGCACTGTCATTATAAGTTACAGGTAAATAAGTAGCTTGCCTTGGGGGAGAACAAGGCACAACTGTATCTTGATCTGTAAAGCAAGATTTAAATAAAGTTAATTACTTAAATAGACAGTTTAGATATCACAATTAACAATCTATCATTATACACAGTTACTTGATATGCTATATTAGATTGTAATATTAGACCATAGGAATTATTATAAAGATATAAAGTATAAACTGTTCAAAGCACCCATAGATGGAAAGACCACTATAACTGATATATGTAGGTTCAATGCCATGGAGAAGGAATTTGACAGATTTTATTTCCTTGGTGTTTTTCCCTTTTTACTTCCTTTTTTGTTTTACTTTGATTCTGCTGCTGGGATTGACTGCAACTTGCAAGCCATGCCCACAAGAAAAGTGTCAAATTTGATCTTGCACCTTGTACAACTAATAATCAGGATCTTTCTAGATCCCTGTATCCAGAGTATCAAATTGTAATATCCCAAACTGATATTTTTTTCTTTGTATGAAGTTCTGTCGCTTGTCAGTAGTCTTTATGGCTCAGTATATGAAGGTAGTATGAATGCATGTACTAAACTAAGCTTGCATGTGCTTTCATGCAGATGCATTAACCCAAATAATCAGAAATGCTATAAAATAGGGATAGAGAGTGTGCATGTACGTACCATCATATGAAGGAGTGGGTATACGTCAATATGAGATCAGCATGCAATAATTGTGTCCATGGATGAACAAGATACTGAGTGCTTCTCCTTCAATAATGCGACCTTGGTAATAATGTGCCCTCTTCAATGGTAATAAGGAAGTATGGATGACATACTGATGGAAGATGAATCCAGAAGGTGTGTACTGGGGTTATAATCCCCCTCTAATCACAATGGATACTGCATGCAGAACCGCAGTGGCTTAGAAGACTAAAACATGAACCCCTCCTCTGACAAAGTCACTCATGCAAGGAGGACATCTTTTGGAATCTAGAGATGTTGATAACTCACTTGGAAGACCAAATAAAGAGTCCCTCTTCTAGGTGTAGGGTAATAGTGTTGCTCTCGGAAGATTGGAGCCAACATGCAGAAGAAATGAACCCTATAGACTGAGATACGAACCAATATCTACTTGTGCAATTCGCTCATGCAAGGAGGATGAATCCCCTCAGCCTGCTATGTAACTCGAACCTTGCAAGAAGCTAAAGAACAATACCTGATGATGAAATCAATACTGAATTTGGATGATCCAACCTGATAGTGACTAGGGCAGATAGATTTCGCTGCCGAAATACACTGAATAGTTGAGCGTGTGCACTCAACCCCAAAATAGCTCACTAAGCTCTCCAAATCGACTTCTCAAATCAATAGTCATATGAACAACCCCTACTCACTCACTTTACCTTTCTTTTATAACATTCACTTGGTCTTACCTAACTTTTGCATGAATAGGCCGCTTTATCTTCTAATTTCTAGTTAACTTGCATGAAGTGCTTCTGGTGTGCATGGAGGCTCAATAAAGGATTTTTAGTGCATGCAACATGAAATATGGCTCACATGTTATGCATGCAGGGGGCCCCTAGTTCCTGTGGCCCCTATTTAACTACTGGTGATCAAATAACCATGATTAAGATCTTCTTTTGGTCTGAATGGATCAATCCTTGGTCAATTCCACTGTATGTTAGAAAGGGAACATTACAGTCCTCCCTCGCCAAGATTGCTTGTTCTCAAGCAATACCAACACAACTCCATAATCAATCAAATTGAACCAACTGAATCTAGGGAAAATCCCAGGGTCCCAAATCATCCTAGGAGATCTGTAGCACCTTCTACTCAAAGTATTGTCCTGCGAGGTACCATGACATGAGACCTCCTGAAAGCTTCCTCTAATAACTACTAAACTGCTCGTCACTGAAATTACGGGGTCCCAAATCAGTCTGAGAACTGAGGAGTACCTACTGCATCCACCACATCCTTGTGCAGTATAAACACAACGAGCAACCTGTAGACTCCTAAGCATCCAAGCCAATAAACACTGTATCCATCCCTCATAAGGTCCCCCACCTAGGAAGCTAATCCACTGCTCCATATGGATAGGCTCCTGAAAGTCATAGTTGAATCTCATCCTCATGCTAATTGTTGTATCATCCACTAATGCAATCTCAGGTCCCATGCTACCCAAGAAAAGAGACCATCATGCATTCATTGAGCTACTATGATCATCATCAGCTGTCTGTCAAGCTCTATAAACATCCATTTCCCCTGGAACTCCAAGAAGAAATATCTATAAGAGTTTCCCCCCTCACTATGAGTGGTGCAGTGCATAGGAAACCAGGTGAAGTCTGCAATTCTGTTGTCATAATCGACCTCAAATACTGACATAGGAAATATGATCTGGTCACTAGTAATGACTCTGGGTTTCTCATGAACTCTAATAATCTCAAGAGATAAATCTATCCCTCGTGAAATCATTGGAATTTGCAAGAACTCTGATAACTAGTGAGTCTCTGCACATATATACTCGGCACCTTGCATCCTCAGTATACTTGCGATGCAATCTAACAACAGGCTCCCACATGGATGCTCAAAATTTGTCGAAGGCTGGATCACTATAGGTCCCGACTTGCCCTGTTGACCCACCATAGTATCCAACCAATTTTTCCATGCAAACCTACCTCTCATCTGCCTGAAAAAGGTGAAGTTATTGTTGATGTATATGTAACTTCGGAATGTATTTCATGTATGTATAGTGTACTTCTATAGAGATGGTATTATTCCTCTATACGGAAGTGTCGTCATTTGTATTAATAAGTGTCGCAAGTGTCGTAACTTGCTGTGATGGGTTATTAGACCACCTAGTGAGGGGTCGGCCTAGATTAATGTAGCCATGGGTTATTAGACTCTTCTAGAGAATTCAACCCTGCTAGTGTATTAGGCAAGTCGGGACAAGTATAAATAGAGAGCGGGAGATCTCTATTTGATCATCTCATTATTCACTTCTACATCACTCGGAAAGTGGCACACTAGTTGAGGAGGAGGAGTAGCTGCTAGTAGAAGACTATCTCTTGTACTTGGGTTGTATCATTGCTCTTTCTATCTCTGAGGAAGTTGTGGGGTTTTTCACCTTTATGGTTTTCCCCAGTGAAACTCTGTGTGTCTATTGTCTCATGTGATTGCTTGGTGTGATTGATATGCATTATTATACTTGATATGTTGTACATGTTATTCTCTTAGTAAATATCCTGGAGTATATTGAATTAATGCTCAAAAAAATTAACATGGTATCAGAGCTAACCTGAGAAGAAGACATTGTGCAATGGCGAAAACTAGGGTTTCTTGTTTATTGGGTTTCTCTCCATAGATTTTGGAAAGGCAGCAAGGTAGATTGACTCTACTCATGAAGGAGAATCTTTCTGTCCAATCAGAATTCAATTCTGAGCACTTTCATTTTTGGCCCTAAAAACTAGGGTTCCCACAAAAATAGGAATTTCTAAAATCTGAAGACATAGCTATAAGCTCCTTGGAAAAATCGAAGTTTAGAGATTTAGATCGTATCTTTTGGTTGGGTGAAGCTCCGGGAAACTCAAACCCTAATTCAGGGTCCTCCACAGTGAATCCAAGAAGACTAAAAGGCATTTATGAAGGGTGAAACCTTGCAATTCTCAATTTCTAAGCATACCAGGCTGATCATCTCATCAAGGCGCATCTTTCTATCCTTTCAGAAATTTGAAATTCACATTTTGAATTTTTAGGGTTTCTCTGACAAACCCTAATCCGGGACCAGATCCAGTTTTCAGCAAATCAAGTGGTAAGACCTAAATCTTTTCTATTTCCATTTGAAGTACTATTTAAGATGTCTCACCACACCAAGCTTGAAGATAAGCTTGAAGGGGTTGATAAATTCCGAGCATGGAAGTATAGGATTGGGTTAATCCTGGAAGAAAATGAGTTGGACACTTACATAAGCTCTGAGGTCCCTGTCCCAGAGGGAGAAGAGGCTAAATTCATTCACAAAAAAAACTTGGTCAAGGAAAAGAGGATCATTGTTGATTCTATCAAAGACCATCTCATTCCACATGTGTCATCTCTGAAGACACCCAAGGAGATGTTTGATTCCGTGACCAAGCTATTTGAAGGGAAGAACATAAATCGGAAGATGACTCTGCGAAACCAATTGAAAGGGGTAAAGCTTAAGAATGGAGAGACCATTCAATCCTATTTCTCTAAGGTATCTCAGATCAAGGAACAACTTGAAGCTGTGGATGAGGTAGTGGATAATGGTGAAGTTGTTATGACCACATTGAATGGCCTACCTAGGTCATGGGATTCCTTTATCCAAGGAATATGTGTAAGAAAGAAACTAATATCCTTCAATAGACTATGGGAGGAATTCTCTCAAGAAGAAGCAAGGCTTGTGGCCCGAGAAGAAAAGATGAGGAATGAAGATCAAGCTCTCACAGCACACACTAATAAAGGGAAGCCCAAGAGAGAGCCATCTCACTTGAAGAAATATTCAGACCACCATTATCATAAGGATAAGAAAGATCTCAGATGCTTCACATGCAATGAGAAGGGACACTTTGCTGCAGATTGTCCCAAGAAGAAGACAGACAGCAACAACAACTTCAACAACAAGAAGAAGAACAACAAGAAGAGATATCATTCTCATGTTGCTGAGGATGATGAACCTCCCAAGAAGAAGGCTAGAGCAGAAAGTGATGCTTCATAAAGTGAAGATGAATATGTTCTAATCTCTGCTCTCACAGGAACTATCTCTCATGGATGTAATGATTGGATTATTAATAGTGGGGATTTCAAACACATGATTGGGTTTAAAGAATCTTTTACAAATCTATCTGAACATGAGTCACCCCATAAAGTGAAACTTGGGGATGACTATCAATATCCTATCAAGGGAAGTGGTGAAGCTTCCTACAACCTAGACTCTGGGTAGTCCTTGAAAATGAAAGATGTTATATATGTACTTGGGCTTAAGAAGAACCTACTCTCCATATCTGCATTGGATTCAAAATGCATGAGGGTTGGATTTGTAGATGGTCAAGTCCTAATGTGGCCAAAGGGTAAAACTATAGATGATGCAGTAAAGATTGAAGAACAAGAGGGAGGATTGTACAAATTGAAGGGACAACCTGAACATGCTATGGTACATGAATCCATGGAACTAAGTGAACTTTGGCATAGAAGACTTGCAGATGTGTACTATAGAGAACTACCAATTGCAAGTAAAGTTGTAGAGGGTCTTCCTGAAATCAAGACAAAACATGAAAGGTACAAATCAAGTTCTAAGATCAAGACCATGGTGACATGATGACAAAGACTCATCCATAGTCATGGATCACATAGAGGTATGTATATTTTACAATGGTTAACCTATGAGTTATGCATGTCATTGAAGGGAACAAGAAAACATTGCTAGACATAACTAGCAAATATGATGACCAAGTATGTTTTTCCTATATTAAGTTAGAATCCTACCCTATGTTAGGATCTTATACTTTTATATATGATTATTCATGAAGTTAGAAATTTAAGTAATCAAGGGTTTATGCATGTTATGTCTCTTACCTTGATTGATGATATGACTAACCAAAAGAGAAGTCTTCCCTGAAACCTTGAATGCTAATGCTTATTATCTGTGTTTGAAATGATCAGGACTATACATGTTTAAGATTATTGTGTTTTGATAGTAGTAAGATTATACTAATGAATGTATGATTATGTATGAGATCTCGAGGATAACACAATGATGATACTAGTAAGCATGCATTGTGATCGAGGATGGATATAAGTTCAAGGAGAGGTAATCCAGGAAGCAAAGATCAAGAGGGAGCATACTCTAATAGTTCCTGCAAGGAAGCAAAGATTGAGAGGGAGTCCACACAACAAACAAACAAAGATAAGTATTTGAATTGTCATTTCTTGTATATACTGTTCAATGATGTATATACTTATGTTCCTAGACTTAGGTTGTGTATTATGCATATTAGAATAATTGCATACTACTAATAGGCATGTGATCGGTAAGTGGCCTATGGCACTGTACAACATTCCCTTGCTACTTATCTAAAATGAAACCTCTTTGTTGACATGTTGGGAGTTGTGCACACTCTTAACAATGTTCTGGTAGAGATTGGAAGGCATCTAGAAAGTTACGGGATATGGATAAATGTTGTATTGAAGCATTGGCTAAGATAATTGCATGATTGTATGACATATTTCCTTATGTGTAAGAATTTGTTTTGAAAACTATGAGATGTTTCTAATCATGCAATTTAACTTGTTTTGTAGGAAAGATCGTATACCATCACCTACAAAAGAAGGACTACAACATTTGTTTAGCAACAAAGTTATCTATTGAATATATTGAAGTTCCCAGGATTCGGGAAGAATGCCATGATCGAGGAATATCAGTCGATCATGAATAATGATGTTTGGTATGTAGTCCCAAGACCTGAAGGGAAGTCAGTTGTGACTTCTAAGTGGATCTACAAGATCAAGCATGTTGCAGATGGAAGCATAGAGAAATACAAAGCGAGATTTGTAGCTCGTGGCTTCTCCCAGAAAGAGGGGATAGACTATGAAGAAACTTTTTCTCCTGTAGCTAGGTACACTTCCATCAGATCAGTACTTGCTTTGGCTGCAGTGATGAAATGGAAGATACACCAGATGGATGTCAAGACAACTTTCTTGAATGGTGTAGTCGAGGAGGAAGTGTATGTGGAGAAGCCACTTGGTTTTGAGACACATGACAGGGAATCATACGTGTGTCGGTTGAAGAAAGCCTTGTATGGCTTGAAGCAAGCTCCTAGGACTTGGTATGGTAGGATGGACAAATTTCTATCCAGTTTGGGCTTTACCAAGAGTAATGTTTATTCCAACCTTTACTACAAGGTTGAGGAATGAAATCCAGTGATACTACTTGTTTATGTGGATGACCTGTTTGTTACAGGAGAAGATAGTTTGATTGCTGATACCAAGTGGAAGCTTGCTGCCGAGTTCGAGATGAAGGACTTGGGGATGGTGCACTATTTTCTAGGAATGGAGGTGTGGCAGAGTGCAGATGGGATCTTCCTTGGACAAGGGAAGTATGCAGTAGAGATCCTAAAGAGGTTCGGGATGTTGGACTGCAAGGCCATTGCCACACCTATGGCATCGAACATGAAACTTCTGTGTGATGCTTCATTTGAGCCGGTTGATATCACTATGTATCATCAAATGATTGGGTCCTTGATGTACCTGACGAACATGAGACCAGATATTTGCTTTGCAGTGAACACATTGAGCCAGTTCCTGACAGATCCGAGGAGTGTTCACCTGGTTGCTGTAAAGAATATTCTGAGGTACCTGAAGGGTACAATTGATTATGGGCTCAAGTATGATGCGAATCAAAAGTTTAACCTGCAGGGTTATGTTGATTCAGATTGGGCAGGCAGTGCTGCAGATAGGAAGAGCACTTTAGGGTGCTACTTCAGTATGGGATCAGGTGTGATCTCTTGGTTTAGCAGGAAGCAGTCCTGCGTAGCACTAAGTACAGCCAAAGCAGAGTATGTTGCAGCTTGTTTGACTAGTTGTGAGGCAGTTTGGCTGAGGAAGCTACTATCTGAGTTATTTGATCTCCCGTTGGATGCTACTGGTATCTTTCGATAACTAGACTTGTGTGAAGCTGTTTGAGAACCCGTTGTTCCACAACAGGTCGAAGCACATAGATATCAAATATCACTATATCAGGGATATGGTGCAGAGAGGAGAAGTAAAACTCCTGTATGTTGCACGGATGAGCAGGTTGCAGATGTGTTGACGAAACCACTAGCTAGAGTGAAGTTTGAATACTTCAGAGAGAGGCTTGGTGTTCTTCAGATTGACGACACTTCGAGGAAGAAGTGATGGACACATTTGATGGAGCCATTCCAAGCATGGTGAGAAGAGGATCCTTCCCATGACTGTGGATGTAAGCGCTGGATGATGAGCATCAGGATGATGCTCCAGTTACTGCTTTGTATATGCATCATGTTGGATTGTAATGTCCCCCATTTTGACCCTTGTAATATTTTGGGCTACAATGTAAATAATGTGTGCATATTATGTATGATTCCTAGAGTGGAGCTCAAGGCCAAGGCCCCGCTAGTGAACGCTCGATCTAGAAGAGGCAAGTATTTGATATTATCCTACCATGTGCTAGTGAACCATGGGACTTGTAAATATGCATTTCAATATAAAATCCCACAACTAGCTATGCAATGCAACAAGAGATGGGGGCATGATGTTACAAGAAAATTGGGAGGGAAATATTCAAACCCTTGAGCCAATGAAGTCAAGCCAAGTGTCAATGAGAAAACCCATCAACCATCAACTACCCATGTTGGCTTTGGTGCCCAATCATTCATTTCTCCGAAGAGTTGGGTGAAGAAGTTAATGCCTTGGGGATTGGGGAGGTATGGCTGTCCAAATTCGATTATGGGAAAGCCACCCTCATGGAAAATTGTGTTTTTGCTTCTTGGGCAAGAAAACAACCAGGATTTGCTCCCAAAAGCCATTACCCATGGGGGAGTTTTGCCTCTCTCACGTTTTGGAACTTCTTGGGCGTTTTCCAGCCACGTTTTTCTGGTTTCTCTGGGTCTTCTAGTTGGGAAGAGAGCGTTTTTGTGTTGCCAACCCGTGGGGAGCTGCCTAGGCATTTTTCTCCACTGATTTCCAGTGTTTTCCTCCCTTCTGGCATTGTTGGAAATTCATTTTTGTGTTGTAGATCTGTTGGGAAAGAGAGAACATGATTTGGGGGTTTGTAGAGACCATTGCAGCTCTTTGAATGCCCATGGACGTTTTCTGAAAACGAAATTGCCTTCCCAGGGTTGTTTTCCCCATTTCTCACTTTGTTTTGGTTGCCCACATTTTCCATTCATACCCAACACTTGGGATTTTGCTGTTATGTGTATCCATGCCCAGTTTATGAGTTTTCTGTGTGTAGGGGATTATTGGGGTTGAAATGGGTTTCCATTGTTTTTGGCTTGAGCTTGAGTGGAAGCATCCACAAATGAAGAGGGTTCATATTGAGCTTGATAAACCCAGCTGTGGACTGGCTTGGCTTAAATGCAAATGATTATTTGGCTGTGTATGAGCTTGAGAGTCCCTTTTTCCTTGTAGATATCATGCCCAACTCAGGGGTGGTCTCTGAGTGCTGAAATAATACAGGCTGGGCAAAGACCTACGGTTGGGAGGAACATTGCAGCAACATAGCTAGTTGTTTGGGGCCATTTCACCATAAAGATAAGTGTCTTGTTGTCTATGCATTTACTTCTGCAAAGTTTTGATTGATGACTGTTTTTGATATGCTGTATGCATATAAAATATGTGTGGATGAGTTTTTAATTCCAATGTGCTTAATTGTTTAAATGGCATCTACACACTCTTAATTTTAATTGTTTGAATCAAAATGAATGGGCTGAGTTTTTATGAAAAACCCCATAGATTGGCATCATGTTCCCTCCCTTTCCTTGGATGGATGGGTGGGTACGTTACAGTTGTTATCAGAGCTTATGGTTCAACACTATGGCTATTGGGTCCTTCATAGAAATATAAATCATTGTGTGTACATGTATTTTGTATTTGAAGTTAAATGAATTAGAGAAACCTGAAGATCTCGTAGCTCCTATTTGAATAAGATGGGAAATCATTTCTATGATTGTTTTGGGGATTCTTGGAAAATTGCTTGCATTGATTTCATGCTATGAAATTGAGGAAGGAGGGAGGAAATCCCTTTTTAGGTTGAATGCTTGCTTTAAATTGTCCCCAACACAGTAGAATTCAGTTTTGTATTTGTCTATTTTCCTCCATGGAGGAGAGAAGGAGGCGCAACCTCTTGTTATCCTTATACTTTTTGTTGTTTTATTTTGACATAGCAGAGGTGCAAGTTCTTGGAATCCTTTTACTGTTTTTATGCAGGTTTGATCTGTAGTAACTCACCTCTGTAAAGAAATGAAGGGCACATTCTAGAAAAATTTATAATTGTCTGTGAAAATTTGCAAATTTTTCTAAGTAGTTATGAGTTCTGCTAAAGGCTCTGTCGGCGATTTTAGCGTTAAGTTCTGCATGCACGACGACAAAATTAATGCTAATTTCTGCGACATAGTCGGCAGGAAAGCTGTTAAAATTCTGCGCTGAAAGATAGAAATTTTTTCAAAATTTTTTGCCTAAGGGCTATGGCAGCGACGAAAATTTAGCTAATTTTCTGCGCGTGCGGCGGCGAAAATGTAGCTAATTTTCCATGCTCGCAGTGGCGAAAATTTGGCTAATCTTCCGCGTCGAAAGGGAAGAGAAAAATTCTAAATTTTTCTAAGTGTTTTGAATTTTTTCCTTAACGTCCACGACAATTTTAAGGATATTTTCTGCGTCATGCGCGGTGTGCGGCGGAAAAAATAGTCTTAACACCCGCGACATTTTTAAAGATAAATCCTGCGCCATAGCGCCCGTCATATTGTTAGTAATTGCGCCGGTGTCGGCCAAAATAAAAGTAATAATCTTAGAATCTGTGACACGCGTAGTGCGCTGTGGCAAATTTCAGCTTAAAACTCCGCGACACGGGCGACACCATAAAAGCTAAATTTCCGCTGCAATTTTAATCTCAACATACGCGCAATGGAGGCCATTTTAACCTTAATAATTGCGCCAAATGGGGAAAATTCAACAGCTTTTCACCGAGATTTTTAGGTGCCGAAAATGGAAAATCGCCATGAAAGTTATGTGCCAAATTGGATGAAATCGAAGGATTTACAAAAAAAAAAAATGAGGGCGCTGCTCTCAACCTGCCCTGCAGTGGCGCAGGGAAGCCATAAGGGAGCAAGCCCCCTTGACCCCCGTCGTCCCCCAGAGACAAGTATGAAGTGCAGAAGCAGGAATTGCATAGAAAGTTTGTGGAAATGCATTGCGGAAAAGTAATGGGAGCAGTAAGGCAATGCTTATGAAAGGGAAATCTCTCACCTTACACCATTTATGTTTATACCATAATAATTGTATGCTTGGAAAATATCATGAATGAATGTTATACACGTGAATACATATATTGAATTTCTACTTTGTGAGAAGATCGTAGATAATAATTGCTTGTGTGCATGGCAGAGAGCCCATGAAATTGGATCAGCTATGATGTGGAAGAGGGAATTCCATGCTACAATGAGGAATTGGAAGGAAGAATTCCTCCACTACCCTCTTGATATTGTATTTATAATTCTGAAGTGGTCGTGCATATAAACTATGGCATAAGAATGTTAAAAATGCAAAGGATTACATAGATGAATATGCACTAGATGGCATATCAATAAACATTGTACATGGCATGTGAAAATGTTTTGCGTGTATATGATATTGCATATCGGTAAAATAGTGAGGCTTTGCATATGCAATGAGCCACTTAAGATAATGATTGTGGTTGCTAATAATCAGTTGTGTTCGCATTGGTTATAGGACCAAAGGAAACTGAAGCATGGCTAAAGAAGTTGATGACGTGGTTTCATGTGACCAACGACCTTATGAAGAAAGGATGGTGCAACAAGTCCGTGATCACGATGTTGGCAAAAGGACTGAGTAGCCTTGGTAAGAGGCCAAATGACCAGGTAACATCAAGCGATGTTAATAACAACCATGCAGGTAATGGTTATTTGTGCTTAATTGCATGAACGCTGAAAGAGGATTTGGTGACATCCCTTCAACTATGTTTTGAACTATGATGATTTGGTTTGCATATGGTACTGAGTGCCCGAATGGGACTGTTAACCTACCACGTATGGTGAGGTATGGGTAAGTGAAGGCAATGATCCTTACACCCTATAATTGCTTAGAAATCTCAATGCATTCATATGAAGTTATGTCATGCCATGATGATTGTGAGTTTAACAACCAAAGCAAGTGAGGACTTATGGCTCTGTCATGGTAGTAGATGGTTAGGCCATAATATGTTTGAATGCATAGTACTCATAAATTAATGCAGGGTTGCATTGAGGAGATGTGCATTAAAATATTATGTACAATCTTGTGGTTATACATTGAGTGATTGAGTGATGTAAAAGTGCATGCATATGTATAGGTGCACATGTTGAGATGCATTGTGTGAATGCATGATTGTGGTGTATGTTTCATTACAACTAGATAATAGATGGAATGGTGAACTATTGTCAATCCTAATAGCATTTCATGAGCTACTGCGAATGCAAGAGAATGATTGCATAAAATGATTTAATTAAACCATGCAACTCTAGTATGGTAATAATTCACATGAAGTAGATGATTTTGGTGATATTAAAATGCTTCAGTGACTATGGAAGCAATGAAATATTATATGCATAGAGACTTACAAAGCATTTGGCTGATGGAAGTTTCAGATTTCAGGTAGATTGTTTTGGGCATGGAAAATATGGGTAAGTCCATGATGAAGATGGGAATCTACCGCGAGCAAGAGACAAATGATATGAGAACAAACTCATGGCTAAATGAATCAATTTCCGTAGAGGACATAATTACAATTCATACTTGAATTTAATTATCAATGCCATTCACTGATTAGAGAAATCAGATTTGAATTTTATTGTTAAATGCTGCTAACTGTTTGGCTATTTGATAAAGGTGCCAAGAAGACACATTGCAGGAAAACCAAGAGTGATGGCTTGCAAAAGCCAAACTAGATGGGAGACCCCATGCTTTGGAAATGGGTTTTGGGTGAAACGCCATTGACAATATCTCAGCTAAACCGCATGACGATAAACCATGAGAGTGAGATGGTAAAGCTATGCCCAGAAGGCATGTGAGATACATCCGCAAAATGAATGAGTATTCTGTGACCCTAGACAAGAACATGCATGTCTAAATTATTAGGGTTAATATGCAGAGAATGTTCTATCTTGTTTATATCATTGCAAACTACTTGAGTATGATTAGGGCCTACATGGCACGCATCAGAAAGGGGGTGCACACCGTTTCTGGTGCTGGGTCATGATAGGGTTTTCAATATTGACTACACACTAAGGGAATGGACGCATTCCTGATGTTTCAATACTTGATAGTGAATGATATGGATTATGGTTACAAAATTGAACAACAATACTGATGAGCTTTCTTATCCTTCTTGTGTTGTTAGCCTACATAGATGCAGATTGATACTGCACATTAAGAGGCAAAGTGAAGAAGGGTATGCAAAATGACTGTATAGGAATTGGTAACCTTTATATGCTCACACGAAATATTACCAGAAGGGATGGACAGGCTCGAAGAGCTGTGTAATAAGAAGAGGTATCATCCTTGTGTGAGTGGGGTCATGCTAACCTGCAGTCAAGAAAGTCACCTATAAAGTTCCTAAAAGGAACCACCGATTTGCACCAGAGAGGGAGTGACGTCCTTGTATGAATGAAGAGTTGGGTGTGTGAAGGATTGTGGTGCAAGAAGGTGTGGTGACATTGGTGAAGGCATAAAATCTCTATTGGGACAACAGTAGGAGGGAGGGCGCCAAGACTGACTGAAAACCCTGAGATTCCCATGGCTCCATAGTAGAGCCTTGACCTATAATGGTCAGGTGGTGCAGTTTCCTTCCATTGGTCAATGACCCAGACGAATGTGCTGGCTCGGCAATGGAGAGGGCCAACCAGGTATGGCACTAGTTGGGCACCACCAAATGCTTGGTAAATCCAGTCGACGTGAAGGTGTACTGGTGAAGCATTAACTACATCCAAGTCCATAGGAGATCCCAAGGCTTGCAAAGCGAAGCAGGATCCTGTGGACCAAAGGGGAAATGCACAATACAGATAAGTATTCGTTTTCATTTATGTCTTGTTTGGAATAATGAGGATTTCAGGTATAAGTCTTCTAACAGCTAAGCTAATACACTATTGTTTCTTTGTTGGAAACCTTGATCATTGCAGGAAAGCAAGACCCTGAAAGAACTATAGGTTACTGGTAAATCCAGAGAGTAAATGAGTGGGTGATATAAATTATGGAGAAATCTAGGGAGTAATTAGTTGAACGCTATAAAGTTCTTTATAAGTCCAGAGAGTGACTAGTTGGGCATTAACTACTTGATATTGTAAAGCAACGTGTATGTTGGCCCAACATTCCTTCATTAATTAATAAAACCAGTCGGAGCACTGGCCTAGCATATTGCTAAAGAAAATGATTGATAAACCCAGTCGGCATACTGGCTTGGCATTTCCTATTCGAATGATTGTGGAGTAGCCTACTTGCTGGCCCAACATTCATAATTGTATCCATGGGAAATCCAAGGCTTACAAAGCAAAGAAGGATCCCATGGAATAAAGTGAAGACATCTAATACAGATAAGTATTTGAATACCTTGTAGCTTCTTGCTTATATATATACGTGTGTATATGATTTGGTTATGATTTCCTAAACTCTTGTTTAGAGATAAACCCTATGAAAATAAAATAAACATGTGAATTGATTCAATGTTTGAGTGTAGGTATTGTTGGAAGCAAGGACTAGGAAGGCATCATAGGGGTGCAGATGGACATGTGACCATCCTAAAGAGCTCAGTATGAGCAGTAATGAAAGATGGTGCTAGTGGACATGAGTGGGTCATAGCAGCCAAAGGTTATATAGGAAACTATGGAGAAGGGTTCCTAGTTGAAAATCCTTTGACAGACCTTAGATAGCAAGTGTCATGGCCAAGAAAGGAAAGTCAAAGCATTCACATTGAAGTGAAAGAGACTAAGGAGCATGAAACCACAACGATGGTGTAGCTCCATAATAGAACAAGACTAAGAGGGAGAAACTCCTACTCTTCTCTTTCCTTTCGATTGATGCATTTATAAAACAAAAGATTGTTGAGTGCATGTCATGGCTGAAAATAGATTGTGTTTAATTGCTTGAAATGAATTGTGAATGCTGAAATAGTAAATTTCCTGTGAAAGGATGAACATGAATGAGTTTATGTGTATGTTGGGAAAGCATGAAAAATGTGGAAGTCCCATGAATAAAGCATGGACATTCCATGTCAATTGGGAAAACAATTGAGTAATTTTAACGTTTATGTTATGCTTTCCCTAACAAAGGAATTCCATGATGAATTTCACAGGTAAGAAGGCGAAACAATTGGTTGCAGCTGACATAAGAAAGTGTTGCTAGTAAGCAAAGTGTGGTTAGTTGTTTCCATTAACCATGGTAGCAGACCGAGGGCTATTAGGGTTGGCTGAAAGTCTTCTTCAAACAATTGCCAGGACCCAAGAAAATCTTGGAGAGATGCTCAAGCTATAGAGGCAACAGAATGAGATGAACCACAAGGTTTTGCAGGACTCTTTTCACCTGCAAAAGGAGGTAAAAAGCATTCTGGGAGCAATCAGTAAAGGAAAGGAAAGTGGATCCATGAAGAAGCATTGATCCAATCGACAGATTAAAAAACGTTCTAGGTGGGAAGACTCAAAGGAATTTGAGCAGGAAAGGGTAAAGCAACCAATGAAATGTTGGGGATGTGGAGGAAATCATTGCCTCCATGACTTCCCAACAATGGAGCATCAAGAGGGTAGCCGCCATAAAGTTTCCAGACTTGTAGATCAACAGGAAGGTAAAGAAAGGGAAGGGATTGTTTTGGAACAATTCCCTCATACAGAGCTAGAAGGTCCCGTCCAGCAGGAACAGTTTGTGAAGGCCAAAGGACTTGATCCCGAAAACCCAAGAAAAGGGTGAAATGCAGGACAGACCTACCACATTTTGTGTATTTTGGACATGTATATCGTGTATGTATTCCTAGGTATTGGAACAATGGGGAGGATTTTATTCCAAGGGGAGGAGAATGTAATGTCGCCCATTTTGACCCTTGTAATATTTTGGGCTACAATGTAAATAATGTGTGCATATTATGTATGATTCCTAGCGTGCAGCTCAAGGCCAAGGCCCCGATAGTGAACGCTCTATCTAGAAGAGGAAAGTATTCGATATTATGCTACCCATGTGCTAGTGAACCATGGGAATTGTAAATATGCATTTTAATATAAAATCCTACAACTAGCTATGCAATGCAACAAGAGATGGGGGCATGATGTTACAAGGAAATTGGGAGGGAAATATTCAAACCCTTGAGCCAATGAAGTCAAGCCAAGTGTCAATGAGAAAACCCATCAACCATCAACTACCCATGTTGGCTTTGGTGCCCAATCATTCATTTCTCCAAAGAGTTGGGTGAAGAAGTTAATGCATTGGGGATTGGGGAGGTACGACTATCCAAATTCGAGTATGGGAAAGCCACCCTCATGGAAAATCGTGTTTTTGCTTCTTGGGCAAGAAAACAGCCAGGATTTGCTCCCAAAAGCCATTATCCATGGGGGAGTTTTTCCTCTCTCACGTTTTGGAATTGCCTGGGCATTTTCCAGCCACATTTTTCTGGTTTCTCTGGGTCTTCTAGTTGGGAAGAGGGCGTTTTTGTGTTGTAGACCTGTGGGGAGCTGCCTGGGTGTTTTTCTGCACTGATTTTCAGTGTTTTCCTCCCTTCTAGCATTGTTGGGAATTCGTTTTTGTGTTGCAGACCTGTTGGGAAAGAGAGAACACAATTTGGGGGTTTGTAGAGATCATTGCATCTCTTTGAATGTCCATGGACGTTTTCTGAAAACAAAATTGCCTTCCCAGGGTTATTTTCCCCATTTCTCACTTCGTTTTGGTTGCCCACGTTTTCCATTCATACCCAACACTTGGGATTTTGCTGTTATGTGTATCCATGCCTTGTTTATGAGTTTTCTATGTGTAGGGGATTATTGGGGTTGAAATTGATTTCCATTGTTTTTGGCTTGAGCTTGAGTGGAAGCATCCATAAATGAAGAGGGTTCAGATTTAGCCTAATAAACCCAGTTGTGGACTGGCTTGGCTTAAATGCAAATGATTATTTGGTTGTGTATGAGCTTGAGAGTCCCTTTTCCTTGTAGATATCATGCCTAGCTCAGGGGTGATCTCTGAGTGCTGAAATAATATAGGCTAGGTAGAGACCTATGGTTGGGAGGAACATTGCAACAACATAGCTAGTTTTTTGGGGCCATTTCACCATAAAGATAAGTGTCTTGCTGTCTATGCATTTAATTCTACAATGTTTTGATTGATGATTGTTTTTGATATGCTGTATGCATATAAAATATGTGTGTGGATGAGTTTTTAATTCCACTGTGCTTAATTGGTTAAATGGCATCTGCACACTCTTAACTTTAATTGTTTGAATCAAAATGGATGGGCTGAGTTTTTATGAAAAACCCCATAGATTGGCATCATGTTCCCTCCCTTACCTTGGATGGATGGGTGGGTACGTTACATAGATGCTTGTTATGATTAGTTGGATCATGTATAGGTATATGCATCATGTTGGATGCTTGTTATGATCAGTTGGATCATGTATTTGTATATGCATCATGTTGGATGCTTGTTATTGTTGATGTATATGTAACTTCGGAATGTATTTCACATATATGTATATTGTATTCCTATAGAGATGGTATTATTCCTCTATAAGGAAGTGTCGTCATTTATATTGTAAGTGTCGTAACTTATACTTGATGGGTTATTAGACCACCTTATTTGGGGTCGGCCCTGTATAAGTCATGTGGGTCAAAGGGTTATTAGACCACCCTATTGGGGGTCGGCCCACTCAGCATTATGTTATGTGGTAAAGTTCGAGCCTACATGAGTTAGGTAAAAAGGCAAGTCAAGTCAAGTATAAATAGAGTGCGGGAGGCACTCTATTTGCTCACTCACTTCTCACACATGCACTCAAGGAGGAGTGACGCACTTATGGAGGAGGAGGATTTGCTGCTAGGTTATGGC
Organism: Larix kaempferi; assembly: GCA_027924585.1. Lineage (NCBI taxonomy): Eukaryota > Viridiplantae > Streptophyta > Pinopsida > Pinales > Pinaceae > Larix > Larix kaempferi. The sequence continues at coordinate 11,696,432 of BSBM01000643.1, forward strand.
TATCTCTCTTGGTTGGTTGTATCATTGCTCTATCTATCTCTGAGGAAGTTATTGGAATTTTTCACCTTTATGGTTTTCCCCAAGTAAATCTTTGTGTCTCTTGTGTGCTTGCATTATTGTCTCCATGATTGATATGCTGTAGATATGCTGTACATTTTGTTCTCTCAGTTAAGATCCTAGATCATATTGAAGCAAATTCAGAAAATTTAACATGGTATCAGAGCTATCCTGAAAGAAGGCATGATATGGCATGTATGACACTTGTTGCACTTACGATGCTAGGGCTTGATATAGCAAAAACCAGTCATCGTAGCACTTTCGCTATAAATCTGTTTTGGCGAAGTTTTCGGATCGTAAATTGTTACAGGATGAATATTAAATCTCCAGGTACCTTGTGTCCAAAGTACAACCTCTAATTCGTTGTACTTTGTGATTTATGATCTGTGCAATATAGGGTTTCTGCCTCTTCCAGATCTGAGTTAAAATCAGGTGACCTTAGGAAAAAGGTCATAACTTGGTCTAGGAAGCTCCAAATGAAATTTCGTGAAAAGTGATAGGTAGTACACAGACTGTACTATCTCAGAAAACGTTTTTAGAGGCCGAAGTTGAACCAGTGACACGTGGCACTCCGTACAAGTGCGCTCTCCAGTATTATCCCATAAACAGGTCATGTTGCGATATTTGGCATAACTCTCTCTCAGAGAATCCAATTGAGGTCAGACCTGTCAGGATGGAAATATAACAGGTCATGCTATCTCAGGAAAAATTTTCAAACCCTGTGGATCAAAAATTTCGGAGTTACACCAGAAACAATCAGGTACATATTTCTATCAAAACAAAATTATTTTTTGGTACCTTCATTCATGGCTTCCGGAATTTAGGGCTTTGGAGAAAGTTGGAATTTTTGTAATCGGAGACCACAGATGGATGCTACTCATCAAAATAGAAATTTAGAGACCAAGATCAAAATTTTTGGTTGGGCAGAAGGTTAGACCCTAGTTCGGGACTTTGATCAGAAAAATGGAAAATTAGGGCTTCTGTAAAAATGGGAATTTTTGAAATCTGTGACCACGGCTGGAAGCTCCTCAGAAAAATAGAAGCTTAGAGCTTTGGATCAAAAATTTTGATTGGGAAGAAGAGTGGGCTTCATCAAACCCCAGTTCAGGGTCACGTCCAGTGAATCCAGAAGTTTCAAAAGCAAAATTGAGGAGTGAAACTTTGCAGTTTTCAAATTCTGAATATACCAACTTGATCAGCTCATCAAGGCACATATTTCTATCCTGTCAGAAGTTTGAAATTCAAAGTTTGAATTTTTGGGGTTTCTCTGACAAACCCATATCCAGCTCAAGGTCCAGTTCTTGCAAATCAAGTGGATTGGGTTAATCCTAGAAGAAGATGGATTGATCACCTGCATAAGTGAAGAAGTTCATGTCTCAGAGGGAGATGAGGATAAGGCCTTACATAAGAAGATTACAAGCGATCTCGACAGGTATGACTCATCGAGGTATGTTTCGATATTTGTCCATGATTAAGTTTATGGTATGTTTGTCTTCATGTTATTACGGTTAGTACAATTTTGATTTTAGATTTGTCGTATAACCTTAAGAAAATTATGAATGCATGATAGAAGATATTCACTGGTTAGGGTGTTGACACTTATGATTGTACTAATGCATTATGGTGTTGTATGAGGTTTATGTTGTCTACTAACATGAAAGGTACACCAATAAAGACAAATCATGTTCTAGTCCAAGAACATATGATCATGATAACATGAGGACAAAGATTCATCCATTGTCATGGATCTCATACAAGATCCATTTACGAGGTATGTATAACTTGTTTATACAATGGTTAACTTATGAGACATGCAGGTTACTAGCACAAGTCACTGAAGAGAAACAAAAGACATTATACGGGTATGTTAGACATAAATAGCTAGCATGCTAATCCAGGTATGTTTTTCCTATATCAAGCTAGAATCCTACCTTGTGTTAGGATCTTATACTGTTGTTGATAATGATTATTCCTGAAGAGTCATAGGTTTGAATAATCATGGTTTTATGCATATTATATCTCTTATCTTGATTGATGATTCAACTAACCTGAAGAGTCATAGGTTTGAGTAATTACAGGTTTAGACATGTTATGATTTGACTAACCATAAGAATCCTACATAAACCTTGAATGCTAATGCTTATTATTTCTGTTTGAAATGATCATGACTATACATGCTTGAGATTATTGTGTTTTAATAGTATACTAATGAATGTATGATTTTATATGAGTTCACAAGGATAACACAATCATGATACTAATAAGCATGCATAGGGACCAAGGATGAATGTAAGTTCAAGGACAGGTAATCCCGGAAGCAAAGATCAAGAGGGAGCACACTCCAGTTGTTCCTGCAAGAAAGCAAAGGAACACACTTCAGTAGTTTCTGCAAGGATGCAGATATTCAGAGGGAGTTGACCATCTTTCCACAACAAAAAGGTGTAGAAGAAGCTATTTCAGATTAGGACTCTAGCAACTCCTGTAAGGAAGCAAAGACTCAGAGGGAGTCCACCCAACGAACAAACAAAGATAAGTATTTTAATTTCTTGCATATTTGTTTGTTTAAATAAAATTGTTCAATAATGTATATGCTCATGTTCCTAGACTTAGGATATGTATTGTGCATATTAGAATAGTTGCATTGATGAACAGTATACTACTAATATACATGGGTAAGTGGCCTATGGCACTGTACAACATTCCATTGCTACTTATCTAGAATGAAACCTCTTTGCTGACATGTTGGGAGTTGTGCACACTCTTAACAATGTTCTGGTAGAGATTGGAAGGCATCTAGAAAGTTACGGAATATGGATAAATGTTGTATTGAAGCATTGGCTAAGATAATTGCATGACTGTATGGCATATTTCTTTATGTGGAAGAATTTGTTCTGAAAACTATGAGATGTTTTCTAATCATGCATTTTAACTTGTTGTGTAGGAAAGATCGTATGCCATCTCCTACAAAAGAAGAACTACAACATTTGTTCAGCAACAAATTTATTTATTGAAGATATTGAAGTTCCCAGGATCTGGGATGAAGAAATGGAATGCCATGATCCGTCGATCATGAAGAATGATGTTTGGGATGTAGTCCCAAGATGTGAAGGGAAGTTTGTTATGACTTCCAAATGGAACTATCAGATCAAGCATGTTGCAGATGGCAGCATTGAGAAATATAAAAGTAATGAAATAGAAGATGCACCAGATGGATCTCAAGACAACATGGTGTAGTCATATATGTGTGCAGAACTTGGTATGGTAGGATAGACAACTTTCTATCCAGTTTGGGCGTTACCAAGAGTAAAGCAGATTCCAACCTTTTCTACAAGGTTGAAGAAGGCAATCCAGTGATACTACTTTTGTATGCAGATAACCTGTTTGTTACAGGTAAAGATAGATTGATTGCCGACACGCAGCGGAAGCTTACTACCGAGTTCGAGATGAAGAACTTGGGGATGATGCACTATTTGTTTTTGGCATGTAGGTGTGGCAGAGTGCAGATAGAATCTTCCTTGGACAAGGGAAGTATGTAGTAGAGATACTGAAGAGGTTCGGGATGATGGACTGCAAGGATATGGCCACACCTATGGAATCGAATCTGAAGCTTCTATGTGATGCTTCATCTGAGCCGGTTGATGTCTCTTTGTATCATCAGATGATTGGGTCCTTGATGTACCTGACGAACACGAGACCAGACATTTGCTTTGCTGTGAACACATTGAGCCAGTTCCTGGCGGATCCGAGGAGTGTTCACCTGGTTGCTGTAAAGCATGTTCTGAGGTACCTGAAGGGTACAGTGGATTATGGGCTCAGGTATGAGGAGAATCAAAAGTTTAACCTGCAAGGTTATGTTGATTCAGATTGGGCTGGCAGTGCTGCAGACAGGAAGAGCACATCTGGGTGTTGCTTCAGTATGGGATCAGGTGTGATCTCTTGGTTTAGCAGGAAGCAGTCCTGCGTAGCATTGAGTACAGCTGAGGCAGAGTATGTTGCAGCCTGTTCAGCTAGTTGTGAGACAGTATGGATACGGAAGCTACTGTCTGGGTTATTTGATCTCCCATTGGAGGCTACTGGTATCTTCTGTGATAACCAGAGTTGTGTGAAGCTGTCCGAGAACCCAGTGTTTCATGACAGGTCGAAACACATAGAGATCAAATATCACTATATCAGGGATATGGTGCAGAGAGGAGCCGTGAAGCTCCTATATGTTGCGACAGACGAGCAGATTACAGATGTGCTGACGAAGCCGCTAGCCAGAGTGAAGTTCGAGTACTTCAAAGAGAGGCTTGGCGTTCTTCAGATCGAGGACACTTCGAGGAAGAAGTGATGGACACATTTGCTGAAGCCATTCCAAGCATGTTGGAAGGAGGATCCTTCACATGGCTGTGGATGTAAGTGCTGGATAATGGGCATCAGGATGATGTTCTGGTTTCTGCTTGGATATGATCAGTTGGATCATTTATGTATGTACGCATCATGTTGGATGCTGGATATGATCAGTTGGATCATTTATGTATGTACGCATCATGTTGGATGCTGGATATGATCAGTTGGATCATTTATGTATGTACGCATCATGTTGGATGCTGGATATGATCAGTTGGATCATTTATGTATGTATGCATCATGCTAGATGCTGGATATGATCGGTTGGATCATGTATCTTTGTATGATCAGGTAGATCATATATGTTGATGGATACATTGTGTGGATCATGTATCTTTGTATGATCAGGTAGATCATGTATGCCGATGGATACATTGTGTGGATCATGTATCTATGTATACTTGGATGATCGTGGATGACGAGCTTCTCCAGATGACATGCAGCAGGATGTTGCAGTGATGATGATCAGGATGATCATGTGTACATCAGGATGATGTTTGATGAGTATCAGATGATACTTTATGGCCGTGGATCAGGTTGTGCAGGAAAGCATGTAATTTGTGCCCTGGGAGATCTGCAGATAGTCTTTCGAGGTTTTGCCTATGGCATGTAATTCGGTGCCCTGGGATATCTGGCAGATGCTCTTGCGAGGTTTTGTCCTATGGCATGTAATTTGCTCCTGGGAGATCTAGACAAGATGAAAAAGGCCTCAGATGCTTCAGCCAGGTTTTGCCATGACCACATGTAATTTACTCCTGGGAGATCTGGACAGGATGAAAAAGGCCTCAGATGCTTCAGCCAGGTTTTGTGGTGGACCACATGTAATGTGCTCCTGGGAGATCCGACAGGTAGAGCTGTGTGCTCGTAACAGCCTGGGATGCTTCAGCCAGGTTTTGTGGTGAGATCACATGTAATGTGCTCCTGGGAGATCCGACAGGTAGAGCCGCGTGCTCGTAACAGCCTGGGATGCTTCAGCCAGGTTTTGTGATGGGTCACATGTAATGTGCTCCTGGGAGATCCTACAGGTATAGCTGTGTGCTCGTAATAGCCTGGGATGCTGCAGCCAGGTTTTGTGATGCACGTAATAAGTCCTGAGGATTCCACAGTATGGCCAGTGATGATGAAGACCTACAGGTGGTGGGCCTACATCCAGTATGAAAAAGGACTGGCTCTGTAGAACTTCTTATGACGAGTAGATTCAGAGATTGATTGAGATAGCAGCAGCAGTGACGATGATGATGACTCGATGACGATTATCTAGTGACGATGATCCAGAGAAGATGACTTGTGCTAGAAGAACTGTGTTGAGAAATACCTTCCTAGTTAAGAGGGAGTGTTGATGTATATGTAACTTCGGAATGTATTTCACATATATGTATATTGTATTCCTATAGAAATGGTATTATTCCTCTATAAGGAAGTGTCGTCATTTATATTGTAAGTGTCGTAACTTATACTTGATGGGTTATTAGACCACCTTATTTGGGGTCGGCCCTGTATAAGTCATGTGGGTCAAAGGGTTATTAGACCACCCTATTGGGGGTCGGCCCACTCAGCATTATGTTATGTGGTAAAGTTCGAGCCTACATGAGTTAGGTAAAAAGGCAAGTCAAGTCAAGTATAAATAGAGTGCGGGAGGCACTCTATTCGCTCACTCACTTCTCACACATGCACTCAAGGAGGAGTGACGCACTTATGGAGGAGGAGGATTTGCTGCTAGGTTATGGCTATCTCTCTTGGTTGGTTGTATCATTGCTCTATCTATCTCTGAGGAAGTTATTGGGGTTTTTCACCTTTATGGTTTTCCCCAAGTAAATCTTTGTGTCTCTTGTGTGCTTGCATTATTGTCTCCATGATTGATATGCTGTAGATATGCTGTACATGTTGTTCTCTCAGTTAAGATCCTAGATCATATTGAAGTAAATTCTGAAAATCTAACAGTTATGATCAGGTGGATCATTTATTTGTGTATGTATCAGGTGGATACATTGTATGATCAGGTAGATCATGTATGATGATATGTATCAGGTAGATACTTGGTATGCATCAAGTGGATGCACAGTATGATCAGGATGATCATGGATGACGAGCTTCAGGATGTTTCTCCAGATGATATGCATTAGGATGATGCTATGATGATGATCAAGATGATCATGTGTTGATGTATATTAGGATGATGTATGGTGAGTATCAGGACGATACTCTGTGGCCGTGGACATGTTGTGCAGATGAGCATAGAAGTAGAACTGGGAGATCCGACAAGTAGAGTTGTGTGCTCGTAACAGCCTGGGATTCTCCTTCGAGGCATTGCTTTGGGAGGAAATATAATAGTGCCCCGGGAGATACGATAGGTAGAGATGTGTGCTTGTAACATCCTGGGATGATCTTTCGAGGTTTTTTCCTATGGCATGTAAGGTGTCCTTGGGAGGTTCGACAGGTAGAGCTGTGTGCTCGTAACAACCTGGGATGCTCTTGCAAGCTTTTTCCATAACCACATGTAATGTGTCCTTGGGAGGTCCGACAGGTAGAGTTGTGTGCTTGTAACATCCAGGGATGCTCTTGTAAGGTTTTTTGGTGTGACCACATGTAATATGTCCTTGGGAGGTCCGACAGGTAGAGCTGTGTGCTCGTAACAGCCTGGGATGCTCTTGCAAGGTTGTGTGGTGGGGTCACATTTAATATGTCCTTGGGAGATCCGACAGGTAGAGCTGTGTGCTCGTAACAACCTGGGATGCTCTTGCCAGGTTTTGTGACGCATGTAATAAGTCCTGAGGATTCCACAGTATGGCCAGTGATGATGAAGACCTGCAGGTGGTGGGCCTACATCCAGTATGAAAAAGGAATGGCTTTGTAGAATTTTCTATGACGAGTAGATTGGAGATTGATTGAGATAGCAACAGTAGTGATGCTGACGATGATCCAGTGACGTTGATCCAGAGAAGAAGACTTGTGCTAGCAGATGTGTGTCGAGAAATACCTTCCTAGTTAAGAGGGAGTGTTGATGTATATGTAACTTCGGAATGTCTTTCATCTATGTATATTCTACTCCTATAGAGATGGTATTATTCCTCTATACGGAAGTGTCGTCATTTGTATTGACAAGTGTCGCAAGTGTCGTAACTTGTTGTGATGGGTTATTAGACCACCTAGTGAGGGGTCGACCCGAATTAATGTAACCATGGGTTATTAGAATCTTCTAGAGAAGTCGGCCCTGCTAGTGTATTAGGCAAGTCGAGACAAGTATAAATAGAGAGCGGGAGATCTGTATTTGATCATCTCATTATTCACTTCTACATAACTCAGAAAGTGGCGCACTAGTTGAGGAGGAGTAGTAGCTACTAGTAGAAGACTATCTCTTGTACTTGGGTTGTATCATTGCTCTTTCTATCTCTGAGGAAGTTGTGGGGTTTTTCACCTTTATGGTTTTCCCCAGTGAAACTCTATGTGTCTATTGTCTCATGTGATTGCTTGATGTGATTGATATGCATTGTTATACTTGATATGCTCACTAGTACAAAATGAGAGATAAGTGACAAAAAAAAGACCAAAATCCACATATAAATGCCCACTTTTGAGTTGGTGACCACTGGTAGCAAATTAGTGGCCATATATCACGCGACCAAAAATGTGGTCATATTTAGCTTGGTCATTTATAGCTTATCTTGTGGTCATATATTTAGTCGTATATTTGGTCATTAATTTGGTAATATATTTGGTCATTGATTGCCATAATTAATGCCACATTTTTGTGACGTGATAAATGACCACTAATTTGCTACCAATGATTGCCAACTCAAAAGTGGTCATTTATATGCATATTTTCGTCGTTTTTTTGGTCACTTATCTCTCATGTTGTACTGGTGGTCGTTTATATGCAAATTTGGGTCTTTTTTTAGTCATTTATCTCTTTTTAGTAGTTTCAGAAAGTTCAAGAAAGTTCTTGCTACTATATATGCAGCAAGCACTGAAACCAATGGGAAAAAAGCATAAAGTGTCACCCCAAGCTCAAGCTCCACTTGCATTAGATATACACAGCCACATAGTGCACTAGGAAGAGTAGAAGTCAATGGTTGAGTGCAAGCTATTGAACTGCAATGTGTACAAAGAATGCATCAAGTTAGTCACACATAATGTATCTTGTTTCTTTATACACAAAAATAAGGTGAAATCTAAGCAGACTGATCTTATATGCATGTAGTAAATTTATTTGCAAATAAAATGATAACAATTACAGAGAAATTCAACTCGTGATTCCTTATGAAATATATGTGAGTACCAAATATAAGACTTATTTAAGAAAAGCTATAGTATAAAGACCATAAGAAGGAAAGAGTAATGGAGCCAATAGGTGATGTCTGACTGTCGAAGAAGACATCATAAGGTTTTAGGGTAGCTGCTTTGAATGGAGGTTCAATATAGGAACAAGAAGGGATTCCTTTGTGTCATGAGTGAACTAATGATGAGTCAATGGTATATTCTAGCTTATCTATTGGTAGGTATATAGTGTAGTTATATAAATCTATAGAGTAGGGTGGGTTTTTTGCTAAAAGTAAAATAAAGAATCCAATGTAAATGAAGCCTAAGGGTTTGGTACTTCGGTATGGTTTTTGTGTCCGTTTCTGTGGGTTTTGGTGTATAAGATCCATTTAGTTAGAGTTCGAGCTCTCTCTTTATACCTAGCTTTATGGAGTAATATATTACTTGTGTGTTAGGAACATGTGTCAACCCTTCTCTTTACTATGTTAGTATATTGTTGTTGGACGCATATGCTTTGTAAGTCGTCCCATAGTATTATATGTCCCATGGTTTTGACTCAGAGTATTGGGCATAGACTTAGTATATAAGTGTGTGTTGAGATCATTGAAGGTACCGTGAATTTAATTGTATTGAGCTTGCTCAAAGGAGGTTGCCCCCTCGAAGTGGCCCGTGATCAATATAAAAGTGATTTTGAGTTCTATTATTTCTGATATCTCGTGTATTTGCATTTATTAATTATTGCAGGTTCTTCACATCTGGTATCAGAGCACTTTCTTGGGCTTGTTGGGTGGAATTTATTTATTTATTTATTTATTTTTATTTTATTTATTTTTATTTTTTATTTTTATTTTTATTTTTTATTTTATTTTTATTTTTATTTTTATTTATTTTTATTTTTTTATTTATTTATTTTTTATTTATTTTTTATTTTTATTTATTTATTTATTTTTTTTTTTTTTTTCGCGCTGTTGCAAGTTCGGATCTGGGGATAACCCTTATCCGCTTAACTGTGGAAAGTACTTGGGAATAAGCCCTAAAACTCATTGTGAGGAGTACCACAGGAACCTCAAAGTAGCTGGCCCATTGAGAGGACCTGCTAGAGAAAAGGGCAATGGCCCCTACCTGATTGACTAGTTCCCACCCGTGAGGTAAACCAAGAGTTTTCGTTTGTGGCAAAGCGGTTATCAATTTTACCTGAGCCATGGAGTGAGGGGTACTGCCCCAATACGCAAGCCGTCAGACATCATTGGTGGCAGAGTGAATCCCCTGAGCCGACAGGAAGTCGCACATACCTGGGGTCCATATCTATTTTTAGCTGAACTGTTGCCGATCACTTCCGCTCCAGATCCAGCCATTTTCGATCATTTCCACGCTGTTGCAGATCCATATGTTGTGGATCCCTTCCGTGCCGCTGTTGTCGATCCATTTCTGAATTCTGTTTTTCGGCCATATCTCCCTTGTTTCAACTCTGTTTTCCCTGAAAATTCACTGACATCCCTGCAATCCCATTCTGCATATTTCATTCCTGAAGGCCCTCTCCCAAATTCCATTTCCCAAGACCAGAAATCCCACATTTGTCTATTTTAAGGGTTTGCCATAACTCCTTCAATTTTCACCCAAACGCCTTCAACTTTTGCCACCGTGTTCCTTTCCTAATTTTGCTTCTTTGTCTCTCTCTATCAAATTTTCTCATTCTTTCACCCCGCTTCTGAAATCCCCATTTTTTGCTTCCCTGTCCATCAGAAAGTGTCCTAAACCTAGTCAAACCCCAATTATCCGTCTGATTTTTTCCCAAATCCAAATCTTCCTTCACTAAAAAGCTTTTGTTTGTGATTTTTTATCCATTTCCAAGAAAAAAAAAACCATGGAGCAAGCACTTGCAGCCATACAAACCAAACTCCAAGATCTGGATGAAAAATTTCTCAGCCTCCATCTTCGGCATTCATCCATGAACAATAATCGGCAGCCAGAATCTTTTGCAGCCACCAGGTTCTTTTCTTCCAGCAATTTTCGTGGGCCGAAGCTTGATTTTCCTCGCTTCAATGGTATTGATCCGACTGGATAGATATACCGAGCAGAACAATATTTTAGTCTGCATAATACTTTTGATGTCTAAAAAGTTCCACTTGCATCCTTTCATTTGGAACAAGAAGCCCTTCAATGGTACCGTTGGTACATCAAAGCTCATCTCGAGCCAAACTGGAAAATTTTTTGCCAACTCCTTTTGCCACGATTTGGTCCTAGTGCTTTTGACGACTTCACAGGAGCACTCACTAAACTTCACCAAACTGGCACAGTGAGAGAGTATCGGACATAATTTGAGAAACTGGCCAATCACACAGAAGGATTGTCTGATGAATTCTACAGGAGTTGTTTTATCAGTGGTCTCAAGGATGAAATCCGCTCAGAGGTCAAAATGTTTTGTCCCAACACAATGATGGAAGTTCTAGGGTTGGCTAAGTTGGCAGAGGACAAGATCGCAGCTCAACAGCGCTCCAAACCCACCTTTGTTCCCTTAAAAAATATGGGTTCCCAACAACCTCCCATCACGCCTGCCCCGCAACCAACTCCTATCAAGCATTTGTTTGAAACAGAGATACAGGCACGCTGAGAAAAAGGGCCTTGTTATAATTGTGATGAGAAATTCACTTGGGGACATAGATGTGTTCAACAAAAGCTCTATCTCTTGGATGTGGATTCTCCACCTGCCTCAGAACTTGATGAAGAAGCTCCAGATACAGTACATGATTAGGTCGACACTCAACACCTGCCTATTGACACCCCATCTTAGGACGACCCACCCGAGCTCTCTCTCCATGCTGTAACCAGCGTCACCACCCCACAAACAATGCGAGTCAGGGGATACTTCAAGAAGCTCCCTCTTACCATGCTCATTGATTCTGGTAGCACTCATAACTTCATTGACCCTCGGATTTCCAAATAGGCTGATTGTTTTGTCCATCCTTGCTCCAACTTTGAAGTCATGGTTGCCAATGGGGGAACCTTACCTTGCAAGGGGAAGTGTCACAATGTGCGTATCTCTATGGAAGATTATAACCTGCGCTCTAACATGTTTGCCTTGTCCTTAGGCGGATGTGATGTGGTTTTGGGCGTTCAATGGTTATGCACACTTGGCCCCATCTTATGGCATTTTGCAGAACTTTGGATGCTGTTTTCAGTCAATGGAGCACAACAAAAATTAATGGGATTACAACCAGGGTCTCTCTGCATCATCAGTTCACATCGCCTGGAAAAAATCCTTAAGAAGAATTCACATGGTTTCATCGCTCAGCTCCATTCCATTCAGATGCACCCATCAACAATCTCCACTACTTCCTTGGATAGATATGCAGGTGTCTTTGATGAACCAATGAGCTTGCCACCTGCAAGAGACCTTTTCGGTAAGAATTTAGTCACATCTACCTCTCAGCAGGAAATGATGGCTATTTTGCATGTAGTACAGAAGTGGCAGCCATACCTATTAGGGAATTATTTCTGCATCAATACTGATCTCCAGAGTCTGGAAAATTTTCTGGAATAATGGGTCTCCTCCCCAACACACCTAAAATGGGTTATCCCTATGCGATCACTTACAATAAGGGTAAGGACAATCTGGTGGCAGATGCTCCTTCTCGCACAATTGATGACCGAGTTTCTCTTATAGCTCTTTCTCTACTTGTTACAAATTGGTTGCAATATGTTCAACAAGGCTGTCTCTTCTATGAACTCCATGCTTCTTCATCAGCAGGGCACTCTGGGTTCTTCAAAATGTATGACCAGGAACAATGTAACCTCTTTTGGCAGGGACTGAAAATGACAATTCAACAAATGGTGGCTGACTATGATACTTTCCATGTCAACAAGGGTGAAACAAAACTCCTTTTGGGATTGCTCAAACCATTTCCCATCCCTACACATCTTTGGCCAACTATTTCTATGGATTTCCTAGCAGCGCTCTGGTGGTACAATATCACATCTCAAAGGACACCATATGAAGCAGTCTATGGAAAGACACCGCCGTTCTTCTTCCATACACCCTTAGCAGCTCCCCAGTTCAGGAAATTGACTCAGTTCTTCGAAACCGCGATCAGATTCTTCTCATTCTGCAGAACAATCCTCACATGGCCAGAATTCGCCTGAAACAACAAGCCGATCAGCACCGTTTTGAGCGCATTTTCCATGCAGCTGATAGGGTTCTTCTTCGTCTACATCCTCCCAAGCAATCCTCCCTGACACTCCAAAGGCATCACTGGCCTGAAATGCAGCCTGAGGATGCTACCGCGGAACCACTTCTTCAGATTCTGTAGCAATTTCTCCAACCAAAGCTTTGAGGACAAAGCTTTTTCTAAGGGAGAGGGGATGTTAGGAACTCGTGTCAACCCTTCTCTTTACTATGTTAGTATATTGTTGTTGGACGCATATGCTTTGTAAGTCGTCCCGTAGTATTTGTTGATCCATAGTTTATATTAGCCCATAGTATTGACCCATAGTATTGGACGCATATGCTTTGTAAGTCATCCCGTAGTATTATATGTCCCATGGTTTTGACTCATAGTATTGGGCATAGACTTAGAATATAAGTGTGTGTTGAGGTCATTGAAGGCACCGTGAAGTTAATTGTATTGAGCTTGCTCAAAGGAGGTTGCCCCCTCGAAGTGGCCCGTGATCAATATAACAGTGATTTTGAGTTCTATTATTTCTGATATTTCGTGTATTTGCATTAATTAATTATTGCAGGTTCTTCACATTGTGTTAGGAGTTAACTAATAATAAGAAACAGTATATTCATGTCCTAATTGTGAGGAGTTTAATAATGATGAGAGAGGAGTAGAGTGTTGTTCTAGTTTAGTAAACGACAGAGTCTATATACTTAGTAATATATTCCATTGTTATATAGTTCTATTTTTAGTTCAGACAGGTGGTTTGAGTTAGAATGATAAGCTAGTTCAAGGAGTCAAGTATAAGATAACTAATCCTAATATAGTCTGATTTGTATAGTAGAAGTAGAGGTAAAGTCTAAGAGAAGTGCTAGGAGTCGTTATGAATGATCTAATAGTTTATTCATGTTCCTTGTTCCCTAAGAACCTAACCTCATAGTACCTCATACCTAACCTACCTAATCCTAAATAAGATAATGCCTACTATAATGGAACCTTCCTAATGTCAAGACCTAATACCCTTTCTAATAGTTTATTTCAAGTTGCATTTTTAAAAGAGTTGGGTCTCGGAGCTTGTTAGAAAGGAGGCTACTAGCAGGCAGAGTTATTTAAGATCGTTCTGCTCCAATGTGCATTTATGAATCTGCAACATGGTCACTTATTTTGTATATATTTTTTAAAGGTGTTGATTACATGGTCACTTAACCTCACAACAGGAGGCTTTTATTTAGTTATTACAGATGTAACTGTTCAATTGTGTCTTTGGATTCTCAAATTGCTTCCAGGTCTTGCATCAAAACCTATTGATTCATACAAGCAGGAAAAAGGATGGAATAGAGTTTGGCTCCATGTTATACTATTTTTGCTTGATTTGATTCACAATGGTGTTCTATCCACTCATTCAAATGTTGAACCTAATTAACCCAACTTACCATGAGTCCTTCATAATATAGAGATCCTTTTAATAACCTGGCACTCGATAGTTATCATTACCAAAAGATGTAAAATGTTGGTTCCTTCAGAATCTAGAGATCCTTTTCAAAATATATAATGTGCTAGAATTGCACATATGGATGACAATTCCATGATCATGCATTCCTTTGGCTTAATGTGAACACAAGTCGTTGCTACCATTTCATGTGAATGCATTTTTGTTTGTTTTTTGGTAGATCTATTTATAAGATATTTAGCATGATATTCTATGGTGTTCTAATTAAGATACCAATAAATAAGAAAGCCTATGAATCTTAGAATCCTACTCTTTGGTCATTCTTGTATTATACAAATAAATATCATTTTAATGTGACTGTAAAAGACAAGGCAAAAGTGTAGATTAAACATGACATCAAGAATTCATGATAAACATGGAATTTGTATCTTGTATCAAATCAATGTACATCTACATCTTCTCTTGGACATCTATGACAAGAGTAAATTATAAAAGAGAAGAAGATAAATTTGAAGTATCAAGAAATCTGGAGATACTTACGCTGAAAGTGATTTGTTAACATGTAGCAACTCTGTGAGCCGTTCACCACTTGCTTTCTCCCGAGTCAGACGATCACTTTAATCCATATTAACTAATGGAATATTTCTATATAGATCTTCCCCATCAAGACTATTTGAGTAGTTTATATGGATTGTGACCATCCTGCGAATGTGAAACATTATGAGTTTACATCATAAATAATAAATAATAAATAATACAACCCAAGTTATTGTAATTTATTGTAATTGAAACAAATAAAGGAGAATAACAAGAGCTTAATGTCACTGTTCTTCCAATCATTTATATAACTAAATAAAGGAATCTTGTACTGGGATTATTACATCTACACATATTAATGTGTAAGCATATAGTTTGAAAAGTAAAAACCCATGGGGATATTCTAATAATATAGTTTCTAGACATATTGGCAAAAAATAAAGACTACACAAGATATTTTATGTCTGAATCACACAAAAACAACAGAATATATTTGCATAGAAAAATTGAGGCATTAGGCAATATACAGACTAAACAATTTTATCATTGAAATACTACTGAGTCCATCCATTAGTTTTGTTATACCATTTACAGTTTGGGAAGAGCATAATGAAAGGAAAACTAAACACCAAAGAAAAGCAAAGAGAAATGATTATTATACATGACATGGCTGCTCTTTGGATCAACATTTTTAAGACATCCATGCTGATAAAATTATACAACTTCGAGCCAAAGGGGTTAGCTCAACCAGTTGTCACCAATGTTGTTGGCCATTTGGCTAGTCCCATTCCAGCGGGTACCTAGTTTGAATCCCCCTAAGTGAGGTGCACTAGTCTAGACTCTACACCAATGGATTTACTAGGGATGCTATCCACAAATGTGGGAAAGAATCCTTTGGGTTCCCCATGAGGTTTTCCATGGAAAAACAATTATACAACTTCTATATTGTTGAAATACAACCCTTGACTAGCCATCCCACTAAGGTCTAGAGTTGCTTAAAACATAAGTAAGCTACCAAGGAACTAGTGATCAGCAATCAGAAGCAAAAAAAAAATTATACAAATTCTATATTGTTGAAAGACAACCCCTATCTAGCCATCCCAATAAGGTCTAGAGCTGCTTTAAATATATGTAATCTATCAAGGAACTAGTGACCAACAATCAAAATCCACTCAATCAACAACCCCAGTAGTCGCAAAGGCTAATCCAAAAAGAAAGAAAGATTATATTCGTTTTCACCAGTAGCCAAAACCAGCCAATGGTATTGTGAATGCACATCATAACATTCCATCTATTTAGCATTGAGGGGACAAGACCTTGTGCACATCAAAGAAATTAAAACTAAAAAATACAAACTAATTAGGTATAAATTAAAGATGAACACAAATTCAAATGCATCAAATAGCGAGTCAAATTTTTAATATATGAAAAGAAATTAAGCTAGATAATAACTAGAAGTTGGCAACACTCCATAGGATTAAAGACTCAAGTAAGAGCAACAGATAGATAAGATAAGATGAGATAGTTTTACCCATGTCCAACTAAAGACCACAGTAGTAGGTCAACATGACTCAACTTCTAGCAATTACTCCAGTTCAATCAATTTGGCCGTTTTCTGCCACTTACTTTTAGGAATAGCTCATTTTTTATAGCTTAGGGTGATAAGCCTTTGGGCCTATGTTTAAACTGATCACCAGTTCCCAGAATCTATCAGATAATTTGTAACCTGTTCCCTTAAAGGGGCTATATGATTATAACATACAAAAATCTAATTATCACTTTATTAAAAATAGATTTTATACCTATTCTAGCTCACATGTAAATAAAGATTCTCAAAAAGCACTAGAAGGAATGGTCTTCTTGACATGTAAAAGAAAGTAATAACATAGCTTTGCATTGTAAACTTAAGATATGTGAAACACACACATGAGAATGATTGCATCTATCAGCACTATTGTGTTCCACTCCACGTTTCTGTAATCCTATTTTGAGTACTCTTGCAAAGTCCGCCGGGTATACAAAACATTATTTTTGGCACTATTTTGTTATGTGAACTTTGTACAGGAAAGGTGACTACGTTTCAACAACCTTGGGTTGATGTTTTAGCATTACACTATCTGTCCAATTTGTGCTTCGATGGTGATTTTGTTTTTGTGGGAAAGGGGTTTGCAGGTTGCATGTTTGGGATCCGAGCATAAGCTAAATGAAAGGATCAATAGCAGTTTTGATTATGCGTAGCTTATAAGTTTTGTGTTTTTTGTGCTTCCATGATATATACTATATAGAGAACCATATTTCATTGTTTAGCTGTTAATCCCAATCTTAAATTGATTCATATGGCCAGATTGATCCCTATTTTAACTTGCTTTGTGTCAAGACAAACATTTTGATCTCTCAATACTAACTTTCACTTCAATGGCAGAGTCATTTCACTCAATTTAGGCTAGGAGTACAACCATTTTTTCCTCTCTAACTAAACAAATAGGCAATTCAACCCTATTTTCTAATTGGATGGTGACCTTTCATGTAGTTTGGGTTAGTAGTTATTTGAAGCTTTAGGGGAGAAATCGGCCAAAAGACCATAATTTGTAGGTTCTAACAGATTTCTAAGTTCTAAGAGATCGATGAACTGGATAAGGACAATACAACTAACCAAACATACTACAATACCTGTTTGGCTAAAGGGTATGCAAAATTACTGAAGTACATGACCCATTACACCTGCAAATATGCAACAACTAGATATATCTACACCCATATCCTTTTCCTTTGAGGTGAGATGGGATGTTCGATTTCTATTACCTGTATAATTCCCTTGACATGCCATACGCCTTGTGTTAAAACAACTATATGTGAACCATATGGGTGAAGCGCTTTTAGTTCCTTTCGGACCTCCTCGATGGCTACATTATGTTCAGTAGACAATCTCTCTGCTTTAACCGATTTCTTTGTTGGGCTCGAACTGCCCAAAACAACTCCTGAATCACCAAGATTTGCAATATATAACATATCATTGGATATTGCTTCTACAAAACAACAAGATCCCACATAAGAAATATGTGGCTGCGTTGGCCAAGACCTCTTGAATCTTTATTTCTTGTATCTATGAAATAACAAATTTCAATTCATGTTAGTGACATCAACCTTGATTGAAAATCCACTTTTTTGTTTGTGCAATGCTAAAGGCAATTTTATTCTCTAGGAGTTAGTGATTGAGGGCCTAAAGGGAATTGAACATTTGTAAAAAAATATTGTGACAAACAATATTCAAGTAGTGACTTGCATTTGTCATCATATATCATTTTTGAACTACCCTATTAGTCTTCTTGGGATGAGAGAAAATAATCCATATGTCAGAGTTTTAAGTTGCATTTCAAAATAATTGTAAAAATGATGCATTTCAGAGAATAAGAAAAGTGTGTGTGTGTTTGTATTTATTAAATTGTTTTGTAAATGGTTCTTTGTTAAAAAAATGGGCCCTTTGTTTAGCTTATATGCCACGATCGAGGGGTACCTCTTATTCTAAATTCATCCAGGATTTGCATCTGGCCTTGTCTGGTGATATACGCTGCATCCATGAGCTGTCAACATTGCTGGGACTTCCACCGGTCTTGGATGTGGTAGTTAACTCTGTTGGGCATATTAACTCTGGAACATGTCTTCAGGGGGTTTGAACCTGGGTCTGAGCACTAAAAGTGCATTGATTTAACCACTTGACCACATGATAAAAAAATGTTGCAACTTATATTTAACCTAAGTTTGGAACAAATTTCATTAATCTAGCAGAGTTGTAAGTTGTTTATCTTCAAAATTTTGCATCCTTCATGTTTATCATAAACATATATTAATAGGAAAAGTTCACCTATGCACCCTTCTTGTAAATAGAAATAAAGTATTTCCCAATGAATTATGCTTTCTTGTTGAGCGAGGATTGTAAAGCTCATCCTTTTTTTGGTAAATTGACATGAAATTGAATGTATTAGACATATTAATCTTTGGTTATTGTTTATTTATGATGGTGAAAATACATTAGCATGCATGTTTTCATTTCACTATTGCTATATCACCTAAAATAAATTCTTTCTATTTGTGACAGGCTGGCAATCTCATAGCAGGGCTTGAATTAGATGATCCATCTGCTGTTAGGAAAGCAGAACCATTTCATGGAAGCTTTCCTCTTCTTGGTCCTCCCACTGCAGTAGCTAGAAAAGTTCATCAGCGATGTGCAGCCAGTACAAATGTTGCACGTATGGTTCTTGGAGGTTATGAACATGATATCAATGGAGTAAGTAATCCATTATTTAACTACATCCAGATAGCTAGGCACTAAAGGAACAATAGAAGTAAACTGATTATCTTTGCTCTCTGTTTCTTCATCCCTCTCACACACTTGCACATTCCCATCAAGCAACTTACTGACTTACTCCAAGTGCTCTAATATAGATAGATAGACATATAGGTATGATAAGATAATTTATTAATTTCCAATGAATGACCACAATAAGTAGGTCAGTGGGACTCAAAGGTACATTTAATATCAATAAATAGTGGGAGTGCAAAGGTAGTTCCTATTGCTACTCTATCAAAAGTAGAAAATACCCAAGTATAGAAAGATAAGATAAGGTATGTTAAGATAATTTTATTAATGTCCAATGAATGACCACAATAAGTAGGTCAATGGAACTCAAAGGAACATCTAGTATCAAGATTCAATACATGGTTGGAGTGCAAAGGTATATCCTATTGCTACTCTATAAAAAATAGAAAAAGAGCCAAGTACAAAGCTACAAGAGGAAGTGCAAAATAAGTGCAGAAAACAAAACCATGACAAGTAGAAAGGATGGCAAGGCATGCTAAAACTAGAAGTTGAGGCAAATTGATGGGAGAGAAGGTTCATTAACCAAGTCATCCACCAATGTGAAGGGGTTGATGCCTGATAATGTCATCAGGAGAAGTTGCTTCGAGAAACATGCCCCAAGGTTGGAGGGTGCACTGCATAACACAAAATTCCTTCAGCTATGTACCAAGTCTAAAAGGTATATATTCCACCAAATTTTCCCAGGACAACCCAATCTCATCTCTTTGTTGACATGCCATTTGGGTGGGGCAGGCCACGAGAAGAATGGAACCCTGGTGGACGGCGTGGATGATTTAATACTCCACCAATCTCTTCTGAATGTTTGCTTCAGTCACCTACTGGATATTCACTTTCATATCCACAAACTACAACATGGTCATACTTTCTCTTTATTTTAGCAATAATCCAATCCCAAAAGAGTTTGTCAACCTTGCACTCCCATCTCTGCTTGTAACAAATCGCATAGCAGACATCCATCATAGCGATTAAGCCGATCTTTGTCATCCAGTTCATTGGAATGGGGTCATTCTACAATGAATAGTCCAATAGTGTGGGAGAAGTGTATGGAATGCCATAAGAATAACTAGTATTTCCATTTTGTCAATAGAAACATGCCACATTTAACGTGGTTGCTACTCCCTTTAATTTGGAAAAGCTCACAATTTTTAGATCAGATTTGGAAGCACAATTTTCTACTAGAATTAATATTTTCAGGAAAGATGTAGAATCTTGAGATTGGGCCCAAGGCAGATATGCTGGCTAGTCTGTTTAAGGGAAGGGTAGTCTGTTTACTCACAACTTGGCTCAATGATTTATGCTTCCTGATAAATTATTTATTGTTTATTGATGAAATAATGCATTCCAAAAAGAAATCCCTTTGTCTGTATTCTTGTTGGAAGCACGCTTCTTATATAAGTGCCAATTTATGCAATTTGTAAATTTTGTACATAATTGCCCCTTTGATGTTACCTATTTATCAGCCATTACCACGTAAAAGTACATGTGCAGAGTTTCCCTTGTTTCTTGTTGTCTACTTAACTCAAGAAAGGTCATTAGCTATTTTCAATTGCAATGATTAAGGAAATTCCTACTTCGTGACTATCTATTAAGGACAACATATTCTGAGTTAAGTATGGAAGTTGTCCTAATTGACAATTAGGAGGAAGATGACCATTGTGATAGAATACTATCTTTTTTCTAGAGGAGCGTACATTATTTTTTTTCATATCAAGAAGGAATAGGAAGTAAGGATGTATTAACCCGTTGGGCTAGCTCAAGTGGTTGAGTGCTGTGAGCTGCAAGTAGGAGGTCACGGGGTCAAGTCCCCGGGCTGGCTATTTATGTGGATGTTGAGGGCCTCACTCGATGTTCCCTCTGGGTTAGGTTTCCAAAAAACTGCAACGGAACGGTTTACCCTAGTTGCCATCCTCAAAATGAGGGGAAGTGATCGAAGGGTTTCCTCAAATTTCCCCTGATGTGTATTCCATTGGAAAAAAAGGAAGGATGTAGTATGATGTTTGCACAGGGATTCAAGTAATTTGAGGTCCTCAGTTTCATTTTATAATTATAATTGGATAATTTGTCTAGTTATGTGGCTATTATATAATATTCCAAAGGAAAATAGCCATTAACCAGATAATTGGAAGGTTGCTTTTTGACCTTGAATATTGTTCAATAGTGAATTAGGCAAGTTATCAATTCCTCCCCAATGATTAAAGATTTTTATGTTTATTGATACAATTATATTTATTATTGTTCAAAGTTTGGAAACTTAATAGATTTTTCCTTTTGTATGTCAAGTTGTGCAGACTTTGTTGAATTGTCTGGATGATCCTCAATTTCCTTCACTACAGTGGCAAGAGTGCATGGCTATCTTGGCAACTCGATTACCAAAAGATCTTAGATCTCAAGTTTTTACCTTGACAAAGAGTGCCAAGTTAAAAATATTGGATAAACATTTTGTTTTGATTTAATCATTGATATGGTTCTAATCTTTCGGTGTTTTCTCAGCTGGATGCTAAATTTAAGATGTATGAAACATCTTTTGTAACTTCCCGAAGAACTGTAGACTTTCCAACAAAAGCTTTACGGGCAACATTTGAGGTGAGTACTGCTGGGAAGGTTTTTGTGTGGTCATGTTGTGTTTAATCCCATCCATTTGGACAACAACATGTTTGCTTCCACAATATTTTGTCAAGAATCTGAATTTCACGTTGCCCATACTTTGTATAGACATTCTTTTTTTCCAATTCTTCTTATTGTTACATTAATCAGTAACTAAACCTAAATTTATAGGTTGTGATTGCAAGATTGCATTTGTGTTCATCTATGATGTATTGTTATGAGATATTTATAGACATTGTTTCATATGTCAGGAATTCCTTTCATCTTGTCCCGACAAAGAGAGGGCTTCACAAGAAAGACTTGTTGAACCTCTGCTCAGTCTTGCAAAGTCTTATGAGGGAGGACGGGAAACTCATGCTCGTATCATTGTTCAGTCACTCTTTGAGGAATATCTACATGTTGAAGATATTTTCAGTCAAAATGCACAGGTTTTTACTAAGTTTATATCAACACTTAGATTTATGAATTATTGAATAAAGAAATCATATCATATGCAATATTGAGTGCAAATTCATGTAATGCTAAAACTGTACTTGATCTTTCGTCACAAGTTTTTTTGCATAATTGATAAACATATATTTTTCCATTTTGAATGCTTCTTATATTACAATAATAAACACGGGATTACTTGCATAAATAAATCAGAGAATTAATGTTTAGCATAGGACCCTTGCTTTATCTACGCGAGAGGAGCATGTTCTACCTTTGTGCTGAGCTCTAAAGTGTAATTATAATTAAAGAACTTGGGGAATGCTATACTGATTTATGTAAATTAACTTCCCACCCACAAGAAGGAAACTTGAAGGATATAGATTGAATTCCAGTTACAGAATCAACTGGCTTATCTTAACTGCATTATTTAAGAAAGAGGGAATAAGTGCAATGAATTTTTAAGCTTTCATTGTTCAGCCAGAATCTAAGTGGGAAAGTTTTTCTTGTGTCAGGATGATGTGATTGAAGGTCTTAGACTTCAGCATAAAAAGGATCTTCTCAAGGTGGTAGACATGGTGCTTTCTCATCAGGTGCAACAAATATACAGATCATTTATTTTCAGTAATTATGTATTTTCTCTTTGTTGTCTTTCTTTATCTTGTCCCAATTTTGAGATTTGAGTGTATAAAATGACTAAAAAATAATAGAATTTACTAGTATCTCATATTATATAGATTTAATGTGAAAGTACCATATTTAATGTGCCCAACATTAAATTTGAATGATTGGAAAGTAAAAATGAGTAATTGCTTTTTCAATTGCAGGGAATCAAGAGGAAAAACAAATTGATTCTACGACTAATGGAAGCTCTTGTCTACCAAAATCCTGTTGCCTACAGAGAGCAGTTGATCCGTGTTTATGCTCTTGGCCATATAAACTAATCAGAGGTGTGGACTTAGACTTGAAATTTTAACATGTGCTTGATCTTTGACCTCAATGTTGTTCTGTATATACAGATGTGAAGTTCAGGTCCTTGATGTTGGCTTAAATTAAATTTTATTTAGCTGGAATTGAATTCTCTATTGGTTGGGAATTGTGAAGCATATTTTAGCTGAAGAAAAATGTGAACTATACAAAATACAAACTATTTTCCAAACTAAAAATTCAGGAGTGCCCAGGTGCAAAAATAGCCAAATCTGTTAACATCCAAATCCTAAAAGCATCAACCCAGATGCAAACTATAAATACACATCCATGATGTAGAAATTATAAGAGAACCCAAATGCATGAGATCCAACAGCTCAAAAGACAGTCACCATTCTAGTGTAAATTTCTCGCAGCAACCACACAGTAATCGAAATCGAAATCTTTTTCCAAACTAAAATCTTGGTAGAGTTCAAATGAAGAAACAATCAAATCTATCAACACCGAAATCCTAAAAACACCAAATCTAGTTGCATATAAACACCTTCATGATACTCCTGGGAGAAAATACAAAGGAATTTCCTGTCTATACCTTAAACATCAATAAACCATAAGTGTTCTAGCTGCAAATGACACATTCAGCTCATAAGCAGCAATAACGGCTAGGGTGTGGCTAGGGCTAGGTTGACTCAGACTGAATTATAGAGTTTGAAACGACCAGAACTAGTGGATTACCCGTAGGATAGTAATGGGTGATGAAACCCCAGTACCATGGAGGGCGCAGATGGACTCTGGCCAACTGGGATTTATGCTCAGATCGGGAGCCTTCATCATTTCAAAAAACAAATTAGAAAATTTGTAGACTTTACTGCAATCTCATGCCTATGTAAATTGAAAAAGGGAAGAAAAAATGCAACAGTAAAGATAAACATTTTCACTATTTTATTTATTACATAAAGAGGAAAGGCGCACCTGTGGGTTAAGTATAGAGATCAAGGAGAGAGGACGTATTCCCTTCATGAGTATTAATGCCTTCCACTTAGTTGAGTCTGGAATATGAAATCCAGTTTATGGCAATTTAATAGGGCCATCAAAAACCCTAAATTTTTGTAAGTTGTATCTGCTGCGGTCAAGCAAGAAAATCCAAAGGGGATTTCGGGTTCCTTTGCAGTTGTGATTGGAGATGCAGAAAGTGATATGATCCATTGAACACATCAACTATAGAGGATATGTTCTACTCAATAGAATAGCCTAGAAACCCCAGAAAATATTAAATGCAAAAACCCCATAAAAGATTAAATACAAAAAGGCCCTGTCAAACGAGGGGAATTCTTTAAATCACCAAAAAATAGTGACAGTTCTGCCCAAGAAGTCTCCCAATGCACAAATTTGCTCCCAAATTATGATATGTCCGAATGAACACGTTTTGCTTCCAAATTCTGTCAAAGATTAGAGGCATATTCTAAATCACCAAAAAATAGGGAGGTCTACCCAAGATGTAAGGATACTTTGCGCTAAGGTGTTTGATTTGCTTAGTGTTTTATTTATTGTTTGTTTTTTAAAATATTCAGAATTTACTTCAATCTGATCTAGGATCTTAACTGAGAGAACAACATGTACAAAAAATATACAACATATCAATCATGGACACAATAATGCAAGCACACAAGAGACACAGAGTTTACTTGGGGAAAACCATAAAGGTGAAAAACCCCAATAACTTCCTGAGAGATAGATAGAGAAATGATACAACCATAATACAAGAGATAGTCTTCTCCTAGTAGTAGAGCCTCCTCCTCCACAAGTGCGCCACTATCCCAAGTGTGAGTGAGAGAATAGAATGTGTAAAATGAGAGAGACACACTCTCTATTTCTATACTAACTTGACTTGACCTTTACTCAACTAGGTCGGCCTCAACTTAACCACATAACACAATGCTGACTGGGCTGGCACCCAATAGGGTGGCCTAATAACCCTTTGACCCACATGGTCGACCCCCACTAGGGTGGTCTAACAACCCTTCAACCCACATGACTTATACAAGGCCGACCCCAACAAGGTGGTCTAATAACCCATCAAGTATAAGTTACGGCACTTACAATATAAATGACGACACTTCCGTATAGAGGAATAATAACATCTCTATAGGAATACAATATACATATATGTGAAATACATTCCGAAGTTACATATACATCAACACTCCCTCTTAAATAGGAAGGTATTTCTCGACACAGGTCTTCTAGCACAAGTCTTCTTCTCTGGATCATCATCACTGGATAATCGTCATCGAGTCATCATCATCGTCACTGCTGATGCTATCTCAATCAATCTCTGAATCTACTCATCATAGGAAGTTCTACAGAGCCAGTCCTTTTTCATACTGTATGTAGGCCCACCACCTGCAGGTATTCGTCATCACTGACCATACTGTGGAAATCTCAAGACTTATTACATGCGTCACAAAACCTTAAAAGAGTCTCTTGACTAGCAAGAACTCTAAAGATCATCTGAGGCCTTTTTCATCCTGTCCAGATCTCCAGGACTTATTACATGTGACCCCACAACAAAACCTCGAAAGAGAATCCCAAGACTGATTACGAGCACAAGGCTCAACCTATTGGATCTCCCAGGGCACAAATTACATGTGGTCACCACAAAACCTCGAAAGAGCATCCTAGGACTGATTACGAGCACAAGGCTCAACCTATTGGATCTCCCAGGGCACAAATTACATGTGGTCATGGAAAAACCTTAAAATAGCATCCCAAGACTGATTACGAGCACACGGATCAACCTATCGGATCTCCCATGGCACAAATTACATGCCATAGGACAAAACCTCGAAAGAGCATCTGCCATATATCCCAGGGCACAAATTACATGCCATAGGAAAAACCTCGAAAGACTATCTACAGATCTCCCAGGGCACAAATTATACGTCCTCCCAAGCAAAACATCGAAAGAGCATTTGCTAGATGTCCCAAGGTACAAATTACATGCCATAGGCAAAATATCGAAAGACCATCTGCAAATCTCCCAGGGCACAAACTACATGCTTATCTACACAACATGTTCCATGGCCACAGAGTATCAACCTGATACTCACCATACATCATCCTGATGTACACATGATCATCCTGATCATCATCACTGCAACATCTTGTTGCATGTCATCTGGAGCAACATCCTGAAGCTCGTCATCCATGATCATCCTGATCATACAATGCATCTACCTGATGCATACCAAGTATCTACCTGATACATATCATCATACATGATCCACCTAATCATACGATGCATCCATCTGATACAAATACAAATACATGATCCACCTGATCATACATGATACATATCAACATACATGATCTACCTGATCATACAATGTATCCACCTGATACATATACCGATACATGGTCCAAGCATCCAACATGATGCATACGCAAAATACATACAAATGATCCAACCGATCATATCTAGCATCCAACATGATGCGTACATATATATAAATGATCCATTTGATCATATCCAGCATCCAAAATGACGCGTACATACATATAAATGATCCAACTGATCATATCCAGCATCCAACATGATGCATACATACATATAAATGATCCAACTAATCATATCCAACATCCAACATGATGCATATATAGAGCAGTAACTGGAGCATCGTCCTGATGCTCATCATCCAATGCTTACATCCACATCCATGTGAAGGATCCTCCTTCCAACATGCTTGGAATGGCTTCTGCAAATGTGTCCATCACATCTTCCTCGAAGTGTCATCAATTTGAAGAACACCAAGCCTCTCCCTGAAGTACTTGAACTTCACCCTGGCTAGTGGCTTCGTCAGCACATCTGCAATCTGCTCGTCCGTCGCAATATACAGGAGCTTCACAGCTCCTATCTACACCATATCCCTGATATAGTGATATTTGATCTCTATGTGTTTCGACCCGTCATGACACACTGGGTTCTTAGACAGCTTCACACAACTCTGGTTATCACAGAAGATACCAATAGCATCGGACGGGAGATCAAATAACTCAGACAGTAGCTTCCGAAGTCATACTACCTCACAACTAGATGAACAGGATACAACATACTCTGCCTCAGCTATGCTCAGTGCTACGCAGGACTGCTTCCTGCTAAACCGAGAGATCACACCTGATCCCATACTGAAGTAGCACCCAGATGTGCTCTTCCTATTTGCAGCACTGTCTGCCCAATCTGAATCAACATAACCCTGCAGGTTAAACTTTTGATTCGCATCATACTTGAGCCCATAATCAATTGTACCCTTCAGGTACCTCAGAATATACTTTACAACTACCAGGTGAACACTCCTCGGATCCGTCAGGAACTGGCTCAATGTGTTCACCGCAAAGCAAATAATTGGTCTCGTGTTCATCAGGTGGATCAAGGACCCAATCATCTGACGATACATAGTGATATCAACTAGCTCAGATGAAGCATCACACATAAGATTCAAGTTCGATGCCATAGGTGTGGCCATAGCATTGCAATCCATCATCCCGAACCTCTTCAGGATCTCTACTACATACTTCCCTTGTCCAAGGAATATTCTATTTGCACTCTGCCACACCTCCATGCCAAAAAACAAATAATGCATCATCCAAAAGTTCTTCATCTCGAACTCGGCAGCAAGCTTCCGCTGCATGTTGGTAATCAATCTATCCTCACCTGTTATAAACAAGTCATCCACATACACATCTTCTTCAACTACACCATTCAAGAAGGTTGTCTTGTAATCCATATGGTGTATCTTTCACTTCATCACTGCAGCCAGAGAAAGTACTGATCTAATGGAAGTGTATCTGGCTATAGGAGCAAAAGTCTCTATGCTACCACCTGTAGCATGCTTTATATTTATATCCTCTTGGAAGTCATTACAGACTCCCCTTCAGGTCTTGGGACTACATCCCAAACATCTTCATGATCAACTGGTACTCCTCGATCATGGCATTCTTCCCAGATCCTGGGAACTTCAATGTCTTCAATATTTTCAATAGATAACTTTGTTGCTAAACAAATGTTGTAGTCCTTCTTTTGTAGGTGATGGTATACGATCTTTCCTACACAACAAGTTAAATTGCATGATTAGAAAACATCTCATAGTTTTCAGAACAAATTCTTAAACATAAAGAAACATGTCATACAGTCATGCAATTATCTTATCCAATGCTTCAATACAACATTTATCCATATTCTATAACTTTCTAGATGCATTCCAATCTCTACCAGAACATTGTTAAGAGTGTGCACAAGTCCTATTTATGTCAGCAAAGAGGTTTCATTCTAGATAAGTAGCAATGGAATGTTGTACAGTGCCATAGGCCACTTACCCATGTATATTATTAGTATACTGTTCATCAATGCAACTATTCTAATATGCATAATACACAACCTAATTCTAGAAACATAAACATATACATCATTGAATAACATTATGTAAGAAATGACAATTCAAATACTTATCTTTGTTTGGTTGTTGGGTGGACTCCCTCTGAATCTTTGCAACTCCATTCTGATGTGGATTGTGAGAAGTGGTCAACTCCCTCTGAATATCTGCATCCTTGTAGAAACTACTGAAGTGTGCTCCTTTTCTTTGTTACAGGAACAACTGGAGTGTGCTCCCTCTTGATCTTTGCTTCTTGGATTACTTGTCCTTGAACTTACATCCATCCTTAATCACTATGCATGCTTATTGGTATCATCATTTTGTTATCCTTGAGGTCTCATACATAATCACACATTTATTAGTATAATCTTAATACTATTAAAACACAATAATCTTAAACATATATAGTCATGATCATTCACAGATAATAAACATCAGTATTCAAGGTTTCAAGGAAGTCTTCTTTTACTCATACATATTCTTATTTGATCATAGGACTCTTCTGATTAGTTAAATCATCAATTCATAAACCCGTGATTACTCAAACCTATACCTTCATGATTCTTCTGGTTAGTCATATCATCAATTATGGTAACAAACGTAATATGCATACAGCCATGACTATTCAAACCTATGACTTCATGAATAATCATTATCAACAACACAACAGTATAAGATCCTAACACAAGGTAGGATTCTAGCTTGATATAGGAAAAATATACCTGGATTAGCATGCTAGCTAGTTATGTATAACATACCCGCATAATGTCTTCTGGTTCTCTTCAGTGACATGTGCTAGTAACCTGCATGTCTCATAGGTTAACCATTGTAGGACAAAGTTATACATACCTCTAAAGTAGATCTTCTATGTGATCCATGACAATGGATGAATCTTTGTCTTCATGTCACCATGATCATATGTTCTTGAAGTAGAACATGATTTGTCTTTCTTGGTGTACCTTTTATGTTAGCGAACAACATAAACCTCATACAACATCACAATGCATTAGTAAATTCATAAGTGTCAAAACCTTAATCAATGAATATCTTCTATTAAGGTGATACGACAAGTCTAGTAATTAATCAAGATTGTACTGTAATGATATGAAGACAAACATATGATAAAATTAACCATGAAACATACCTGTAAGCCATACCTGTCAAGATTGCTTGTAATCTTATTATGGAAGGCCTTAGCCTCATCTCCCTCTGAGACAGGAACTTCTTCACTTATGCAGGTGACCAATCCATCTTCTTCTAGGATTAACCCAATCCACTTGATTTGCAAGAACTAGACCTGGAGCTGGATTAGGGTTTGTCAAGGAAACACCAAAAATTCAAACTTTGAATTTCAAACTTCCGAAAGGATAGAAATATGCGCCTTGATGAGCTGATCAAGTTGGTATATTCAGAATTTGAAAACTGCAAAGTTTCACCCCTCGAAATTGCCTTTTAGATTTCTGGATTCACTGGGGAGAACCTTGAATTAGGGTTTGAGTTTCTCGGAGCTTCACCCAACCAAAAGATTTGATTCAAAGCTCTAAGCATCGATTTTTTCTAAGGAGCTTCCAGCCGTGGTCACAGATTTCCAAAATTCCAAGTTTTGTAGAAGCCCTAATTTTCCATCTTTCCGATAAAAGTCCCGAACTGGGGTTTGATCAAGCCCGACCTTCTGCCCAACCAAAAAATCTGATCTTGGTCTCTAAATTTTGACTTTGATGAGTAGCATCTAGCCGTGGTCTCCGATTAGAGAAATTCCAACTTTCTCCGAAGCCCTAAATTCCGGAAGCCATGAATGAAGGTGCTCAAAAATAATTCTGTTTTGACAGAAATATGTACTTGATTGTTTCTGGTGTAACTCTGAACTTTTCAATCCACAGGGTCTGAACAATTTTCCTTAGATAGCCTGACCTGTTATCTTTCCATCCCGATAGGTCTGACCTCAATTGGATTCTCTGAGAGAGAGTTATGCCAAGTGTCGCAACGTGACCTGTTTATAGGATAATATAGGAGAGCGAAGTTGTACGGCATGGCACGTGTCACTGGTTCAACTTCGCCCTATGAAAATTTTTCTTGAGATAGCCCGACCTGTTATATTTCCATTCCGATAGGTCTGACCTCAATTTGATTCTCTGAGAGAGATTTATGCCAAGTGTCGCAACGTAACCTGTTTATGGGATAATACAGGAGAGCAAACTTGTACGGCGTGCCACGTGTCACTGGTTTAACGTCAACCTCTGAACATTTTTCCTAAGATAGTACAGTCTGTGTAATACCTGTCACTTGTTACGAAATTTTATTTGGAGCTTCCTAGCCCAAGTTAGGACCTTTTTACCAAGGTCACCTAATTTTGACTCAGATCTGGAAGAGGTAGAAACCCTATATTGTACAGATCATAAATCACAAAGTACAACGAATTAGAGGTTGTTCTTTGGACACAAGGTACATGGGGATCTAATCTTCAACTTGTAAACGTTTCAGATCTGAAAATTCACCAAAATGGATTTATAGTTAAAGTGCTACGATGACTGGTTTTTGCTATATGAAGCCCTAGCATCATAAGTGCAACAAGTGTCATACATGCCATATCATGCCTGCTTTCAGGCTAGCTCTGATACCAAGTTAAATTTTTAGAATTTACTTCAATTTGATCTAGGATATTAACTGAGAGAACAACATGTATAGCAAATCTACAGCATATCAATCATGGACACAATAATGCAAGCACACAAGAGACACAGAGTTTACTTGGGGAAAACCATAAAGGTGAAAAACCATAATAACTTCCTCAGAGATAGATAAAGCAATGATACAACTAGAATACAAGAGATAGCCTTCTCCTAGAAGCAGAGCCTCCTCCTCCACAAGTGCGCCACTTTCCCAAGTGTGAGTGAGAGAATAGAATGTGTAAAATGAGAGAGACACACTCTCTATTTATATACTAACTTGACTTGACCTTTACTCAACTAGGTCGGCCTCAACTTAACCACATAAGACAATGCTAACTGGCCCGACACCCAATAGGGTGGTCTAATAACCCTTTGACCCACATGGCCGACCCCCACTAGGGTGGTCTAACAACCCTTCGACCCACATGACTTATACAAGGCCGACCCCAACAAGGTGGTCTAATAACCCATCACGTATAAGTTACGACACTTACAATATAAATGACGACACTTCCGTATAGAGGAATAATAACATCTCTATAGGAATACAATTTACATATGTGTGAAATACATTCCGAAGTTACATATACATCAACAAAAACCCCATAAAAGATTAAATACAAAGAGGCCTTGTCAAATGAGGGGCATTCTTTAAATCACCAAAAAATAGTGACAGTTCTGCCCAAGAAGTCTCCCAATGCACAAATTTGCTCCCAAATTCTGATGTGTCCGAATGAACACGTTTTGCTTCCAAATTCTGTCAAATATTAGAGGCATATTCTAAATCACCAAAAAATAGGGAGGTCTACCCAAGATGTAAGGATACTTTGTGCTAAGGTGTTTGATTTGTTTAGTATTTTATTTATTGTTTGTATTTTAAAATATTATATAGAATGATTCATTGAAAAACAAATATTATATAGAATGATATATTTATTTTTAATATATATATATAATACATAATAGTATTATTTTGTGTTATTTATTTATTTATATAATATAATATATAAATGTTTGTTTTGTTTAGTTTTTTATTTATTGTTTGTTTCTTAAATATTATATAGAATGATATATTTATTTTTAATATATATATATAATACATAACAGCATTATTTTTTGTTATTTATTTATTTATATAAAATAATATATATAATATTTATTTGTTGTTTATTTATATAATATAAAATTAAAAATTTAATAATCAAAATAAAATTTAAATTAAAAAAGAAGAAGATAAAAATAGTATTTTCATTGTACAAGTTAAGACTTGCAGAGTTTTTTTTTACACCATTAACTATTTATTTATTCAATGTCAATGTAGTAAGGAAATATCATAATCATGGTAACTCTTCTTTAAAAATAATTTTAAAAAAGGGAGGATTTTTTTCTTCTTTCCAAAATGGAGGATATTGGCAACTGTTTGCAGGGAAGAGACCCGAGGGGAATTTTAGAACTTTCAAACTTAGGCGTGAATAGAACCATGATGAATGGATGCATATGGAGAATTAATTGACATTGTTAAATTGACAATATTTAGCTAACAAAATGCAAAATACATGAACTTGCCGAAATTTTTATAGACTGCCGAGAAGGTCAAACGACGATGGTTTTGTTCAAACAAATTATGAATGTGGCTAGTAGGATGAGCCAAACACAATGACACAAAATTTACAACATGACAATGCTGAGAGGAAAAGGCAACAAATATCCAAGACTTGACTCAACCACACTATGATGATGCACATGATGCAACTTGGCTGATTTGTCGAAGGGATAATACAAAAGAAAAAATGGTGAAATAAGATATGTACATGATAAGCACATCAAAATGGATGTGACAGTATAGATGAAACAATCTTTCAAAAAAATTCAGTAGGTTCGCCTATGACATCATGTTTCGACACTAGCTCATGTCTCTGGATCCATCTACAATGTTACAATTTACTAAATTTTAACACTGCAGATGGATTCAGAGATCCCCTAGAAGGGAGTTCTTAGGGGTCTCCGAATTCATCTGCAATGTTAAAATTTAGTAAATTGTACAAATTCATTATCAAAATTATAATTTTCCATTTCCAGAATGACACAACTAAAAATGAACACATAAATGACCAATTGTTATGTGGTCATTTTTAGTATAGTTCTTATTTCCTGACCAAATTGGTCATTTTTAGTTTAGTTCTTATTTCCTGACCAAATTGGTCATTTATCTTGGTCATTTTTAGTCAGCTCACTTAAAATTTCTCAATTTTGGTCATTTATCCCTTCAAAAAGCTATGGCGACCAAAATTTTTGGTCGCCTGGTCACTTATCTCTCATTTTGTACTAGTGGCGATGTACATGTTATTCTCTTAGTAAAGATCCTAGAGTATATTGAATTAATGCTCAAAAAAATTAACAGCTATCTGAGTCCCTCACTAGCCCGTGTGATGTGAAGCGCTCTCTACCCCAAGCATTGGTCTACCTAGTGCTAGCACCAGAATCCATTTGATTGACCCTGAAAAGCCAAGCAATCATAATCTGCACAAACTCCTCAGAAGACTGCTTTGTCATGCATCCAAACCTAAGCATCCCACGAATAAACACCCAAAAGCAGAAACTTGCCATCTCCGTTGTGGCTCCACTGTCAATCTCAATCCCCAATACCAAGAAAGAAAGTCGGCTCTGCCATAAAGAAGTCTCAACCTCTCCTCCATTGTCATCCCATAATTATAGTAGATCGATCACCCTCACAACTCTATCGATCACCTCTACTATGTGAAACAACCTATCGTGTAAATGAATGCCTGGATCCCACCACCAACTAAGGGGTCCACCAAACCCAACTCCAATGAACTGCTTCTGTATCATGCTGATAGTCATCGTGGTCTCCATGTAATCCTCTGGTAGAAACAAGTACTAATAATTGACTCTGCTTCTACTAATATAATAAGCTCCCGCCAAACTGCATCTATATATCTGCTAACTCACTCATTGTCTATGTGCACAAATAATCCATGGAGTCTAGGACTCTCTCTAGAGAATAGCTCTGCCACCTGTGGTGCCTCATACTCATGCAGATACCAAGAATAATCTACCAAGTGCAAATATTGCATAGCCCTCATGATCCTCTCCCTAAGTTAGGACTCGGGGTCTGTACAGGGGAAATATCTATAGGAGATGATGTCATTCCCTACTCTCTCAACTGGAATCCCTCTGAACTAATCTAATCTCCCATGTGTACTCAATGTACAAATTCCATGGTCTAATTGAAAGATCGCCCTTGAGGCCAAGATTCCATTCACCTCATCTAACTATCTTAGGTGAACCTCCCAAGTCTTGTTGTGTAATAGCAATAAATATATCTGCTCCTGCAGATGCGGATGGGAAGTAACTAGTGAGTTGGTCAACCCCACAGGCATGACTACAATCCCAAATTAGGTCTACAAGTATACCTATGAGCATCATGCTCTCTGATCCTCATCAGATTATATCCCCGAAAATATAGGCTATCAAGGGTTCTACTACCCTATGAAGCATGTCCTTCCCCTCATCAATCATGTGGAAACACAGTACAAGGGTACACTCGTGATATCTGTCAGGTGGTCTCCTAGGAGGAAACACTCCAAAAATCCATGGGATCTCATCGTGTGCCCCTATGTACCCCTGTAGACTGCTGCATACTCATGTATCCTCCCGAGCCATCAATTATCCTGTATTCACTATTGTAGCCAATACTCCACTGATATCAACGAAGCATGTGATCCAGTGTGTCTCTATATCTGCCATATATCTATCCATCCAACTTCTGTATGCATATACTTCCATATTGGATGATCCATAGGGAACGTGCTCAACTATCTCTGCCATGGCTAAACCTCTCTCTAAAAGAGATTGCTCATGACCCCTTGCTTGATCCAAACCCTTTGTGTCAAATCTCTCCTCAGTCACCTAGAACTTTGAGTGCTCCTCATGCAAAATCATCACCGGATGATCTCCCCTCAAACCATGGGTGCCACTCATGACCTCATGTTTTACAGCTGTCCTGTATCCTGTGTGCGTTGTGGTGTCCTCCTATGCACTCACTCTACTAGTGTCACTTGAACCTGGATCCCACACATCTGTACTATACTAGAGTGTGTTTCCTGTTAACACATATGCAACTACAACCGGAACCATTAATGGCCCCTCCACAATAAGTGACTCATAACCTCCATATTGCCCCATATGTATAAATTCAACCATCTCCAAGTCATGTCTCTCCTCATGTATCTCGCCTATCATGAATGTATTGACCCTTGTAGTAGATGATGAAGAGTGTACCAACTCCAACTCGTCACACAACCTGTCTACATGCATATCGGATTCTTAAAGAGTCATCTGAGTCTTGTTCAAGGAATCTCCAATAACCATAGGCTCATAGGTGGGATCCTCTTCCTCTTCAATTTCCTGTACGCCCAAATTACTCAATATCGAATCCCTGTCACAACTAGGTGCTAACACCCCCTGATCCTCACAAGAACCACTACTAAGGTGAGATGATGAACCCTCGATTTTGGATGATTGGATAAATGCATCATATGTACTATCCTCCTCATGTATTGTCAACTCCATATCAAGTTCACCATCAACCTGTACATCATGCTCATCTTTCTCTACTCCCCCAACTATGCTTTTAAGGAGATCCTCGCCCAAATCCTTGGGTCGGTTCCCGAACTGGATGGAGTAATAGTCTTGGAAGGACAATGTTGCACATACCTCATTCCCCAAGGCTAGATATTTTTGATATCGAGGCAAGTCTCGAAGTGCTGCTAAGCTCCCAAAATTTCAAGCCAATATCCTTCTCAGTGTCTTCATGATCTCACTGGATGACAAGAAACATGTGCTTTCAGGCATGCATTTCACCAAAATTGGTATGTACTGTCATCCATTGACATTTCTCTATATTCATCTATCTATTTATAAATGTATGCTCCCACAGCCGGCGAGGAACATGCTCTGATACCACTGTAATATCCCAAACTGATATTTTTTTCTTTTTATGAAGTTGTGTTGCTTGCTAGTAGTCTTTATGGCTCAGTATATGAAGGTAATATGAATGCATGTACTGAACTAAGCTTGCATGCAGATGCATTTACCCAAATAATCAGAAATGCTATAAAATAGGGATATAGAGTGTGCATGTACGTACTATCAAATGAAGGGGTGGATATACATCAATATGAGACCAGCATGCAAGGATTGTGTTGGTGGATGAACAATATACTAAGTGCTTCTCCTTCAATAATGCGCCCTTGGTAATAATGCGCCCTCTTCAATGGTAATAAGGAAGTATGGATGGCATACTGATGGAAGATGAATCTGAAAGGTGTGTATTGGGGTTATAATCCCCATCTGATCACAATGGAGACTGCATGTAGACCATGCAGTGGTTCATAAGCCTAAAATGTGAACCCCTCCTCAAATAAAGTCGCCCATGCAAGGAGGACGTCTTTTGGAATCTAGAGATGCTGATAACTCGCTTGGAAGACCAAATAAAGAGTCCCTCTTCTAGGTGTAGGTTAATAGTGCTTCTCTCGGAAGATTGGAGCCAGTATGCAGAAGAAAGGAACCCTGTAGACTGAGATACAAACCAATCTCTACTTTTGTAATTCACTCATGCAAGGAGGGTGAATCCCCTCAGCCTGATTTGTAACTTGAACCCTGCAAGAATCTAAAGAACGATACCTGATGATGAAATCAATACTGAATCTAGATTATCTAACCTGATAGTGACTAGGGAAGATAGATTTTGTTGTCGAAATACACTGAATAGTTGAGTGTGTGCACTCAACCCCAAAATAGCTCACTGAGCTCTCCAAATCAACTTCTCAAATCAATAATCATATAAGCAGCCCTCACTCACTCACTTTACCTTTCTTTTATAACATTCACTTGGCCTGACCCAACTTTTGCATTACTAGGTCGCTTTATCTTCTAATTTCCAGTTGACTTGCATGAAGTGCCTCCGGTGTGCATGGAGGCCCAATAAAGGCGTTTTAGTGCATGCAACATGAAATATGGCTCACATGTTATGCATGTAGGGGGGCCCTAATTCCTGTGGTCCCTATTTAACTACTGATGATCAAATAACCATGATTAATATATTCTTTTGGTCTGAATGGATCAATCCTCAGTCAATTCCACTATATATTAGTAAGGGAACATTACAATACCACTGTAATATCCCAAACTAATATGTATATATATATATATAATTTTTTTTTATGGAATTCAGTTGCTTTCTAGTAGTATTTAAGGTTCAACACTTGAAGTAATTATGAATCCATGTATCGAACTATGCTTGCATGTGCATGCATGGGTTTGTTAACCCCTAAATACGCAAATAATTAGAAATGCTATAAAATAGGGATAGAAATTATGTATGTGCGTACCATCAGTTGAAGGAGTGGATGTACGTCAATATGAGACCAGCATGCAAGGATTGTACCAGAGAACGAGCAAGATATGGAGCAGTCTTCCTCCAAGAATGCACCCTTGGTATTAATGCGCCCTCTCCAATCTAGATATGGATGTATAGATGCAGTACTGATAAGAAGTAGCTCCGGAAGGTGTGCAATGGGGTTATAATCCCCCTCTGATCATAATAGAAGTGGCATGCAGACCATGCACCAACTTAGAAGCCTAAAACATGAGCCTTCCTCTGAGAAAGTCGCTCATGCAAGGGAGGATGCCTTTTGAAAGAGAGAGATGCTGATAACTAGCTCGGGAGTCCAAATAAGAAGCCCTTCCTCCAGGGGTAGGGTAATAGTGCTGCTCTCAGAAGAATGGAGATAGCATGCAAAAGAGAAGACCCCTATAAAGTGAGATATGAATCTATCCCTCCTTGTGCAATTCGCTCATGCAAGGAGGGCGAGTTCCTTCCTTCTCAATATGTAGCTCGAACCTTGCAGAAAGCTGAAGAATGATACCTGTTGATAATAGCAATGTTAAATCTGGGTGATGCAACCTGATAGTGACTAGGGAAGATATATTTCACTGCCAAAATACAATGAATAGTTGAGTGTGTGCACTCAACCCCAAAATAACTCACTGAGCTCTCCAAATTGAATTCTCAAATCAATAATCATATAAGCAACCCTTACTCACTCACTTTACCTTTCTTTTATAACATTCACTTGGCCTGACCTAACTTTTGCATGACTATGTCGCTTTATCTTCTAATTTCCAGTTGACTTACATGAAGTGCTTCCAGTGTGCATAGAGGTTCAATAAAGGAGTTTTAGTGCATGCAACATGAAATATGGCTCGTATCTTATGCATGCAGGGGGCCCCTAGTTCTTGTGGCTCCTATTTAAATACTGATGATCAAATAACCATGCTTAAGATCTTATTTTGGTTTGAATGGATTAATCCTTAGTCAATTCCACTATATGTTAGAAAGGGAACATTACACAGATCTGGATTCAACTGAATAGCCAAATCTGTTGATCTTGCTAAAATGATAAAAATAACATAGTAACAATGGCTCTAACTAAACAGTTCAAATTCCTTCAAGTGAACTATGAGACGAGCAGAATAAATTCAAACCGCTTCAAACATACTAATTGCAAGCTAAATTCCTCTAATCCTACATGGTAAGTTTGGAATATCTAGAAATAGTAAAATGAATGGAAGCATCTGACTTGAAAATGTTAAATCAAGGTCAATAGAATGGAAGGAAAAGCAATAAAATGCTATGTATTAAGCATAATATGCCAAAACATTATCACTTACTGGCAAAAAAGTAGATTCACCATGGATATGAAACCAAAAAGAGGAAGTTGTAGCATACAGTTTCAAAGCCAAGATATAAAGTTGCATGAAAAAGGAAGCTAATTTCCTAAAGACCACATCATAAGAGTAAGTTGTTATGTGAATCAGTAGAAAATTGAGCTAGGTGTCAATCAAATTTGTATAGTTAGGATAACCTTATTTCAAAAACTCTTAATTTGATGCAAGTAAAAACAGTTTCCATATAGAAGACGTTGTAGTCTTCTAAGTACATTGTAGTTTAACTTCTTCCACAACAATATATTATTATCAAATAATTACACGAGGCAGTCTGGAACCTATGAGCAAAGGCAATAATTTGAAAACCTCAGAGTGAGGGATTGAATGGACTTGTGATTATATCCAGCAATGGCACGGGATCAACTAGTAGTCCCAATGATTTATTTCGGCTGCAAGGAATGGCTTGGAAACAATCAACGAATTCTACACTGAGGAACCATTTTCCCATGCCAAAATTTCAAGAAGGTGCTTCTCTAAAGCATTAAGATGCATCTTCAACTCCCTCGGCATATTTTCCTCATGTCTCATGAAGCTCTCTATCACCTTGCTAAAATCAAATGTTGTAATCCCCGTAACCTCCAGAAGGAAACATCATAGTAACTGTCTTATGAGTTGCCAAAACCAACTCTGCTAAGTAAGCTAACATACACCTATGAAATATTTCATTGGCCAATAATGATGTCAAGTTCCGGCTTTGTAGTCTGTGAGACTTTGCTCAGCCCATAGCATACAAAACTCTATAATATAGTTCCAAATCCTCCATCCTACACTCCACTCCCCAAATCCTGTCCATCAGAACTATAATACGTAAATTTATGGAAACACATATGTCTTGTGAGCCACCAATAGGGAAAATATATTCTAGTACTATATGTGCCCTGCTAACAATATCATTACTTACATCCCTATTACAAGAAGCAAAGGACTGTTTGATCTCTTTACAAGGTTCTGTCGAAAGAGGTGCTATGACAGAACGAAGCCACTTAGCAATAGTCATTGTTGTGGACAGTGGCATAGGAGCATTGAAGCGAAGGCCTGTGCGAATTGTGATGGAGTTGTGAAGGTTGAAACAGAGGCATTCAAAGCTTCTGCGGAGCCTAGTACGCTTGTGACTCCGAAGCAGTTTAACGTTTTCATGATATCATGAGGTCATAGATGTTGATTTTACCACTTTCAGATCTGATAATTATTTCCCTTATGAATTTTATGCAGCATATTCTTCATAAAATAATTATACACTAAAAGATTCAACCATATGTTACACTTTAAATAAAATGAATGATTGATAAATAAAAATGATGAATACAATACAATACATGGACCATTAAATAGGTCTCACCATGCCTTTTCAAATGTAAAAGGCACGTCCTTTTACTATTTATTTAGATGCTTGATTAATTAATTATTATATTATATTTTTATTATCGTCTCTCCCATGGTTTCATAAAACCATGGTATTTTCCCATGGTATTTTATTTTTTTATCTTTTCATTTTCTCTTATTTATATTATTTATATTTATTCATTTGCACATACCATCAAATTATTATTTAATGTACGTAACAAGATCTAGAAACTTAGTCTTCATATCCCAACTTCCAAGAAGGATTTACACGAGCTTGCTTCACATGCACGTCCATCCATGTCAGAAGAGATCTAGTGTGTGTGCACCCACACTAGAGTAGACTTGACCATTCCAACAGGGGTAGCTAATCCCTAAGAATGGGAAAGTCAAATCCACTCTATTATGACAAGGTATACCAAAGCCAGTTAGGCATGTGATGGGAAACCCAAGTCCTATACCACTTAATCAAGTACTATGATCAAGAAAAACTATACCATGGCCTCCTAGAACCAGAGAGTAGATCTGCAAGCATCCAAGCCTTTTGCCACTTGGCCAAGCACCATGACCGAGAAAGGATGCATCTAGGGTCCTCACATACACCAGTGAGTGAACCATAATCACCCTCCATAGGTCAAATCACCATGATCTATCGAGCCAAGCACATGGACATGTCCAGGAGAATGTCTTCCTGAAGCTGCCCCAAACATCAACAATAGCTGTCACAAAACCACCTTCAGGTCATAGTACATTATGGCATGTAGTCGAAAGGTACGAAACACGAAACATAGAAAACCGCTTATACTATGAAATGAGAACTATATACTATGAACGAGAACTCTATCCATAAAAACGATGATTTTTGCACAAAAAACACCAAAAACACCCCCCAAATAGAAAAGTGTTGATATCAGTATACACGTATTTTTTTTTAGGGTAAAAAATAGAGCCATGGCCTAAACATCCCATATTGTTGTTTAACAAAACTTTAAAATCAACCTTAAATTGGAAAAAAAAAATTTCTTGAAGAGATAAATTACAACTTTCAGGAAAATTGCATATTAAACAAAAAAACAAATTTCTCTAATAATTTCACCATTATAACCATATAAAAACAAAGGAATTATGATGCGATTCATAATGAGATAATATATTAGACCATACAAGAACAAATGGTTCATATAAATATTCAAAAACTCCTCTAGAGTTTCAATTACAAAAATCATACTAGTAAAAAGCATCTAAACTGCTTCTTCAAATTCATCCATGGATTCTGACACCCCGTCATCAAAAAATCCTCTAGAGTTTCAATTACAAAAATCATACTAATAAAAACCATCTACACTGCTTCTTCAAATTCATCCATGGATTATGACACCCCATTAGAATCTACATTTTCCGCATATGAAGGACTTGATGAAGATGTAGATGACCCATACTCTTCTCTATAATCAATGGGCGCACAATCTGAGTCTACATCTATACCCATCATTTTAGATGTCATATTCCTTCAGGATATACGGCTTGGTTTAACACACTCCCATCTTGCATGAATGCTCCCTATTCCACGAATATTAGCTTTGGGTTTTAAAAAAGAAATTAAAAACAAATTAAACTAACAAATTTTAACTAATGTTATAATTAAAAAATTTTAAAAAATTAAAAACAAACTAAACGAAGATAAAATTATAATTAAAAATTTAAAAATACATTAAAAAAAAAACTAAGTATCTATATACTAACCAAACTAACATTATAGAAAATTTAAAAAAAACTATACAAAAACTTAAAAACAATTAAAACAAAAATTTAAAAACAATAAAAAAATCAAACTATACAAAATTTTAAAATAAATTAAAAAACAAAATAATTAAAAAAAAATTAAACTATACAAAATTAAACAAACTTTAAACAAAATTTTAAAAAAATTAAACAAACTTTAAACAAAAAATTAAACAAAATTTAAAAAAACATAAACTATACAAAATTAAACAAAATTAAAAAGAAAATAAACAAAATTTTAAAAAAATTGAAACAATGCGATGGCGGGGAGGTGGGTGGTGGTGGTGGAAGGGAGGGCGGCGGGGGAGGAGCGAGGAGGGGGAAGGGGAGGACGACAGAGGGATAAGGGAGGAGGAGGAGGTGGTGGGTGGCGGCAGTGGAAGGGAGGGCGACGGGGGGAGGTGGAAGGGAGGGGCGCGGGCGCAGGGATAGGGGGAAGTGGAGGGGAGCGGGGAGGAGGAAGGAAGGGGAGGGCACCGCCCGCTTGTGCACCAAAGGGCGGCCCTCACGGCCCCCATCGATGCCCAGCATCGACGTCGATGCCGGGCATCGACGGGGGCTGTGAGGGCCACCCTTTGGCGCCCAAGCGAGTGACCTCCCTCGCTTGGGCGCCAAAGGGCGGCCCTCACGGCCCCCGTCGATGCCCGGCATCGACGTCGATGTCGGGCATCGACGGGGGCCGTGAGGGCTGCCCTTTAGCACCCAAGCAAGCGACCTACCTTGCTTGGGCGCCAAAGGGCATCCCTCACGGCCCTTGTCGATGCCGAGCATCGACGGGGGCCGTGAGGGCCGCCCTTTGGCGCCCAAGCGAGCGGCTTGATGCCCGCCCCTCCCTTCCACCTCCTCCTCCCTTCCCCCGCCCAGCTCCACCACCTCCTCCCCTTCCCCCTCTGTCGCCCCTCCCCTTCCCCCGCCACCGTCATCGCCCACCTCCCCCCTCCCTCGCCGTAAACCACCTCCCCGACCATTGCATGGTTTTTTTTTTTTTTAATTATGTTTAATTTTTTTTAATTTTTAATTTTTTTGTATAGAATAATTTTTTTTTTAATTATTTTTTAGATTTTGTATAGTTTGGTTTTTTAATTGTTTTTAAAATTTTGTTTTAATGTTTTATATTTTGATTTTTTTGATTGTTTTTAATTTTTTTTTAAAATTTGTTTTTAAATGTTATATAGTTTGATTTGTTATTATATATAGTTTGTTTTTTTTTTTTTTTTTATAATGTTAGTTTTAGTCTGTTTTTATTTTTGTTTTTGATTTATTTTAAAATTTTGTATAGTTTGTTTTTTTTAATTTTTAATTTTTTATAATATTATTTTTATTTTGTTTTTAATTTTTTTAAATTTTGTGTAATGTTAGTATTTTTTTTTTTTCAAAAAGAAAAAAGCGTAATTTCATTCATCTTTCGAGATCAAAATTACATATTGCGTATTCACTGTGTCAGTGAAAATCCATGTCCTATGAAACATAGGTTCTTTTGATGAGACTGTTACGTCTACTTTCAAAATGCAAAATATGAAACATTTCTGTTTTCAAAAAAGAGAGAAGTTTTGTCCCAACGGACTATATTCTGTTACATCTTCATCTGAAAATTCAGTAGCAGCATATAAAATAAAAAGTACATATGTTTGATTCTGTTAGATAAAATAATAAAGTAGTAAATCAGTCCACAAAAGGTCTGTGGTAAAAATCATAGCTCTGCCCCTCCCTGACTTCACTTACTTTCCAGATACCAAAGTCCAGGAGCAGCCCATTCTTGGATGCATGGTCTGCTTGCCTGTTGTTTTCCCTGTAAACATGTCGGCAGGAGAAATGGTCAAAAGTAAGAATGACATTCCTGATGGAAGAGAGAATATTTGCAAGTCTAACATTTCTGCAATCTTGTGTTTGTTTGATCCAGTTGATAACATTCATAGAGTCTCCAAGAACATTTAACCGGTTAATGCCCTTCGCAACATCAAAAATCAGAAGTAGTTTAAGACTCATAATTTCTGCAAAATGATTTGTACCCGCTCCCAGCCCCATAGTAAGTGAGAAGTAATGTGAATCTGACAAGTATAAAATTGCACCCCCTCCACAAAATTCATTTTGTGTTGCACCGTCAAAGAAACCCCATGGATGAGATTTGTCTAGCTCAAATTCCAAATTTCTAATCTGATTTGCATCCCTCACATGTTCAGGTAAAGCTTTGAATATACCCACAGCTTGAGCACTGATTATTTCGGGGATAAAAGCTCTGTCCTTGAATATAGCCCCGTTCCTTGCTAGCCAGATCCCCCAGATAACTAGAAGAGGTAAAGATTTTAAATTTGTAAGTGGGGCCGTTCTCCACCAACTTTCCCATGCACATTTGACAGAGTTTCCTTCCCATCTTAAATCCCTTCCAACCTGGCTCAAACATTCTTTCCATACAGCAATCGTGAATGGACAGGAAATGAAGAGGTGTGTAGTCGACAGCAAATCCTTCTTGCAAAGAGCACACCATCCAGGTCCCTGAAAACTCCTTTTCTGTAGGATGTCCCAAGTCGGGACCC
Source organism: Larix kaempferi (assembly GCA_027924585.1). NCBI lineage: Eukaryota > Viridiplantae > Streptophyta > Pinopsida > Pinales > Pinaceae > Larix > Larix kaempferi. The sequence continues at coordinate 11,741,184 of BSBM01000643.1, forward strand.
TATTCTCTAAGGCACACCACATAAACAATCTAGTTTTTGAGGGGCACTTAAGTTTCCAAATGGTTCTCCACCACCATTCCACCTCCCTTATTCCTTCCTCAGCACTTAATTTTAAATAGCCCGCCTTTGGAGTATAGACCCCTTCCGGATCCGAGTCCCATATCAGGGCATCTTCCTGATCTGAGATCTGAATATGTGCTAGATGTAGTCCTCTGATATAAATGTCAAGAAAACCTGCTTCTGGATCTTCCAAACCCAGCATATCTGCGCTCTTCCAATGTTGAATCCATGGATCCTCAGGTGTGTGGTCTGCCAACTGGTCAAGTGTTGTAATCCCCCTTTGGGCCAAAGCATTTAACTTCACCTAGCAGAATGTGTAGTTGTTCACTACCTAGCCAAAGGTCCCTTCCAACTTGGACCTTCACTCCGGTTCCCACACCCCAAGCAAGATTTGTATCAATCAAAGAGAAGGAACTTACCACAGCCTTCCATATAACCGAACCCCCAGTATGTGACTTCCTCGGCCTCCTAATCCAATCCTCAAGACTTTCATATGGAAAATATTTATGTTTAATAACCCGAGTCCATAAGCTGTTGGTCTTGATCAATATCCATCCTCCTTTAGCAGCCAAGGCTTGGACAAACAAGAAGATGTTTTTTAGCCCCCACCCCCCGAGCCCCTTTGGCACAGTTATCCTCTTCCAATTTACCCATGGAGTCACCTGACATTCCTTCATCCCACTCCAAATAAATCTGAAGCACACCCGCCTTATGTGTTCCAAGATCCCTTTAGGGATCCAAGAGAGTGACATCCAATAAACAGGAATGGCTTCCAAGACAGCTTTAACCAAAACCAGCCTCCCAGCTCGTGACAACCACCTATGACTCCAAACCTGCAGTCTTTTCTCCACCTTGCCTAAAAGCCACCTCCAGTCCTTTTTCAAATATAAATTTGCTTTTAAGAAAAACCCCAGATATTTTAGTCCCCCCTCAATACCTGAAGTTTTAAAAGGGAAATTTTCAATGATTTCAAATTCTTCTTCCGGGTGCAATAAATGAGTAGTGATAGTAGATTTGTCAACATTTATATCCATCCCCGTTGCTTTGGAGAAAAGATCCAGCAGTTCCTTCAAGACTCGGGTATCCCTTCTATCTCCAGAGCAGAAGATCAAGATATCGTCTACAAAAAGTAGGTGAGTAAGAGCTAGCTGATCCCCAATAAGGATTCCAGAGAACCATCCAGCCCTCTTTACCTCATGTATAGCCCTGCTTAATCCTTCAGCCACCAGCAGAAAAAGGAGAGGGGAGAGAGGGCAACCTTGCTGGAGGCCCCTTTCAGCATGAAAGAAAGGGGAGGCCTTCCCGTTTATCAATACAGAAAAGGATACAGTAGTTATGCAAGACATAATCCATCTAATGAAATTTATATCAAATCCCAAATGTGTTAGTAGCAAACGGAGATAGATCCAACTCACCTTGTCATATGCTTTGGAAAGATCAATTTTCAGGATTGCCCCTTTGATATTCCTGGTCTTCAGACTGTGTAAACCTTCCTGTGCCACCCCTATGGCCTCATGGATCTGTCGCCCTTCCAAAAACCCAAACTGTTCAGCCGAAATGTGATCTGATAAGATGACTTTTAATCTCCGGGCAATGACTTTCGAGACAATCTTATAGATACAATTGCATAAAGAGATGGGCCTGAATTCATTAAGAGATGCTGGATTGTCCGACTTTGGAATGAGAGCTATGAAGGTAGAGTTATAACTAGCTGGGATCCTTCCCGAGACTCTAGTATCCTCTATCACCTTTATAAGGTCCAGTCCCAAGACCTCATAAAGTTCCAGAAAGAACTCAATCGTCCACCCATCCGGACCAAGACTCTTGTCTTTTTGAAAGCTTCCCAGGACTTCCTTTAACTCTTCCTCGTTCACAAGTCTCATCAACCTTCTGTTATCCTCCTCCTCAGCAAACCTCAGAAACATCTGAGCCACCCTGATAACTTCCGCAATGGATGCCTGAGCAGGTGCCCAAAACAAAGATTCAAAGTGATTTACCCCATACCTAGCTTTGCCTTCAAAATCAAAGTGTTCAATCCCCGCTTCATCTTTCAAGCACCATATAGTATTGGCTGCCTTCCTTCCCCGAGTGTAAGCATGAAAAAAATTAGTATTCTCGTCCCCACATTCGAGCCAGATCGCTCTACTTTTGAGAGTCCAAGTTTCTTCCTTTTCTAGCAAGATTGTGTTCCTTCTACCTTCCAGCCTGATCAAATCCTCTTTTGATTCCTGAGACATAAACCCCCCTCCTTCCCCTTCATAGATCAGCAGAAGATCTGCCTCAACTTGCTTCAGTTCAGCGTCCTCCCTCCATCTTTTTTCTTTAGCCCAGTCCTTGACCGCCCCTTTTAGCCTTTTAATATTTTCAGCAAATTGAAAGGCTGCTGTTCGATCTAGGTTCTCATCAAAAGGCCTCCAAATGTCTAAGAACAGAGATTTGAAAGAATCATCATGTAACCAGATTTTGTTGAACTTCAGAGAGCTGGGTGGGTTAATAGGCCCATTTTTTATCTCAAAGAAGATAGGGAAATGATCTGAATTACCCCCACTTCCAACCCACTGCCTTACCATAAAAAAATCTGTCCACCAGCTGCTCAGCCACCATAAATCTGTCCAATCTTTTCGCAACCCTAGCCTCCCCTCCCCTGTTATTTCTCCAGGTAGGTTTTAGTTTGATCGGTTCTATATCCACAAGATTTTTTTCAACCAATTTATGGAGAAAGTACCCTGCCTGTGGATCCAATTGTGCTGTGGTCCCCAAACTTCATTCTATCCCAACGTGAAATTTAAATCTCCCCCCACAACTACCGAATCTCCTCCAAAATGGGGTTCCTGAAGAGTAGAATCCCAAAACAAAGCTCGGTTCGCATAAGGCCCATAGACATTGATCACAGAAATACTAGTACCCAGATCAATTGATAAAAGATCAACTCCCAAAACTGACTTCATCCCCCAAGAATTTATGAGCTTAGCCACACTCATCTTCCATCCCACAGCCAGCCCTCCTGAGCGACCCCTTACATCCAGAGTCACAAAAGACCAACCAGCCAGCCAGCTCTCTAGTCTTTCCTTGATGACATCCCCTAAACCTAAAGTCTCTTGTAGCAAGATCACATCAGGGTGTTCAAGAGTAAGAACCCTTTTGAAGGCTGATTTCTTTTTTGGGCCAGCCAGACCCCGACAGTTGAAAGACATAATCTTCATTTTTTACCAAAAATACGGGCATTCACCGCTCTAAGTGCCCTCTCAATAGAGAGTTGTTTGCCTTCACGCAGATCATTCTTGGCTCTCGACTGAGCTTTTGAGAAATGCGATATTCGGCCCCTGCCCCTCCTCACCGGAGTCAAATCTTTCCCCAAACCCCCTCCAGGCTTCTTATTGCACGACCGAAGAAAGTATCCCGAAACAGAGGTCTCAGGAGATGACAGCCCCAATTCCTCGTCCACTTTTCCAGGATCCGGTTCCAGAGTGATTGGATCCTCGTCTATAGAAATGGCCATAGCAACAGAGCTATCAAAGGGTGGTTCAATGAGTTTTACCCCCGTGGGAGGCCTAATCCCACCCTGGCCCTCCACCGAGGGAAAAAAGCCTTCTATAGAAGGGCCCGATATGGTTAGGTTTTTTATCCCTTCTACCCAATCACGCCCAACCAGATTACATTGATTCAATAGTAAATTAATAGAGGGAGTAAGAGAGAAAGTAGAGATACCCGGGTTTGAAGGCCCCGGAGGATCAGCTTCTTCCACAGGTACTGCCTCGTCTGTTGTAGCCAGTGGAGGAACCTCACGAGCATCTGGTTCCATCTCAGAATCTAGGCTGACAGGATCGGATACCTCAGAGACCCGCTCACTTCCAGATACATCAGTCATCGGCATAGGATCCGAGAACTCCATTTCCTTTGTTTTTCCCTCAGATGCCAGCTTTCGAGTATTTCTCTTCCCACCATTTAAGGTACGCACTGGAAGACGGCATTCAGAGGCAGGATGTCCATAGGCATGACACCTTCTGCAGCGGAAGGGAACATTTTCATAGTCCAACATCTGTGTAATGGGAACGGGTCCCCAATCCAAAATTATGGTCTCAGGTAGACCCTCACGAATGTTCATCATCACCATAATTCGAGCCACCTGTTTATAATGAGTCTCTAAGTATGAAAGGTCTGCCTCCAAGAAGGTTCCCAAAATATCAGCAATCTTTCTGAAATGTTGCGGTCCCCAGAAATGAAGCGGCAACCCTGGTAGCCGAACCCAGATGGGGATCTTGTCAATTCGCTCCTTGCTTGCATCAAACAGGGGATTCCATGGTTTCAGCAGGAGGGGCGTGCGTTTAATGTGCCAGTTTTTGTGCAGGAGCAAGCTCATATCACCCTCCAATTGTAAATTCACAGCGAACCATCCTCGCAGGAGCATGTCCACCACCGGAACATATCCCAGGAGCTCCTTCCAGCTTTCCTCCACCCACTCCACCACAGACTGACGTCCGAAGTTCTTTCCCATAACTCTACCCACAAGTGTCATCTGCGCCATATCAAGGATCCGGTCCCATTCAATATCGTTACATACTGCATATCTACCCGAAGCTCTAGATTTCACCCAGCTCCTCCTGCGCCTTTTGACAGGCCCTCTGGAAGTCTCCACTTTCCCGGACGAGACCCCTTCAGCCCTCTTCGGAGGCCCTACTCTCGGGACTGGGCTCGCACACCCCTGGTGCTCTGATTCAACCAGCGGCTCTGATTCTCCCAACAGCACCTTCGGATCCACCTCTGCGCAGATCCCACTGGATTGTTCAACCTACCGAGCCACCCCCTCTGTCGCTACAGTGTCAAATCCGGTCACTGCCTCAAAACCCCCCTCCACACCGGTAACCGGAAACCCTAGATTCTGGGCAAAAAACTCCCTTGCCTCCTTCCAGCTGTTGCTGCCCCACATCTCCACCTGGAGCCCATATACTAACTAATGTTAGTATATAGTTAATTAGTTTTATGTTTTAATTATAATGTTAGGTTAGTTTATTGGGTTTTTATTTTTATTTTTATTTTTAATTATAAGAACATTAGTTTAAATCTACTAGTTTTAATGTTAGTTTAATTTTTTTAATTTTTTTTTTAAATGTTAGTTTATAATGTTGTTAGGTTAGTTTAAGTTGTTTTTAATTCTTTTTTAAATTTTTTATTATAATGTTTTTAGGGGTTAGTTTGATTTGTTTTTAATTTTTCTTTAAATATTTTATTATAATGTTGTTAGGAATTTTTTATTATAATGTTGTTAGGGGTTAATTTAATTTGTTTTTTAATTTATTTTATTATAATGTTAGAGGGGGGAAACATGTAGTAGAAGAGGACATGAATTTGGTCTGCATGATATTGTTGATTAGTTTCATGTTTTGAAAAAAATGCTAAATTTGACAATATTTTGATAAGATATATTAGTAATGTTTTGACTTTCAGACTTAATTTTAGAAATAAAATTTCTATATATAATGTTTGAAATATGTTTTTTACAAATAATTTGTATAGTTTTTCTTGAATTTATGTGAATCAACACTTCTCAGAAAATAATATGAAATAGTATCATTTTTATACAAAACATATCTGAAAATTGATTGAAAATGGTTTTAAATGTCTATATTTTCTCGAAGCTTTTACAATTTTGTCAATAAAAGTGTCTTATTTTGTCCATAAAAATGTCTTATTTTATAGAAAAAATTGCAAAATGTATATGTTTTTCATTATAAATTGCTTAAAAATGTATGCTATTTTGCTAAATTTCTAAAAATGCACCTGAAAATAGAAACTAAATTTTTTTTACGATAAAGATAATTCAAAGGTCCCAAAAGATGCCTCGAAATGATACTGGCATCACCCCTTTTTGAAATAGAGCTAAAAATACCTACTAAAATTAGGAGAGAGAAAAACGAGAACTGTGTCGAGTTCTCGTTTCATAGTATAAGTGGTTAGAACCAAAATTCCAGTTATGGCATGTACTCAAAAGGCATGGAACCAAATTCAATCGATGTGGCATGTACTCAAAAGGCAAGGAACACAGAACCAAATTCAATCAACGGATAAACATATCCCAATCGTCGACCTAAATATCGGACAACTATCGACGTAGAAAAAGGGAATTTCGGGGAGTTGATCTCAGTTGGGAAAATGCCTTACGACATAATAATAATTTAATCTAAAAATATACAAAGAAAATCTAATGATAGAAAATTTACCAAATTTTAACCAATAATAATAATAATAATTAAAAAAAAACTAATAATAAAAAATGCCAAATTTAAACTAAAATATACAAAAAAATTAATAATATAAAATTATACAAAGAAAATATAATAATAAAAAATTGCCAAATTTAAACTGAAACATACAAAGGAAATCTAATGATAAAAAATTTACCAAATCTTAACCATTAATAATAATAATAATAATAATAATAGAAGAGAAGGACTAAACACTTAGGGTTTCTGTAATTTGCGCTCGGCTTCGATGGATCCCCCCCCCGCTGGATCTTGGTTGAAAAGTGCAGCGTCATCTCCTGAATGAGTGCTTTCGTTGGGTTGTGTATTTTCAACCGCATCTTCCAAGACAGTTACTACAAACTATTCTAAGTTTTTTAAGAAATTGACAATACCAAAAGTAAAACTCTCATCCACTGCTTCGAAATGCAAAGCGGTGGCTCTTTCTGAAAAAGGCTTAATGGGCCATTTCACAGGACTTTGGTCATCCCCTAGAGCCATCGATATTTGGCTAAACAAGAATTGGAGGCCCTTGATACAGGGAGAAGTTCAACAAATCTTCTGCAGCAAAGGTTTCTTTGTTTTTTGTTTGAAAAAAATAAGGCAGGGACTGGATATTCAGGAAAGGGCCTTATTTCATGGGACCTAGAGGCATGCACATCAACAAATGGGATCTCTCTTTCGACCCAGAAAAAAACATCCCCTCAGCTGTTCCGGTATGGGTCTGTGAAAATCCTCACAGCAGATCTAAGAGATGATGTATACCTCACAAGAGTAATTATGATTAAGCAGGAAAATAAAAGAAGAGTGAACAATATAGTATAATGAGCAACAAAATAATATGGTACCGTAGAACTTAGATAGAAGTAATAATACTTCACACACACTAATTAATTAATCACAGTATGGACAAATAAATAGTACAATGGTAGAGAGGATTTGAATGCCTAAGGTGGCAATTCGAATTAGCCTCTCAGAGTGATCATAAGATCAATAGAGTGTCATCAGAGTACAACTAGGTGTCCTCATGATCATCATAGCACAACTGGAAGTCTTCATCATCATTAGTGGAGTCATCAATGCTCAAGTAACTGTCAACCGTCAGTCAAACTAACTCTGGTAGGTGTAACTCAGTGTAACTAAGTGTAACTGAGTGTAACTGAGTGTAACTAAGTGTAACTGAGTATAAACTAAAAACAACTGGACTGGTAGGTGAAGAAGGGCGAATTGCTTCCTAAAATCAAGGAAGAACGATGCATTAAGCAACTGGAGGGATAAAACTGAATAGTGAGAAGCTCCTGGGGGCTGGCTAACTGACGGCTAGGTGCTGGACTGATGACTGGGATGCATGCAAACCCTAAAAGTGCATGCATGACTGAAAATGTAAATGATCAAAATACTGGTGGGACTAGGATGGAGTATATGAATATCCTAACACCCCCCCTTAATCCATCCTGGGCCTTGGTAACTAAGACCAAAGGTCACCCAATACAATGAATAATAACAGTCAATAAACCAAGGAAGTGGGAAAATTTCATGGGAAACATACCCCGTCCTCAAAAAAACATACTGTAAGGCACACACAAAAATAAATGCTCCAAACTCAAGCAAGTGTGATGCTTTGTCATATGTATGGATGTATCTTCTTCTTGGGAAGAAGTGGATCATGCTCAGAAAGCATGTGTTTGTACTTTCTCTTCAGATCGAATGTGATGAGAACAAATCCAACAATATGAGAATGATCCTTGAACCTGTGATTCGAATCAGCTGAGGTAGGATCAAATATTTGAAAGTGCATATAGTCTTTTGTCTTCTCCTTTGAACCACCATGGGTGAGATTATGCCAAAAGGAACTATTACATGTTTGCTTGAAATCAAAATCAGATTTAAGACTTTCAAAATAGTTTCTTGAGAACTCCTTTGAACCAGCAGGGGTGAGATCAAAACTATCATATGCATGAGAAATTTTCCCAAGCAGTAAATGCTTAGAACCAAAATTAGATACAATACTTGAATCATGGTTTCTTAAGATCTCCTTTGAACCATGAGAGGTGAGATCAAAACCAGTAGATGCATTAGAAATTATCCCAAGTGAATGGAATTTTCCATATTCTTCAATGACCTTCTGAAAGCATGGAATTATGATCATATAGTAGTATAAAAGAGGAGATAGATGGAGAGGAGCGAATGCATTACCTTTAATAGCTGTTTTGGCCTCCGAAATATTCATGTGATCATGATGAAAACCAACAGACTCTGGTGCAAGAGAGGATTTAGGACCTTCTGCAATATCTAGAGTATGAGCTGGCACAGAAAGAGAAGAAAGTTTGAGCATGAGTGTAGAATCTACAAGTTCTTTGTCAACAACTTCAATATGAGATGATACCGGTGCATGATCTAAGAGACCATCAAGAGGAGCGAATGCATCACTTTGTTTTCTTTCGAATGGGTTGGGACCAAGTCCTTCATTCTCTCTGCCAAATTTTCCATCCAAGTGAGCCCATATCTCTTTTGGAGTCCATAACTCCTTTGGAGTTTCAACACCATTGCGGTATTTGAATTGGAATCTCTGGCGTGCAAACAAAGAAAACATTATTGCTTCAAAGTGCATGTCACTTTTATTTAACCAGTCAATCTTCTCTTCAGGGGATTCGAACTCTCTTTCAAAATAACAATAAAAAATATCATGGATCTTCAAGTCTACTATCATTCTTGGTTTCCATTCATCATAGTTCAGTGGATCAAGAGGAGTAATTCCTGATGAATACATAGAAGCTATAGAAGACTTGCAAAAACAATATAGAATATTTTGCAACCGCTACTGCTACAATATGCAGAAACTACTGCAACTATTGCACTCGAAATATTGATAATAACCTGCAAAAAACTCTCAAGAATGGAGACAAACAAAACTCTCAACTTGCTCTGATACCATGTGAAAATCCTCACAGTAGAACTAAGAGATGATGTATAACTCACAAGAGTAATTATGATTAAGCAAGAAAATAGAAGAATAGTGAACAATACAGTATAATGAGAAATAGAATAATATGGTACAGTAGAACTCAGATAGAAGCAATAATACTTCACACACACTAATTAATTAATCACAGTATGGACAAATAAATAGTACAATGGTAGAGAGTATTCGAATGCCTAAGGTGGCAATTCAAATTAGCCTCTCAGAGTGATCAGAAGATCAATAGAGTGTCATCGGAGTACAACTAGGTGTCCTCATGATCATCGGAGCACAACTAGAATTCTTCATCATCATTAGTGGAGTCATCAATGCTCAAGTAACTGTCAACCATCTGTCAAACTGTAAAGCACCTGCAACAATTAATTAATAAGAATATGCTAAATAGCATAAATGACAGAACTCAGAATCACTTTTATATTGATCACAGGCCACTTCGAGGGGGCAACCTCCTATGAGCAAGCTCAATACAAATAACTTCACCATGCCTTCATAGGTCTCAACACACATTTATATACTAAGTCTAGGAGCCAATACTATGGGTCAAAACCATGGGCCACTACAAAATATGGATCAACAATACTACGGGCGACTTACAAAGCATATGCACCAACAACAATAACACAAACTATTGATCAACAAATACTACAGGATGAATTACAAAGCATATGCATCCAACAACAATATACTAACAAAGTAAAGACATGGGTTCCTAACATCCCCTCCCCCTTAAAAAAATCTTTGTCCTCAAAGCTTTAGATGTGGAAATTGTTGTTGAATCTGAAGGAGTGGTTCCCATGTAGCATCCTCTGGTTGCACGTCGTGCCACTGAATTAAGACCTCTATGATAGAGCGAGAGCGAAGCTGACGAGTGCACCGATTGAGGATGGCCTCTGGCTCCAAAATGATGGATCCTTCATTATCCAGTTCGGGTAAAATCATTTGTCCACTGATGTTGGTGCCAAGAACTTTCTTCAGACAAGAGACATGAAAGACTGGATGAATGCGGGAAGAAGGAGGAAGTTCCAATTATAAGCAACGGACCCAATCTTCTGAAGAATCCGATATGGCCCATAGAACTTTGGAGTGAGCTTATGATGCCCTTTGAGTTTCAGGGAGGATTGATTGTACGGATGGAGATGAAGAAATAACATATCGCCTACTTGAAAAGTGCGCTTAGAATGATGTTGGTCAGCTTGTTGCTTCATGCGATTTCTTGCCATGTGAAGATTGTCCTGCAAAATGCGAAGAATCTGATCGCGGTTTCGAAAGACCGTGTCAACTTCCTGAACTTGTGAACTGTTGGGGGTGTATGGAAGAAGAACTGGAGGTGCCTGACCATAGACTGCTTCATATGGGGTCATTTTAGAGGTAGTGTGGTAAGAGGTATTGTACCACCATTCAGGGAGAGGGAGCCACTTTTCCCACTGATGTTGTTGTTAAGAGGTGAAGAAACGAAGATAAGTTTCCAATCATTTATTGATAATTTCAATTTGACCATCTATTTGTGGGTGATACCCTGAACTCATCTTCAGTTTGGTGCCAGTGTGGAGAAATAGTTCTGTCAAAAAATGACTGGTGAAAGTCACATTATAATCCGAGACAATGGAAGAAGGGATGCCATGAAGACAAAAGATCTGGTCCAGGAAAATTTGAGCGACTGAGGAGGCTGTATAAGGATGGCTGAGAGCACAAAAATGACTATATTTGGAGAGGCAATCAACCACAACGAGAATCACTGTCTTCCTTCCATATTTAGGGATCCCTTCAATGAAATCCATAGAAATATCTGTCCAAATCCGTGTAGGTATGGGCAAGGGTTCGAGCAATCCTCGAAGGAGTGTTGTTTCACCCTTATTGCGCTGGCAGATATCACATTCGGCCACCATCTATTGAATTGTCCTTTTCATGCCCTGCCAAAAGAAGTTACGCCATGCCCGTTCATACATTTTGAGGAACCCAGAGTGCCCTGTCGATGGAGAAACATGGAGTTCATAGAAGACAGCCTGTTGAAGATCTGTGCTCTGGGGAAGCACCAGAAGACCCTTGTATCTCAGAGAAGCACCATCCCAAGAGTAATGTGGTACAACAGAAGGGTTGTTGGGCAAGCGTTGGATGATTTGAGATAAGGAAGAGTCATTGACATAACCCTGTTGAACAGATTGCAACCAATTTGGAACAGGCATAGAAATAGCTGAAAGAGAACCTTGGGCATCAAATGTGCAAGAAAGAGCATCTGCCACAATATTGTCTTTACCCTTCTTGTAAGTGATCTCATAGTCATAACCCATGAGTTTTCTAACCCATTTCTATTGTGCTGGGGAGGAGACACACTGTTCCAAGAAATATTTCAGACTCTGGTGATCAGTCTTGATGCAGAAATGAGTCCCTAATAGGTATGGTTTCCACTTCTGTACTCCATGCAAAATAGCCATCATTTCCTTCTCATAGGTAGAGGTAGCTAAATTCTTACCGAAAAGGTCTTTGCTAGTGAACGCAATGGGGTGTTCATCTTGAAGGAGAACAGCACCAAGTCCATTTCCGCAAGCATCACTCTTAATAGTGAAGAGCTTGGAAAAATCGAGCATATCTAGAACAGGTGTAGTACACATAGCTTGTTTTAGTTTGTCAAATACACACTGAGCAGCATGTGTCCATGTAAAAGCATCATTTTTCAATAGAGTAGTTAATGGAGCTGCAATCTTCCTGTAATCCTTGAAAAACTTGCGGTAGTAGCCAATCAACCCTAAAAAACCACGAAGGCTCTTGAGTGTCTGAGGATGCGGCCAATTGTTCATGGCATCGATTTTGGCAGGATCCACGCGAACCCCTTGTGCTGAGATAATGTTCCCGAGATACTCAACTACCTTTTGTCCAAAAACACATTTAGACTGCTTGGCGTGGAGATGATGGTCAGAGAAAAGTTGCATGACAAGATCCAGATGCTGGAGATGTTCATCCCATGTTTTACTATAGATGAGGATATCGTCAAAGAATACCAGAATGAATTTCTGCAAGTAGGGTCGAAATATTTTATTCATTAAGGCCTGGAATGTGGAAGGAGCATTAGTGAGGCCAAAGGGCATGACCAAAAACTCATAATGGCCATCATGTGTGCGGAAAGCTGTTTTAGGGATATCATCCTCATGAACTTGAATTTGATGATGTTAGGAACCCATGTCTTTACTTTGTTAGTATGTTGTTATTGGACGCATATGCTTTGTAAGTCGTCCCGTAGTATTTGTTGATCAATAGTTTGTGTTATTCTTGTTGGCGCATATGCTTTGTAAGACGCCCGTAGTATTGTTGATCCATAGTTTGTAACGGCCCATGGTTTCGACCCATAGTATTGGCGCCTAGAATTAGTATATAAGTGTGTGTTGAGACCTATGAAGGCACCGTGAAGTTATTTGTATTGAGCTTGCTCAAAGGAAGTTTCCCCCTCGAAGTGGTTCGTGATCAATATAAAGTGATTCTGAGTTTTGTCATTTCTGCTATTTCGCATATTTTCATTAAGTGATTGTTGCAGGTGCCTCACATCTGGTATCAGAGCACTTTCTTGGGCTCGCTGGGTGAAATTTCTGCCAAAATTTTTTTTCGCATCTGTTGCAGGTTCGGATTTGGGAATAATCCCTATCCGCTTAACTGTGGGAAGTACTTGGGCATAAGCCCTAAAACTCATTGTGAGGAGTACCACAGGAACCCCGAAGTAGCTGGCCCATTGAGAGGACCTGCCAGCGAAAAGGGCAACGACCCCTACCTGATTGACTAGTTCCCACCCGTGAGGTAAACCAAGAGTTGTCGTTTGTGGCAAAGCGGTTATCAGTTTTACCTGAGCCGTGGAGTGAGGGGTATTGCCCCAATACGCAAGCCGTCAGACAGCATTGGTGGCCGAGTGAAAACCCTGAACTGTTAGGAAGCCGCACATACCTGGGGTCCATATCTACTTTCAGTTGAACTATTGTCGATCACTGCTGCGCCGTTTCAGATCCATTTTGCAAGCCGTTCCAGATCCAGCAGGTCGGCGTTGTTCCAGATTCCTTCTGAGTCGTAGCCGCTCCAGTCTGTTAAAAAAAAAAAAAAAAAAAAAAAAAAAAAAAGAGAGTATAAAATTCAGTTTTTTCTCCATATCTCTCTTGTTTTACCTCTGTTTCCCTTGAAATTTTCAGGGAACCCCTGTCATTCCATTCTGCATCTTTCATCCCTGAGGACCCTATCCTCAGTTCCCCTTCCTACAGCCCGAAATCCCACATTTGTCTATTTTTAGGGTTTGCCATAACTTCCTCAGATTTCACCCAATCACCCTCAAATTTTACCACAGAGTTCCTTTATGAATTCTGCTTCTTTGTTCCCCTCTGCCCAATTTTCCCATTCTTTCACCCCGCTTCTGAAATCCTCATTTTTGCCTCCCCGTCTATCCAACAGTGTCCAAAACCTAGTCAAACCCCAATTACCATTCTGATTTTTTCCCAAATCCAAATTTTCCCTTACTGAAGTAGTTCCTATTTTTGTTTTCCTACCCAATCAAAAAAAAAAAAAAAAAAAAATCCCGGTTATGGTTGTCACCCGTGCAGGAGCAAAAACCATGGAGGAAGCACTTGCAGCCATCCAAGCCAAACTCCAGGATCTGGATGAAAAATTTCTCGGTCTCCATCTTGAACATTCAGCCATGAACAACAAACGGCAGTCCGAGTCTTCAGTAGACAATGGGTTCTCTTCTTCCAGCAATTTCCGTGGTCCGAAGCTTGATTTTCCTCGCTTCAATGTTACCGATCCAACTGGATGGATCTATCGTGCAGAACAGTATTTCAGTCTGCATAATACTTTTGATGTCAACAAAGTTCCGTTGGCATCCTTTCATTTGGAACAGGAAGCTCTTCAATGGTACCGTTGGTACATCAAGGCTCATCCAGAGCCCAAATGGCCAGACTTTTGTCAGCTCCTTTTGCAGCGATTTGGTCCTAGTGCTTTTGATGACTTCACAGGAGCCCTCACTAAACTTCGCCAAACTGGCACTGTGAGAGAGTATCAAACTGAATTTGAGAATCTAGCCAACCACACCGAAGGATTGACTGATGAATTTTATCGGAGTTGTTTTATCAGTGGTCTAAAGGATGCCATTCGCTCTGAGGTCAAAATGTTCTGTCCCAACACAATGATGGAAGCACTCGGGTTGGCTAAGTTGGCAGAAGACAAGATTGCAGCCCAGCAACGCTCCAAGCCCACTTTTGTTCCCTTCAGAAATATGGGTTCTCAGCGACCACCTATACCGCAGGCTCCTCGACCGACTCCTATCAAGCGTTTATCTGAAGCAGAGATGCAAGCACGCAGAGAAAAGGGGCTTTGCTATAATTGTGATGAGAAATTCACTCGGGGACATCGATGTGTTCAGCAAAAGCTCTATCTCCTGGATGTGGAGTCTCCGCCTGCCTCTGAAATGGGGGACGAAGATCCAGAAACACTGGATGCTCCGGTCGACATTCAGGAACCGCCTATTGACCCTCCGTCTCAGGATGACCAGCCAGAGATATCTCTCCATGCCTTAGCTGGAATCACCACCCCCCAAACAATGCGGGTCAGGGGTTACTTCAAGAAGCTTCCTCTTACAATCCTCATTGATTCTGGTAGCACTCATAATTTCATCGACCCTCGGATCGCCAAACAAGCTGATTGTTTTATCCATCCTTGCTCCAACTTTGAAGTCATGATTGCCAATGGGGGCACCTTACCTTGCAAAGGGAAGTGTCGAAATGTGCGTATCTCTATGGGAGATTATATCCTGCGCTCTGACATGTGTTCCTTGCCCTTAGGCGGATGTGATGTGGTTTTGGGTGCTCAATGGCTACGCACACTCGGCCCTATCTTATGGGATTTTGCCGAACTTTGGATGCAGTTTTCCCTCAATGGACACAAACACACATTGACAGGATTACAACCCGGTTCTCTCAGCATCATCAGTTCACATCGCATGGAGAAACTCCTCAAGAAGAGTTCACATGGTGTCATCGCTCAGATCAGTTCCATCCAGATGCAACCATCCGCGGTCTCCACTACTCCTTTGGATCTACAACAAATTCTGAATCGATATACAGGTGTCTTTGCTGAACCAGTGGGATTACCACCTTCCAGGCCAGAAGACCATCGTATTCAGCTCCTTCCTGGCAGTGTTCCTCCCAACATCAGGCCCTATCGCTACCCATTTCACCAAAAAACAGAGATTGAAATGCTCGTGCGGGACTTATTGAAGCAAGGTATTATTCGCCCAAGCACTAGTTCCTTTTCTTCTCCAGTTATTCTTGTCCGCAAAAAAGATGGGTCATGGCGCCTCTGCATTGACTTCCGAGCACTTAATCACCTCACCATCAAGGATAAGTTTCCAATTCCTGTTGTTGATGAGCTTCTTGATGAGCTTCATGGGGCTCACTTTTTCTCCAAGTTGGATCTTCGTTCTGGGTATCATCAAATTCGGGTTCATGAGGAGGATATTCCTAAAACAGCTTTCCGCACACATGATGGCCATTATGAGTTTTTGGTCATGCCCTTTGGCCTCACTAATGCTCCTTCCACATTCCAGGCCTTAATGAATAAAATATTTCGACCCTACTTGCGGAAATTCATTCTGGTATTCTTTGATGATATCCTCATCTACAGTAAAACATGGGATGAACATCTCCAGCATCTGGATCTTGTCATGCAACTTTTCTCTGACCATCATCTCCATGCCAAGCAGTCTAAATGTGTTTTTGGACAAAAGGAAGTTGAGTATCTCGGGCACATTATCTCAGCACAAGGGGTTCGCGTGGATCCTGCCAAAATCGATGCCATGAACAATTGGCCACATCCTCAGACACTCAAGAGCCTTCGTGGTTTTTTGGGGTTGACTGGCTACTACCGCAAGTTTGTCAAGGATTATGGGAAGATTGCAGCTCCATTAACTGCCCTATTGAAAAAAGATGCTTTTACATGGACACCTGCTGCTCAGTGTGCATTTGACAAACTCAAACAAGCTATGTGTACTACACCTGTGCTAGCTATGCCCGATTTTTCCAAGCCCTTCACGATTGAGAGTGATGCTTGCGGCAATGGACTTGGTGCTGTTCTCCTTCAAGATGAACACCCCATTGCATTCACCAGCAAAGCCCTTTCCGGTAAGAATTTAGCTGCCTCTACCTATGAGAAGGAAATGATGGCTATTTTGCATGCAGTACAGAAGTGGCGTCCATACCTATTAGGGAATCATTTCTGCATCAAGATTGATCACCAGAGTTTGAAATATTTCTTGGACCAGCGTGTCTCCTCCCCGGCACAACAGAAATGGGTTAGCAAACTCATGGGTTATGACTATGAGATCACTTACAAGAAGGGTAAAGACAATATTGTGGCAGATGCTCTTTCTCGTACATTTGATGCCCAAGGTTCTCTTTCAGCTATTTCTATGCCTGTTCCCAATTGGTTGCAATCTGTTCAACAGGGTTATGTCAATGACTCTTCCTTATCTCAGATCATCCAGCGCTTGACCAACAATCCTTCTGCGGTCCCACATTACTCTTGGGATGGTGCTTCTCTGCGATACAAGGGTCGTCTGGTGCTTCCCCAGAGCACAGATCTTCAACAGGCTGTCTTCTATGAACTCCATGCTTCTCCATCAGCCAGGCACTCTGGGTTCCTCAAAACATATGAACGAGCACGGCGTAACTTCTTTTGGCAAGGCATGAAAAGGACAATTCAACAGATGGTGTCCGAATGTGATACCTGCCAGCGCAATAAGGGTGAAACAACACCCCTTCCAGGATTGCTTGAACCCTTGCCCATACCTACACGGATTTGGACAGATATTTCTATGGATTTCATCGAAGGGCTCCCTAAATCTGGCGGAAAGACAGTGATTCTCGTTGTGGTTGATCGTCTCTCCAAATATAGTCATTTTTGTGCTCTCAGCCATCCCTATACAGCCTCCTCCGTCGCTCAAATGTTTATGGACCAGATCTTTCGTCTTCATGGCATCCCTTCTTCCATTGTCTCGGATCGTGATGCGACTTTCACTAGTCATTTTTGGACAGAACTATTTCATCACACTGGCACCAAACTGAAGATGAGTTCAGGGTATCACCCACAAACAGATGGTCAGACTGAAATTGTTAATAAATGCTTGGAAACTTATCTTCGTTGCTTCACCTCGGAACAACAACATCAGTGGGCAAAGTGGCTTCCTCTCGCTGAATGGTGGTACAATACCTCTTACCACACTGCCTCCAAAATGACCCCATATGAAGCAGTCTATGGTCAGGCACCTCCAGCTCTTCTTCCATACACCCCTACCAGTTCACCAGTTCAGGAAGTTGACAGGGTCCTTCGCAATCGAGATCAGATTCTTCGCATTTTGCGGGATAATCTTCACATGGCAAGGAATCGCATGAAGCAACAAGCTGATCAGCACCGTTCAGAGCGCACCTTTCAAGTCGGCGATATGGTTTTTCTTCGTCTCCAGCTGTACAAACAATCCTCCTTGAAACTCAAAGGACGTCATAAGCTCGCTCCAAAGTTCTATGGGCCATATCGGATTCTTCAAAAAATTGGGTCCGTCGCTTATAAATTGGAACTTCCTCCTTCTTCCCGCATTCATCCAGTCTTTCATGTCTCTTGTCTGAAGAAAGTTCTTGGCACCAACATCAGCGGCCAAACGATTTTACCCGAACTGGATAATGAAGGATCCATCCTTTTGGAGCCAGAGGCCATCCTCAATCGGCGCACGCGGCAGCTTCGCTCTCGCTCTATCACAGAGGTCTTAATTCAGTGGCACGGCATGCAACCAGAGGATGCTACATGGGAACCACTCCTTCAAATTCAACAACAATTTCCACATCTAAAGCTTTGAGGACAAAGCTTTTTTCAAGGGGGAGGGGATGTTAGGAACCCATGTCTTTACTTTGTTAGTATGTTGTTATTGGACGCATATGCTTTGTAAGTCGTCCCGTAGTATTTGTTGATCAATAGTTTGTGTTATTATTGTTGGCGCATATGCTTTGTAAGACGCCCGTAGTATTGTTGATCCATAGTTTGTAACGGCCCATGGTTTCGACCCATAGTATTGGCGCCTAGAATTAGTATATAAGTGTGTGTTGAGACCTATGAAGGCACCGTGAAGTTATTTGTATTGAGCTTGCTCAAAGGAGGTTGCCCCCTCGAAGTGGCCCGTGATCAATATAAAGTGATTCTGAGTTTTGTCATTTCTGCTATTTCCCATATTTTCATTAAGTGATTGTTGCAGGTGCCTCACAGATGATACCCAGAACGAAGATCCAACTTGGAGAAAAAGTGAGCCCCATGAAGCTCATCAAGAAGCTCATCAACAACAGGAATTGGAAACTTATCCTTGATGGTGAGGTGATTAAGTGCTCGGAAGTCAATGCAGAGGTGCCATGACCCATCTTTTTTGTAGACAAGAAGAACTAGACAAGAAAAGGAACTAGTGCTTGGGCGAATAATACCTTGCTTCAATAAGTCCCGAACGAGCATTTCAATCTCCGTTTTTTGGTGAAATGGGTAGCGATAGGGCCTAATGTTGGGAGGAACGCTGCCAGGAAGGAGCTGAATACGATGGTCTTCTGGCCTGGAAGGTGGCAATCCCATTGGTTCAACAAAGGCACCTGTATATCGATCCAGAATTTGTTGTAGATCCAAAGGATTAGTGGAGACCGCTGATGGTTGCATCTGGATGGAATGGATCTGAGTGATGACACCATGTGAATTCTTCTTGAGGATTTTTTCCATGCGATGTGAATTGATGATGCGGAGAGAACCTGGTGTTAAATTTTCTGAATTTACTTCAATATGATCTAGGATCTTAACTGAGAGAACAACATGTACAGCATATATACAGCATATCAATCATGGAGACAATAATGCAAGCACACAAGAGACACAAAGATTTACTTGGGGAAAACCATAAAGGTGAAAAACCCCAATAACTTCCTCAGAGATAGATATAGCAATGATACAACCAACCAAGAGAGATAGCCATAACCTAGCAGCAATCCTCCTCCTCCATAAGTGCGCCTCTCCTCCTTGAGAGCATGTGTGAGAAGTGAGTGAGTAAATAGAGTGCCTCCCGCACTCTATTTATACTTGACTTGACTTGCCTTTTTACCTAACTCATGTCGGCTCGAACTTAACCACATAACATAATGCTGAGTGGGCCGACCCCCAAATAGGGTGGTCTAATAACCCTTTGACCCACATGGCCGACCCCCAATAGGGTGGTCTAATAACCCTTTGACCCACATGACTTATACAGGGCCGACCCCAAATAAGGTGGTCTAATAACCCATCAAGTATAAGTTACGACACTTACAATATAAATGACGACACTTCCTTATAGAGGAATAATACCATCTCTATAGGAATACAATATACATATATGTGAAATACATTCCGAAGTTACATATACATCAACACCTGGTTGTAATCCTGTCAATGTGTGTTTTTGTCCATTGAGGGAAAACTGCATCCAAAGTTCAGCAAAATCCCATAAGATAGGGCCAAGTGTGCGTAGCCATTGAGCACCCAAAACCACATCACATCCGCCTAAGGGAAAGGCAAACATGTCAGAGCGTAAGGTATAATCTCCCATAGAGATACGCACATTTCGACACTTCCCTTTGCAAGGTAAGGTGCCCCCATTGGCAACCATGACTTCAAAGTTGGAGCAAGGATGGATAAAACAATCAACTTGTTTGGCGATCCAAGGGTCAATGAAATTATGAGTGCTACCAGAATCAATGAGTATTGTAAGAGGAAGCTTCTTGAAGTAACCCCTTACCCACATTGTTTGGGGGGTGGTGATTCCAGCTAAAGCATGGAGAGATATCTCTGGCTGGTCATCCTGAGACGGAGGGTCAATAGGCGGTTCCTGAATGTCGACCGGAGCATCCATTGTTTCTAGATCTTCGTCACCAATTTCAGAGGTAGGTGGAGAATCCACATCCAAGAGATAGAGCTTTTGCTGAACACATCTATGTCCCCGAGTGAATTTCTCATCACAATTATAGCAAAGCCCCTTTTCTCTGCGTGCTTGCATCTCTGTTTCAGACAAATGCTTGATAGGAGTTGGTCAAGGAGCCTGCGGTATAGGTGGTCGTTGAGAACCCATATTTCGGAAGGGAACAAAAGTGGGATTGGAGCGTTGTTGGGCTGCAACCTTGTCTTCTGCCAACTTAGCAAACCCTAGGGCTTCCATCATTGTGTTGGGACAAAACATTTTGACCTCAGAGCGGATGGCATCCTTTAGACCACTGATAAAACAACTCCGATAAAAGTCATCTGACAATCCTTCAGTGTGGTTGGCTAGTTTCTCAAATTCAGTTTGATACTCTCTCACAGTGCCAATTTGGCGAAGTTTAGTGAGGGCTCCTATGAAGTCATCAAAAGCACTAGGACCAAATCGTTGCAAAAGGAGTTGGAAAAAGTCTGGCCATTTTGGCTCTTCATGAGCCTTGATGTACCAATGGTACCATTGAAGAGCTTCCTGTTCCAAATGAAAGGATGCAAGTGGAACTTTGTTGACATCAAAAGTATTATGCAGACTGAAATACTGTTCTGCACGATATATCCATCCAGTTGGATCAGTACCATTGAAGCGAGGAAAATCAAGATTTGGACCATGAAAATTGCTGGAAGAAGAGAACCCATTGTCTGATGAAGACTCGGACTGTCGTTTGTTGTTCATAGCTGAATGTTCAAGATGGAGGCCGAGAAATTTTTCATCAAGATCCTGGAGTTTGGTTTGGATGGCTGCAAGTGCATCTTCCATGTTTTTTGCTCCTGCACGGGTGACAACCATAACCAGGAGTTTTTTTTTTTTGGTTGACTGGGTAGGAAAACAAAAACAGAAACTGCATCAGTAAAGGAAAATCTGAACTTGGGAAAAAATCTGAAGGGTAATTGGGGTTTGACTAGGTTTTGGACACTGTCGAATAGACAGGAAAGCAAAAATGAGGAGTTCAGAAGCGGGGTGAAAGAATGGAAAAATTTGGCAGAGGGGGACAAAGAAGCAGATTTCAGAAAGGAACTCTGTGGTAAAATTTAAAGGTGATTGGGTGAAATCTGAGGAAGTTATGGCAAATCCTAAAAATAGACAAATGTGGGATTTCGGGCTTTGGGAAGGGGAATTGGGGATAGGGTCCTCAGGAATGAAATATGCAGAATGGGATGACAAGGGTTCCCCAAAAATTTCAAGGGAAACAGAGTGAAAACAAGGGAGATATGGAGAAAAAACTGAATTTTATTTTATTTTTATTTTTTTTCAGACTGGAGCGGCTACGGCTCGGAAGGGATCTAGAACAGATTTACAGAAGTGAGCAGAAATTGCGGGATCTGAAACGACGCCAAATGGATTGAAAAAGGTTGGATCTGGAATGGCTTTCAGAATGGATCTGAACGGCTGGATCTGAAACGACGCAGCAGTGATCGATAGCAGTTCAGCTGAAAATAGATATGGACCCCAGGTATGTGCGGCTCTAACAGTTCAGGGGTTTCACTCAGCCACCAATGCTGTCTGACGGCTTGTGTATTGGGGAAATACCCCTCACTCCACGGCTCAGGTAAAACTGATAATTGCTTTGCCACAAACGACAGCTCTTGGTTTACCTCATGGGTGGGAACTCGTCAATTAGGTAGGGGTCATTGCCCTTTTCGCTGGCAGGTCATCTTAATGGGCCAGCTACTTCGGGGTTCCTGTGGTACTCCTCACAATGAGTTTTAGGGCTTATGCCCAAGTACTTCCCATAGTTAAGTGGATAGGGATTATTCCCAAATCCGAACCTGCAATAGAGGCGAAAAAAATTTTGGCAGAAATTTCACCCAGCGAGCCCAAGAAAGTGCTCTGATACTAGAGCTAAAGCACCTGCAACAATTAATTAATAAGAATATGCGAAATAGCAGAAATGATAGAACTCATAATCACTTTTATATTGATCACAGGCCACTTCGAGGGGGCAACCTCCTATGAGCAAGCTCAATACAAATAACTTCACCGTGCCTTCATAGGTCTCAACACACACTTATATACTAAGTCTAGGCGCCAATACTATGGGTCAAAACCATGGGCCACTACAAACTATGGATCAACAATACTATGGGCGACATACAAAGAATATGCGCCAACAATAATAACACAAACTATTGATCAACAAATACTAAGGGACGAATTACAAAGCATATGCGTCCAACAACAATATACTAACAAAGTAAAGACATGGGTTCCTAACAAAAACTAACTCTGGTAGGTGTAACTCAGTGTAACTAAGTGTAACTGACTGTAACTAACTGTAACTGACTGTAACTAACTATAACTGAGTATAAACTAAAGACAACTGGACTGGTAGGTGAAGAAGGGTGAGTTTCTTTCTAAAATCAAGGAAGAAGGGCGCATTAAGCAACTGGAGGGCTAAAACTGAATAGTGAGAAGCTCCTAGGGGATGGCTAATTGAGGGCTAGGTGCTGGACCGATGACTGGGATGCATGCAAACCCTAAAAGTGCATGCATGACTGAAAATGTAAATGATCAAAATACTGGTGGGACTAGGATGGAGTATAGGAATATCCTAATAGGGTCAAGGTTATGCATCTTCATTTACACTATTGGAACGATGAAGATCTAAGAGCAATAGGGAACTCTTTGGGGAAGTACATAGACAAATCAGAGCCTAGACCTCCCATGTTCTCATGTGCAAGAATTTGCGTTGAATTAGATTTAGAGAAAGGATTGTCGAAAGCCATAAATATTTCCATGGAAGGATGGAACAACTTGCAAATGGTGGACTATGAACAAATCCATTTCAAATGTAAATTCTACCATGAGTATGGTCACTTTGCAAATTTATGCCGTAAAAAGAAGCAGCAGGAGGTAGAGGAAGGACAAGGAGGAGAATGGAATGAAGTATCCAAGAAAAAAGGATCCAAGCCAAAGCCTAATATTAACCCCCCTCAATCTCTTGGAAAAAGGAAGATGGCCTCAAATAGATTTCAAGCCCTCTCCAATGAAGCTAACGAGGATGAACAAGGACTGTCAAAAGGAAATGAAGACAATAAGGAAGAGGAGCTTCCATCAAATCTAAAAGAAAAGGAACAAGAAGAGATTGACGAACCACTCATATTCAAGCAACCACATGTCAAAACAAGAAATGAAACTCCCCTCAGCTCAGGGGGCTCGATAACCAGATCGAGATCCAAGGAAAACATGGAAGACACCTGTGAAAGTAGGGAGGAAGAGGAGGAACCACAAACAAAAAAAGGAAGAAAGCCTGATAAAACACTAAGAGATCATAAAGCAACTACAGAAAAAGCAACAAGTAAGCAAACCAGCTTAGACCAACATATAAGGATAATTTCAAATGGGAAGCAAATACTAGGAGTAACAGAGTAAAAGAGAGACAAGGTCTCAATCCACATACAAAATAAATAATGAAAGCTGTCTCCTGGAATTGTAGAGGATTAGGGGTCAAGCAGAAAAACGAAGCAATAAGAAGAATTAGGAAAATGAAAAATAACACAATCTTCTTGATCCAGGAGGCCAAAATACAAGAGGAGGATAGTATTAGGGTTATGAAAAAGGATTGGACAAATGGTGAAGGAAAATATGTCAGTGCAACAGGGGCTTCTGGTGACCTCATCACTTGGTGGAATAAAGGTAACTATAGGTGTGATTCTTACATAGCCAGCAGACATTGGATTTTTGTTGAATTAGAAAAATTACCTAGTAATGAGAAATTTTGGTTGGGGAATGTATACAACCCAACAATATTAGGATAGAAAGAAGCTTTCTGGAATTCCATAATCTCACAGCGAGAAGGAAAGGAAAACCTCCCCTGTATAATAGCAGGGGATTTCAACGCTACTATTGCTGCTAATGAGAGAAGAGGAGGATAAAAAATAAGAGACCCTTACGGGGAAATATTGGAAGACTTGCAATCTTCATGGAATTTAATAGATATAAAGCCAAAACAAGGAAAATATACTTGGAACAACAAAATAGCTGGCCCAGGGCACATTGCTGCAAGGCTTGACAAATTCTTAGTACGTTCCTCCTTTTTTTCTAATCCCATTATACCAGATACCAAAAATTTTCCAATAGCAATCTCAGACCAAAAGCCCATTTCCCTTTTCTTTTCAATTGTAGGGAACCTAGGCCCTATGCCTTTCAGGTTCAACCCTTTATGGCTTGAATCTGAAGGATGTATGGAAGCGATTAAAGACTCCTGAAGGAAATATGTTATGGGCTCCTTCGGATACATATGGGAGACAAAGATGAAGTGTGTAAAAAAGGTCTTGAAAAATTGGGTCAAGGAAAATTTTAAAGATCTGGGAGCAGATTTAAAGGAAGTTCAAGCTGAACTAGAGGAACTACAAATGAAGATGGAGGAAGCCCCAATCAGAGAAGAAATATTGATAAAAGAAAAGGAATTAGATAGAAAGATTTGTGATCTTTCTAGGAAATAAAAGGAGTGGCGAATGCGTTCAAGGAGTCTGTGGTGAACGGGAGGTGATAGAAATACCAATTTTTTTCATAATCGGTGCAAAGAAAGGAAAAGGAAAAACGCAATTTTGGAGCTGAACAAAGACAATGGAGAAAAAACAAATGATCAATAGGAAATTAAAGGAGAAACAAGGATTTTTTTTGAGAATTTATACAAAGAGGAAGAAGAAGTGAGCATAGAGGAGCTAGAAAAAATGAGCTCAGACATCCCCCAACTCATCTCAGATGAAGACAACAAGGCACTCTCCGAGCCGATTTCTGAGGAGGAGGCTAGAAGAGTTGCCTAGTCCCTTCACTCGGATAAGGACCCTGGGCCTAATGGATTCTCCATTCATTTTTAAAGGAGGTGCTGGCCTTTCATCAAAAAGGATCTAATCAGAATGCTAAATTGGACAAGGAGGAGAGAACGTATAGGAGGAGCCATAAACTCTTCCTTTCTTTCCCTGATTCCAAAGGAGAAGAACCCCACTACTATAAGGAGATTTCAACCAATCTCACTATAAAACTCCTCTTATAAGATATTAACCAAGATCATAGCAAACAGAGTCAAAGGTTATATTCCCAAATTAATCTCTACAAATCAAGGCAGTTTTATCCTAGGAAGAGAAATCTATGACAACATCCTTTTGGTCCAAGAGGTGATACACTCTAGCTAAAAGAAAAAGGAGCTAGGTAAGGCAATCAAACTTGATTTGGAAAATGATTTCGATAGAGTCAAGCATGACTTTATTTATATAATTCTGGAAAGGTTTGGGTTCTTGGATGATTTTATCAAATGGGTTATATCTTGTATCAGATCCCCCTGGATCGCCCCCTTAGTCAATGGAAGACCTACTTATTTTTTCAACCTCTCTAGAGGAATCCGACAAGGATGCCCTCTGTCCCCTTTTCTTTATATTCTCATGGAAGATTCTCTTAGCATAAGACTCAATAGCTCAATCACAGATGGATCTATCCTCAGATTACTCCTTGCAAGGGGTGTTCAGCTGATCAACCATGCTCAGTTTGTCGATGACACCATTTTAATGGGAATTTCCTCAGTGAAAATTTCTAGGAGATTCAAGACCACTTTGGACCTTTATCTTAGAGCTTCGGGAGGTCAAATAAATAGTCGTAAGAGTAGTATTCAAGACCACTTTTAAGAAATCTAGTGGCATCTCTCGATTTCAAGGTCAATGTGGATTGGTCCTCCTTTAAGTACCTGGGAATCCCTATCTAATTTAAAAAAACCACTTCCTCTTCATGGAGCCCCATCATTCAGAAAATTTAAAAAAAAAATCAGTCTTGGGGAATGCATTGGTTAAATCTAGCAAGAAATGTCACCCTGATAAATGCTATCCTATCCTCCTATCTGGTTTTTACTGGTGCTATTCTGTTGGCCCCAAAAAATGTAATGAACAATATTAGCATCGAAATTAGGAAATTCCTCTGGCAAGGGGGGAAAAATCAAAGCAAAAAATTCCACCTTGTGAACTGGAGAATAGTAAAGGAAAACAGGAAGAAAGGAGGATTGGGTATAAGGGAACCAATTCAAATGAATAAAGCTTTAGGAGCCAAGTTAGCTTGGAGGTTAATATCTGGGAAAAGAGAATGGTGGAAGGAAGTAATTAGAAAAAAAAAATGCGAAAAGGATGGGAAAGCTCCTCTTAATATACAGACCAAAGATAGTAGAGGATGGGGTCGAGCAAGATACTACACTCTTTTACATGGGAAAGATCCTCTTAATATACAAACCAAAGATAGTAGAGGATGGGGTCGAGAAGGATACTACACGGTCAAGGAAGGATACAAGAATTTGATTAATACCAACAGGAACCTCCCACAAAAGATGTAGGAAAAGGTTTGGAATTCTTACTGTATCCCAATTTTTTTTTTCTTTTGGCTATTGGCTCATAATAAAATTCTTACTGCTGACAATCTAAGCAAGAGAGGAATAGAAGGCCCCTCTCAATGTGTGTTATGCAAGGGATCCTCCTAAAATGCCCAACATCTCTTTCTTAAGTGTGAATTTTCAACTTAGGTTTGGGGAATAGTTATGGGGGGCCTTTGGAAGGAATCTGCAATTCCGAACCAAGTTAATGAATTGATAGAAAAATGGAGGAATCATTTTCTGGGCTCGACAAAATTGAAACCCACAATGGCAAGAATTTGGAAAATGATCCCCATGAATATATGCTGGCAGGTCCAGAACGAAAGGAACAAAGTATATTTGAGGATAAGAAAGCAAACTACAATAGAGCTTCCTATAGAGCGACAAATTTGGTTGTTGAAGGTCTTTCAGCCAAATGTATCTTCCTTCCCATCTCTGAGGCTTTATCCTGGAAAGAATTCCATTGGTGTCAATATTTTGTGAAAGTAAGCTCACTTCAGTCCACAATCAAGAAGGATAGCTCTGAATGGGAAATAAGTGTTGAAATATTGATATGAGTTAGGTCCCTTCATGTTTTTTTGTTTATCATGGTGGAGACAAGTTGTCTTTCCTAAGTAATGTACTTTTGAAATATAAAAGAAAAAGTGACTTTATGTTTTAAAAGTTAAGTGACTTTATTAAAAGTATTTGTGCATTAAATGATTAAAAAGGACATTTAATGTGCATTTAATATAAACCCTCAGATCATAAGTGATCTCAACCATTCAAAAAGTAGTTTGAATTAGTGAGGGTTTAGGGAAGGTAAAGTCACCTATTTAATACATCTTGGGAAGAGAGCCAAAACACACAGAAAGACAAAAGAGAGAAAAGGAGAGAGAGATCTAGGGTTTCAAAGGAGAGCAAACCCATTTGGAGAGAGAGAGAGAGAGCATTAATCGCAGTAGGAAGGAGACTGAGTTTTGATTGGACACAAATATCGAGGAGAAGGAGAACATTTTTATGCACAGAAATCAAGGAAATCAGTACTATATGGATCCGTACAAGAGGCCATATAGTCTGGTACAGCCACATTAATTTGCACTGAAATCGAGGGCTGTCATTGGCACAGATTTCGAGGCAGGTTGGTGAGGAATAAGAGGTCGTACAACAGGGTCGTACAACTGCATTTATTGCTGGTATTTATTTATGTTTTCTAGCATGTTTTCCAATGTATTTCAGATTGCATAAATGTCTCTGCTGTAATTAATTGCTGCTCTTTAATAAAATCTCTCTTTGGTTTTTCCCTCATTAAGTGTGAGGGTTTTTCCCTAGGCATTGGCCCTAAACATTTATGAGTTTTCAATGTGTATGCTTATGTCTTCAGTTCTTTAGAAAGGTCATTGGATGAATGTATAAGTGTTTATATTTCAGTTATCAAAAGATTTATTGTACAATAAATCATAACTCAGATAAATATTAAACCTAGAGATGCATTCTAAAGTGTTTGATAAAATTTTATCAAGAGAACTTGCTATTTTATCAAATTTCTACATGGTATCAGAGCTTGGCTCTATAAGATTGCTGAAGATAGTTTGTGTTTCTTTGTGAACTTAGAACAAAAAGAGTCTTTTGGGTGATTATCAGTTAGAGTCATGGCATCATCAAGATTAAGGTACGAGGATAGGCTGGATGGAGCTGACAACTTTAGTCCATGGAAGGAACAGATCATGATATTGTTCAAGGAGCAAAGTTTGTGGGATATTGTTGGAGCTTTCGCTACGATAACAGTTCCTACAGATGCCACACAAAAATATGCTTTTGACAATGTTTGTGCTAGAAATTGTACCTAGACTACGGAGGTACAAGCTAGGACAATCTCAATAAAAACTGAAGGAAAATGAATTGGTTTTTGTGTGATTTTGGTTTGTAGGTTTCACTCATAAGAAGAGAAATATTTAATCATAAAACAAATGCAAACACTAAATCATAAAGAAACAAAAAAGAGCTGATATATAAAGATTAAAAACACATAAATAAACCATTAGCATTCATAAAACAAGTAATTGGTTATATCCAAAAACTCATAAGCATTTACATGAATAACACTTTAATCAAGAAATGAAATTATAAATTGACTGGTCAAACATGCCGTAAACATAACCAACAGAAGAGAGACAATAAGTAGCTTATATATATTCAGATCAATATCAGACTTAAAAAAGAACTTACATGTGAGTATATAGCATCAGTATGATAATGCAACAATGTATCAGCTCTATAGCCCTTCTCGAACAAAATACCAACCCTTCTAGTATCATTTTCCTCTCTTTTATAATTACAACATGTAGTAGTTTCATAACTACTTTTTTAGGTTAGGATTCTAATGCTTCCAGCAGTTACATCTAATAGTTATAAAAAAATAGCTTTCGAATAACTAAAGTAATTAACCAAAAAGTAACTTCAAACTACTATCAACAACTATACAAAAGATAACTAAAACAAAATACATGAACAACTGTGCACCAGGTGGCATTATAACTGCTTAGCAGCTTCTGCTAACATTGCTATTCCTTCCAATGTATGAGATTTTTTATCATGTCGAGCCTGCCCTACCTCCATGCTTTGCACCTTGTTTGTCAACATCTTATTATTTTTGCTCAAGTATTGGATTTGCTTGGTTAATTTTGTTAGGACTCAGAAATGTCGTATTTTCATCCGCCTTTCCCTTCACTATTCCTTACATTTCATCGCCCTATTAAACCTTCATCATATCATTTGCATAAATACATTTGGGTTTCACATTATTATTTTCCACTTTATTCATTTTAGTATTAAGAGTGAATTTATGATTAAATATTAGAAAATATACATGTTTTCATATATATCTCAATTATGTGTGAGCTTTGTAATGTGTAGGAATATGTGAGACTTCTCAAATATCTCTTACACCATTTCAAAGGAGATAGTTATTCAAGCCTATTCTTAAGGAGAAGATCATGGAAGATTTGGTTGGCATATCTTATCTAGGATTCATGAGAGACATGTGGAGGATTTGAAGGCACCATATCTTGTAATAATAGGAAAGTGGTTGAGAGTAGTTGAGAGAATAATGGATCTGTAATTAATGCATTCTTATCTTTTTCTTAAGGACTCTCATGTATAAAGGAGAGTGCTCCCTCTCCATTCCATTAAGTTGTAATTAAGTTAGATTAAGCTTGTAAGAGGGTTGTAATGAAGTTGGATTGGATTGGATTTTGTACTTGTTAGATTAGTCTTTGATTTGAGATTCTTAATGTGATTTAAGCTTCCATTGTTGTGCTTTCATGTTTTCCATTTGATTATGAATTTATAGATGTGAGCTCACTTATGTCATTGTTGCTAACTCTTCACATGTTGTATTTCCCTTATGCAATTTCCTGCTTTCCTAGTTAGTGTTTCAAAGCTTTCCTAGATTAATTTGATTTCAGCAAATTAGATTAAGTTAAATTAAATCTACTTTAGTCCTACACAAACAGTGCATGTGCTTCGTCAGTTCACGTACCCCGGGTTGACAAGTAAATAGTTGGGCAACTGTACTGCAATGTAATTATTACGACATATATTTCGCTTAACATTTTGGCGTCGTTGCGAAATATATGTCGTAATAATTACATTGCAGTACAGTTGCCCAACTATTTACTTGTCAACCCAGGGTACGTGAACTGACGAAGCACATGCACTGTTTGTGCAGGACTGAAGTAGATTTAATTTAACTTAATCTAATTTGCTGAAATAAAATTAATCTAGGAAAGCATTGAAACACTAACTAGGAAAGCAGGAAATTGCATAAGGGAAATACAACATGTGAAGAGTTAACAACAATGACATAAGTGAGCTCACATCTATAAATCCATAATCAAATGGCAAACATGAAAGCACAACAATGGAAGCTTAAATCACATTAAGAATCTCAAATCAAAGACTAATCTAACAAGTACAAAATCCAATCCAATCCAACTTCATTACAACCCTCTTACAAGCTTAATCTAACTTAATTACAACTTAATGGAATGGAGAGGGAGCACTCTCCTTTATACATGAGAGTCCTTATGAAAAAGATAAGAATGCATTAATTACAGATCCATTATTCTCTCAACTACTCTCAACCACTTTCCTATTATTACAAGATATGGTGCCTTCAAATCCTCCACATGTCTCTCATGAATCCTAGATAAGATATGCCAACCAAATCTTCCATGATCTTCTCCTTAAGAATATGCTTGAATAACTATCTCCTTTGAAATGGTGTAAGAGATATTTGAGAAGTCTCACATATTCCTACACATTACAAAGCTCACACATAATTGAGATATATATGAAAACATATATATTTTCTAATATTTAATCATAAATTCACTCTTAATACTAAAATGAATAAAGTGGAAAATAATAATGTGAAACCCAAATGTATTTATGCAAATGATATGATGAAGGTTTAATAGGGCGATGAAATGTAAGGAATAGTGAAGGGAAAGGTGGATGAAAATATGACATTTCTGAGTCCTAACATTCTCCCCAACTGAAGGTGTTGCATGTCCTCATGAAACCATGCATGGATCTTCTCAAGAACCTTTGGCATCTTGTTATAGGTCAAGCTTGCACCTCTCCATCCGTGATCACCCTGAGTTGCTGATCACACAAAAGGACAACTTGGATGGAGGAGCATGTTGACCTTGGATGATACTTTAACTCACTCCATTTCCTGACATTACTAGAAAACCCCAAAAAATATCATTTTGAGGTATGAGCGCTACTATACTCAAAGAAACTAGCGCCCATACGCTACTCTAGTGTATCATAGTAGCACCCATATCCAAGTATACGCTATTCCTTCTCAGCATAGTAGCGCTCACCATTTAAAATCAAATGAGCGCTAGTTGTTAAGCACTAAAGTAGCGCCCTATACGCTACTCCATTGAATAAGAGTCGTGTACATCTTAAAAGATGATTAAGAAATAAATTAATTCCTCGAGGAGGATTAGTTGATGGTAGTTTCCTAACTCCCCCAACTTCCTCCATAACTACATATCGACCTAAACTACTTCTTTAAACCTATAAATACAAAGAACGTTAAAGGAGAAGGGTTAGAAATTATAGCTAGAGAACCTAGAGGATGAGAGGAGTTGATGGAGAAACTTTAAGACATTGGAGGAGTTGATGTTGAAGACAGCCAAGCCAGAGAAGAGCAAGAGCCCAAAATCAAGTTGCAGGAGCCTGTTTCATGATCAGGTATACTTGTACATCATTCTACTTTTGACAAATAAAGGTTGAAGTGTCTTTCTTGTTCCAATTTAAATGTGTTATGAAATGGCATCTTAATTTGGATCTGTTTTGGTCAATGCTGAATGTTAAACATTGTTTTTGTTTCTTTAAAGCTTTATATATTGCCCAAAATGTTTTGAGAAAGGTATTGTTATTGCAGGTTTACTGAAGGGAAGGTGGATTTGGAAGTTGAACACGAGATCAAGTCAAGGCTACGATCAAACTTCGATTGAAAGGTGTGTTCCCAAGATCTACAACTTCTTTCTTTTTTGTAAATGTCTCTGTAATAGCATCAATACACTTACCTGTCACCCCAACCAAGTTGATAGCATTAGTTTCCTTGCTATAGGGTAGATTTTCCCGCCAACAGACTGGCGACTCCGCTGGGGAAATAGATTTTTTGGCTCTAGGAAACCTTGTTCTTGTTTGTCTTCTTAGATTGTTTTGACTTCTTTGATGTTTTGAGGAACTGTATAGGTATCCCTTGCCTATTTCTTGCATACTTTCATCAGTTTTTGATACCTTCCAAAGTCAGTTTTCAAGCCTTTGAGATATGAGTGCTACTGTGCTATATATACAGTAGCGCCCATACGCTACTGTGCTATATATACAGTAGCGCCCGTTTTAGTAGGGGCGCGAGTTTCTCTACTACACAGTAGAGTACACTTTCTGAAGCATTCTATTTTTGGTTTGCTTGTGTTTTAACCTTTTGGTGATTTGCTGACTTTGTTGTAGGATCCCTTTGATGGTTGCATGAGGTTTTTAACTTTTGGTCAAGTCATATAACCTTTTCTTAAAGTTTTTTCCATCTTTTGAACCGCTTGTTGACCATTGGAATTTTTGAACTATTTATTGACTTTTTGGAAGACTAGGGAGTGTTTGGTGTTGATCACTTCCACTTTTTTAGACCCTGACTTCCTGTTGCTAGCTTACAAACCTACATACTCTTGTATCTACTATTTGTGGTGACGTTTGTCTGCTCTCTACTACTCCCATCCTTTGTTTTAGGGTTTGGTCCTTGGTAGAGCCTCTAGGGTGTCTTCTATTTTGGTCAAGTTTCATTCTTCCTGGACTTCTTGTCTTTTTTGGCTGGTTGCAAGTGCTTTTAAACAGCTGTAGGCTAGTTCATTTCTCAGTTTCTTTGTGTTAGTAAGGTAGCTTGCTTGTCTACTTGTGCTTGGCATAGCGGTCTTGCTAGGGCTAGATACTTTAGGCCAGTCCTTTTGTGTCTTTCTCCTTTGTTTTCTCCCAATTTGTTCTCAAGTTTATAGGCTTTTTCTTTGCAAAAAACCTGTAGGTCAAGTCTTTTTCGAGCTAGGGTTTCGACAGCTATAGGCCTAAGAACTTTTAGCCATACTTACACACATTGCATATAAAATTTTATTTCGCTTCCCATTTTTATATAGTTCTTTTTCGTTTATTGAGAAAGAAAAAAAAAATGGTATTTTAAGCTTAAATAGAACTTGTTTTTGTTGTTGCAAGATAACTTAGGATATTTTGTATAATTTCAAAAAGAAAACAAAAATTTTAAGTAGGTTTACTCGATTTTTCAGTTTTGGAAAGAAGTAAATGAAAAAATGAAAAGAGCTTTGTTGTAGAAAGTCTTGATATTATTGCACTTTTGTTTTCTTGTTATAACCACGCCACACAAAAGCACTACCCTTTTTGAGTAATTACTAGCCCTAAAATTTGTTAATAAAATGAACTAGAAACATTTTTTCTTTTTAGGGATACACTACACCAACTAGTTTTGGTTAGGATCTTGGGTTTAAATCACCTTAAACCACCCAAGATCACACATTGCGCAAAAATCATAGTGAGACTATCATAGGTAAGCCCACCTCACTCAAAATTTGTCTAGGATCTCTGCAGTAGGTCATTGCGAGATCAATTTGTGGGAATACTCCTCCTACTTTCTGTTCGAGCATACGCCAGGATCAGATAGCGTATTGGGGACTCTTTCAAGTTTCGGGCTTAGCTACCCTGCCCACGCTTTCTGATTCGACCGGTGACTGTTCCCCCAGGAATTTTCAGTGTTGTGGTATCCTTAGTATCTGACTCTAGGTTCATACACAGGTGACAGCAGAGGGTATATCTGTTGTACCTAAGACAGACGTGGGAGGAAACCCCTTGTAGGTCTTTGGGAGGGCGGTTGGGTGATTCCAACACTTGCACCCTTAGTCATTGTATTGTGGACCCCGGGTAACTGTCTTTCTTCCTTCGTTGATCTGTTCTGGGCCCTCATCATCCTAGACTCTTCTCCGGAAGGCACCTTTGTTTGCCTGGTTTGTATACTTAGGACTTTTTTAGTTGGCATGTTGTTTGCCCCCTGGTTGTAGTGGCCACTAGGTTCTAGTCTGGTATTTTATATTTATAATCACAGAGAATCAAGAACTTCGTAGATTGAGGAGGTTTCAAAACCTTCCACCACTTAGAACAGAACCTATACAACCAACTAGACGACAGCAGGTAAACCTCAGTATTTTTTCAGAAATTACTCCTGAAATTGAATTACCTGAAGAAATTCCTGTAACAGAAAACCGTGAAATTGAGGTTCCTGAGGAACCACTACCAAGTACCACAGATCAACAACACTTTAGTACAGTTGAGGTGGAAGATCTTACTTACGCGGAGTATAGCACTCCTTTCAATCCTCCTTTAACCAATACTAGAATTCCGCTTCTAACACCTGTTGGTTTCCAGCAGCCCCTTTTCAGTGCAGATCATTCCTTTCCCGGACATCTGATGTCTAACTTAGGAGGTGAATAGGGGGTTCCCCAAACTCCCACTTTAGGTATGAACACCAACACAGTTAACCCTTCTTTTACTGCTACACCTAGTCAGGCACAAACCACATCTGTTCCTACTCCATCTTTCAGTTTCAACACTAGTACATTAGGTATGCCTAGTTCTACAACGATGGCATCTATTCCTACACCTACTGTTGGACCTAGCAGTACGACCAACTGTGCAACACTTTCTGCTTCTCAACCGTTATATCAGATTCCTAGTACTTGGGTTTCCACACCTGTGGTAGGACCAAGTGCTTCTGCAAACATGCCAGTCATGGGCACCATGACTGCACCATCCACATCAGCTTCTGTTGGTTTCAATACCTTTGTAGGCCCCAACATGAATCAAGGTAACATGCCTGTAGGTAACACCCCTTTTTCCTTATTCTCAGGGGGAAGGGGTAATATCTTTAACCAGCAATATGGCAGGGCTAACACCCAGCCACAGTGGACGAATCCGCAAAGCACTAATCCACTTTCGTATGGGTGGGGAAATTTTAATAACTCTTTCGTACAACAACAACAACAGATGGCAGGGGGAAACCCCTACCAACAAATAGCTGGGGGAAACCCCTACCAACAGTTAACTGGGGGCAACCCCTATCAACAGATGGTGGGTGGTAACTCCTATCAGCACATGGCCGGAGGCAACCCTTATCACCAGATGGCTGGGGGCAACCCCTACCAACATTTCATGGGTCAAATGATGGGTGGTTCCCCTTATCAAGTACCATCTTACTGGCCTCGTCTACCTTTTCTGGAAACTTTAAATTTGCCAGACCTTTCTAAACTGACAAATGATCCTGTGTGTCATAATGCCACATGGCCATCAGTTCCCACCAAATTACCTTCGGACATTCCAAAGTTCAAAGGCAAAGCAGGTGAAGACCCTGGTGACCATGTCACTACCTTCCACTTATGGTGTTCTTCCAATTCATTAAACGAGGATTCCATCAGATTGAGATTGTTCCAAAGGACCTTAACTGGTCCTGCAGCCAAGTGGTACATTGAGTTACCTGCGGCCACTTTCTCTAGTTTTGGGGATCTAGCAATTGTCTTTTTGAATCATTTCCAGCTTCCTGTTCGGTATGATGCTAGAACAGAACTTTTGTCTACTTTTAGAAAAAATAAAGCCACTCACTTATCTGATCGCATTCAGGAGTGGCGAATGGAAGAGGCTCATTAAGGCCAACATACCTCCGGAGTTCCTGCTTGAGTGGTACTTGAAATCACTCCTTCCTTATATTTCTAAGTAAGTAGCTACATCTAGAGTATCCAATGAAGAAGAAGCCATCTTGAGGACTCAACAGTTAGACCTTGTTTACACACAATCTGGTTTACTGTACGAGATTATACCTGACGCACCGAGATCAAACACTGATCTGAGTAGACCCAAACTTGGACCACATGCTGACGGCATAGTGGGTTCAGTTGACTCTGCAGCCTTCGAAGCACTGACCAAACAGGTCCATGCCTTAGCTGTCAAACAATCGATTGCAGATATTTCTTCCGTCACAACCTCTCCTTCTACTTCTGAGCCTGTCAACCAGGTCCAGAACAATCAAAAGGGCCCTCGGTAGCCCAACAACAAAAAGAAGGGCAAGAAAGGAGAGGGGAACCAACAAAAGCCCAAAAAAGACAATGCCGAAGAGGGTAATAAAGAATAAAAGAAGGTTAAGTTCCCTTGTAAACTTTGCAAGCAGAACCACCTTACTCACCAATGCCCTCTACTTGAAGAAGCCCAGAAGCTCTTAAGAGAAAAGAAGCCTGCCATCTTGAAAGATCCATTTCCTAAAGGGCAAGGCTCAACTTCTGGCACCTCCAAAACTAGGGGCACTTCGCACGCTTCGGTTGATCAAACATTTATAAACATGGTTAATTCGGATGCACTTTTGCAAACTAGAGCCAGGAACTATACCCCAGAAGCACAGAAAAAGGTTAAGGAGATTCCCGAATCCTCCACTCCACTCCACATACCTATGGACCCAATGCCCAAAATTTCAAAAGGTGTCTTGTAGAGGGCATCGCACAATCCAAACACACGGGCTGCTTCTAACTACAATGTGGTTGAAGATTTAGCCCAGACCCCTTGTGCCATGTCTACTCTAGAAGTCTTGCAGAGTTGTCCTTTACAACGGAATGCACTTCTGACCGCTATTGGGAGTATGGAATCTTCTAACATGTCTGCGCGATTTGATATGATTGATGTCAAATACCGGTTTCCCTATCACGTTTCCCTCCAGATTGAGGTCGTTCATGGTCCAATGACCATCAGATGAGCTGTAGTAGATGAGGGAGCGTCGACTTGCGTAATGTCAATTTCTTGTTGGAAAGCTCTAGGTTCTCCCGAGTTAGCCCCTTCCAATACACTGCTTACTGCATTTGATGGAAGAACTTTCCGTCCACATGGATTTTTGCCATCATTTGATGTCACTTTGGCCGGTAAGACAATTGCTGTTGAAGTAGAAGTTCTGGACGCTCCGCTTGATTACAATATGTTATTAGGCAGGAGTTGGACCTATGCCATGCGAGCTATTGCATCGGCAGTTTTTCGAGTGGTCATGTTCCCATTTGAAGGTAAGATCGTTACAGTCGATCAACTTTCTTTCACCCAGAGAAACAACCAGACTTCTTCGAAAACCACGATTCCATTAGTTGATCAAACCGCCCCAGTTAAGGAGAGTTTAGGAGCAGGGCTATATGGGTCGTTAATAGGCACTTTCGACCTCCCCTCCCCTGTTCTTTTTATGCGTTCTGATGTGGGTACTGCTACCGAAACATTTACGGTTGGTTTAAGAACTGATCCTTGGATCCTTCCTACCACGTCAGAACCTTTTGTGCCTCCCTCCATTGCAGAAGTGGCCTATATGGAAACTCAACACGCTGCAATGGAACATATCATGACTCCACCAGTCTCTGTTGAGTCAGATATGGACTATGCTCCGGCATAGTCACTGAATTCCACTCACTCGTTCGATTGTTTAGATACGGTTTTTCCATCTGATGAAGCCATCTTATAAGTTATGATGGGCCTGGACCAACCTTGGGAACATATGCATCATAGGTCCTACATGCTTCCTGATCTAGACCGAATTGAGAGAAGAGAATTCCCTGTGAGACCCGGTGGATTGGTTGATTTGTCATCTTTGCCTTCTACTTCGAGAGCTATTTATGCTGAAGGAAATATGGCCAATATATCAAGAACAATTCCAATCAACATTTCCACCAAACCTGGGGTCATGGAAAACAATTTTATTGGTGCAGACTGTTCTCCAGAAGAGATAGTTCTGTATACAAAACTTTTTAAAGAATTCTGCGACGTTTTTGCCTGGTCATATGAGGAGATGCCAGGTATTGACCCAACCATTATGGAGCATGTCATCACGACATACCCTAACGCGAAACCTGTGAGACAAAAGCTCCGTCCCGTAAACCCTAAAAAAGCGGCTGCCATCAAGGCGGAGGTTGAAAAGTTGCTCAAAGCCGGTTTCATTTATCTGATTGATATGACGGAATGGGTTTCAAACCCCGTTCTAGTTGATAAGAAGCAAGGTACCATTAGAGTCTGTACTGATTTCCAGGATTTAAACAAAGCTTGTCCGAAAGACAACTATCCCACACTATTTATCGATCAAATTATAAATGCTTGTGCGGGACATGAGATGTTCTCTTTCATGGATGGTTTTTCGGGATACAATCAAATAGAAATTAAACCCGAAGACCAGCATAAAAAAACTTTTATTTGCCCATGGGGGACCTTTGCTTATCGGAAAATGCCATTTGGCTTGAAGAATGCTGGAGCTACCTTCCAGCGAGCGATGAATTTTTCTTTTCATGATATCAAACACATTTTAGAACCTTACTTGGATGATCTCCTGGCGCGATCTCGAAAGAGACCGGACCATCCGGCCCACCTTAGACAAGTGTTTGAAAGATGCTGAAAATATAAGATTCGTTTGAATCCGAATAAGTGTGTGTTTTGTGTCGAATCGGGACGTTTACTGGGTTTCATTGTCTCTAATCATGGTATAATGGTTGACACCCTTAAAGTAGAGGCGATTGTAAATTTGCCTCCTCCTCGCACCTTGCGACAACTTCAAAGTCTGCAAGGCATGTCCAATTTCTTATAGTGATTTATCATAAACTACGCTAAAATTACCAAAGGTTTTATGAGACTACTCAAACAAGATTCCTACTTTGTGTGGGATGATGCTGCTCAAGCATCCTTTGAAGCTTTAAAAAAGGCACTCCTTTCAGCACCCTTGTT
This sequence comes from Larix kaempferi, assembly GCA_027924585.1. NCBI lineage: Eukaryota > Viridiplantae > Streptophyta > Pinopsida > Pinales > Pinaceae > Larix > Larix kaempferi. Next base: position 11,780,201 of record BSBM01000643.1, read on the forward strand.
GAGCCCGCCAGATTACTCAAAAGATTTTCTTTTATACCTAGCAGCATCTCTTACTACAATTGGTATAGTTTTGGTTCAGGAAGACGATATGCTCCAAGAACATGTTGTCTACTATCTTTCTCGTGCATTGATAGCCCCTGAGGTTAAATACTCGCACGTTGAGAAGTTAGCACTTGTTGCGGTCTATGCGGTACAGAGGCTTCGTCACTATATACTTTTACGAACTACTACTGTGATAGCAGAAGTCAATCCTTTCTAGTACGTTCTCACCCGACGAATCATTGGTGAGAAATACAATAAATGGATTGTAATCCTACAGGAATTCGATTTGGTATTCCAATCAGCCAAATCGAAAAAATCACTAGTGTTCGCTGAGTTAATCTCAGAATTTCCAAGTGACCTAGAACGCGTTGAGGAAGAAACATCATTCCCTGATGAACATATCTTCCTCATTGCCTCCTTTGAACCATGGTACGGAGATATCTTAATATATCTCCAGACTTTGAGGTGTCCTACCACTTTTTCTCGAGAAGAGCGACGCAAGCTCAAAAGCCATGTGAAGAACTACCTTATCATCTCAGATACTTTATATCGACGTGGGGTAGATTCCATTTTACGACGTTGCTTAAATCGGGAAGAAGCTGAAGCAATATTAAATGATGCCCATAGTGGAGCTTGTGGGGGACATCTTTTCGGGTTGGCAACAGCTCAGAAGATACTGCGTGCCAGATATTTTTGGCCCACGATCTTTAAAGATTGTGTGGAAGCAGTGAAACACTGTCGACCATGTCAGTTTTTCACTAAGAAAATGAGGGCACACCCAGCTCCTCTTCATCTTGTAATTACAGCAGGTCCCTTCACAAAATGGGGGGTTGATTTCATGACATGCAATCCAGTTTTAGCTGGAGGACATCGTTACATCATCGTTGTCGTTGACTACTTTACTAAGTGGGCAGAGGCAATGCCTACTGTTAAGGTGGATGGAGAAACTACTGCTTATTTCGTGTTTAATCAGATCATATCATGGTTTGGCATACCTAAAGAGATAGTGATTGATCATGGCAGTAATTCCAAAATAGCATGATGACTGAGTTATATACAATGCTTGGTTTTCAACAAGAACATTCGTCTTCATACTATCCTCAGGCGAATGGACAAGTTGAAGCAGTGAACAAAAATTTAAAGGTCACACTGCAAAGAACTGTTAATGCCAGTCGGAATAACTGGCACATCATGCTGTACCCGGCTCTTTGGGATTACCGAGCCAACGTTAAGACTGCTACCAGTTTCTCTCCCTTCCAACTTGTGCATGGGATAGAAGCAGTTGTGCCGATTGAATGCGAGATTCATTCTCTAAAACTAGCAGTTCAGTTACTACCTGATACTTCAATACTCGAAGAACGTTTGTTACACTTAGAAAATCTAGATGAACAACGCCGGGATGCACTTACAACAAACGAGGTTCACAAAAAACGAGTCAAAGGACAGTACGACAAATCCGTCAAACCTAGGGTTTTCATTGAAGGAGACTTGGTCTTACTTTGGGATAAAGACAAAGAACCTTTAGGACCTGGAAAATTTAAATCCAGGTGGCTCGGACCTTTTATAATTTCCAAAGTATTGAAGAAAGGTGCCTACGAACTGGTGGATCACGAAGGTAATAAGTTGGCCGAGCCTAGAAATGGGCTCTACCTGAAGAAGTACTACGCCTAGGCTGAAATAATTTTTCTTGTAACATAGCTGTATATTTTTGTAAAGCTAGTTTTGTTATGCTCGTTAGGTAATCTTATGTGTGTTTCTCGTTTCGTGTACCAGATGTCAACCGAACATTTCTTAGGATTTGTTGATGGCACCAGTCGCCACACCTGTCAGTTGGCTGCAGCAGCTTGGGTCATTTATTCACTCGTTGACCAACTAGTCTCTTCGGGGGGGTTTGTTTGGGACCTACCACGAATAATGTGGCTGAATACAGTGCAGTTATAGAACTTCTCCGAGATGCTCTCAGTCATGGCATTTCATATTTGGAGGTAAGTCTTGACACACAATTAATTGTTTTTCAGTTAACAGGTGTTTATCAGATTAGGGATCTAGGATTTCTACGTCAATTTCTACAAGTTAGACTATTGGAAAGACAATTTCATTCTATCAGATATGAACACATTCAGAGAAGTTTAAACACTTTAGCTGATTCATTAGCAAATTATGTGTTAGACTGGCATTTGCATCATACATTATCATAAACAATATTGCACACATAAAATTAAAACGCATACACATGTAAATAACCGATACTGTATATAGCCGGTACCGTATCAAAAAAATGAGTTTTAGTCACAGGTTTATCAAGTCAAGTCATAAAAGTACAAAAGCTAGGCATAGTAGCCTCAAAATCATATACATAGAATGTTTTCTTCTCCTATGAAGAAGGAGGGACCTCATCATAATCTACCGCATTGCGATAGCATATGACTAGCCTAGCAACCCTCCGCAACACCCTAAGCCATGCTGGGGGCACCCCAACAACATCTTCCTGCATGTCAACAGGTATCTGATCCATATAGCATGCAGGAATCTCATGAGTCAACCGACTTATTTTCCTCTCTAGGGTTCCCAACATAGCATCCGCTGCGGTAATATCAACTGGCCTCACATAGATGGTAGGATGTCCCTCAGGACGAACAGGCCCAACATCTGCATATGACACTTGATTAGAACTTCAAAACTCATTCATAAAAATCAAATACTTGAAAAAGTTTGAAAAAATTAAATAAATTCTCAAAATTTAAACATACCAATATCTCCCCAGGCTCCACCTGGTGGAAGCACCAGCTCTAGATCATGACAGAAATCCAATCCAGCATATGGAAACTGCTCAAAAGCGGGTACTTGCCTCTCCCACCACCCCCAGAAATCATTAGTATGATAACAGTAGTGACTTTCTCCACCACCTTGGCGAAGGAATATGTCACCCCAACGGCCTAGTCTAGGCTCACGGGGGTTAACCTGTGGTAGAGGCATCCCCAAACTAATAGCAGGCATACTCTCAAAGAAGAAAGTACACAAAATACTACCGTACCCAAAATTCTTCATTGAGCCGGATTTGCAACCTGTCATTTGAGATTTCATTTTTGCCAGTAAACTAGTACTCCAATCATAAACATGACCGTGCAAGCATTGTACACCAATATGCATAGAATTCCTGGAAGCTAAGTGTTGTGATGCACTACCGGCTACTCGGTTGATCATGCTCACTATCACTTTCAAAGGGAGACTATCAATAGTTGAAATCAAGACTTGGCTTCCTAATTTTTCCGCTCCGGCAACACAGTATGTATTCACATATTATTGCACTGATCGTGCACCCAAATGAGAAGACCCTTTCAGATTGATTACATCTCCTCTCCTTGAGAGACCAGTAATAAAGTATATGTCATCAATAGTAAGCTCCAATTTTTGCCTACGGATGACAAAGGTGTTGGTATCCACATCCCAATACTGAATTAGTCTTCGAAACAGTTTGTTTAAAGCCCGCATGTTTACGGTTCGGTAAAATTTCAACAAAACGCATCTTCGGAGAGCGTGGAGGGTGGCCGGATCCTGCATGGCCAACCTATCCATGTCCTCATGCTCCCTCTCCCTCCATTGAAGGACCATCCTGCACAAAAAACCAAAATTTTTTGAGTCTCGGCACTTGTGTATAAGTTTTCAAGTATGTACGCTACTGTGTATACTACACAGTTGCGTGTAGGTGCTACTCTACTTGAGAAAAGTAGCGCCCATCGAGTTTATACGCTACTCCTATGTTTACACAGTAGCGCCCGTGCATAAATACTTATGATCATTGCGTTGCAAGCTATTTTTGCTCAAAAATTTAAAAATAAACCATTAAAATGCAAGTCAAGGAGATTTCAACTTACTTGGTGGAGGAAGTTTGACGGTTGGATGCTCGGTTCGATCGCAATGGAGATTTGAAATTTGCAAAAGATTGCCCAATCCTTTCCCTACAAAACAAAATTGAAAATTGATTTTTAAAAATGAAATTATATATAATTTGGATTTTGATTTTTACCCATAATTGTTAATTTTCTATAGTTTCAAAATTTTCAAAAATCCCTAATTAATTAATTGAAACACACAATACGGTATAACACTGATCCAATCTCAATTTTCACTTAAGTTTTGTCGGATTCGTCTCCTAGGTTTAAAATTTCTTGATGATAGACCTTGTCAACTAGCTAAAATTTTCAAATTCATATATCATTCGAGATTTTTCTCGCATCGACTAATATTTTGTTGAAGACCTAGTTTTGGCAGAGTATGAAGCTATGATCCTAGAAGCTAACCTTTAAGTCATTTTAAGCTCTTGTTTGGATTGTTTAAACCTAAACGAGATTGCCGAGCAAACTTGTCCTCTTCGAGCTCGTTAAAGTATCCGAAGGCTCATCCACTCAGGTATAGAATTACCCCTTTTCCGGGCCTAAGTGGATTAACTACAGAAAAGGTATACTCTAGGTATACTCCTGTATGCGCTAGAAGAGTTCTCCTTTCATTGTTTTATACTTTTTCGGAGAAGGAGACTAAATGTACGAAAAAGGACCTTTTGGAGCCTCTCTTTAGGGTTTTCAAGCTATCTAAACATGAAAATACCAAGCGAGCATTCACCTACTCGGGCTCGATGTGAAATCCATGAGAGGGTAAGTAGAGGACTGTTTAAGTTTTTCAACTCTATAAACAAGAAAACACCGCCGAGCATAGACTAATCCGGGCTCGATATAAAATCCACGGATATGTGAAAAGAGGATTGTTTAAGTTTTTCAGACTCTATAAACAGGAAAATACCGGCGAGCATTAATCTGCTTGGGCTCAATACTAAAATCCACGAGCAGATACATGGAGTTCTTGTTTAAGTTTTTCAGACTCCTTAAAATTGAAAACACTGGCAAGCAATAACAGATCTCGGCTCGATATTAAAATCCAGAGATCAGTAAATATAGAGTAATCTTCTATCTCTTCTTCGAACTCTATAAATTATGAAGAAGGTCCTGAGTCTTCCTCCCATGGGCTCGTTAAACTTTTTACATGGGTTGATCTATTGAATTTTCATTCTTTCTTGGACTCATTAAAACAACAAGAAGGGTATTCTTTTATCTAAAAAGAATAAGGAACGGGAAAGACATATCATATCTTCATTGTCAAAGGCAATTTCAGTCAAGTTCTATCCTTGAACACAACACCTACTTGAGTCTATCTTGTCGGTTGGGTTTTGATTTTGACCTCAGGGTGAACCTTTCCTCCGAGTTATTTACTCCCCCGGTTGGTTATTCTTCCAACCATATGGAGGGTCTGCTAATGTCTCTTACATTTCAGACTTATTTACCCCATTATGTCAGAAACTGCCTGAGTCACTTTGTGTCGTGCTCAATGTTCAAGGATATACCCTATGTCAGCCATTCTGCAGTTTACCTTGACCTCATGTGTCGGCCTTCCTAGTGTCAGTCTTGTTACATATTATTCGATATCAACTCTTACCAGTTGAGTGTTCCTCGAGTTGGATGATGGAGGATACCTTAAGGCCTCCCTTCCAACGGACTTCTTCCCATCGACATCAACTCATTATTCTGGGATTGAAGTTTAGAGTTTCGGTTAGTACCTTGGAGATTGCAGTCACCAGTGGCAATTTTCCTCGTTGCTGAATGATGAGAATACATCAATGTCTCTTCTTCGACAGGATTCCCAAGTGTTTGAATCCAAGTCCATCTATTCACATTTGGCGAATCGTACTTGGTACCTTGGACCCCATCATCATTATCGGCGGAAGTCCTCGCGTTTGTTAACAGTATACATCAATGACCGGTAATCAAACGATACCCCCCATGTTCGACTATCAGCTCATTTATTCACATGGTTAGGGTTTGTACCTAGGGTTGTTGTGGGATGAAGACCTTGGGATTTTGGATGACATTACCTCATTTTGTTATCACCCAAGTTGCGCAAGACTGAGCCTCACTTATATTCGGCTCTCCATGAGACATAGATCCAGTTTGTTGTTATGGCTATGATCTCTCAGTTTGACATGGATCCACGCTTGTATTTCAAGTGGCCATGCTTTATATACATCTCCTTGTTATGTATCGGAGATCATGTTGTATCACACTACACATCTATAATATGTCAAAAATGTAATTGCTCGCTGACCTTGATCTTTGTTGCAGGTTTCTTGTGACTTGTTTTCTGAGGTTCTTTGCTCCTCCTCTTGCTTTGGATTATAATGTATTTCGGCCATCGTTTCCCTCTGAACTCACACATTAGGGGGCATCTGTTATAGGTGAAACTTGCACCTCTCCATCCGTGATCACCCTGAGTTGTTGATCACACAAAAGGACAACTTGGATGGAGGAGCATGTTGACCTTGGATGATACTTTAACTCACTCCATTTCCTGACATTACTGGAAAACCACAAAAAATATCATTTTGAGGTATGAGCGCTACTATACTCAAAGAAACTAGTGCCCATACACTACTCCAGTGTATCATAGTAGAGCCCATATCCAAGTATACGCTACTCCTTCTCAGCATAGTAGCGCTCACCATTTAAAATCAAATGAGCGCTAGTTGTTAAGCACTAAAGTAGTGCCCTATACGCTACTCCATTGAATAAGAGTCGCGTACATCTTAAAAGATGATTAAGAAATAAATTAATTCCTCGAGGAGGATTAGTTGATGGTAGTTTCCTAACTCCCCCAACTTCCTCCATAACTACATATCGACCTAAACTACTTCTTTAAACCTATAAATACAAAGAAGGTTAAAGGAGAAGGGTTAGAAATTATAGCTAGAGAACCTAGAGGATGAGAGGAGTTGATGGAGAAACTTTAAGACATTGGAGGAGTTGATGTTGAAGACAGCCAAGCCAGAGAAGAGCAAGAGCCCAGATTCAAGTTGCAGGAGCCTGTTTCATGATCAGGTATGCTTGTACATCATTCTACTTTTGACAAATAAAGGTTGAAGTGTCTTTCTTGTTCCAATTTAAATGTGTAATGAAATGGCATCTTAATTTGGATCTATTTTGGTCAATGCTAAATGTTAAACATTGTTTTTGTTTCTTTCAAGCTTTATATATTGCCCAAAATGTTTTGAGAAAGGTATTGTTATTGCAGGTTTACTGAAGGGAAGGTGGATTTGGAAGTTGAACACGAGATCAAGTCAAGGCTAGGATCAAAATTCGATTGAAAGGTGTGTTCCCAAGATCTACAACTTCTTTCTTTTTTGTAAATGTCTCTGTAATAGCATCAATACACTTACCTGTCACCCCAACCAAGTTGATAGCATTAGTTACCTTGCTATAGGGTAGATTTGCCCGCCAACACATCTAAACTTTGGCTTTGATTGATGATGTCTTTTTAATGATGAATGTTTCCAAGATATGTGGGAGACATGAGTAACGGCTGGCATTTTTCTTTGGTTGTTTCTTGTGTAACAACCATGAATATACGAATGTTGGTTCTTGTGTTAACAACATTCATTTCATTTTATTTATTTATTTATTTTTATTTATTTATTTATTTATTTTATTTATTTATTTATTTTATTTATTTATTTATTTTCTTGCTGTTATGATAATAATTGTAACCACACACTTTACTGGAAATCATAAGCTATCAATGTGCATAAGAGAGCATCACTGAGTATAAGGAAGTTGTTTCTCAATATGGTATGAATCATGCCAATGTATATCAATGCATGAAGTAAAGTGCATCAGGGGATTGTTGGAAAAGAAATTTTTGGGAATGGTAAATGGGATGAAAATGGAATGATGATAATGGAAAAATGTGGTGATTATGACAATAGTTAGCCCCCCCACAACTGAATCGGTTGCATGCCCTCATGCAACATAGTGTAGGTCATGGAAGGGAAAACGAAATGAAGTGTGGTGAGGGAATTTTCCAAAATATTCAAGTCAGCATAGAAGGAATTTCATGATCAAAGCTTAGAAAACAACATACCTCCACTCACCCAAAATGTAGATGAACTATGCAATAGGAATGTAGTTGTTGCGACTGCTGGAGCAGAAAATCGTGACTAGTACTGTAGCTGCAACTACTGTAACGGCTGGCAGAAAGAATATGGGACTGCGACGGCTGGAAGATGGAAGGTGTCACTGCTGTAGGATCATGAAAATGTAGCTGTGAATGGCGTCGTTGCTGTAACATGAAAGATGGCACTGTTGTAGGAACATGTGAAAGGTGACTGCTATTGTAGCAGCACTACTGTAACAACAAGTGTTGGACCTGCTAAAACAACAACTGCCGGAACTGATGTAACTGTCGTAACAACAACTGCTATAACAATGATGGTTGTAACAACAACTGTGGGAACTGCAAGGACTATCACTGCTGAATCAGAGAATGGGAGGTGGAGGCATCTGAACTGGTGCTGTGGAACTGTCAGACTCTCATAGATGAATTCAAGTTGTTGTAACTGCTGAGGGAATCAGGAAAAAGTGTATAGTCTTCATACGCTACAAACCTAATGGTACAATTCTAATCATGCGAATAGATGTGTCGATGTCGAGCATGAAGAGAAGTCACTGGATTATCGACCATTGATGAATGCCGTTAACCAGTGCGAGGCAACTCACCATTGATGTCAATGAGTGCCAATGTACCCAAGTACATCTTGTGAAGTGCGAATGGATGTGCTAAGGTCAATCCACTTGCAAGATCTGATGATCAAGGAACAATGATGTATTCCCATGATCGTCAGCGAGAGAACTTTCCATTAAGGCATGCAAGCCTCTACGTACTCAAAATGGACTCTAGTCTATATCCCAGATAAGGTGTTGAAGTCGATGGCGCAAGACTGTTGAAAGGTGGGCCTTAAGGAATCCCACATTAGTCAACACGAGTTTTTACAAAAAGATTGGTAGGACTATAGGAAAGATCTCAGTAGCAACAATGCTTATGGCAAGGGAATTTAATTATGGAGAGGGAGCGGAATGGTTTTATTTGCGAGGAAAAAGATGAACTGAAAAATGGGGTAAACTGTATGCAATTCAAAAAAATAGGCATGTGTGAAGTCATGATAGATAAGGCAATGGAATATTGGACTCCAGCATGGATGACTAATGTGCTTTGAAGGAGAAATGTGGGTAAACAAATCATGACGCAATTGGTTTCTGTGTAACTGCAAATGTCATGAAATGTTCGATGAGAAGCAGCTCCTTCAAGCTATCAACAAATCATGTTTTCTCTGATTTTTTTTTTTTTTTGAGAATCACTACAGCATTAAAATTGATCGTCTGTGAATCTGAAAAGAAACTTAGTACCAATCCTGCATTAAAACTGTCAGAGTTTCGAAAATATAACATGCAGAAATAAGTATTAATGCGGAAAATTAAAAATAAAAGACATTGTTACCTGTTGCCGTTGCGCTTGCGCAGCTGTTCAACGCGCAACTACACTCAAATGGTTATTCAACGCGTAGCTGTTCAATGCGCAGCTATACTCAAATGGTTGTTCAACACACAGTTGTTCAATGCGCAGCTGTTTAATGCGCAGCTATTTGATGCGCAACTATACAATGCGCAGTTGTTCAACGCGCAGGTTGTTCAATGCGCAGCTATACTCAAATGGTTGTTCAATGCACAGCTGTTCAACGCGCAGCTGTTCAATGCGCAGCTATTCAATGCGCATCTATACAATGCGCAGCTGTTCAACACGTAGGTTGTTCAATGCACAGCTATTCAATGCGCAACTATACTCAAATGGATGTTCAACGCACAACTGTTCAATGCGTAGCTATACAATGCGCAACTGTTCAACGCGCAGCTGTTCAATGAGCAGCTATACTCAAATGGTTGTTCAATGCGCAACTGTTCAACGCGCAGCTGTTCAATGCGCAGCTATACTCAAATGGTTGTTCAACGTGCAGGTGTTCAATGCGCAGCTATACAATGTGTAGTTGTTCAACGCGCAGGTTGTTCAATGCGTAGCTATACTCAAATGGTTGTTAGCTATACAATGTGCAGCTGTTCAACATGCAGTTTGTTCAGCCATTTGAGTATAGCTGCGCATTGAACAGCTGCGCATTGAACAGCTGTGCGTTGAACAGCTGCGCATTGTATAGCTGCGCATTGAACAGCTACGCGTTGAACAACCATTTGAGTATAGTTGCGCATTGAATAGCTATGCATTGAACAACCTGCGTGTTGAACAGCTGCGCATTGTATAGCTGTGCATTGAATAGTTGCGCATTAAACAGCTGCGCATTGAACAACCATTTGAGTATAGATGTGCATTGAATAGCTGCGCATTGAACAACCTGTGCGTTGAACAGCTGCGCATTGTATAGCTGCGCATTGAACAGCTGCGCATTGAATAACCATTTGAATATAGCTATGCATTGAACAGTTGCGCGTTGAACAACCATTTGAGTATAGCTGCGCATTGAACAGCTGCGCGTTGAACAGCTGCGCAAGCGCAACGACAACAGGTAACAATGTCTTGTATTTTTAATTTGCTGCATTAATACTTATTTCTGCATGTTATATTTTCGAAACTCTGACAGTTTTCATGCAGGATTGGTACTAAGTTTCTTTTCAGATTCATAGACGATCAATTTTAATGCTGCAGTGATTCTAAAAAAAAAAAAAAAAAAAAAAAACAGAGAAAACATGATTTGTTGATAGCTTGAAGGAGCTGCTTCTCATCGCACATTTCATGACATTTGCAGTTACACAGAAACCAATTGCGTCATGATTTGTTTACCCACATTTCTCCTTCAAAGCACATTAGTCATCCATGCTGGAGTCCAATATTCCATTGCCTTATCTGTCATGACTTCACACATGCCTATTTTTCTGAATTGCATACAGTTTACCCCATTTTTCAGTTCATCTTTTTCCTCGCAAATAAAACCATTCCGCTCCCTCTCCATAATTACATTCCCTTTCCATAAGCATTGTTGCTACTGAGATATTTCCTATAGTCCTACCAATCTTTTTGTAAAAAATCGCGTTGACTGATGTGGGATTCCTTAAGGCCCACCTTTCAACAGTCTTGCCCCATCGACTTCAGCACCTTATCTGGGATATAGACTAGAGTCCATTTTGAGTACCTAGAGGCTTGCATGCCTTAATGGCAAGTTCTCTCGCAGACGATCATGGGAATACATCATTGTCCCTTGATCATCAGATCTTGCAAGTGGCTCGACCTCAGCACATCCATTCGCACTTCGCAAGATGTACTTGGGTGCCTTGGCACTCATTGACATCAATGGTGAGTTGCCTCACACTGGTTAACGACATTCATCAATGGTTGCTAATCCAATGATTTCTCTTCATACTCGACATCGACACATCCATTCGCATGATTAGAATTGTACCATCGGGTTTGTAGCGTATGAAGACTATACACTTTTTCCTGATTCCCTCAGCACTTACAACAGCTTGAATTCATCTATGAGAGTCTGACAGTTCCACAACACCAGTTCAGATGCCTCCACCTCCCATTCTCTGATTCAACAGTGATAGTCCTTGCAGTTCCTGCAGTTGCTGTTACAACCATCATTGTTATAGCAGTTGCTGTTACGGCAGTTACATCAGTTCCGGCGGTTGTTGTTTTAGCAGGTCCAGCACTTGTTGTTACAGTAGTGCTGCTATAGTAGTAGTCACCTTGCACATGTTCCTACAGCAGTGCCATCTTTCACGTTACAGCAACGACGCCATTCACGGCTACATTTTCATGATCCTACAGCAGTGACACCTTCCATCTTCCAGCCGTCCCAGTCCCATATTCTTTCTGCCAGTCGTTACAGTAGTTGTAGCTACAGTACTAGTCACGATTTTCTGCTCCAGCAGCCGCAAAAACTACATTCCTATTGCATAGTTCATCTACATTTTGGGTGAGTGGAGGTATGTTTTTTTCTAAGCTTTGATCATGAAATTCCTTCTATGATGACTTGAATATTTTGGAAAATTCCCTCACCACACTTCATTTCATTTTCCCTTCCATGACCTACACTCTGTTGCATGAGGGCATGCAACCGATTCAGTTGGGAGGGGGGAACTATTGTCATAATCACCACATTTTTCCATTATCATCATTCCATTTTCATCCCATTTACCATTCCCAAAAATTTCTTTTCCAACAATCCCCTGATGCACTTTACTTCATGCATTGATATACATTGGCATGATTCATACCAGATTGAGAAACGACTTTCTTATACTCAGTGATGCTCTCTTATGCACATTGATAGCTTATGATTTCCAGTAAAGTGTGTGGTTACAATTATTATCATAACAACAAGAAAAAAATAAATAAATAAATAAAATGAAATGAATGTTGTTAACACAAGAACCAACATTCGTATATTCATGGTTGTTACACAAGAACCAACCAAAGAAAAATGCCCGCTGTTACTCATGTCTCCCACATATCTTGGAAACATTCATCATTAAAAAGACATCATTAATCAAAGCCAAAGTTTAGATGCCAAAGGTTCTTCAGAAGATCCATGCATGGTTGCATGAGGACATGCAACACCTTCAGTTGGGGAGAATGTCAGGACTCAGAAATGTCGTATTTTCATCCACCTTTCCCTTCACTATTCCTTACATTTCATCTCCCTATTAAACCTTCATCATATCATTTGCATAAATACATTTGGGTTTCACATTATTATTTTCCACTTTATTCATTTTAGTATTAAGAGTGAATTTATGATTAAATATTAGAAAATATACATGTTTTCATATATATCTCAATTATGTGTGAGCTTTGTAATGTGTAGGAATATGTGAGACTTCTCAAATATCTCTTACACCATTTCAAAGGAGATAGTTATTCAAGCCTATTCTTAAGGAGAAGATCATGGAAGATTTGGTTGGCATATCTTATCTAGGATTCATGAGAGACATGTGGAGGATTTGAAGGCACCATATCTTGTAATAATAGAAAGTGGTTGAGAGTAGTTGAGAGAATAATGGATCTGTAATTAATGCATTCTTATTTTTTTCTTAAGGACTCTCATGTATAAAGGAGAGTGCTCCCTCTCGATTCCATTAAGTTGTAATTAAGTTAGATTAAGCTTGTAAGAGGGTTGTAATGAAGTTGGATTGGATTGGATTTTGTACTTGTTAGATTAGTCTTTGATTTGAGATTCTTAATGTGATTTAAGCTTCCATTGTTGTGCTTTCATGTTTGCCATTTGATTATGGATTTATAGATGTGAGCTCACTTATGTCATTGTTGTTAACTCTTCACATGTTGTATTTCCCTTATGCAATTTCCTGCTTTCCTAGTTAGTGTTTCAATGCTTTCCTAGATTAATTTGATTTAAGCAAATTAGATTAAGTTAAATTAAATCTACTTCAGTCCTGCACAAACAGTGCATGTGCTTCGTCAGTTTACGTACCCCGGGTTGACAAGTAAATAGTTGGGAAACTGTACTGCAATGTAATTATTATGACATATATTTCGCTTAACAAATTTCTCAGCCTAAACCTCTGTCTCTCCTTTTCTTCTTAAGGCTTCCTTTACTACTACAATCAGCTCTTGATAATAAGCATTGACATCTTTGAGGTCTTCCCTTAGCCTTTTGTTTGTTTTCATAAGTCGCTCATTTGATTCAGTCAGAAATGTAACCTATGTTCTTTGTTACTGTAAGGATTTCTTCAAATTTTCAATTTTTGAGTCCATGTGAACATCTTCATGCAATGCTGAATCTTGATTTGAATGCAATGGAATATTCAACCTTTTGAAAATTAATTCTTCTTCCTGCCCATTCCTCATTGCTACTTCTGAAAATGAAACCATAGAACTCATTTCTTGTTCCATGTTGGGAATGATTACCTCCTCTGTAACTTCATGACATTCTTGAACTAGTTCTAGTATCATTGGATGATCCTCTTCTATGCTTGTCTAAACTTGTTGTATCTTCAATTCTTATTTTCTATTTGTATCTTCTTCACCAGAAGAATCCTGAATGAAACTGACCTTCTCCTTCTCTAGCTTAAAGTTTAAAATTCTCTTGATATTCAGTCTGAGTTTATTTGTGGCTCTTGTCTTGGGTAGCCATTTAGGATTTTCAAGCTCTACTAGAGATCTTACATCAGGACCAAAATATGGAATATATAATATCTTCTCCTTGATGTTTATACAAGAAGAAATTAGGGCTGAGATGCCTTCTTCGGAAATACAACTATGCATTTCCTCCCTTGAACTAGAAACATTTTCTTTGTTCATAACATCAAGATCTTTCATTGTATTATCCTCAAGAATATATTCATGCTTTTCTCCAGCCATGGTCTCTTGCTCTGCACCATCAGGGTTTATAGACTCTCCCTGTACATTATCATTATGCAAATAATTTTGTATTATGTCTTCAACTGTATCCCTTTTGAATTTCTTCACAAAACTAGACTATTTATTAGGCATATGTTTCTTTTCATGCTCGTCTTGCTTGGTTACAAACCCTGACCAAAATAAAAAATGATCCCAATTTCGATTCTCCTTCTGCAAAACTATCTCAACAATCAAATTAATCAAGCCATGATGGAAACATGACTGGTTTGTATGGTCTACATGGCTTTTGACCCTGTTCGACATCTTCTGAAGGCTTTTGAGTAAGAAGAACAATAAATTCATCTTAGACTATTATTTAAGTGCAACAAAAACCTAATATGGTATTTGAATACTGATGCAAAACTTCCTTCACATGTAATATAACTCTGCACAACTCCAATAACTTCCTTCCACTCTGGTTTAAATTTCTCTAAATGCACCCCTTTACTCCAGTTAAGGGATTCACGTCCAGGTAACAGAAACGAGGTAGGGTCGAAGTCAAAGGGGGCCTTTTTAAACCATGACTCCCACTCGAAGGGCACATTGACAGCTTCAAAAATCAGGGTTTCTGTCAGTTCAAACTTCAGAGTATTAAAATTTGCAGTGTCATTAGAAAGGTTATGGGAAAAAGCATGAGTTACATCAACATTGAAACCTGAAATTCACTCCAAGAAGTTAAACCACCCAGCTCTTCTGAATAATTTTACACACCTAGGGAAACTTGTGGCTCAACTTGTGTATGTTGGCTCAAATCGAACTATCTTGCCACTCTTACCCATTCTTCCTGCAATCAATCACCAACTTATTTCTTGGAACTAAACCGAATTAAAAAATTTGACAACTCTTAACAATACGTGGCTTCCAAGTTTAAAAGTTGTTGCTTTCCCCTATCTTCAACTCTCATCATGAATTTGACAAGTGTTATCATGTAAAAAACAACTCCTTAGTGATCTTTGATCATCAATAAAAATGAATGTGCTAACAACTTCCACGAACTCACCATGAACTTGCATGATTTCAGATTCCAGCAACACCTTAGAGTATTCAATTTCACTACTGCACTGCTGGAATGTCTCCAATGAAGATTTTGCAAAAGAAACTCAACATAAAGGTTAAACTTTGATTATAGGAGTTAGGGAAAATTTTAAATAAGTATTTTGAAGACTAAAAAATGAAATGAAATACTTTGATAAGCCACTATATGTAGAGGAAAAATAAAATAAAATGAAATAACATTCATAACATATAAAATAATAAGAAAATGAAAACTATTCAATTTAAAATAAAACAAAATAGAAGTAGAAAAAGATGAAAAATTGAGAAGAAAGTCAAAATAGGGACTAGGTACAATTCCAGTCCTAACATCTGGCTCCAGCTGGTGGATGAAAGCCTCCTTGTGAGATTTCAAGATCCTGTAGACTAGTGGCTTTTGCAATCAAAACTGAGACTTTCTTCTTAATCTGCAAACTTCCATTGGGAAATTGGAGTCTTTTATTCAACTTATTTCACACCGGTATGTACAATGAGTGACAAATTCTTACCTTTAATGACTGTAAAAATGATTAAGGAATCGTCCATTCAATGGATTGGACAATTATTCACCTTCTAAAGTCTGAAGTATAAAGGTATTATTCTCCAAAATTTTAGAAATTAGGAAGGGACCCAACCATAAATTATCAAACTTACCATGCTGACCCTTCTGATTTTTCCTAGCATCCCACCCGAGCACCATGTCTCCAAGAGAAAAAGTATCTTCTTTAACTTTCCTATCAAATTTCTCTTTGATTTTATTCATGTAAGCCTGTGCTCTTTCTGATAAATCTTCTTGTTCTTGCTGAAGTTCAATCAATGAGAAGATTCTTCTCTGAATACCATTTGGTTCCTCCTGATTTTCTTGAAAAAATTTCATTACTGGAATTCCTAATTGAATAAGAAAAATAGTATCTGTACCATATACCAATTGAAAGGGAGACAAACCTATTTCTTTCTTAGTAGTTATCTGATATTCCCACAAAGCATACTTCAATATTGAATCCCAGGATCTCTTGTTCTGACTTAATAGCTTCTTGATACTCTGTATAATGTTCTTGTTGGTCGATTTTGCAATTCCATTCCCTTGGGGATAATAGGTGGTAGAATGCTTTAAGATAATTCCATTCTCCTCACAAAAATTAACCATGGCCTTGGACTTAAAAGCATGAGCATTATCAATCAACAACTTCTTAGGACAACCAAACTTACTCAAAATATTCTCTTGTATAAAGTTAATGATTACCTTATCAGTTGCATTCCGTGTAGGAATTGCTTCCACCTATTTTGTGAAAAAATCAGTAGTTGTTAGTATCCACTTGTGTTGTCCACTAGAAGCAGGATTAATTTCCCCTATGAAATCCAATCCCCATTGCTGAAAAAGGAGCATTCACCACAATAGGTTTCAATGGTAAGGATACAAGTTTCTTTTTACTAGCAAATTTTTGACATTAAACACAAGCTCTAACCTGCTGATATACATCTGAAAATAAAGTAGGCCAATAATACCCAGATCATAGAATCTTGTAAGTTGTAGCTTTCCAATATTTGTGACCTTCACATGCACCTTCATGCAGTTCTGAAATGACTTCTTGTGATTTTGATTTTTCCAAACATCTGAGCAATAATCCTCATGGATCTTTCCAATGTAATTGTTGATTCACTAGACAATATTTGGTGGCTTTCAACTTTAGTGATCTAGCTGCTTTTTTGTCTAAATGAGCAGGACATTGCAGATGCAATAAAAAATGAACTATATCAGCATACCAGATTGATTCTACATATTTATCCATGATATGTTCTTCATTCTTCCTTGTTTGCCACTCCTCATGTGTTGATTGACTTGCCACTAAATGAAGACCAAGAGATTCACAATTTGAATTAGTCAAAAGTTTAGCCAAACCCTATCCTTTGACTAGTTTACTAGGTTTTATCTCCACATCATATTCCATAATCTTCGCAATCCATATCCCCCTCTTACCTTCACTATCTGGTTGTGTCAAAATTTCTTTGATAGCAGCATTAGGTACATAAGCAATAATCTTCAAATGCAAAATATAAATTCTGAAAAACTTTAAGGCCTCAACCAATGCATATGCTTGCTTTTCTAGGGTACCATATTTCAATTCCGAATCCCTGAGATTTTTGCTAAAGAAAGCAATGGGCTGCTCTAATCCATCAGTATTATTTTGTAATTAAAATGGTACTATGGTATCTTGAGATGCAAAAGAGAAAGTAAAGAATTATTTCAAAAAATCAGGGCTTACCAGCATTGGGGCTTCTGTCAAATCCTATTTGATCTTCTCAAATGAAGCTCTAGCTTCTGATGTCCACTTCACCTCCTGATCCTTTCTCAACATAGATGTTATATGTTTGATTGTTTCAACAAAATTTGGAATGAACCATCTCAAGAAATTGATTTTTCCAATAAATGATTGGACATCCTTCTTACTTCACTAGTACAAAATGAGAAATTAATGACTAAAAAAATGACTAAAATTCAACTTAAACAACTATTTTTGAGTCGGTGACTAATAGTATCTGATTTCCACTATCTTATCTCTAGTCGTATTTCACTAGTCATTAATTGGTTGACTTATTAGTCATTGATTTAGTCATTGATAGTCACTGATTAAGTCATTGATTTAGTCATTGATACTCACTGGTTTAGTCACTGATTTAGTCATTGATACTCACTAATTTATTCACTAATTTAGTCATTGATTTAGTCATTGATTGTCACAATTAATGACCAAATATACAACTAAATAAACTACTAGATGATAACATATTAATGACTAAGCTAAATACGACTAAACGTTAGTCGCGCTATAAGATACTAGAAATTAGCTACTAATAGTCGTATATATGCGAATTTAGTCATTTTCTTAGTCACTAATTTATGATAGGGTACAGAGGAATTGAACCACCAATCTCCTGCCTATAATTACGAAGGTGCTCTACCATTGAGCTAGCACCCTTTAAGAAGTTGTTATTGCTTGACAATGATGATATTCAAACAAATTTTGCATGAAACAAAATGAATGTCAACATATTCAAGCAAACATCTAACATCACAATTGTATAATATAGGCATTTGTTAAAGGTTGGAAAACATCATAACAAAAAAGTGCACCTGTTCTTTATCTCAGCAGCCATGGTCATGAAAGCCTGCTCCACATTTGTTGCATTCTTCGCACTTGTCTCCAAAAATGGAATGCCAATCTCATCAGCAAATGCCTTGAAGAACAAAATACACAAACCATGTCAAGAAAAATGTAGACTCAAAAGTGACAAAAAAAACTAACCCTTGAGATTAATAAAAAAAAGAATCTACAAGCCAAGTCAACAAACTTAAGACCACAAACTGCCATAGTGTTGCAATTAACAAAAAATAGAGCACCAACAACTTCAAGGCACAGTCATATTTAAATCCTCATCAAGTCAAAGACGATGATGCATACAGTGAAACACATAGCAGTGCACATGATGCCAAAGCTACTTAGCATTTAACATTATCTTGTCTGTATCATAATCAATAGCTTTATTAGCAGTCAAATCATATTTGTTTCCAAACAAGCAACTTGTTGACATTCTCACTCACATAGCGATCAATCTCATTCAAACATTGTTTCACATTATTGAAACTCTCCTGATCAGTAACATCATAAACAACCTGCCAACAGAAGAAAAATATCATTATAAATCCATAAATTTAAATAAATAATGGAGTATACCAAGGATACCAAGTCCATTGGGAAAGTCTCACTTTGAATTTTGTTAAAACTTTGTACTCAAATCAACGATGATTAATGAAAGTAATCTTGGTCAATCTATGAAAGTGTTTGATTGACTACAATCCCTTCAGTTTGTTGACTCTCTTAGCTTCGAGATTCAGATTTAGGTTTCATTAATCAACGAGATTCAATTTATAATTGCCTCCTTGATTTTATTCTTTTCTCATACCCAAGGACAAGGAACTGGTCACTCATTCACAATAGACATATCTCATACAAGGTTATGTGCAGATTTTGATACATCTGTTTGCATATTTAGAAAATTAGTTTTCATATCTGCAAACATTAATCACGGATTCGAGCCCTTTTCTTACTGATTTGAAACATTTGATCATAGATTTTCAAATTTCCAATAAAAAAGACACCTTCGGAATACCCCAATCAAATCATAGAAGCACTGATCCAAAAGTGTGAGGAATTGTGCCAATGACAGGGGCACTTTTCCTAGGCTGTCCATTCAGAACCCCTTGATATTTCTCAGGGGGTGATTCTACATGATAACATATTTTTTGGCATCATGGTTAGGGATTGAAGATTAGTTCCCTATGATAAGTGGTTTCAAGTTATAACTTTCTTGGATAATTGATCCCTAAAATACACCTTTTTAAACATCACATGGATGTAGTAGCATGGAAGTGGGACTTTGCAGGATTCCTCTCTTAGCAATGACTTTCTGTGATCCTAAAATATGGGACAAAATATGTTCCTAATGATGGTAGTTCAAAGAATTCTAGTCATGGTACTATTACTAACATTAGATTTCAATGCTGGCATTCTTTGATAAGGTCAATCATTTCCATTAATGCTCTCTTTCCTGTTGCCTTTGGTTTTCACGAGTCACTATAATGCCAGTGATAATCCAATGAAATGGGATGTTTCAGTTGTTTCTTTCCATCACAATAATTTATTCTTTGAAATAGATGATTGGAATTCCTAATTATTTTTCCTGGCAGGCATCAATGTAATGGTAGAAATTGATGTTCCTGGTCATGCAGAGTCATGGTAAGATCATCGTTTCTCCTTGAATAATTTTTCTTTCATGCAGTTTTACATTTGTTGGTTTGCATATGTCCAAGTATCTTATATGGTTGATTGATTTTGGTTGTTTTAGGTTGGTGCCCACAATTCAAACACCTGGGATGTCATAATTAATTCCTCTTATGTCAATAGCCACAGTGCCCACTATTAAAACATTTGAGCTGTTATAATTAACTCCTTTGTGATTGTCCTTTGCATCAACCACCTTGATCTGGGACCTCTCTTCCTTCCTTTCAATAGGAGAAACTGGACTATTTGCATTGACTCCTTTGTAATCATATTTCTTTGCACCAAACACCTTGATATGGCATCTCTCTTCACCCCTTTCAATAGGAGAAACTGAAGCAATATGTTTTATGTCACTTTATTCTACACAAGACACAGGGGTACCATGATTAATAATCTTTAAATCACTAGAATTTTCCACTTTTCCATCTGATTGATGCAAATGCTCCTCAGATTTCTTTGAAACGATCTGATCCCCAACACGTGCTAATGGTTGCTCTTTAACATGAAGCCTCAATTTCTTGTCCCGAATAGATTTTTCACCATCTGCATAATACTCAAAATCATCAAGTATTGATGTTTTTGTTGAGAAGTTTTTGAAAATTTTTAGCATCTCCATACCCTATACATATTTAATCTGCAAATACAGGGAATCTCATCCCATTTTATCAGTATATACACAATAGTTTCTTTCAAAATGGAATTTGAATACACATAATAGGCAAGTAGGAAAATAGATAATTTGTAAAGAAATATAAATGGGGCAGAAGTCAATGGATGATATTGGACATTCAATAAGGATACTTCTGGGCTAAATTAATAAACTGTGATATGTAAGAAAGAATGTTGACAAATGCCAAGAAATCTCAAACAAAATTAATGACTAAGAAAATGGGCTATTAGAAAGACATGAGCCATGGAAAACCTTTAGAACTTTAAATATGAAAATAAAAACTATAGTATACATCTACAGAGGAAAAGGAAAAAAATTATGTATCTCTAAATAAAAAAGGGAAAATACATGGCACGACATTAAATATAGAAAGAAAAAAAACTATTGGGTGTACCTCTTGTGTATCTCGGATGTTTGTTACATGCTTATTTTCATTGTTTTCCAAAATGATGTGATGGAGATTAGAATTTGAAACATCCTTTATGATATGCCACTTCACTGGGAAGAAACCACTCCATTTGTCGAGTTGCCAGAAATCCACCGTGCTTTTGAAATCCACGAGACCAATCATCTCAGCTACACCACAGAACTGACCACTCGCATTAACCTGTACAGTGTGATTGCATTAGAGACACTAGTTGAAATGATCCATACATGGAAGAATGGAAAAATAAATGATAAATTTGTGGTCATTCAATCATGAGAAAGAAATCCTCAAAATAAGAAATACTTGCAGAACTAACAACAAGAGAGATCATGCACACAACTTACCGAGAAAAACAAGAATACTGGACAAATTCCTGGACTTCCTACTGCTCTGTGCTGGGCATCATGATATGCCCCATCTGATATTTTATTACCATTGGGGATGCTTGATCATACTTTGTGTTTAATACTCTTGTGGAAATCATCCTCACTATAATATTTTATTACAAAAAATCTGGAATGATCATAATTGGTGGGCAAATCAGCACGGTTATACTCATCTATCACACTAGCGGGATAATAACCTTCATTATTTCCTACCACTTTCTTTGTTCCATTATTTGAGATAGACGTTGGAGATATCCACTGGTTCTTAATCCTGTTAATCCGAGGACCCAAATTTTGTTCACTAAACACATCTGAACTACTATTGCCATTAATTGGGGATCTATTGACTTATATAGTTTGCTTTAGTTTCTCAATGCCAATGTATCCAGGCCCCAAAAAGTTGAAATCTGTAGAATTGTTAACTAGTGGTACAAGCACCTTCATTTGATTATAAGATGAAGATACCTTTCCAGGTGGAATGTAAACTTTCATTTGAAGTGGATCTTGAGCATTAGCATCTTGCTGTTGGTTCAGCTGTAGACCCTAAATTTTAGAGAACAAATTTGTCAGCCATAATCTATAGAAATAAATAAGGAATATTTAAGATTAAACACCGCCAAAAAGCACAAAAGACAATCCAAGAGAGCTAACTTGATGCATTTCTTTAATTAAGCTTGCACCTGACTCATTGTCCTTGGATTCTCATGAGTATAGGTTGTAGTTCTTTATGTTGCACTCTGTCCTGGAGACAGAGAAGATTGTTGCTGCCCTTCAAATGCTCGAGCTGACCCTTTTTTGTTTTGATCAGAGTTGGGTGTCCCAAAAGGTAGCACGCCCCTCAAAAAGGGCATGTGAGTAGGTATCATTTTCCCCGAGTGACCTGGAAGTGGGATGGTAGTTGGACTTACACTGATTCGATTTTCATTCAGCGTATCTACAACCACAGGCCCTAGTTCGGGAGAACCAGCTGGTAGAAATTCCTGACTAGATTGTAAATAAGATGGGAAATAACCAAGAGATGAGACTGAGTGCTGGTACATGGGAGTAGTATAATATGGTTGGTGACTGAGAAATTGACTATCCATGCCCAATAAAGCTCTTGGAATATATGGATTGTAGGTAGGTTGTGGGTACCTGTAACCAAGTGTATAGTAGACCAAAGGTACATTTTCCTGATGAATTCCCTGAAAGAGAAAAAAATCATATAATGTGTCTCCAGGTAAATATTTTTCAGTGATCTTAATCGAGATTCTTAAATATAGGAAGTTGTTGATGCAGTTGAGAAGAATGATGTCCATTTCCAATGATAGTTTTTAGCATTAAGCAAGAAGTATGTTCCGACAATAGTAACACAGATGGTCACTATAACGAGAATCAAAATTATCAGCAACATGAAGCCATATACATAATATACCTTCAAGACAAGATCCAAGACACAGTTGTCAAGAGAATGATAATCAAGGCTTTTTTATTGTAATAAAGAATGGTAAAAAATGTGAGGTCAACTCTACACAATAATGAAAATCAGTACTAGTCCTCAAACAAATTCTTCTTGAAACAAAAGCAGAGTACCAACAAAACAAATTGATAAGAATTAAGCCCAAATGAGACAACATAATGAATATACACTTTTCATACATGTAGCCAAAGTTATCCACCAGCAGTCCCTTACCTTATAGTTCCAAAATGAAGTGAAAAAAAATTATATTTAAATGAAAATACTCCCAAAGGGAAGTAGACCACCCATCAATGACACCACTGTTGGTGTCAGATACCACTTCTTTTCTGGAATTGGCTGAGGAATGGTCTTCACGCAGCAAGGATTATTTGGAGCCCCACTCCAATTCCTTCCAACAATTGTTCCAAGGAGTTCTAGAGGGAAAGAAATAAATGCCCAGATTATAAAGACAACCACATGCATTACAGTAAGCAACAATCAAGAAATATCTTTATAAAAGCAGAGGAAATGTAAACAATAATCATCAACAAAGGTTATGACTCATTAAATTCCACCATACCATAGTAAGCAACAATCAAGAAATATATTTATAAAACCAAAGGAAATGTAAACAATAATCAACAACAAAGGTTAGGACTCATTAAATGCCACTATACCATAGTGCTAAAAGGAGTAGCAGCCTGAGAACCATAGAATATGGCAATGATGTTGAGTATAAATCCAATGCCAAAGCACATAAATGGGAAAAGAGATGCCGTAAGAACCATTAACTTTATCCAGTGCTTGCCTACCAAGAGAACAATGGAAATGTTGCAACAGCGTGACTTCTAAAGCTCAAAATAACACATTCTCGAAGCATGGAAAGATAATCAATATGCAAAGAAGTAGTAGAAAATCACTGTCATCTCTCTCTATTACTTACCATCATTACGCGAACACAATCCTCCACTCACATAGCCAGATATAAATGAGGTAAGCACATAACAGACAATAAAAGTTGTGACCATATCCCCACACCTGAACCAACCAGTAGTAGTACATGTTAAAAAGGAATTTGGACAGCTTTGACAAAATATTAAAATTTTACTAATGATAAATCACATGAATGTTTTACCAAATTTATTTTGAAACCAAAGCAAAAAAAAACTTGAAACAACAGACATTCTTGCAGAAAAAGGAAAAAGACCAAAATGTAACAGTGTTGTGTTAAGTTAGGAAAGCAATATATATATAGAGTTGTCCCATTGGCTCCACACTAACTTCAAAAGAATGTCATAAACCTAAGAATAGAAGAAATATTTGAATAAGAATGCCATATTCTTCAAGATGAATTAATTGACTTAATAGTAAAACAGTAACTACTTTTAATGCTGGAAGGCAGCCAAGTTATGTGCTTTGCCTCAGGTTGATGAGCCATCCTCTGAATCTAAATATAGCAATGCAGTCTGAGACAACAGGACTGACTTGAACTGGTATAATTAAAGGGCTGAGATAAAATATACTATAGATACCCAACATCTAAATATCAGTACACATTTTTTAAAAACTCAGGTTTTTTCTTCTGCAAAACTGGGTCTTCTTCCTCCTGCTATTCTGAAGCAACTTCTTGACCCTGAATTTCTTTATTTTGACCTATAATTGCCACTTTGAACCTTATATCAAAATGTACAATGAAAAATACTGGCAAATTAAGTTGTATTCTTTGTTGAGAATAGTTTGTAAAAACTTAAAAAGGTAGTGTACATTCGTATATTTTTTACATAGCAATTTATTGGATCTCTGGAGCTCCATCCCCATGCATCCACCACCATCAAGAGGTTCTTCTGCCATGATTATCCTAGCCATCTTCACACAAACTGTGTAAGTGGGGCTGCATGGTTTTGTAAAATCTAAAAATTATTGTTGATTTATCATTGCTTCATCAGAACTGTATACCGTATATCTTATGGATATAACTATGCAAAACTCTCCTTTAACCTCATGATCTATTAGTGCAACTTTAACGGGCCTCTTGTAATACCACCTGGAATTAAGTGCATGTGTAGCCACATGGCCAAGGGTGTTTTTCTGGTTCCACAACTTTTCTACTAGCTTTTGGATTTCTTTAAAAAACTCTAGAGAAGGATCTCTCCAATGAAACATAGACTCTCCAATGAAAGATACATTTTTTTTTTCCAATCATGCTATCAATTGCTTCATATATCTCCCCAAGACTAAGAGAATTTGAATCTACATACCTTATCAACTCCACCAATGGAGATGTGAATGAAACAATGTATTAGCAATCAGTCCATCAATCATCATCCAAAACCATCCTTTTTCTTAGTGTGTTCTATTTTGGACACCTCCCATTTAGACCAATCACTGCAAACAACAGTAAATTGTATGGCCTCTTGCACCTCAAGCATGCGCTGAAGAAAAATGAAGGTGGCATATCGTGTATCAGTTTGATTCATGAGATCCTTCTTAGCATGCTTCCTATAAATAGATAAATATTCTTGATAATTACAAATGAACATTTATGAATCTCTTGCACCTAAAATAATACAAGCTATGCAAGGAATTTTAACCATGTCTTTAAGTGCATTATTTGATGCATGCACATAAGAAGCAGCTTGTACATGTCTTGTATCATAACCAAACAACTGGACAAATTGGTGTTGCTTCTGTGATGACCTGCACAACATTAGAAGGACCAACTTGCTTCATTGCATCCTTTAATACCTCTAATTGGAAGCATAAGTCCATTTTTCCAATACAATCAATTGCTCTCAAGGAGTAAGGCCCTTTTGAAGAGTTCACAGTAATGTTTATCAAGGGATTAAGGTTCTTTTGAAGAGCTCATAATAATGTTTATGAAGGGATTTTTTCGATCTCTGTCCACCCATATATGACAATTGAATACCTTGTCCTTACCCATTAGCCATCATAAACTCTGCGATTGCATCATCTGCCTCCTCCCTATTTTGGACATTGCACATTTCATTTGAATTTAAATGTCCGAAAGACTTCTTCTCTGTATTAGAAGACCCCGTTGCATGCTCAACACACTGAGGTGTTATATTTTCATTCACGTGGGAGTACCTTGAAGTTTGAGGTTTCTTGAAGTTCACATACAGACTAGAGAATACAACATTTTCAGTAACTGTGTGAAGCATCATCTTTGAGCTCTTTCTTGAAGTGGACATTCTTGGAAACAGACACTAATTTTCTTCTTTTTCTTCAT
This sequence comes from Larix kaempferi, assembly GCA_027924585.1. Classification (NCBI taxonomy): domain Eukaryota; kingdom Viridiplantae; phylum Streptophyta; class Pinopsida; order Pinales; family Pinaceae; genus Larix; species Larix kaempferi. The sequence goes on from BSBM01000643.1 coordinate 11,806,588, forward strand.
AGATTTTTCCAAATGTTGGATTAAGGGTTTTCTAGGGTTAACTGTTGTAGGGATCACTTGTGGTAGTTTCATTTCAAACCGGGCAGGCGGTCTTTCTTTCTCCATTTTAAAACTTTTACCCTAGGAAGGTATAACGGTAGTGACGAATGCAGAGGAAAAAGAAAAGAATCTTATTTACCCAAAATGAAAATAGTTCAAAAAATTCAAAATAACAAGAAAAACCTAAAAAGAATCTGGATAGAGCTGAATGGTTGAAATTTATAGACTTGTAAGCTACCAAATGTTTTGGTCTCAAGTTGTCCAAATTTCTAGTCTCTCCCAATTGATTTCTTGTGAAGCATCAATTCAATAACTATGAAACCTTCACTATAGTTCACTTTAAGCTCTGAGCTAGTTGAAAATACTTTTATCTTAAGGCTCAACATTCACAAAATACCACTCTTAAGTTTCCCACAAGCTTCTGTGAGTGGATTAGGGTTTTATTTTAGATTTTCTTCAAATGCTTCTTTTTGGTTTTAGGGGGGTGCTTTTATTGATTATGGCCATATCAGAGGGAACACCCAGGCATTCCTCTAGTGTGGACAAGGGTTTTCCCAGGCATCCCTAACTGTCCTTATGAATTTACACCCGAAGACCCTGGACCCACATCTTCCCACATCGATAGCATCAGCACCTGCCCGAGACCTCACAACCACAATGAACCCTAAGCAGACATTCCAGCACCCCCTTCAGGAACAAGATATTTATCACCATCCAATAAAAGACCTATCTGGTTACGCTTGGAACACTCATTAACTGGGAAAGATAGGATAGCCAAAAGAGAGACAAAAAGGATTAAGATATTAACTTAGATTTATTATACGATACATAACACACGAGTATCTGCTTGAACGCCTAATATGTGGTGCTAAATATGTGTTGCATGCTTCAGAATCCCATTATTTCATTGGGAAAGCATTTATGGGTGTTGGACCAACAATTTCAGTGAATTGAAATCCCTCCATCTTTTTCTAAAAGCGTACCAGCAAAAAGTGGGCAAGATACCACCATTGAAGAAGATAAAATATACACAGATGTTTGTTTCACAAATCCTTGTTGTGTAGAAATAAAGCAATTTTTGCAAACATTGGATGCCATTTGCACCAGATGTGACAAGCATCCATTGATAGTCAAGTAGGTATGTTTTCAGATAGTGAGAAATAAAGCCAAACTCTAGTAAATATTGAGAACATGCCTGGTACTGACATGAAGATGTTTGCAACGAAAAAACTAACTCAATATCCCTAGATGCTTTGATACCAAGAAGCAAACAACTATTTTGGACTTCGAACACATACACAATACAGTCACTTTTGCATATTCCTTAGACCTATATAAATATATTCTATTTCCATTTTTATTTCCTTCTTGTATAGAATAATAACTAGATATTAAAAAAGAAGCAAGAGCAAACAAATTATAGTTTTATTGACAATGAATCATACAAAAGGTTTACCTATTGACTCATTTCCACAATTCCACCTGCATTATCAACGATTGGACCAAACATATCCATTGTCAAAATGTATGCTGCAGTATTAAGCATTCTCATAGTAGTTATGTAGTTGTGCAAAAACTACCACTTGTTAGAGTTCCATTGGACTCAACTAGACCTGAAGTTCGTCTAAGCCAGAAAGAAGAAATAATTGCCACAGTGATAACAAGAACTAGAAGAGCAGTTGACTCCAAACCCAAGCACCAAAAAGATTGTTAAAGAGCAAAAGTAAGAGAAATCAATAGAAATTGGTACCTTTTACCTGCCCCTGATCTCTATAAATTTATGGCCTAATTTAGGGATAAGTCTCAATGCTTGACATATTCCTCTGCTAAATCTAGATCTATACAAGTCCCATTGATATATATGAGGTTTCATTGGAAAATCTGTGGAGATGGGTTGATCCTATTGAAATACAAACGTTATCTAGTTTTGGGTGTCGCTGTAGACTTTCTTGGATCGGGATCGGGATGCCTCAACTTGCATTTTGTTTTTGAGTTGCTCTGTATCCATATTTGCTTGCACTAAGTGGCTATAGTTAGTACAAGAAGGATATGGATCTGAGAATGATGGCTGGTTGGAGATGGAGTGAAATACCAAGATTTACGGCTACACTATTGCAAACCTTCTGCACCATTGCAAACCTTCATTGAGTAGAAACAATCGAGATCTGGTTTGTGCCATTGCAAACCCCTCCTCCATGGGCTCCCATATCCAGCCTTTCCCACCTAATTTCATTTTGTTTGTTTAGTTGTTTCTGTTTTTGTTTTTTATTTATTTTATTAATATTACATATAATACAATATTTAATTATAATATGTTTATATATATTAATATTATTCCATATTATATTGTATAACACATTAATATACTAATGTATTAACTATAATATAATTAACATATAATTATTTATATTATTTAAAATTAAGTATATTAATATCTATAACTAAAATATATTAATTAAATATATAAGCCCTTTATGTTAACTATATTAATATTAATATTATACATGTTTTTATTTGAAACTTTGGATAATTTTCCCTTTTAAATCTTCTTAAACCATATACGTGGTGCATCATTCAATAATTAGGAGCCAAGATTTTAAGTTAACTTCTCATGACATTGAAATGAAACGGCTAAGTAAAAGGGGGAGCATTTTTAATATTTTGAAAGTGATAGAAATAAAAAGAGTGACATAAATTTTAGGGTTAAGTACCATAGGGAAAGGTTTTAACAAAATATCTTTTATCAATGGGGACAATGGGTAGAGGTATGGGTCAAAAGGATCAAATATTGTTTTTTTTTTTAATGAAATGTAGAAGGGAAGGGGTAGGACTTAGGATAGAGGGGTTAAGGGAAAAATAACTTTTACATTCATCATATTTGAAAATCCATGACAATCGAAATGAAAGGATTTTATATATTTACAAAAGAGGAGGAAGGCTCTAGTGGGGACTGACAAATTTTTCTTTCTGGTAGAAAGATGCTCCGACTGCTGTGGAAACTCTCCTTAATGGTTATTGTTTGTTGACAATTATACACATAATCAAGAAAGTTCTCCATGTTGTTGATAAATTTTCTTTTAATTCCTTTGTCCTTTTCAATGTCCATGATTTTAACAGTAGAAGGGATAAGGTGTCATTCATACCCCTTACCTTACCTCTCCACCTTGCATAGCCGATCATAGATAGACAAAACAAGAAAAGGTTATTTTCGCGATAGGTCAAATTGTTGTAAAAAGGCTCATAGCCAAAAGATCTTGCAAGCTGGTCAGCCGAGAGAGAGACCATCATTATTGTCAATAGTCACGCTAGTTGATACAGGTGGTTATGCACTCAATGTTGGTTCCATCATCGTCTGATGCAACAGGCCCTTTAGCATAAAGTCAATAGATTACGCAGAAAGATCAAATGCGCCTACAACTTATTAGGGTCACTAAAAACCTATGTTAATTATGTCTAAGCATTTCAATATGCTCGATCTCGCTGTAGATATATGACTTTATTCCCACATGGAGAAAGCATTCACTCGCTATTTAACGGTGCGACCAACCCACATTAGCTACTGATGGAGATGGAGGGCGGTGGTAAACCTCACCGCTGGGTGGTTCACTACCTATTCTGTTGGCTCCATTAATGCTTCCCTCTTTGGTTTTTCCCCTGTTTCTTATGCTATTGGATCTGGATCTCAATCCAGAAGGGATACATACTATATATTTTAAAATGAAGGGATTTATATGCTACAGGTAAATCAACTAAAATTGCTTCAAGGTAAGCTACTGACCTCGCTCCTAGAGATTAATCTGCTTCTGTTGGATCGACTTCAACAAGTGCTTTCTGGGATGCTGGTTATTAATCAACAAGAACTACCGAAATTATTAGAGTTTATTCAGAATCTGTGTTGGGAAGCTAGGTAAAGGATAAAAGGACCAAGGGAACCACAGATGATGGCATTAGGTGCTACTTCTCAATTCTTACTGTTTGAACCATTGGATCTTTACCCACCCAAAGTTTATATATATCTAATTTATATAATGGTCATCACTTCTTTACTAGCCCAGTGGACACCTTTTTTTTCACATGATAGGTGAACTGGAGTGCATCCTCGGGTAGAGGTGTGCCTCTATGCCCTGGTCTCGAGGTCGATCTCGGGTGGGGACACCTTACCTTAGGATGGATAATAAATATATAATATGTAACAAATGTGTGTACAAAGAGAACATATAAAAACCAATGAGAGAAAGGTCATGAATAAGGTTCAAGTTTCACGTTTAACCTATGATCTCAACATAATGTTGAAGTATTTTGGTTTTAGTTATGGATAAATTGTTTCTAGTTGTATATAAATGTTTAGACTTACTCAATATGGATGAATTCAAACTTTTAAATAAATTAGGATATTACTAAGGTGGTAAATCCCATCCATTATTGATTGTTCATATATATATATATTATTCATGGAAATACTTTCATCTTTTGTATGAGAAACAACCCGCATGTTTTTGGGGTTTCTTCACTTGTGGAAACAAATGTGGGATTTATTGAATTGACATAGTACTAGATGTATATTTTCCTTCTACTAACATGCCTAAGGTAGAGTTGGTTAGGAAATTGAAGTTACTTGTGAGGTATGACAATTATTATAAAATCATAAGGTTAAAGCTTTATGTATAATTTCTATAAATGGTTTGATGAGAGGAATGAGATATATTGGCATGGGAGATGCCTTGAGTGTTCCAGTTGGTGGAGCTACTAATTTTTTTTTAATGTTCTTGGAGAACTTATTGATAATATGGGTCATGTAGATGCTCAAATAAGCTCTCCTGCTAATTGATCTACTTCCTCCTTTATAGAGTTGGATACAAAATTATCCATCTTTAAAACAAGCATTAACGTGGTGTATCCTTTGGCTCCTTACCGTCATGGGGGGGAATCAATTTGATTGGAGGAGTTGGGGTGTAAAATAGTATTCATGATGGAGTTGATCAAGAACATTGCTAAATGGGGGTATCTATATTTGGAGGATTATGAGAACTTACACATGAAGGGAATGATATTTACATGAAAATGATAGAATTTTTTCGAGATGTCCTTGAGTAAGAAGTAATTTCAATTATTAATAGAATATTCCTCTTTTTCCTAGAGGGATCATAGATATCTGCCCAATTAGGTAGAATGAATTTCTCCATGGGTTTATATCATCCAATTCTTGGCAAAAAAATGGATTCTTTAGAAGATATATGAGTTCTAAAAACATAAGATCCATAACCTTGATTCAAATAATTTATGTACTTGTTAACCACTTTATCGATGCTACTCTTTCTATGACATTTGCACATTTAGATGTTATTTCCATATAATCAAGAGGATCACCTGCAAAGGGTATCTATCCAACAATGGATCCTTTAGATTCAACATTGACTAAGTCACAACCTTCGATCATAAGTGAATAACGTTACAAAACTACTCAAGGGGATACACATGATTTCCAATGTTATAACAAACTTCAAGACATTATATATATTCTTGGACTTGATGAATTATCGAAAGAAGATTGTTTAATTGTAACAAGAGATAAAAAAATTTGAATGTTTCATATCAAGCGAATTCATATGCTCCTTGGAAAAATATGTTGGTCTAACTTTGTGTGAGATGAAGGAAAAAGATGAGATATTGAGCCTAATATTGTAGCTATCTATCTAGCTAGCTACACCACTTCATTTTGTAGTTGTCCAAAGTTACAACAAAATGCTTCTTTCTTTTAGCTATCCAAACATATGATGAAATGCCTCTTTTTCATCATCTTAAAATAATGGGAGGACACATTAAAATTTCATTTTGTATTGATGTGTTGACATTGTACAATGTGGTTGCAATAGGGATATTCAAACTATAGCTAAAACCATTTCTACCTTAGGAACAACAATCTCATCAATCACAAATTGTAATTTTAACAATGATTAAAGTTGATCTTTGTCAATAGAAATTAAATAATCTACATTTATCAGGGCTCCAACATATTTATAATTTATCATCTCTTTCATATTTCTAGTTCTATGCGCCACACTCATAGTGAATTCATTAAGGCCACACTGGTTTGGGTAAATCCCCCTCATAAATATGAAAGTGCCAAGTCAATTGCTATAATTCTTGGACAATGTCAATTACAAGACCTAGGTTGAGCATACTAGAATTTTAGATCATTTTACTATGGTGTTAGAAACCATATCTAGTGTTCTAAATTTCAAAATGAGCACTTTCCTATGTTGTTAGAAACCACATCTAGTGTTCTAGAATTCTTGGACAATGTCAATTACAAGACCTGGGTTGAGCATACTAGAATTTTAGATCGTTTTCCCGTGGTGTTAGAAACCATATCTAGTGTTCTAAACTTCAAAATGAGCACCACATCCCACTTCCAGGCCAAATATCCCCTATGGAGGGCCAATATGGTGGTTTGGGACCACACACATGAACCATGAACCCCATAGTAAGATCTCTAAATCCATCTGCATTGTTAAAATTTAGTAAAATATTGTACAAATTCATTATCAAAATTGTAATTTTCCATTGTCAGTGTGACACAACTAAAAATGACTAACATAAACGACTAATTCACATTAATCGTTGTTAGATAGTCATATTTATATTCCTGTGACTAAATTAGTCATTTATGTTAGTCATTTTTATTTTAGTCACTTGTTATATAGTCATATATTTTATCCCGTGACTAAATTAGTCGTTTATCTAAGTCGTTTTTAGTTGGCTTATTTAAAATTGCTCAATTTTAGTTGTTTATCCCTTGAAAAAACAGTGGTGACTAACGTTTTTAGTCGCCTAGTCACTTATCTCTCATTTTGTACTAGTGCTTCTAGGAATACTGATCTTCAGAATAGCCTTAACTCTTTCAAGATCTATTCTAATCCCATCTGCTGAAACTAGATGACCCAGAAGATTACCTTTCTGAATAACAAAATGTGACTTCTTAGGATTTAAAGATAGTCCAAACTTTCTGCACTTCAAAAAATTTTGTCTGAGATGTTTCAAATGCTCTTCATCGGATTTAGAAAACACAGTGATGTTGTCCAAATAAATTACCACAAATTTTTCATTTTCTCCAACGAAAGCTATATCCATAGCTCTTTGAAAAGTTGCACCAGCATTCATCAAACCAACTGGCATCTTGTCATACATGAATGTACCCCAAGGGGTAGTGAAGGTTGTTTTCTCCCTATCATCTGGATGCACAACAATTTGATTGTAAACCGAGAATCCATCAACCATTGACATCCTCTGGTCACCTAACACTTTCTGCAAAATTTGTTCAATATTGGGCAATGGATAGTTATCCTTTAGTGAAGCTCTATTCAGATTGTAAAAATCCACACATAATATGATCTCTCCATTCTTTTTACGCACTGTCACCAAATTTTCTACCCATGATGAATATCTGAGAGGAACTATTATTTTGGCATCTAATATCTTCTTGACTTCTTTCTCTATGACTGGAAGCAAAGCTGGGTTAATTCTCCTTTGTTTTTGTCTAAAAGGTTTCACATTTGGTTTCAAAGGAACCTTATGTTGAATTATGCTAGTGTCATAACTCTTCAAGTCTTCATAAGACTAGGCAAAAATGTCAACAAACTCCTTCAACAACTTTACATACCTGCTTCTTTATTCAATAGGAAGAGACTTAGAAACTTTCACCATCTTCGGCTGATCTTTTGTACCAATGTTACAATTGATAATATTCTCTTCTGAAGATTGCATGGTAGGATTTTTTAAAGTATCATCTTTAGAAAAAATTCTCTCAAGGGGAACAAGACCCTTGGGAATAAAATTTCCCTTCAACTCAATAATCTTATGTTCAACAATTGTATTCTTTGAATATGCAGCAGCATCATCAACTTCATCATCCTAGTCCTGGTCAATCAGTGAATTAGAAAACTCCCCAGTCAATTCTAAGAAATTTTTAATTTCCAAATCATCCTAAAAAACTCTCCATTGTTTAATATTTTCTGGTACTGCAGGATTGTACTTAACTTCAATCAGATACTTTAAATGGGTCTGTTTTGGAATTTTGAAATGTGTGGCTGCCAAAGCCAATGAATCTGTTGTTTGGTTTTGATCCCTGGGAATAAAATAAATATTGAATGCTACAAATAAATTGTCAATCATATCCCATGCTTCATTTTTGTACACCTTCAACAGATCCTATTTTACCGTATATTTGTCCTTCACCTGCTGGACTACTAATTCAGAGTCGCCAAAAATAGAAAGATGTTGAACTACCAAATCCTTTGCAGCTCTTAGCCCAAGTATCAACGCTTCATACTCAGTTGTATTGTTAGTAGTAAAAAATTCCAATTTATACATCAAAGAAATCACCTCCCCTCCCAGAGAAACCAAAAAAATACCTACTCCATCTCCTTCCGTAGATGATGATCCATCAAAAAACATTTTCCATAATTCATCTTGTTGTTCAATAACAGGTCTAACTAGTGCTTCTTTTTCTACCCGCAGTATGCCATTTGTATCTCCATTCCTGAAATGTAACATGCAAGATCCCAAATCTTCATCTACAACATAAATGGGATGATTAGTTGGGTTTTTATCATCACTCACTATAAAAGCAATTTGCACTTCCCTATACAATATTCTATGTTCTCCTCCGAATACTAGAATGGTTGCATATGCTAAATCCATCTACAATGTACCCCCTATTTTCTTTTCCCAAGACCTTGAAAGTAACATGCCAAATTTGGGTGAGATATCAGCAACCACCACATCCATAATCACACTTTTCATAGGTAACTAAGCCAGACTTACCACAATATCATTAATTACCCCTAGGCATTTTACTCCTCTGGAGTCAAATGCAAATAAATCATGATAAGGTTTTGTAACACTCAGACCAAGGGCCTCCATAATGATTGTAGGGTGTTCTTATTGTAAATTTACAGTGTCCGAAGGGAAATGATTAGCTTGTGAACTCAATATTTTAAATGCAGGATCTCTATAACAAGGAGCCTTCATCAATTCAGTCAATGGCACTGGAATCTTGACCTTACATAGTTCATTTTCAAAATTAAAAGTTTGCACATTTTTGTTACTTTCTTCAATTTCTGCAGCTTTGGCTTGATCACCATGATTTTGTCTCTTTTCCAGTGTTGGATTAGATGAATGTTTGGCAGGAAGAGCCATCTTCTTTTTGGGAATCTGAGCAATTTGTTTCGGTCTTGATCTTAGGTCATAATACTTCCTGGGTTCAGATTGATACATACCAAATAAAACTTCAGGGCTATAACCACTTTCTTCTTGATGAATATGTGAGTCAAAAAACTCAGAATTCTGATAGTTATATTCAGTAAGGAAACCCTTTGATGACAACTCTCCAAAGTAATTTAAATTCTGATTTAAATATTCATATTGTAAATCTTCAACTTCCTCAACTTCATCTATTAAATTATTTTGGAATGGGGGAGGAACTCTCTGGTCTTCATTATCCCTTCTTTCCCTCCGAATATCATTGTTTCTTCGTTCTCTAGGGATGAATCTAGGAACAAATGGACGCCTAAACTGATTAGGATTTCTTTCTCCTTCATGTGCAGGTTTATTAGGATTCTTTTCCAATTCCATTTTACTCACCTTTGCAACTAAATTTTGACCAACCTTGTCATCTCATCCATTTTACGCTCTGCTATTTTCGATGTGGAAGCTGAAGGTAACATTTCATTTTTACCTTTCCAGTCATGCACTTGATAATCTGACTTATCTTTTAACCTATTTGAAGCTAAAATGTTTGATTCAACCTCTAGGGCAACTTCCTGCATATTCAATAAATTCATTGACCTTCTTTCTCTTAAATGCAAGGAAAACTCATGATCAAAGGAATTGGCATAGGTTAATTTGGTTGAGGTTTTAGAAGGCTTGATTTCAACTGGGATTCTTCCATACATATTATTGAAGCATTTTGATAATCTGCTACAGTTTCATCCTTTTTCCTTTTCAAGGCGCAAATTCTATAATGTAATAAGTGTGATCTTTAGTATCCGCCCACTGTCTCATAAACATTTCTTGGAATTCTTCTATTAGGGTTATCGAATTTGCAGGTAGTTCTCTGAACCATTTCGTTACCTCCCCATCTAAACTTTGTAAAAACATCCTCATCCACACATCTTTAGCTTCAATATTATGATTGTCTACATAACTTAGAAATGCATTCCAATGTTCCTTTGTTGTGGTTTCACCCTGGCCATTAAATATGGGAAGGTACTTCTGATAGTCTCCAACTGGAAGAGCATTCAAGGGCTAGGGAAGAACTAGAGGATCATATCTAGAAGCTACCATTTGATCCATCATATCAAGAGGCTATTGTCTTGCCATCTTGGAGCTAGTTTGGCTTAGTGAAGAAATAGGCTTACTAACTTTGCTCAGACTTGACTGAAAATAAAGTTTACAAGGTTTGAACTGAAACAAGGGAGTCTTGCCAGGAAGCTCAATTTTTATTTTCTGACAAGACAGTGGATTAATGAAACTCTGAAAGGTGTCAACTAGTGTAGAAGAGATTAGTCAAGACAAATTATGTTTTTTCTCTTCTGACTGAAGTTCTGAATGTGTAAAAGAGGATACTGGTTCTAACTGATCAAGAGTAAATAAAGAAGGAGAATACTGAGATATTTGAATTTGTCTAGCTTCTTTCAAGATCTGATCGGGATCTAAAAATCCTGGATGTAATGGAGAAGTAGGTTTTCCTCTTGTCCCAACTTTTATGGAAGCCACTGTGAACCACTGTTTGGTGAAATGCAGTCTAAAAAGCCTATGATCTTGTTCACCTCTCAAAACCATCACCTCTCAAAACCAGATTAATAAAATATCCCAGGGAAAATATGTTTCACTTCCATCCCCGACAATGGCGCCAAAGATGTTTGTGCTAGAAATTGTACCTAGACTACAGAGGTACAATCTAGGACAATGTCAATAAAATCTGAAGGAAAATGAATTGGTTTTTGTGTGATTTTGGTTTGTAGGTTTCATTCCTAAGAAGAGAAATATTTAATCATCAAACAAATGCAAACACTAAATCATAAAGCAATAAAAAAGAGTTGATACATAAAGATTAAAAACACATAAATAAACCATTAGCATTCATAAAACAAGTAACTAGTTATATCAACAAACTCATAAGAATTTACATGGATAACACTTTAATCAAGAAATGAAATTATAAATTGAGTGGTCAAATGGGCCATAAACATAACCAGCAGAAGAGAGACAATAAGTGGCTTATATATATATATCTATATATATAGATATAGATATATATATATATATATATATATATATTCAGATCAATATCAGTCTTCAAAAAGAACTTACATTTGAGTATATAGCATCAGTCTGATAATACAACAGTGTATCAGCTCTATATCCCTTCTCGAACAAAATACCAACCCTTCTAGTATCTTTTTCCTCTCTTTTATAATTACAACATGTAGTAGTTTCATAACTACTTCTTTAGGTTAGGATTCGAATTCCTCCAGCAGTTACATCTAATAGTTATACAAAAATAGCTTTCGAATAACTAAACTAATTAACCAAAAAGTACCTTCAAACTACTATCAACAACTATGCAAAAGATAACTAAAAAAAATACATGAACAACTGTGCACCAGGTGGCATTATAACTGCTTAGCAACTTCTGCTAACATTGCTATTCCTTCCAATACATGAGACTTTTTATCATGTCGAGCCTGCTCTGCCTCTTGCTTTCCACCTTGTTTGTCAGCATCTTATTCTGTTTGCTCAAGTCTTGGATTTTCTTGGTTAATTTCTCAGCCTGAACCTCTATCTCTCCTTTTCTTCTTAAGGCTTCCTTTGCTACTACAATCATCTCTTGATAATAAGCATTGACATCTTCGAGGTCTTCCCTTAGCCTTTTGTTTTTTGTCATAAGTCGCTCATTTGATTCAGTAAAAAATGTAACCTGTGTTATTTGTTGTTGTAAGGATTTCTTTAAATTTTCAATTTCTGACTCCATGTGAACATCTTCATGCAATGTCGAATCTTGATCTGAATGCAATGGAATAATCAACTTTTTGAAAAATAATTCTTCTTCCTGCCTATTCCTCATTGCTAGTACTTCTGAAAATGAAACCTTAGAACTCATTTCTTGTTCCATGTTGGGAATGATTTCCTCCCATGTAACTTCATAACATTCTTGAACTGGTTCTAGTATCATTGGATGATCCTCTTCTATGCTTGTCTGAACTTGCTGTATCTTCAATTCTTCTTTGCTATCTATATCTTCTTCACCAGAAGAATCCTGAATTAAAGTGACCTTATCCTTCTCTAGCTTAGGGTTTAAAATTCTCTTCATATCAGTCCGAGTTTATTTGTGGATCTTGTCTTGGGTCACCATTTAGGCTTTTCAAGCTCTTCCAGAGATCTTACATGAGCACCAAAATCTGGAATATATAATATCTTCTCCTTGGTGTTTATACTAGGAGAAATTAGGGTTGAGATGCCTTCTTTGAAAACACAACTTTGCATTTCTTTCCTTGAACTAGCAGCATTTTCTTTGTTCATAACATCAGGATCTTTCACTGTATTATCCTCAAGAATATCTTCATGCTTTTCTCTAGACATGTTCTCTTACTCCGCACCATTAGGGTTTATAGACTCTCTCTGTAAATTATCATTATGCAAATCATTTTGTATTATGTCTTCAGCTGTATCCCTTTTGAATTTCTTCACAAAACTAGATGTTTATTAGGCATATGTTTCTTTTTATGCTCGTCTTGCTTGGTTACAAACCTTGACCAAAATAAAAAATGATCCCACTTTCGATTCTCCTTTTGCAAAATTGTCACAACAATCAACTTAATCAAGCCATGATGGAATAATGACTGGTTTGTATGGTCTGCATGTCTTTTGACCCTGTTCGACATCTTCTAAAGGCTTTTGAGTAAGAAGAATGGTAAATTCATCTTAGACTATTGATTTAAGTGCAGCAAAAACCTAATATGGTATTTGAATACCGATGCAAACCTGCCTTCACATGTAATATAACTCTGCACAACTCCAATAATTTCCTCCCACTCTGGTTTAAAGTTCCCTAAATGCACCCCTTTGCTCCAGTTAAGGGATTCACGTCCAGGTAACAGAAACAAGCTAGGGTCGAAGTCAAAGGGGGTCTTTTTAAACCATGAATCTCTCTCAAAGGGAACACCGATAGCTTCAGAAATTAGGGCTTTTGTCAGTTCAAACTTCAGAGTATTAAAATTTACAGTGTCATTATAAAGGTTCTGGGAAAAAAACATGAGTTACATCAACATTGAAACCTGAAATTCGCTCAAAGAAGTTAAACCACCCAACTCTTCTGAATAATTCTGCACACTCAGGGAAACTCGTGGCCCAGCTTGTGTCTGTTGGATCGAACCAAACTATCTTGCCACTCTTACCCATTCTTCCTGCAATTAATCACCGACTGATTTCTTGGAACTGAACCGAATTAAATGTTTTGACAACTCTTAACAATACGTGGCTTCCAAGTTTAAAATTCGTGGGTTTCCCCTACCTTCAGCTCTCATCATGAATTTGACAAGTGTTATCATGTAACAAACAGCTCCTTAGTGGTCTTTGATCATCAATAAAACGAATGTGCTAACAGCTTCCATGAACTCACCACGAACTTGCATTATTTCGGATTCCAACAGCGCCTTAGTGTATGCAGTTTCACTACTACGCTACGGGAATGTCTCCAATGAATATCTTGCAAAAGTAACTCAACATAAAGGTTAAACATTGATTATAGGAGTTAGGAAAAATTTTAAATAAGTATTTTGAAGACTAAAAAATGAAATGAAATACTTTAATAAGCCACTATATGTAGAGGAAAACTAAAATAAAATAAAATAAAATAACATTCATAACATATAAAATAACAAGAAAATGAAAACTATTCAATTTAAAATAAAACACAATAGAAGTAGAAAAAGATGAAAAATTTAGAAGAAAGTCAAAATAGGGACTAGGTACAATTCTAGTCCCCAGCAACGGCGCCAAAGATGTTAGGACTGGAAATGTACTTAGTCCCTATTTGATTTTTTCTAAATTTTTCATTCCTTTCTACTTCTATCTTATTTTATTTTAAATTGACTAGTTTTGATTTTCTTTTCATTTTCTATGTTATGAATGTTATTTTATTTTACCTCTATCCATAGTGGCTTATTAAAATATTTCATTTCATTTTACAGCCTTCAAAACAAAATCACAGAAAAAACCAATTCTTTTTCCTTTATTTTTAATCAAGATTGTCCTAGCTTGTACCTCCGTAGTCTAGGTACAATTTCTAGCACAAACATCTTCGGCGCCATTGTCGGGGACGGAAGTGAAGAAAATATTCCCTGGGTATAAACATGCATAGATCCAGTCTTTGATGGTGAACAAGGGCTGGTTACATGGTTTAGACTACAAGTTTTCACCGGCAACTCCACGGAGGAAGGATTTGTTGGCGACTCCAGTAATTCAAGATGTCAAAGAGCATGGAAGCCATTGTGTCTCGGAGGTTTTCACCTCTCAATTTTTTAGTTGTTCCAGGATTTCCAAATGCAGTACCTATCATGGTTGAGTGGGGAGATTTCCTTCCACGTTTTAGAGAGAAAAAAAATGACAATCCAGTAGCACATTTGTTGAAATTCCATGATGTTATGTATCAGTTGGGAATTTGTCATGAAGATGTACTAATGAAAATGTTCATGTATTCTCTCGATCGAGATTCATGAGAATGGCATTTTTCTCTTCCTGCATCTAGAATATCCTCCTTGAAAGAATTCCATTCAGCGTTCAACAAATATTGTAAAAGGTATTATCCTGTTGACACACTTCTTGAAGATTGTTGTGAACAGTTCGAATCATGTATTCAGCATACAGTAGAATATTCCTCATATGTTGAACTTTATGAAGATCTTGTTGAAAAGGAAATAAAAGAAGAGTCAGTTCTTGAAGAAAATATTTCAAACTCTTTTATTCAGGAGGAGCTTGAAATTGAAAAACATGATCATGATCAAAAATTTCTCAACCCCTTGCATTTGTATTTTATATCATGTATTCAAGGTCAGGAGTTCATTAAGGAAAATTTTCAGAATGTATCCATTGATTTTGGAGCATGCAATAGTCATGTGCAAGAAGAATTGCATCTGGTTGATGATATTTTTCAAAAAAAGGAAGTGGAAGATCATGCTAATGCCTTTTCAAATCAGCCTATATATGATGAATATGAATTTGACCTAGGCATTGAGGGAGATGATGTGAGGTTATCAAATCAGTCCGTTATATTTTTTACTCCGTCAAAGGTCGAGAAGCAGATTGAAGAGCCTTTAGTTTCCATTCTTGAGCCAAAAGTTAAAAAGAGCAGCAATGGAGCAATGAAAACCGATAATACATCGAAGTATCTCCTTCATCTCAATAAGCAGTAAGAGGTAATATTTTACGAACATGATTCTACTTCTTTTGTTTTTCATGATAATATGTTGCTACAAAAGCCTTTCCAAGATTTATTAAATGAAGAAAAACATGGGGATCCATCATCATCATTGGAAGTTTATCAGAATTCTCCTATTTATAATGAGTATGATGATGGTATTGAAGTTTTTCATTTAGAAGCACATGATGAGAAGAATTTTGACCAAAGAAGAAGTTTGACCAACAGTTTCATGAGAACAGAGAATCCATTGTTAATGAAAAGTCACAATCAGTTTATGACAGTTTTGACTCAAAAGATGAGCAAATTTCTATAGCACCACAGATGGAATTCCTTAGTAGCAATCACCTAGTCTATGATAGCCATGGATCAGCATTTGGGGAAGGCTATGAAGGTATGAAGGAGTTACAAGAAGTCACAAACCTTTCTCCTTCACCCATTGAGGAACAACATTGTTCAAAAATCAACGAGGCCGTGTCTTTCATTCTTAAAACAAAATTTGCAAGAAACATTGAACAAGATGCAGTCAACAATGTCATTCATGAAGCAAAGCATTCCTATGGACAACCTTTCCATTTCAAGCAGCGGGAAGAGGTAATTTATCATGAATTCTATGATTTGGTTGCTGCATATTTTGAGGAGTTCATCAATTCCAATTTTCTGCTTTGGTCTCATTGCAAATGTGGAGTTCAATTTTGTGATCTATTGTTGTTTAATTTTAAAAAAATTATTCTGACAAAGCAAGTTCGGGAATCCTGGTTAGTTATTCAACTGCTTGTATGGTTGATATGGAATTTTGTCTTCACTTGATCAAGTAGATGAATTGGTTAGTAAAGTAGGATTTGTATATAAATAATCTCATCTCTTGAGCATGGTTTCAGTTTACAGTGTGTGGTTTTATTTTTAGCAGTTCCTTTTCAGGATGTTGGCTTACAGTAGATCAACATAAGACCCCATAGCCCAATTGGAGCACTGGCACTTCTTATTATCAGTTGCAGAGTAACCTCAGTTTGCAGAACAAGGTCTTTTCAAATTTTGATTGGAAAAACAAGTTGCAGCCTTTGGTTAGCAATGAATGGTAGGCAAGACAAGGTACAAATGTCAGATATGGTAACAAGTTGGGAATGAGATACAAATGACTCTATCACCCAATGAATAAGGCACAAGGTCTACATGATCTTGAAACCTCACAAGGAGGCTTTCATCCACCAGCCGGAGCCAGATGTTAGGAATGGAAATGTACTTAGTCCCTATTTGATTTTTTCTAAATTTTTCATTCCTTTCTACTTCTATCTTATTTTATTTTAAATTGAATAGTTTTGATTTTCTTTTCATTTTCTATGTTATGAATGTTATTTTATTTTACCTCTATCCATAGTGGCTTATTAAAATATTTCATTTCATTTTACAACCTTCAAAACAAAATCACAAAAAAAAACAATTCCTTTTCCTTCAGTTTTAATCAAGATTGTACTAGCTTGTACCTCTGTAGTCTAGGTACAATTTCTAGCACAAACATCTTTGGCACCATTGCCAGGGAGCGAACCCGGGTCACCCGCGTGATATGTGGGAATACAAAAATGAACTATATCAGCATACCAGATTGATTCTGCATATTTATCGATGATCTATTATTCATTCTTCCTTGTTTGCAACTCCTCCTGTGTTGATTGACTTGCCACTAAATGAAGACCAAGAGCTTCACAATTCGAATCAGCCAAAAGTTTAGCCAAACCCTGTCCTTTGACTAATTTAGTAGGTTTTATCTCCACATCATATTCCATAATCTTCGCAATCCATCTTCCTCTCTTACCTTGACTATTTGGTTGTGTCAAAATTTCTTTGATAGTAGCATTAGGTACATAAGCAATAATCTTTGAATGCAAAATATAAATTCTGAAAAACTTTAAGGCCTTAACCAGTGCATATGCTTGCTTTTCTAGGGTGTTGTATTTCAATTCCAAATGCCTACTCTGCCTCCATGCTTTGCACCTTGTTTGTCAGCATCTTATTCTGTTTGCTCAAGTCTTGGATTTGCTTGGTTAATTTCTTAGCTTGAACCTCTGTCTCTCCTTTTCTTCTTAAAGCTTCATTTGCTACTACAATCAGCTCTTGATAATGAGCATTGACATCTTCCAGGTCTTCCCTTAGCCTTTTGTTTGTTGTCATAAATTGTTCATTTGATTCAGTCAGAAATGTAACTTGTGTTCTTTGCTGCTGTAAGGATTTCTTCAAATTTTCAATTTCTGAGTCCATGTGAACATCTTCATGCAATGTTGAATCTTGATATGAATGTAATGGAATATTTAACTTTTTAAAAATTAATTCTTCTTCCTTCCTATTCCTCATTGCTACTTCTGAAAATGAAACCTTAGAACTCATTTCTTGTTCCATGTTGGGAATGATTACCTCCTCTGTAACTTCATGACATTCTTGAACTAGTTCTAGTATCATTGGATGATCCTCTTATATGCTTGTTTGAACTTGATGTATCTTCAATTATTCTTTGCTATGTGTATCTTATTCACCAGAAGAATCCTGAATTAAGGTGACCTTCTCCTTCTCTAGATTAGGGTTTAAAATTCTCTTCATATTCAGTCCAAGTTTATTTATGGCTCTTGTCTTGGGTCGCCATTTAGGCTTTTCAAGCTCTGCCATAGATCTTACATCAACACCAAAATATGGAATATATAATATCTTCTCCTTGGTGTTTATACTAGAAGAAATTAGGGCTGAGCTGCCTTCTTCGAAAACATAACTATGTATTTCCTCCCTTGAACTAGCATCATTTTCTTTGTTCATAACATTAGGATCTTTCACTGTATTATCCTCAAGAATATCTTCATGCTTTTCTCCAACCATGTTCTCTTGCTCTGCACCATCAGGGTTTATAGACTCTCCTTGTACATTATCATTCTGCAAATAATTTTGTATTATGTCTTCAGCTGTATCCCTTTTGAATTTCTTCACAAAACTAGACTGTTTATTAGGCATATGTTTATTTTCATGCTCGTCTTGCTTGGTTACAAACCCCAACCAAAATAAAAAATGATCCCAATTTCGATTCTCCTTCTGCAAAACTATCACAACAATCAACCTAATCAAGCTATGATGGAATATTGTCTAGTTTGTATGGTCTGCATGGATTTTGACCATGTTCGACATCTTCTGAAGGATTTTGAGTAAGAAGAACGGTAAATTCATCTTAGACTGTTGATTTAAGTGCAGTAAAAACCTAATATGGTATTTGAATACCGATGCAAACCAGGGAAATTTTTAGGGGCAAAATTTAGCCAATTGTCTATTTTTTGGACTTTTTTTCAAAAAATAAATTTGCTATTTGGTCATTTTTAGCCTCTATTATCACCTATATTTACATAAAATATGTTTTTTTAGCATAATATTCTCCAAAATTTACAAGTTTCAGTAGTAAATCGTATGTTTCATATTTAATATTCGCCTACCAATCTATATATATGTTTTTTTCAATCCAAAATAATCACCTAGAAAACTATACTTAAATATACTTTTATAATCCTTAAAAAATACCCTGATGCAAACCTGCCTTTACATGTAATATAACTCTGCACAACTCCAATAACTTCCTTCCACTCTAGTTTAATGTTCTTTAAATGCACCCCTTTGTTCCAGTTAAGGGATTCACGTCCAGGTAACAGAAACGAGCTAGGGTCGAAGTCAAAGGGGGTCTTTTTAAACCATGACTCTCCCTCGAAGGGCATACCGATAGCCTTCATAAATTAGGGCTTCTATCAGTTCAAACTTCAGAGTATTAAAATTTACAGTGTCATTAGAAAGGTTCTGGGAAAAAGCATGAGTTACATCAACATTGAAACCTGAAATTCACTCAAAGAAGTTAAACCACCCAGCTCTTCTGAATAACTCTGCACACTCAGGGAAACTCGTGGCCCAGCTTGTGTCTGTTGGCTCGAACCGAACTATCTTGCCACTCTTACCCATTCTTCTTGCAATTAATCACTGGCTAATTTCTTGGAACTAAACCGAATTAAAAATTTGACAACTCTTAACAATATGTGGCTTCCAAGTTAAAAAATCGCGGCTTTCCCCTATCTTCATCTCTCATCATGAATTTGACAAGTGTTATCATGTAACAAACAACTCCTTAGTGGTCTTTGATCATCAAAAAAACGAATGTGCTAACAACTTCGATGAAATCACCATGAACTTGCATGATTTCAGATTCCAACAGCGCCTTAGTGTATGCAGTTTCACTACTGCGTTGCGGGAATGTCTACAATGAAGATTTTGCAAAAGAAACTCAACATAAAGGCTAAAATTTGATTATAGGAGTTAGGACAAATTTTAAATAAGTACTTTGAGGAATAAAAAATTAAATGAAATACTTTAATAAGCCACTATATGCAGAGGAAAAATAAAATAAAATGAAATAACATTCATAACATATAAAATAACAAGAAAATGAAAACTATTCAATTTAAAATAAAACAAAATAGAAGTATAAAAAGATGAAAAATTTAGAAGAAAGTCAAAATAGAGACTAGGTACAATTCCAGTCCTAATAGACAAGAAGGATATCAAAGCTCAGAGGATATTCTTGGACTCTATGAAGGATCATGTGATCCCTCATGTCTCTGGTAATAAATATGCTTTTGAAATGTGGACTGCTTTATGTACCTTATATCAAAGTAAGAACCAAAACATAAAGATGGTTCTTAGGGAGAAACTGAGAAATACCAAGATGACAGAAACTGATATAGTTTCTACTTATCTCACAAAGATCACCCAAGTTATAGATGAACTGGGTGCTGCAAGTGAGAAAGTGGATGATGAAGAGCTTGTGAGGTATGCTCTCAATGGATTCACTATAAATTGGCACACCTTTGTGCGAGGAGTGGTTTCTAGCGAAAATATTCTAGATTGGACAAGGTTATGGTATGACTTTGTTCAAGAAGAGTCCCGGGAGGGGACATTCCAGAATGGAGCTCAGAAAGGTGAAGACAATGTTTCCCTTGCAACAAAAAGTAAGGGCAAGTGGAAGAAGAAGGAAAAAGATCTCAGCAAGGTATGTTGCTTCTGTTGCAATAAATTTGGTCATTATGCTAGTCAATGTCCAAAAAGGAAAGGGAATGAAGATAAAGAGGGAGCACCATTAGCAGAGATGGGATATTTTGCTTCCCAATTTGAAAGTGAGTTCTCTTTAGTTTCTGTTCAAACTAGTATAGGAAGCACTTTAGATTTTCATGACATGTGGGTTGGTGATAGTGGATCAACAAGTGACATGACAGGGAAGTATGGATATTTTCAGAAGATTGAAGAAATAGCCAGAGGTTGTTTTATTGGAACAGGTATTGGGAGCACTCGAGCAAAAATCAGAGGAGTTGGAACTGTAAAATTCCAACTCGGGTTTGGTGAAATTCTTTAAGTAGGCGGAGTGTTGTTCATTCCAGGCATGAAATTCAGCAGAATTTCCATATCATCCTTGGAGGATGATGGATATGGAGTCTTCATTAAAAGAGGAAATGTGTTCCTTTGCCCGACAGAAAACCCTGACAATACTATTCTACTTGGGAATAGAGAAGACAAACTTTACTTTCTGCATGGAGAGGTGATGCTTCCAGGTTCAAGTGGGTGGCTATCTGAATCAGAATCTGAGAATGAAGCAGATGCATCAATGGTACCTTCAGATGAGGAGAGCTGCACTGGTGGAAGACTCAACTAATGCGGAGAAGATGAGCATGGTCCAGAATGTTAGATTCCAACTTTGTTCTGATATCAGCTTCTAGATCTTATAGAAGCTCTTGATAGTTGTGATGTTATGTCCCTCATTAAGAGGGAGTGTTGAAATATTCTAATGAGTTAGGTCCCTTCATGTTTTTTTGTTTATCATGGTGGGGACAAGTTGTCTTTCCTAAGTAATTTACTTTTGAAATATAAAAGAAAAAGTGACTTTATGTTTTAAAAGTTAAGTGATTTTATTAAAAGTATTTGTGCATTGAATGATTAAAAATGACATTTAATGTGCATTTAATAGAAACCCTTAGATCATAAGTGATCTTAGCCATTCAAAACGTAGTTTGAATTAGTTAGGATTTAGGGAGGGTAAATTCACATATTTAATACATCTTGGGAAGAGATCCAAAACACATAGAAAGACAAAAGAGAAAAAGGAGAGAGAGATCTAGAGTTTCAAAGGAGAGAAAACCCATTTGGAGAGAGAAAGCATTAATTGCAGCAGGAAGGAGACTGAGTTTTGATTGGGCACAAATACTGAGGAGAAAGAGAACATTTTTCTGCACAGAAATCAAGGAAATCCGTACTGTATGGATCCATACAGCAGGCCGTATAGTTTGGTACAGCCACATTAATTTGCACTGAAATCAAGGGCTGTTATTCGCACAGATTTCAAGGTAGGTTGGTGAGGAAGAAGAGGTCGTACAACTGCATTTATTGTTGGTATTTATTTATGTTTTCTGGCACATTTTCCAATGTATTTCAGATTGCATAAATGTCTCTACTGTAATTAATTGCTGCTCTTTAATAAAATCTCTCTCTGGGTTTTACCTCATGAAGTGTGAGGGTTTTGCCCTGGGCGTTGGCCCTAAAACTTTTTGAGTTTTCAATGTGTATGCTTATGTCTTCAGTTCTTCAGCTAGGTCATTGGATGAATGTATAAGTGTTTATATTTCAGTTATCAGAATATTTATTGTACAATAAATCATAACTCAGATAAATATTAAACCTAGAGATGCATTCTAAAGTGTTTGATAAAATGTCATAAAGAGAACTTGCTATTTTATCAAATTTCTACAATAAGAAAAGACAGTACATATTTTAAACTTTGGTGGAAGGCTCAACAAAGCCATACCTTATTTTTTGATGGGGCTTCTATAAGAAATCCAAGGGAGGCAGGTGCAGGTAGGATTATCTTTGATCCCGCAGGAGAAAAAAAACATTTCCTTTGCATGGGGGTTTGGTACGAAAACCAACAATGCAGCAGAATGGTTAGCACTCTATCACACCATGGAAATCGTTTCAACTCTCAATATCAATATACTCAAGGTTTTTGGAGACTCCATACACGTCATCCAAAAAATGAGGTCATGAATCCTTAAAGGTGTTTCTAGATGTAACAGAATTCACAGGAGAATCAAGCAGATAAGCACTCCCCCTAAGGTGTTCTACTTCCACATACTTAGGGGAAACAACAAACAAGCGGAAGAATTTTCCAATCAAGGGGTCAACCTACCCATTGGAATTGTTAAATATAGTGAGGGGGGGGGACATAAGTGCATTCCCTAAGCTCTTTGTTCAAGAAGGGTGGACGAAGGGGCAATTGAAGGGAGTTCCTTTGGTTTCAAATCGCCGCCAGCAGGGATGCGTGGGTCTTCACATGATTCTACCCTCGCATGTCCCTTCGCTGGCAATAGACACGCTCTAGCATTTATTGACATTCTAGTTTCCTTCTAAATCTCACCATTATGATGAACCTCTTCAACGACTCTGAGTCCTCTGTGAAAACCCTGCCTCCGAGGTTCCAAAGAAGTTTTGAAAGCCTCTCCTTCTCAGCTTGTGAGGATCATCTAGCTCATTTCCATAGCCCAATGTCAAGTTTTAGTGCTCAGTTTGTCCCCTCGGTTTCTTTGGTCGGGAAACAGGAAGACCTAGTCCTTTCTTAGACCTCTTCACACAGTTTAATGGCCAGCTTAGCAAAGGGGATGGCATTTTTGAAAGCCAGTGTGGAGGTTTTCAAACATCATTTGCATAAGGTGTATGAGGTGATATGCATGGGTATCAAAGCTCACAGGGAGACAATAGACGACATGAGGTATATATCTCAATAGTTAACTTGTCAAGATTCATGCATAGATGATCTGGAACGTAACCTGTATGAGCTGATGGGGTCTGTGGATATGATAAAGGAGGAAATATTAAAGATGGCCAGGATGTCTCAATGCAGTCACTGCCAAGAATCCCCCTCTGTGGATATGTGAATAATAGAGGAAACCTCAGTTCAGGAACAACAATATGGTCAAAAGGGCTCTGAAAATTAGATGGGTTACTCCTCTTCTCATGTTTGAATGTTTTTATGCATTTTGTTAAATTTTCAGTTTGTAAGGGTATATCCCTCTTCTGTAATTACAAACACTAGAAAGCACTTTCGGAATTACTACAAAGCCAGGTTGGTCATATTTCTAATTTCAACTATTAGAACTCTCTCTATTTCAAGGCTCTCCATTTTGTAATGTATGGTTGTGCACAACCTTTTTTAATACAAACCTTTTACAATACAAACCTTTTACCATGTTTCTATTAAATAATAATAATAATCTAAAACTATACAAAGAAAATCTAATAACCATTAATAATAATAATAATAATAATAATAATAATAATAATAATAATCTAAAACTATACAAAGAAAACCTAATAACCATTCGTAATAATAATAATAATCTAAACTATACAAAGAAAACCTAATAATAAAGAATTGCTAAATTTTAACTCTCATAATCAACTATTCCTAAATTCAACTATCGAATTTACATAATATTATAAAATGTCTATATCCATTGATTAATAATAATATGAAATCTAATATTAAAACAAAATGACTATAACTATTCATTAATAAAAATAATTTATCCATTCAATAATAATAATAATTTAATTTAAAATCCAACCTGAATTTAGAGTCACTTCAATAAGACCATTTTAATTGACCATGGACATAATGACCATGATCATATAGACCATATCAATTAAAGTCACTCTAACTATAAACCATTTCATTGACCATGAACCATAATAATAGAAACTTTGCTCAATTTTAACTTTCAGATTAGTATACTTTTGGTAGGTTTAATAATCAATTATTCATAAATTCAATCACCAGATCTACCTAATACCCTAAAATGTCTAAATCCATTCATTAATAATAATGGAATTTGACATTAAAATAAAATGCCCATGTTGATTCATTTATAATAATGAAATGGGTTTTGACATTAAAATAAAATGCCTAAGTCCATTCATTAATAATATAATCTAATTTAAAGACTTCCTAAATTTGGAATCACTCCGACCATGATCATAGAACATATCAATTGTTCATCACTATGGTAAATGAACCAAAAACTTAGAAATTAGTTTTGTCACCATATTTTGCTCAAAGAATATGGCTCAAAGCAAGTGCCTAGGTAGAGAAAAGACTTAAATCAGATGGAAAACTTGAACCAAAAACTCAGAAATCAGTTTTTTCACCATGTTTTACTCTAAGAATATGGCTCAAAACAAGTGCCTAGGTAGAGAATACTAAATTGCTTCGACAAGTCCCTATACATTTCTTGTATAAAGCAATGTCGGCCCAAGCACTATTTCTCTCAGAGTAAATAGATCTCCCTATACATTTCTTGTATAAAGCAATGTCGGCCCAAGCACTATTTCTCTCAGAGTAAATAGATCTCACTACGATAAAAAGCTTATATAATTTGTGTTCAAGAACTTGGGCCCACAAAACATACACCTTGATCAAACGTCAATTTTCGTCACCTCCGGGATCAAAATTTTAAAACTGCAAGCTCCATGTCACTGCCCGTGAATATTTCTTCAATAGCTAATGGATAACTGTCTAAGTATCCCAACAAATATGTGAATACAGGAATACACGAAAGCACACTATTCACTTTATTCATAAGAAATACAGTGAGCTGCCTGCCTCAACAGAAAATAAATACAAAACACGGTATGGATGAAAAGCCATAAGTCCTGGTAAAAGCCAAAGAAACCTAGAGCAAAAAGGGAGTTTTCAATGTACATAAAATCCATGGAAAGAACACAGTTACATCAGAACGGTCTATAGATAGTTCAATACATGGAGTCCAAAAATCAATGTGCATTTCTGTGCCCCTCCATTCTAACAAACATGGTGTGCATATCCACATTACATAAATTTAATAATGCAGATCACTAATGCACATGTGACATGTCAATCGAAACAAGGTATAGTGGAACAAACCCAAAAATGATGAAGCAAGTACAATCATCGTTCATAATGACCCTGTGGATTTGAGTACGATCATTCATTTTGCATTGGATGACTGGCATTAGCAGATGAAACTTGAACTTCTCTTTTCCTGTTCCACTGTTCAATTTCAGCTCTTCTTTCTGCACTACTTTCTTGAATTGGACTCATATTATGTCAATGGCGACGTGGACTATGGCTTCAAGTTCTTCGCCCACGATTCTGTGACTCTCCAAGATGCTTTCAAGAAAAATGCTCCCCTACTACTGAATGAGGAGACGTCTGAAACAACCCAAAGTGATATGCTAACATAGAATTGATCAATAGATATCCCTCTGAACTTAAACTTCATGATAGGCACGTGTGCATTGGGAACATGATGCAGTTCAGAGACTTCCAGCATATCATGCAGAACGCCAAAGAAATCCTCCTGTAAAAAAGCAATGCAAACTGATTGTACAGATCAGCAGTAACCATCCAAAACACACTAGTTGCATACTTTGTATCCATGCAGACAGCAGAGCAAAGTGTATCCAAGGAACTCACTGCTTACTATGATTCTGAAAATCGATGCAATATATTGTCAAATCAAGCCACTGTCATGAAACATGATTTCACCAAAAGGACAACATTCAGTACTCACCTCCCAAATCACATAGCAAGGCCCTACACATAGCATGTCTAGATCTGCTCCTGGACCATGTACCTGCCAACATCCAATTGTTGGTAGCAATTTAAACCAAAAAACATATTGAACCTTAGAGGAATAAGGTTTATTTGCTTATGACAACCGCACTTATAATCAATATTACACAAAACTAAGAAGAAGATTGTGTGAATCATGTAGGGGGCATCTCCCGAGACTTAAATGACACTCCCATATTTACAAAATTGCATCCAGTATTATCAAATGACCATAATTATTAATCAGGGTTTTATTACAGCACATTTCGCAAAACCAACAGTAAGCTACTATGCACCTGAAGAAGCGAGAAAGAGAAATAGGTGCCAACTTTAATCTACCAAGCATAAAGAAAATATGAAAAATAAATTACTACTCACGCGTCACAAGGCAAAGTCATATTTCTACAGTTCACAGTGACAAGTGCATATTCCGACTCTTGTTGCATGTGGACTGTAATCCTGCTCTGAATTGTGCAAGTGACAGGATGCATTTAGAGAAGCTAATTGAACGTTGAGCCTCCCCATCAAATCTTATACCTGGTGCTGATAAGTTTGCATCAATGTTTGTGTGCTCGTACATATCTACAAACTACTTTTCTATATGGTCATTCAATTAACTTGTCCTAATGGCTGTTTATACTTTAACTACTTCTACTTCTATTGTGTAATTTCAAGTTTAACAATGCTCATCACGAGTGCAGAACTCCATAGAGAATGAGCTCCAGTTGCATCAATTACTTGTGGCATATTGTCGATTGATTTGTCATCGTCTACTCCAAATGCAGATGAACAGAAGTCGTCAGTGTATAATATCATTTGCTATACTTGTGCGTGACGCTAATGGTGTAGGTTCCGACTCCCGAGGGGCACGTCACCCCATCTGAATACACATCAGAACTTCACAAACAAGGCTTCTACTTCTATTGTGTAGTTTCAGGTTAAACAATGGTCACCACATGTGCAGAATAACTCCATGGACAATAAGCTCCAATTGCCTCATGCTCCAGTGAAGAACTCAATGCCAGAGAAATGCAATTTGTCTAGTGGTTAGTAGGCAAATATCGCTAGCCATTTTCTGCAGTTTCAAATCCTGTAATGTCAATTCCTGATTACAGACCACGTGATGCTTAACTTTATAATAGAATGTACCTGTCAACAACCATCTACTCAACTATCATCCTGGGAAGCTATGGCTAGTCAGTGGTTATTCTAAGATCAGAACATCAAGTCCCACAAAATCATTTCAATTATGACTGTGGCACTGACCCCATGGGTTTTTATCACCTTATGGAACTGTTATCACACAAAGTGTAGCTGCCAACTAGAGGGGTCCTATCCAGGATGGTAGAGTAGGGCAGCTAACCGGTGACACTTGCAAGGGCCTCGTTCACCACTAAAAACAGAGGTTGTCACACCGAACAGGCAATTGTCACTTTAGATCAAGCCGGAGCAAGATCAAGGGGGGAGACCCTAACCAGCCTATGAAGGCTAGCGAACCTACTCAAGGTACTCTAAGATGATGCAGAAATGGAGGTGAGAGTGAGATCAAGAGTAAGTTGATCTAGATCTAGGAAATGAGTGGCTTTAGGAGTTAAAGGCTTGGTTGAGGAGGCTTAGGCAAGAGATAAATGCTCAACCGAAGATAAATCTACCACTATTTAAGTTAACAAGTAGATATAGATAGATCTAGTGCCGATCTAAAAGACCCAAATGAGATCCACCTAGGATTTAGTCAAATTGAAGTGAGGTGGGGCCCACTTGGTGAAATTAGGATTTGAAAGGCATTAGGATGGTTTCTAGGTGCTAGATCTGGAGGTTAGAGGAAAAACTAGCAACACCCAGCTAACAGATTTGGAAAAATGACAGAAAACCCACAAGTGCATCCTCCCCTAAAGATGGCCATTGTCTGGATCTGAGGGAAAATGGAGTTGGATTTCCACCAAACTTGGTCTCTAAGGTTTATTAATTATTTAAGAAGTGGGTTTTAAGTGTTAAGCCCAAATTATCGCCAGATCTATTAGATCTATAAAACAAGGGTTTGAAACTTGTAAAATTGAGTGACAAATGGATGGAGATAAATGAAATCACTACGTACCTTGTAGATCTTACCTCAAATGCTTGCAGCCGCAAAGTACATTGATGATCCTAACAATTGGTTACAAATCTGAGCAAGTTTTAGCAATCTTCCAACAAGTGTGTGTGGGTCCAAGGAGGAGATGCGCCCTCTCTACCTGCAAAATCAAACAACCGGAGTTAGATTTGTTTCACACATAGAAAGAAACCATGCAAGACATCTAACAAGCAATAACTCAATGGAAAAATTCACAATTGGTTACTCCCTGAAAGATGAAGAGATTTGCCCAAGCGAATGGATGGAGAAACCCTCACAATCCTCTCCCAAGCAAATCGCGCCCCTGCAGCAAAGATCAATTCAGCCTCCACTAGAAAAGATATGAAATCATGCTAAAGCTACTCGAATGTCCAAAAGAGATGCATTCCAATCATGTACAAGAACATTCATCAAAGCAAGAGAGAGATATGCAAAATAATAATAATATTCTTTTATTCCAAAGCCAAAAGTCCCTTTACAATGAGGGGGGTCTCTTCTTTAAATAGGAGTGAGAGAGACCAAAACCCTAACCACTTTCTAAATAAGTGGTGGAGATAAAAATATATAACAATAATAATCAACGACTAAGGTGGGTGGGAAATACAATACATGCATCACTCACAAAAAGGGGGGACATGTTTCCTCAATGACGCCCTAGGGGGGGATGTATAACATGAGATGACTAGGAAAAACAACATAATAACATGTTGGGGGGGTCTAGGAGATAATATATTCACTAGATTAATGCCCCAACTACATCAAAATAATATAACATGTGATAAAGTGTCAAAAGACACTAGGATGTGTGCCCAATAATACAATAAAAAAACCCCAAACTAATGAATAAGATGACGTGTGGACCCCACTGATGACGAAGAACATGCCAAAAAATGTAGAAAATATCATCATGATGTCTCGGACCAATCTAATGCCATTTCCTCACCCCACTAAGTCAAATCGATTTCCTTTGTTAGCCATTTTACTACCGGAAAACCACCTCTGAAAAGATAGAATTGCCTGTAACTCTCTACTATGTGCCTGGGGCACCAAACTGACTACACCAAAATGTCTAGGAATAGGGTAATATGGTAATAAAGACTGGATTGATCCCCTATATCCTCAGGAGTTCCCTAGGAGAACAAAAATAATCTCGGAATGTGCTGAATAGGCCATTTTTGCATGGCAAACTGCTAAAAAGTGGTAATCTGACTATATCATCACCTATAATTGCCCAGAACTGATAACTGAGTGTACCAATGGACTCAGAATGCCCAATTCCATAGGAATGAGTACTCATGCATTATGTGACCATCAAGACCATCATCTATAAGCACATCCATGCCCGGAACAATAAAATAATGGCCTATAACTACTGATAATAATAAAAATAATACAAACCATCACCTAAAACCAATGCCTAGAGCATGAAACCATCTAATGGAAACAAAGGAGCCATGAATAATCAATCTTGGACACTGTCGGCCAAACTCATCCCGGATCCTATGGTTGACTTGGTCAAGCTGGGTTGACGAGGTCGAGAATGATCAAAATAATGATCCAGACCATAAATAACTGATGTTGCAAGTACAAATGGATGATATATGCTCCTCTAATTACGTTAGTAGTAAAACCAAAGTATAAAATGATGTTTAACTGGCATTAACATGTAGATACAATAATAATAAAAGTCCAGATCAAAGTAATCCAACTACTATAAGCAAGAACCTCAAGTGTATACTCATTTATAGACGTGGCCAATTTGCTAGTTATGGGTGAATGTAGAAAAGCAAGGCTAGGATGAATGGAAAGACTTGACAACCTCAACACTGTAATCTCTCAGATAAGGGGATAAGGGAAGACCACCTACACATATGCTAGATAGAGAAGAACACGGGGGATGGCGGTGTCTCACAAATGGGTAGAGTGATGAGACTGCTTCCAATAGACTCTAGAAAAGCAGCCTTTTTAGCAAATTCATTTATCTGTCAGCTTTATTTACTTTGAGATTTAGCATTTAATTCACTTTATAGATTTTCATTAGGTAGCCTCCAAAAGCAGGTGCCCCGAATGGCCTTCTAGGCCTCAGATATGACTCGGTATGACCTCCATTGCCCGCCATCGTCCATAGGTGCGATGGAGTGACCACCCTATTGCCCTGTAGGGGCAAACAGCCTTACATCATACAAGGATGATTGCTTGTCCTTTGGCCACTGACTAGATAATATAGATATAAGTAGTAGTGTTTAGCAACATTGTTTTTGCTGACTTAGCATCCTTTTAGATATAGCATTTAAGTTCCTTGCTTTAGTGTTTAGCAACACTATTGGTAGGCATACTTGGTTTCCAGGACTAGAGGAGAACAATCATTATGACTAGAATCACATACTCCAAATCCGAGACACAAGGTAAACAAGGAATCTATCCAACAAAGAGGTCTAGGTGGGGGAAGTCCTCAAGCTCACTAGTTAAGGTGCAAGTCGGGATCAAATCAATACTGGAAGATAATGGATGGATGAAAAGGGAAGTGTTACAAGAAAAAGGGCATGACCAATGAGTATACACAAGAATCTCCTACCAATAGCAGCTGAATCACCTCTACTCTAAACAAAAAGTAAGCATAATATAGAATACTGCCAGCAAACAACCATCTTATACCCAGTCAAATACTACCAAGATAAAGAAAAGAGCACACCAACAATCCAAATGCACAAACCATATATCTGCTGGATCAAATAATTGTATCTTTGATCTGAACATCTGAATCATACTGAAGCACTGCAGCTGAATACATCATGGGCTTTGTCATCAATCTGCTCTGGATTATAGAAAATAGCTAACTCAGTTATCGACCTAGGGTCATGAGGCTCAGTCCTGGCATGAGACTGTCAAATATAAAAGATCTGGATCCACTAAATACATGAGAGTGATCGCGAATATGCTGCTTATCATCAACTGATCTCGTACAAAAGCATGTAAAGGACTGGCTCAAAAATATACTAGGAACTAGTCTGCAATCATGGTAGCTCGGCTACTATGGATGTGACAACAAGAACTAAGCTCAGAACGTTGTCTCATCAATAATCCAAGATTACTACCACAATATCTGCCTGTAACAAAAATGCTTCCCCTCAATTTGCCCTCTTTTCATTTTTTTAAATTGCAGAGTTGCAAGACTTACCTAATTACTTTCAAAGAAACATTTCAAAAGTGCTGAAACAGAGTCTAGATTCTAACCAGTTATAGTCATTTTTTCATGTTTATGTTGAAGCAAACAATAGACCCCTTAGTCTCATAGCTGTCAAAAAACCCACATATCATTTCAACCCATTAAAATGCCAAAAAGAGAGAAGGAGCAGAACCCATAACAAAGAAAAAGACCAAAATTTAGTTGGGTAGAAGAAAATTACAAAGGGATTCGTCAATGTCATCTGGGGAAGGATTCAGGGAAATATTATTTTCCCGAGACTTAAATGACACTACCATATTTACAAAATTGCATCCAGTATTATCAAATGACCATGATTATTAATCAGGGTTTTGTTACAACACCTTTGAAAAACCAACAGTATGAACCTGAAGAAGTGATAAAGAGAAGTAGGTGCCAACTTTAATCTGCCAAGAAGAAACAAAATATGGAAAAAAAATTACTATTCAGAAGGCAAAGTCATATTTCTACAGTTCACAGTGACAAGTGCATAATCTGACTCTGGTTGCAGGCGGACTGTAATCCTGCTCTGAATTGTGCAAGTGACATGATGCATTTAGAGAAGTACTCCCCATTGAATGTTGAGCCTTCCAATCAACTCTTATACCTGGTGTTGATCAGTTTGCGTCAAAGCTTTTGCACTCGTACATATCTACAGACTACTTTTCTATATGGTCATTCAATTAGTTTGTTCCGATGGTTGTTTATACTTTAACTACTTCACAAATGAGGCTTCTACTTCTATTGTGTAATTTCAAGTTAAACAATGCTCATCACATGTGCAGAAAAAATACGTGGTGAATGATCTCCAGTTGCCTCATGCTCCAGTGAAGAATTCAATGCTAGAGTATGGTTACCAGGCAGATATTGCTAGCCATTTTCTGCAGTTTCAAATCCTGTGATGTCATTTCCCGAATACAGACCTGTTAGCATTAATTCTTTCAATGTAATGATGTACTACTAATCTTTTGAAATCTGCAATAAAAATTAGTGTAACTTATAGGAAAATTCACCCAACCTGTCACCGATAAACCTCTTCTCCACTTGAGTTGGTGCATGCCAACCTCAAGGGGTATCCCTAACCTTTCTTCGCTGCTGTCCAGCCTATAAATCTGCAAATAAAACTCGTATAAGAACATGTAAAAGGCAATCTTTGACTTGCAATTAAGCTGCCAAAGAGATAGTAAAACAGTATTGATTTTTAACCATAATGAAACAAATCTTTAAAAGATAAGGCTCACTACTCCAAATCATTCATGAGTTATTATTATAAATGGTGACAATTATACTTGATTAGCTTATGTGATTGTGTAAGTGAATGATCCCTTCTTGGAGAGATGAAGATGTCTACAAAAGAATGTCACTTGGATTTATTAAAATGTTTACTTAGGTTGTAGTAACTTGTGTCACTTCAGCCAAAATGACTTTATTAAAATTTCACAATTTAAGATGTTATTGATTTAGATTGTCACCGTCACATTTTACTGTCCATGAGCATTAAAAAGCATGAGATAACTTCCAAAAAATGAGCTCAAAATCTGCATTTAATAAACATGAAAAATATGGAAATTTAACAATTAAATACTGAAGCAATATTCAAAAACTTAAGCAATAGATTCATCATTGTTTAGACATCCTTTCATAATAATCTTATTGTTATTCATCTATGACAACAAATCAGAAATTTCCAGAATGTAAACTTAGTATAAAATTAAAAAAATATGTCATCTAAGCATGTACTCAAAATTCAAGAATTTAAAGTGTTGTTGTGATTATTTTTAAGCAAAGACAGCAATAAAATAACTCTTAAAACTCATATCTGTACTTTAAAAATGTTCAGAGAATAATATAGAATGTTAGATATGAGATTTAATGCATTAGGCCATTGTAAACATGAATTTCCATACTCTGATTTTTGAAAAAAAATAAATTCCAAAACTACTTTATTTAATCCGAGTGACCTTTAAACCCATTAAAAATTCATAAAAACCTATAATATGTGCCCAAAAATATATTTTACAAAGTTTAAACTAGAAAAACCCTTTAGAATGTGAGATTTTCAGGTTTTTTGGTTGCTGGAAATTCGCAGAAAGTTGCAGAAAACAGAAAATGACCCTGTAGGAAATCTAGAAAATTAACTTAAAAATAAAAGAAAAATTAAAAAAAAATATCTTAAATTTCTAAAATATCAACAAAAATAAAAATATTTTTTTCTATTTATTTCTTGTTTTTTAGAAATTTATAGATTAATTTCTCTAAAAAATTTATCTACTCTATACAATGGTTTTAAAAATCAGCCAAACCGGTTTCGGTTTTGGCCGATTTAGCAGTTTGATAGATAAACGATCAGACTCGGTGCTCAAATTGGTTCGGTAGATCGATTCAATACCGAACTGGCTGAATTGGACACTGAATCGACCGGTTCAGTACTGAACCGGTCGAAACAGCCAATATACGTAAAGTTTCGTCCAGTTTTGCTGACAAGTTGAATTGGCATTGTGGGGACCCACAAAAACAACAGTTTTGGTTTGGCTTTTTCCTAAGGCCCTAACCTAACCCAACCCTAGACTTAAACATGTGTATTGACCCCCCCCCCCACTTTTTCATTTACTATTCATCATTGTGGAGACTTGGAAAGCTACATGAAGTTTGAATCGTTACTGTTGAGCTAAAGATCATGTGCATAGCCGTGAATCGTGACTATTGAACAGTGTTGAGTGGAGTGAACTGTGCAGCTTCCAGCTTGTGGACAATGGGAGAGCCCCAGCTGAGGAACCAAGTCGTGGCTAGCCTATGACAGTGAGACAGCCGTTGACGGTGGGACTCAAGACTGGGGATAGTGGATTGTTGAGACTGTCAACTAGTGAGTGCCGAGTGCAGTGGACTGTGCATTGTGAACTCGTGCAGCTAGTGTGCAGTTGCATTGTGACTGTGTGGACTCTGGAGCTAGTGTGCAGTTGCATTGTGTGACTGTGTGGACTCTAGACCTAGTGTGCAGTCTGCGAATCAGCTAGTGTGCATTGTGCACTGTGACTATTGTAACTTAGAGTCTGAGGCTTCCTTATAGGAGGTAAACTACTAAATAGTAAACACTTAAGTTTAAAACTTTAAACAGTTAGCTTGCCATTTTAATTTTTAACTGAGTTAGCTTGCCATTTTAAGTTTTAACTAAGTTAGCTTGCCATTTTAAGTTTTTAACAATTAACTGTAAGTCTATACTATCTTGTCATTTTAATCTTTTTCTCATTATAATTTATATTTGGTTGAATTTTTGTTTTTTTTCTTTGCATGTTTAACAAATCAACAGTCAACTTCAAGTTCAGATCTGCATTCTACACTCATAGAGTACATGTACCTAAGCAGCGGGGAAGCGCTCTAGCCTTCTCCGCTTCGCTCCCAAATCACGATCCCCGAGGAAGTGATGAGGAATCGATCCCAGGATTGTGATGCCGAAGGAAGCGATGAGGAATCAATCCAGGGATCGCGATTCCTCTTCGCTTCCTTTCGGGATCGATTTCTAAATTCGTGATTCCGTAAAAAAAAAAGATCCCTGGTTTATGCGGAATCGCTGAGGGAGCAATGAGGTATCGACACTCCCAGAGAGATCCCTCAGCGATCCCGAACCATAAAAAACGATCCTGAAAACGCTCCCTGAGCGATTCCGCAAGCTAGGCGGACTTGATTCCGATTTTTCTCAAATTTGTGAAAAAATACTTGTTTTTTAGTGATTGGCTAGGGTTCATTTAGGCAATATAAACACTACTGGACTCCATTTGGACTCATTCTATTCCTCATTTCATTGATTTCACTTCTCTTGCTAGGGCTTTGAGTGGGTTTGCTAGTTGTTTGAGAGCAAATTTGTGGGAGCTTGGAAGGGAGAATGAAGGGGAGATTGAAGGCTTCTATTTGTGAGAGCTTGAAAGGGAGATTGAAGGCTTCTATTTGTGAGAGCTTGAAAGGGAGATTGAAGGCTTCCATAGAGACATTCAACCACCATTGAAGAGCTAAAAAGGTAGGCTCTAAAAACCCAATCTTTGTTTATTTTTGAAAAAAATATTTCACTATGTTAAAATTTTAAATCTTGAATGTTTGTTTTTCCTACTCTTTCCCATTTATTCTTCTCCATCATTCTATTGTAGGCAAGAAGTGATTCTCATATTGAGTCAAGAATCACGATGGGTATGTGGTTTTTGTTTTTGGTTCCACTTATTCTCGTGATGATGGTGTTGGGAAATAGATTTAGTGGTGGCGATGATGAGGAGAAAGAGATAGGGAGTGGCACATACCATGGAGAGGAGGAGGAAGAGGAAGAGGATGATAATGATGATGAGATTGACACTAATCAGGGGCGAAAACAAAAAGACACAACACCTTTGTGGAAGTATGTGACAAGGCTTAGGGGAGGGAGAGGGGGTGGAACCACAAAGTTTATATGTCCCCATTGTAATAAAACTTACACAGGTTCATATACCCGTGTGAGAAAGCATTTGTTTGGGATCATGCCATGCGATCAAGTTAAGGCTACTAGAGTCAAAACCTGTGGCAAAGTGTCAGCTAAAGAGAGAAACAAATACAAGATGGAAGAAGAGGTCGCTCAAAACAATTCCAAGAGATCAAGGGTTGAATCTAAATCCTCACAAAGAATGTTTGGCAGTGGATCTTGTTGAGATATTGTAACTTCAAAGAATTTTATATTTGTACTTTATTATTCCGGAGATGTTTCATTCCTCCGTGAAGATCTTATTGTATATCCGGAGATGTTTATTCCTCCGTCGGAATGTGGTAACTCGGGTTATTAGACTTCCCCAGTGAGGGTCGGCCCCTGTATGTGTTATGTGGGTCAAAGGGTTATTAGACCACCCTAGAGGGGTCGGCCCAGTCATTTGTAGTGGGGTATTTAACCCATTGGTTAAATACGAGCCTACGTGTACTTGTGTAAAAGATATGTCAGAGTAGTGTATAAATAGAGGAGGTGTGTTCCTCATTTGACACACTCACACACTTGAGAGAGGCGCACTTGTGGAGGAGAGGTCTGCTATGGTGGAGGAGGAGATCATGTCTTTGGTTTGCATCTTTGTATATTGCTGGTCATCTATATTGAGGAAGCTTTACTGGGTTTTCTACCCCATGAGGGTTTCCCAGGATAAATCTGTGTCTCTTGTGTTTATGCTATGCTTGTTGTTTCTTCAGTGATCCTGTATATGCTATTATTGTGAAATGGAATGTAATGCTGCTATTTTCTGTCTTAGCATTTTAAATCTTAACATGGTATGAGAGCTAACCTGAAGGAAGGCAAGGTATGGCACTTACGACACTTGCTTTACTTACGACAATTTGAAGGTTAGGGTTTTACATAGCAAAAACCAGTCATCGTGGAACTTTCGCTATAAATCCATTTCTGCGAATTTTCAGGGTCTGAAAAGTTTACAGGTCGAAGATAACATCCCCAGGTACCTTGTATAAAAAGGGCACCCTCAGATTCGTTGTACTTTATGAGTTATGATCAGTACAAGTTAGGGTTTCTGCCTCTTCCAGATCTCAGTCAAAATCAGGTAACCTTGGAAAAAAGGTCATAACTTGGGCTAGGAAGCTCCAAATGAAATTTCGTAAAAAGTGACAGGTAGTACACAGACTGTACTATCTCAGAAAACGTTTTAAGAGGCCGAAGGTGAACTAGTGACACGTGGCACGCCGTACAAGTTCACTCTCCTGTTTTATCCCATAAACAGGTCATGTTGCGACAATTGGCATAACTCTCTCTCAGAGAGCCCAATTGAGGTCATACCTGTCAGGATAGAAATATAACAGGGCGAGATATCTCAGGAAAAGTTTTCAGAGGCCGAAGTTCAAAAAGTGACACGTGGCATGCCGTACAAGTTCGCTCTCTTGTTTTATCCCATAAACAGGTCACGTTGCGACACTTGGCATAACTCTCTCTTAGAAAATACAATTGAGGTCAGACCTGTCAGGATGGAAAGATGACAGGTCAGGCTACTGCAAAAAAAGTTTTCAGACCCTGTGGAGCAAAAAAATTTCAGAGTTATAGCAGAAACAATCAGGTGCATATTTCTGTCAAAACAGAATTATTTTTGGAGCACCTTTATTCATGGCTTCCGGAATTTAGGGTTTCGGAGAAAGTTAGAATTTTTGGAATCAGAGTCCACGGATGAATGCTACCCAGGAAAATTGAAATTTAGAGACCAAGATCGAATTTTTTGGTTGGGTAGAAGACCGGGCTTGATCAAACCCTAGTTCGGGATTTTGATCAGAAAGATGGAAAATTAGGGCTTCAGCAAAAGTTGGAATTTTTGAAGTCTGTAACCATGGCTGGAAGCTCCTCAGAAAAATAAGAGTTTAGAGCCTTGGATCGAACCTTTTGATTGGACAGAAGCGTGGGCTTCATCAAACCCTAGTTCGGGTTCCTGTCCAGAAGATCCAGAAGTTTCGAAGGCAATTTTGAGGGGTCAAATTTTGGAGATTTCAAAAGTGAAGTATGCTAGTTTGATCAGCTCAGCAAGACACATCCTTCCATCCATTCGGAAGCATGAAAGTCAAAGATTGAATTTTTAGGGTTTCTCTAGCAAGCCCTAATCAAGCTCCAAATCAAGTTTCAGGGGTAGTTGAGGCTAAGGCCTTACATAAGAAGACTACAAGAAGTCTCGACAGGTATGACTTAAGGAGGTTCAGGTATGTCTTAAAATTTGATTCTTGATTAAGTTCATAATGTGTTTGTCTTCATGTTATTTATTAGTACAATCTTGACTAATGTTAGAATTGTCTTATCACCCTAGTAACAATATGAATGCATGTGAATGATCGAAGACATTCATTGATTAGGGCTATATGATTGTACTAATGCATTATGGTGTTGTATGAGGTTGATGTCGTTTGCTAACAAGATACAGGTACATCACAAAAGACAAATCAAGCTCCTTAAAACATGACAACATGAAGACAAAGACTCATCCATAATCTTTGTTCTACTTACGAGGTATGTATGACTTTGTTATATTATGCTTAACCTATGAGACATGCAGGTTCTAGCTCAGGATCTCTAAATCATTGAATAGATTGTTTAGGTATGTTGTACATAACTAAGCAGGTATACTAATCCAGGTTTGTTTTCCTATGACAAGTTAGAATCTTACCTTAGGATCCCTTATATAAGCATACTTGGTATGATTGGTTATGCTTATTCATAAAGTTAGTAATCAAGGGTTTATGCATATTATGTCTCTTATCTTGATGATCTAATTAACCAGAAGAGTACTGTGATCAAACAAGAATATGCAGAAGTAAAAGAAGACTTCCTTGAAACCTTGAATATTATCTATAATCATGACTATACATTTTCAAAGATTATTTAGAACTAGAATGTTTTGATAATATTGAGAATATACTAATGAATGTATGTCTGTGTATGAGATCATGAGGATGACACTAGTGCACACTTGAGCATGCACAGTGGTACAGAATGAATAGAAGTTCAAAAAACATATAGAAGATCAAGCGGGAGGCAACCACACAAACATAAAAGATAAGTATTTGAGTTGTTATTTGAAATAGTAAATGATATTGCTTGTATGCATATTTGTATTCCTAGAATATATCATGCTGAGTGTAAACATTCATAGAGCATTGAACAGTATACTACTAATATGCATATGATTGGTAAGTTGGACAAACATTCCATTGTTGCTTGTCTAGAATGAAACCTCTTTGCTGACATGCTGAGAGCTGTGCACACTCTCAATAGTATGTTCTGGTAGAGATGGAAGGCATCTAGATAGCCACTGTATGCATACAGGATATGGGAAAGTGTTGTGCCAAAGTATTGGTCAAAATAGTTACATAACTATGTAAATGATATCTGTATGCATAATAGGTTATCATGTCAATATGATTTGATGATTATGAAGTATTACTAATCATGTACTTAATTTTGATTTGTAAGAAAGATCATGATGAATGATGAACATTGAACAAGCAATGGATGTTCAAACAAAAGGATTTACAAATCAAACACACTATAGAAGGCTTGTGGCTAGAAAATTCTCTTAGAAAGAGGAAGAGAATCATGATAAGATGTTTGCTCCAAGTGGCTAGATAAGACCATTCTCTTAATGGTGTAATTAAAGAAGAAGTATGAATCAGGTTCTGTATGGGTACCCAGGATCGATAATCAATTGATGAGCTTAATGATCACCATGGGTGATGAGGATCTCAACCTTTGCTACAAGGTTGAATATTGTTTCTATACACAAACGATATGGTGCAGAAAGGAACCAAAAGTTCGAATTTGTAACAATGTACTAACCAAACCTCTACCGATCCGATGTACTAACCAAACCTCTACCTCAAGTAAAGTTTTCTGAGACAAACTTAATATAGTTCAGAAGGACCCTCCTCGAAAGGGGGAGTGATGTGATAACTCATGATGAGATTGCCTGCATCGACAGTGAGGTCGATGATGAGGATACCTATATTAGTGATGTCGACAGAGAGGTTGGTGGATGGTCCTTAGATAGGGTCTAAGGTGACAAGAGGATTGCATCATCCTTGAACATATATTCTAAAAGAGGCCGTAGACATGATGTCTCCGAAAATGAAGTCCTTGGTGGACATATAGGATTGCATCATCCTAAAGAGAGCCGTAGATGTATGTCTTCGAGAATGAAGTCCTTGGTGGACTTGAGGGGATTGGATCATCCCTGGACTTTAGTCCTAAAGAGAGCCGTAGACGTATGTCTTCGAGAATGAAGTACTTGGTGGACTTGAGGGGATTGGATCATCCCTGGACTTCAGTCCTAAAGAAGAGCCGTAGACGTATGTCTTCGAGAATGAAGTTCTTGGTGAACATGTGAGGGGATTGGATCATCCCTGGACTTCAGTCCTAAAGAAGAGTCGTAGACGTATGTCTTCGAGAATGAAGTTTTTGGTGAACATGTGAGGGGATTGGATCATCCCTGGAATTCAGTCCTAAAGAAGAGCCATAGACGTATGTCTTCGAAAATGAAGTTCTTGATGAACATGTGAAGGGATTGGATCATTCCTGGACTTCAGTCCTAAAGAAGAGCCGTAGACGTATGTCTTCGAAAATGAAGTTCTTGGTGAACATGTGAAGGGATTGGATCATTCCTGGACTTCAATCCTAAAGAAGAGCCATAGACGTAAGTCTTCGAGAATGAAGTCCTTGGTGGACGGTGAGGGATTAAGTCATCCTTGGACATAGGTCCTAAATGTACGATTGAGGATTAAGTCATCCTTGGACATAGGTCCTAAATGCACGGTTGAGGATTAAGTCATCCTTGGACATAGGTCCTAAATGCACGGTTGAGGATTAAGTCATCCTTGGACGTGGTCCTAAATGTACGGTTGAGGATTAAGTCATCCTTGGACGTGGTCCTAAATGTACGGTGGAGGATTAAGTCATCCTTGGACGTGGTCCTAAATGTACGGTTGAGGATTAAGTCATCCTTGGACGTGGTCCTAAATGTACGGTTGAGGATTAAGTCATCCTTAGACGTAGGTCCTAAATGTACGGTTGAGGATTAAGTCATCCTTGGATGTAGGTCCTAAATGCACGGTTGAGGATTAAGTCATCCTTGGACGTGGTCCTAAATGTACGGTTGAGGATTAAGTCATCCTTGGACGTAGGTCCTAAATGTACGGTTGAGGATTGAGTCATCCTTGGACGTGGTCCTAAATGTACGGTTGTGGATTAAATCATCCTTGGACAGTAAATCCAGTAATTCCGAAAGGAAGGATAGTCCTAAATGAATTGAGTGGATTAAATCATCCTTGGACAGTAAATCCAGTAATTCCGAAAGGAAGGATAGTCCTAAATGAATTGAGTGGATTAAATCATCCTTGGACAGTAAATCCAGTAATTCCGAAAGGAAGGATAGTCCTAAATGAGATTGAGTGGACTAATCATCCTATAAATAGATTGGGATTGCCTCGTCCCTAGACATGGTGAGATGTCTTAAAGTGATAAGGACTAATCATCCTGTAAATAGATTGGGATTGCCTCGTCCCTAGACATGGTGAGGTGTCTTAAAGTGATAAGGATTGATCATCCTGTAAGTTGATCTGGATTGCAACATCCATAGGCATGAGAGTTGTCTTAAACTGAGAGGGACTGATCATCCCGTAAGCAGATCAGGATTGTATCATCCTTGGACCTATGTCCTAAAGTGAGAGGGATTGATCATCCCGTAATTGGATCTTGTGTGTTGCAGGGTATGCTGCTATTGTGTATACTTGTATTGATGAGGATACTTGTATTGATGATATGTATACTTGTATTGATGATATGTGTACTTGTATTGATGAGGATACTTGTATTGATGATGTGTATACTTGTATTGATGATGTGTATACTTGTATTGATGAGGATACTTGTATTAATGATATTTATACTTGTATTGATGATGTTGTTGATCGTGATGATCTAGATGACGATGTTGTTGATCGTGATGATCTAGATGACGATGCTGCTGATCGTGATGATCTAGATGACGATGCTACTGATCGTGATGATCTAGATGACGATGCTGCTGATTGTGTGATGACGATGCTGATGATCATGTGATGACGATGCTGATGATCGTGGTATGATGATGATGATGATCGTATGATGACGATGCTGATGATCGTGATGTTGATGACGATGCTGATGATCGTGTGATGACGATGCTGATGATCGTGATATGATGATGCTGATGATCGTGGTATGACGATGATGATGATTGTGTGATGACGATGCTGATGATCGTGATGCTGATGACGATGCTGATGATCATGTGATGATGATGCTGATGATCGTGAGATGATGATGCTGATGATCGTGAGGATCCAGATGTTGATGTTGCTGTAGTTGTTCGAGTGTTGCAGAAGATAAAGACTCAGTACTGAAGATGTTGATGTTCCAGTATTGAAGATGTTCCAGTAACTGCTTGAGTTACTGATGATGTTGAGAAAGCTTCCAATGATTTATAGATGTATCATGTATGATGTTGATGAATCCTTGCTCGTGCAGATGTTGTTATAATATCCTTCTCGTTAAGGGGGAGTGTTGAGATATTGTAACTTCAAAGAATATTATATTTGTACTTTATTATTCCGGAGATGTTTCATTCCTCCGTGAAGATCTTATTGTATATCCGGAGATGTTTATTCCTCCGTCGGAATGTGGTAACTCGGGTTATTAGACTTCCCCAGTGGGGGTCGGCCCCTGTATGTGTTATGTGGGTCGGCCCCTTTATCTTCACAACGCCCAGCAACCCGTGGGGGCCATTCATTTTCTTCTCATGTTACACGTTCATTTCCAGCAGCTCCTATTCCACCTAGACCACGAGAAAAAAAATTGAAGTTTCGCGTGGCAAGAGGAAGGCTTAGTAGATAGTATCATAGTACTTTTTATTTCATGTTTATTATGGCCTATTTTGTAAACATTATGGCCTACTTTGAACTTTGAAAGTTTGACCCTTGAATATTGAAAGTTGAACCTACCTTTCAAGTTTGAACTTTAAATTTTTTATTGCATCTTACAACTCTTTGGTATTGAATATGATATTATGATGCTTTGTTTCATTTCACGGTTGATGTTATCTGTTAGAGTTTGTTGATGGCAAATATTATATGTTGAAATTTGAAGGTTGATGTTGTTGATGATTGATCATTTGATGACAATGTTATAAGTTATTGGTCCTAGATGATTGATGTTATATGTGTATTAAATGGTTATATCTATGTTTTCTTGTTTTCAATAGCTAATTTGGCATAATACATGTTTTTCTTAATATATATCCATCAATATATATTAAAATATGTATTATATAAAAAATGCTCCCAAAACGGAAGCTTTTGAAAATTTCACTTTTCGCTCCCGCTCCTGCTCCCAATAGCATAGACATGTACAATGGCCCCAAAAGCAAAAGATATTACATGGATCCATGCAGATGTTGTTGATGAGGAGATGTATTGCAAGTAATGCAAGAAAATAATTGGGGGGGGGGGGGTATTTTTAGGCTTAAACATCACTTGGTTGCTATCAAAGGCCAAGTTAAGGCATGCGAAGCTCCATTAGATATGACT
The DNA here is from genome assembly GCA_027924585.1 of Larix kaempferi. Lineage (NCBI taxonomy): Eukaryota > Viridiplantae > Streptophyta > Pinopsida > Pinales > Pinaceae > Larix > Larix kaempferi. The sequence continues at coordinate 11,850,224 of BSBM01000643.1, forward strand.
GGGCATATTAGGGCTGATTTGCAAGAACAGTTTCAGAAGTTTGAAGAGGGTAATGCTAAGCAAAAAGAGAGAGAGGAAGAAATAGGGAGAAGAGGAGGCTTGTGGAAATGATGGGTGGGACCTATGCTCCTATTTTTTCAGATGAAGGATCTTCATCTATATCCCTTCTACCACTCTTAGGGATCCTTTTCAATATGTTTCACCATCTGAATCTACAAAAGATACACAAAATAAGGGCAAAAAAAAGAGTAACATTCAAAGCTATTTCATACCTCCCAACACCTTTGCTAGTGCCAATGCATCTCAGTTGAATCCAACACAAGTTTAGCCCATCTTAGACGCCCGCTGGAAGAAGCAGTACAAAGAAGTTGCCTATGAGTACATATAGCTAGATGGTGGTATCTTGTTGATCTCCCCTTCAATGCTACTTGCTCTTCTTATTGCTAACCTATGTGGGATGTTGTTATAGCTATTGGTAAAGGATTTAAAGGCCCTAATATGCATGACTTGAGGGGATCTCTTTTGCAAAAAGAGATAATGTCCATAGATAAATACCTGAAGGAATTCAAACAATCATGGGTCAAAATAGGATGCACTATCATGTTAGATGGATGGACCGATACAAATAATCGTACCATCATAAACTTCCTTGTCTCTTTCCCACAGAGAACCATGTTTTTTAGATCATGCGATGCATCTGATAAGGTGAAAGATGCAAATATGTTATTTCATCTTTTGGATGAGGTTGTTGAGGAGGTGGTGCAAACTAATGTTGTGCAAGTCATCATAGATAATGCCTCTAACTATGTTCTTGCTGGTAAGATGTTAGACAAAAAACATAAAACCATATTTTGGACTCCATGTGCGGCACATTTCATAGACCTCATGCTTGAGGACATAAGCAAATAGGATTGGATCAAGGACACTATAGAGCATGCTAAGAGCATCACCAAGTACATCTACAATCGTGGTTGGGTATTGAGCTTGATGAGGAGACACACACAGGGTAGGGAGCATTTTAGGCCTACAATTACTAGATTTGCAACTCACTTCCTCACGTTGCAATCTCTCCTTTCCCAAGCGCAAATCTTGGAGAAAATGTTTTCAAGTGATGAATGGAATTCATCTCAATGGGCCCAAAAACAAGATGGAAAATACACCAAGAAGAGAATTAAAATCTCTTCATTTGGAAAAAAGCATTAGAGGTTGTGGCAATTACTGAGCCACTTGTTAAGGTGTTGCAATTGGTGGATGGGGAAAAATTGACCATGGGCTACATTTATGAGGCTATGGAACAGGAAAAGGAGCAGATAAGGGTATCATACAAGGATAGAGTGGGTAAGTATGGGCCTATATGGGATATCATTGATAGGAAATGGAACAACCAACTCCATCGCCCTATACATGTAGTTGGGTATTTCCTGAACCCAAGGTATCATTATAGAGATTAGTTTGATCAAGATTTGAGTGGGGAGGTGAATGATGGATTGTATTATTTCCTTGAGTGCAAGGTTCCAAGTGACGCGAACCAATTGGAGATACACGGGCATATCACCTCTTTCAGCGCTACCATAGGTACCTTTGGAAAAAATGTGGCCAAGATTGCAAGAGATGTGGACCAACCAGGTAAACAATTCCATTGTTTTACTAAATTATGTTGTTTAACTTTAAAGTTTAAACTTTAAATTATAAATACCTCAATTCTTAGCCAAATTCACAATCTAATTTGTTGAATTAACTGTCTTGACTCTCTACATTTGCAGCACAATGGTGGAAGGCATTTGGTGGCCAATGTAAACAATTCAAAAGTTTGCAATTCAGGTCCTATGTCAAACTTGCAGTGCTTCTGTATGTGAGCGCAATTGGTCTTTGTTTGAGTGGATTCACATGAAGAAGAGAAATCGTTTAGAGCAGAAACAGTTAAATGATCTAGTCTTCATGTAGTACAACCTTCGAATCAGATGCAATCAATTGATGAACAAAGTCCTTGATATGGATCCCATTGAGTTGGATGATATAGATCCAAACTCAGATTGGGTAGTGGAGACCCAAGTACGAGAGTTTGATGATGATCTCGATATTGAGTTGGAGGACTTGTTGGAGGTTTCGTGGATGCAGATCATCTATTGTTGATGCCATCAGTCCATACAAGTGTAGATCCCAAGAATACAAACATGGCAGGCACTAGTTGACCAAGACCTCATACTCATAGGAGACGATGATGTAGGCATTCATCCAGTACTACCTACTATAGTAGCAGATGACCTTGATCCTAAGGAGCTCGAGCCTGAGCCAGATGATGATGCCTTTGCTAGTCTTTTTGGTTCTTCTTCTTCTAGTTCTAGTTCTACTTCTAGTAGTGGTGATGAGTTTGATCATTGATGATGTATGACATTTGACTATGTAGTCAGTAGTAGTCACTATTATGTAGTTGACTATGTATCATGTTGTTTTTTGGACTCTACGGGCCATATAGCCTATAGGCCTCATGGATTATGTATTTTGTTTCAATTCCAATCTCCTAGATATGTATTGCACAGTACACTTTGTGCCATTTTGATATATTGACTCTTATATGGTATATACATGAGAAAAATTTGGATATTTTGTCTCTAATGCTTTGGGATCATGGATTAGAATCTTGAAAATGTTGTTTTTCTTTCAAAATTAAATATTTTATGTATTTCTTAGTAAACTGATTCATTATATTCCAAGCGATCGGTTTAATACTAATTCATTACCGATTCAAAGTTGACCCTCAATCGATTCCAAGTCTGATTCCAATTTTTAAAACTATGCTCTATGTTACGATGGTACTAGTACCAATGCACCTGCAGAGGTGCCCCAGGGAGAGGGGGTCATTTTTCTCACTAGGAGGGGTGTTTAGACAACTTTTTCTGGGTAGGAGTTATGACCAGACCCTCTGGTTTCTCCCTTGGGAGTACTATGGCTTAGTGGCATTGTTGACTGCCTCATGAAAGGGCTTGAAGCCCTAAGGTTGGTGTCCGGGGCTTCTAGGGGAGGATCACTGGGTCACGTGACCCTGACCCTGATTTAGCATTTTGGTGACGGTTCTTTTAGCACTAAGGAATCTCATTATCCTCCAGGTCACCTCCAGCACCCTCCTGACCCTCCATTTCACCAGTGTCCTCTCTCTAGGGTTTCCTTCTGATGATGACATCATCCTTGGAGCCAGGCTGCGATGCTTGATTAGGGGGGGAGTTGAGGGATTTTAACTTCTATTGGGGTTAGTTGGGGCATGACGACCACCCCTCCGCAGTCTGGCCTTCGGAACAGGATGACATGCTGATTTTTAGCGATATTAGTGATGTGTGGGTAAAGACTGGGGAAAATACCCCAAATTACCCACAGTTTTGATTATTTTATATTATTATTGCTTTAATTTTAAGTTGACATTTATAATTTCAAATTGACATTTTAAAAAGGCATGTCGATCTGGATTTTATTTATTTTTGTAATAGTGAGTGTGAAAAGGTATAAATAAATTTTCCTCACTTCATTTTTACATATCAACTTATGGGAGAAAACTCAATTTTCTGATTTGCACCCTTCTTGGGATCATGGAGTGACGCGCACCTCTTGTGGATGGATATGATTGCTAGTTTGGGGATAAATATTTGAAGTCTTTGATCTTGTTTCTTTTCTAAGGTGATGCTAAGAGTTGTTTGATTAACACATGCACAAGGAGGTATCCAAGTCTTTTCTCTTGATATTTCTTTGTTAAATGTTGGATGTGTGCTTGTCTAAGGTTGAATGGTAGCCATTGATGTTGCATTTTTCCATAGCATGAGTCATTTTTATCCTCTAGTTACCCTAGCATTGTCAACTTGAGCTTTAGGCCTCCAAAGTTTGTCTTAGCTAGGGCATCATTAATCAACTCTTGTAGTTGTTAAGGAAGCCCTAGTTTTCCAAACTTGGCAAGTGCCATCTCAAGGGGAGGCTGTCCTCCTTAGTGCCTAGGGTTAGGGTGATTTTCTCTTCAAACCCTAGGTTGTTCTTCTACCTTTTTTTAACCTAATTTCTGAATTTGTATATTTTTTAAATATTATGTTAGCTTAGTTATTTTGTAATTTAAGTTTATTTTAGTTTGTAAAACTAAGTTAAAACCCCAAAACTAAAACCCTATTTTTTCTATACCTAACCCTAGCTGCAGTTGTTTGAAAACCCTACCGGCCACCTCTCTTATCCTCCCTTACCCTCTCTCTTCCATCCTACCTTCTCGCCCTTCTCTCCTCTATCCCTCTACACCCTCGGTCCTCCACTCTTCCTCCTCGCTTCCCTAGACCGCAACCCTTCTCCTCTCTATTGGCCGCCTCCCTTTCTCTTCGCTGCTACTCCCTCCCCCCCTTTATCTCCTCCAACCTTCCTTCCCTTTCTTCTCTTCTCCATCCCCCTCTCACCCTACGCCTTCTTCCTTTCTTCCACGACCTCCTTTTCTCCCTCTTATTCTTAGCTACTTCGCTGCCTCCTCTTCCTTCCTTCTCTCTTCTTTGCTATCCCCTTCATCCACTTTCCCATCTTTCTTCCCATTCCCTGCCTCTCTTCTTTCATTTTCTGCTCCTACAGGGCGTGCCCTAAATCTTTGCATACACATATAGTAAAAAGGTTAAAAAATCAGAGTTAGCAAGTAAGTTTTTGTGTCATGTGATAAAAAGAGTTCTGAAATACACTTAAACAGATCTGAAAAAAAAAAGCGATTTTACAGTCTGATTTTTATATGGATAAAAGTGGTTAAAGTCTGAATTTACTTATTTTGCATCTCGATGTTAAAGATTTGATATTAGAGGAAGTAGCTTACAACTGCCAGTAAGCCTGAAGTACTTTTCCTTGATCTGAATTTTGTATAGAGAATGTCTCAGATTTGTTTTTATGTGCATAAGCCTAACAAGGTTATGATCAGCCATCCTATCTTATGAATATCTTTAGAAGTCACGAAAGTGTTTTGACATTGATACTAGTTTATATGGTATTCATTAGTAAAAGTATTTTCTTGTGAAACTTTGGTACTTGGACAAGTTTCCTTACTCTTTTGGAGAGAAAGTCTTTGACTTATGTGATTTAATGTCCATTAAATTCTAATATAAGGTGTCATTGAATAGTCCTAACAAAAGTGATTACATCAATATATTTGCATGATAAACACTTCTAAGTTGATGAATTCTATCTATTGAATGATATTGAACACTGCCTTTTTATAATGGACATTGGACTTGTTTGCACTTAGTTGATGATACATACTTATATGACAAGTATTGGTGAATAATCTAAAGTTCTTACTTTTCATTGGTGGATGGTTGTGATCTCTTGAAGTGTTGTCATTGGCTAGAAATTGCTATAATACATGCTTAGGATCTTTTTGGTATAAGTGCATTGACATTTGGATAGGTGGTATTGGTGAATTAGAGCACAATTGGTTATTTCTTTTGATCATACAGATACCTTCTATTTGCACCTACTCACGCTAAGGATTTAATTAGTATGTTTTCTTCATTCTCAGATTGACTCCATTTAGGCACTGGTCTAACTAATAATTGCATAGAGGATATAGTCTTTTTGGTTGTATCAGTGTGATACAAAGTATCAAAAGGGTCCTTCCCCTTGGAGGTTCCGATGCTCCGAAGAAGTTAGAATCGTGATCGAGGTGACATTGGGTCACGTTTCTTATATTTGCTTACTGGGAAATAGCCCTGCTTGTTTTCCCGGTAACACTCTATACTGAGATCTAAAGAAATTTTTAGAAAATTAATGGTTGATAAATGAAAAAGGTGTTATTGTTTTGTAGCTACGTGAGGTATCCTCACTAGCTAAGTCGGACCATAAATAACAATAAACAATTAAAATGCTGCCAAGAAGACAAGTCGTCCCAGTTGAAGAAGTCAAGTGGGCCTTATTATCACATCCATAGTAGCCGGGCTACCATGATTGTAGAGCAGTTCATTCTATAGTTTTGAGCCAGGCCTTTACACAGTTTTGATGAGATCAGCCTATGATGAGCAGTATTATTTTGATCACTAACATATCAGAGCAACCCCAAATCAGACATGCAGTGAACCATATGCCAAGACTGAGCCTCATGACCTCATATTTGATGACTGAGGTGAACTTTTAGCCCATACAGAGCAGTGCAGTGCCTAGAGCTTCAACAATAGTGATTTCAATTGTTACAAATGGTCCAGGTAGCAGGTACAGGTATATGGCCCAACAGGTATATGGTGTGCATTGGTTTTGATTATCTTGCTCTTTTGGTCATTCTAGTAGTTGGACTTGGTATGTAGTGGTCATGATCTGGCAGTATTCATATATATGGAAATGGTTGTTATTGATTATATAAATGATCTTATTACTCAGAATTAGAAGCTCTTGTTTTATACTTGTTGGTTTTACCCTCTTAAGAGTGTGGACATGATCATTCCCACCTTTATGGCTTGCTAGCTTAGGCGTCACCTTCACTCTCCTCATCCATCTATTATCTCTCCCTTTATTGTTTTTACCCTGGCTTACACCTCATCCTGTGATATGGAGGACCTCCCCACTTTTGCCTCTATGTTGGATAGCATCCTTGTTAGTTTGTGTCTCGGCTCTGAGTTGGCAACAGAACTTACTCATTGGTGAGTTGGATTTGATACCTTGATCACTCTAGTCAGTTGCCCCGATGTTTGGTCTTGATTGTGAAGAACCCCATAGTTGCTTGAGTTGCGTTGGATAAAACTTGAAGCAATTTGTACTACCATCATTACATATGGAAAATATTGTTATATCTCTTGTGAAGCTCATGTAAATACTTTGAAATTGTGCTTCTCAGGACAATGAAATAGGGCTATGAAATTAAATGGAAACTGAATTGAAAAGCACCTTGGATGAAAGCTTGAGTAGTTGTGCTTCTAAGCACATGCAAAATATCAAAAAGGGTGATAAAGTCCTAAAAAGAAGTGGTTAAATATATGCCAAATCTAAAGACTGTTGGCTAGGAAATTTTAAATGTAATGATTAAATTCCTCACGGAGCCTACAGGTTGTGATGTGAGATGGAGTAAGGGATAGCTAATTCTAAGTGTCCCCTTGTAATGTTTCATTTTGGGTAAAACTAGAACAAAGGACATGAAGAGCATGTGGGCCCTAGCTCAAGAGCATGCATGCAAAATCCAGATGCATGCATGCATGCAAAAGTGAAATGCATGCAATCACCTAGGTATGCAAAAGTGAGGTGCATGCAATCATGCATACGGGAAAAAGGGAGATGCATGCATGTAACAAATGAGAGGCATGCAACTCAACAGAGAAATAGAAGAGAAAAGTGACTTAGGGATAGGGCATGAAATGTCAAGGCTATTAAAGAAAGATAAAGTGAGTTACTCAGATATATTGTTATTATTGATGATTGAGAATTGGTTTTGGGAGCTCTAAGAGCCATAGGGTTTTAGGGAACACTACCCTAGCCGACAAGTTTGGGTTCGATGTTGAAATGTATACATCCTAGCCAACTTCAAGAGGATAGATCATCCCGATCTATCACTGTGCTTCAAGATTGACAAAGATTTGAGTTCAGGGTTCGAGTTCCATACCAGCCGGTTGACTTATCCCAGCTGTGGTTCGATTTTGAGAAGATTGGGTAGTGAGGGCACACCCTTGGAAGTCTGAGTACAGGGAGAGAGCGTATTTATATCTTGTTGAGAGTAGCAAACACTTAATAAATAATTGGCAAATATTAAATCCTTCATTGCTGCAAATTGTTGTTGATATCCTTAATAAAGTTCCTGGTTGCAGCTAGGCGTGTTCTCCAATTCATGGTTAGTTACAAGAAGGATCTCTTGCAAGACTAGGGAACATCATGCTTGATAGTTGTGTACAAGAGGATGATGGAATATTGATGGTCGTGACACCTCCAGACCTCCAAGATCTAGATCTAAGTTCATATACACCAGGAAGAACCCACAGAGTTAATGTGCATCCTTAACAAGCAATGAATCTGGTAAAGGAAGTCATGGTCATCAGTTAGTGGAAAGATCCAGCTGAGAACAACGATCTCCCTTCAAAGGATTACGTGATTATTTGCAGAGGTTGTCAAGTAAGGGTGTATCCTTCCAATACTGAGGGAGCGATTTATATCATCTGCTGTAAGGATTTATTTGGCATTATGTGCACTAACTAGTATATGATAGCAGGTTCATGATTTAGAGGAGGCATGTTCATAGATTAAGTTATTGTGAGGGACGCCTCAACTATGAAGAGGGCAGATAATTATTGATGGTTGTGCAGCATTAAATAAGTCGTGGTTGTATTGAGGTAGCACCATTATCACATAGGAAACTAAGTTCCAAACACAAAGGCAGGGATCCATCACTTTGGAAACACTCTCCTATTATGAACAATGTCTCCATATGTTAGCAGCGATCTAATGTTTAAGGGATCGACCCATCCTTGAGGTATATGGTATTTTGGATTAAGGATTAATGCATGAGAGTAGTTGGATCCAAGAGGATCGTATTTCACTTCTCAAGTCTATATTCTCTCAAGCTGGTGTGATTCCTCTCTCCTAGAAGCCACCAACAACCCATCTTCTTCATTATTCAATAAAGTCTCTTTCATGGAGATATATCTACAAGTCTGCATATAATTTACGAGTGGCTACAAGTCCAACCATGCACCATTATTACTATATGAGATCAGCTATATTCCCATTCTGCTATATGGGTAATGTTGACTGATTTTAAGTTATTTCTAGCATCAATTTAGAATTAATATCTTTATAATTCTTTCATCGAGGTTCATACATCCTATACCATTTACGTTACGAGGGTAACTTCGCATGCAATTAACATCTGAGTAAACAAACTATCACTTTATAATACTGCCCAAGAAACAATAATCCAAGTGAATCAAAATAAAGGAAGGAAGACGAACAACCTAAAGAATCCAGTACTAGGATATTACAGTGGGACTTATATAGCAGGCAGACTTCCCACTTGGAATCTTACAGTGGTATCAGAGCATGTTCCTCTCCAATTGTGGTAGCATGCAGTTATAAACAGATAGGTGAATACAGAGAAGTGCCAATGGATAACAGTACATGCCAATTTTTGTAAAGTGCATGCTTGATGAGTACACATTTCTTTCCATCCAGTGAGATCATGGAGACTTTGAAAAGGTTCTTGGCTGAAAATTATGAGACCTTAGCAACAATTCGATACTTGCCTAGATATCATAAATATCTAGCCTTGGGGGATGAGGGATGTGTAGCATTACCCTTCGACGACTATTACTCCATCGAGTTTGGGAGCCGGCCCAAGGATTTGGATGAGGATCTCCTTAAAAGCATAGTTGGTGGAGAAGAGAAAGGTGATCATGACATATAGGTTGATGGCAAACTTGATATGGGGTTGACAATACCGGAGGAGGATAGTACACATGATGCAGTTATCAGATCATCCATCGTCGAGGATTCATCATCTCACCCTAGTAGTGATGCTTGTGAGGATCAAGGGGTGTTAGCACCTAGCTATGACATGGTTGCGATATGGAGTGATTTGAGTATACAAGATGAGCCTATGGTTACTAGATATTCCTTGAACAACACTCCGATGGCTCTTCATGAAACGTATATGCATATAGACAGGTTATGTGACGAGTTGGAGTTGATACACTCTTCATCATCTGCTGCAAGAGTAGTGACATTCATGATAGATGAGATACATGCAAATAAGCATGACTCAGAGAGGATTGACTCTATACATTCTAGACCTGATGGAGGTTATGATTCATCTCTGCTGGAGGGGCCATGGACATCTCCACTGGGAGTTGTGGATGTGTTGATGGAGACATTCTCTAGGTACCATATTATAATGACATAGATACACCCTATTCTTTTCAGGATGAGTATAGTATAGATGTGTGGGATCTTGGTTCAGATTACACTAGCAGAGTGAGCATGCATGAGGATATGGCAACACATAGGGTACAGGATAGTTGTGGCACATGAGAGCGAGAGTACCACTCATGGCTTGGGAGAACAGCTTCCGGTGATGACTTTGCAAGAGGAGCATGTGGAGTTCGGTATTCTGCAGGAGGAGCACTCAGAGCTATTGGTGACCGAGGAGATATCCAACATAGAGGATTTGGATATGCACACGTGGGATTGGCTCACTATGATTATCCTTGATTGGAAGTCCCGCCTTTTGGTGGAATATTCCAAGGACCGCTTCGCATGTGAGTTGATGGATGGGTGCATCCAGGATGACCAGTACAAGGTAGTGGACGACATCATCTACTACAGAGACACCATATACCTCACCTTTGGGTTTGCACTTAAGATCGAGATCCTGAGAACTACACATGAGACACCTTTAGAGAGACACCTCAGGGCTTGTCAGCAGATTAGAGAGAGATTCTCTTGGAAGAATCTCGAATATGATATGACGAGACACTGGAGGGAGAGTCTGATTTTCTAGTCGCATGATTCAGAGTAGGATTATCTAGTTAGACTAGGGAAGACCACCCTCATCTCCATACAGAGTAGAGAGGATGTGTCAGCACCTTGCAGCACAGGTTCATCAGAGATGTATGGTAGGATCGACATTTCATGAATGGTATTAGATTCGTTCACAGGGAGCACAACTGACAGAGTAGAAAGAGACATCATCTCCCATAGAGATTGTACCAGTGTCAACCCTGATGTGATGAACCTGCAATAAGTAATTAATGAAAACAGACGAAATAGCATAAATAAAAGAACTTAGAATCACTTTTATATTGATCGCAAGCCACTTCGAGGGGGCAACCTCCTTTGAGAAAGCTCAATACAAATAACTTCACGGTGCCTTCATTGGTCTCAACACCAACTTATATACTAATTCTAGGCACCAATACCATGTGTCAATACAAACTATGGGCCAATACAAAATATGGATCAACAATTACTACGGGATGACTTACAAAGCTTATGCGTCCAACACCAATAATACAAACTATGGATCAACAAATACTACGAGACGACTTACAAAGCATATGCATCCAACAACAATATACTAACAAAGTAAATAGAAGGGTTGACATGGGTTCCTAACATCCCCTCTCCCTTAGAAAAATCTTTGTCCTCAAAGCTTTAGATGTGGAAATTGATGCAGAATCTGAAGGAGTGGTTCGCCTGTAGCATCCTCGGGTTGCATTCCGTCCCACTGATGCCGAAGAAGGACCATATCAGCTGCATGAAAAGTGCGTGTAGAACGGTGCTGATTGGCTTGTTGTTTCAGTCGAATTCTTGCCATGTGAAGGTTGTCCTGCAGAATGAGAAGAATCTGAATGTGGTTTCGAAGAACCGAGTCAATTGCCTGAACTGGGGAGCTGCTAAGCATGTATGGAAGAAGAACTGGCGGTTCCTGTTCATAAAATGCTTCATATGGTGTCCTTTTAGATGTGGTATTGTACCACTGGAGTGCTTCTAGGAATTCCATAGAAATAGCTATCCAAATCTGTGTAGGGATGGGAAAGGGTTCGAGCAATCCGGAAAGGAGTGTCGTTTCAACCTTGTTGACCTGGCAAGTATCACACTCAACCACCATCTGGTGAATTTTCATTTTCAGTCCCTACCAAAAGAAGCTACATTGTTCTCGGTCATAGGTTTTGAAGAACCCAGAGTGCCCTGCCGATGAAGAAGCATGGAGTGCATAGAAGAGATAGCCCTGTTGAACAGATTGCAACCAATTTGGAACAAGCAGAGAAATAGTTGTAAGATAAACAAGGTCATCAAATTTGCGAGAAGGAGCATCTGCCACCATATTATCCTTACCCTTCTTGTAAGTGATCGCATAGTCATAACCCATGAGTTGGATAACCCATTGTCGGTGTGCTAGGGAGGAGACCCGTTGTTCTAGAAAATGTTCCAGACTCTAGAGATCAGTCTTGATGCATAAATAATTCCCTAATAGGGATGGTTTCCACTTCTGTAGTACATGCAAAATAGCCATCATTTCCTACAGAGATGTATATGCGGTTAAATGCTTACCGGAAAGGTCTCGTGAAGGCTGCAAGCCCACTGGTGCAACAAAGACACCTGCAGATCGATCCAAGGAAGTATTGGAGAGCATTGGTGGGTGCATCTGAATGGAATGGAGCTGAGCGATGACACCATGTGAATTCTTCTTAAGAATCTTTTCCAAGCGATGTGAACTGATGATGCAGAGAGACCATGGTTGTAAGCCCATAAATTTGTGTTGTGTCCCATTGACTGAAAACTGCATCCAAAGTTCAGCAAAATCCCATAAGATGGGGCCAAGTGTGCGTAACCATTGAATGCCCAAAACCACATCACATCCACCTAAGGACAAGGAAAACATGTCAGAGCGTAGGTTATAATATTCCATAAAGATACGAACATTGTGACACTTCCCCTTGCAAGGTAAGGTGCCCCCATTGGCAACCATGACTTCAAAGTTGGAGCAAGGATGGACAAAAAAATCATCCTGTTTGGCAATCATAGGGTCAATGAAGTTATGAGTGCTACCAGAATCAATGAGTATGGTAAGAGGGAGCTTCTTGAAGTATCCCCTGACCTGCATTGTTTGTGGGGTGGTGACGCTGGTTACAGCATGGAGAGAGATCTTGGGTGGGTCAACCTGAGATGGGGTGTCAACAGGCAGGTGTTGAATGTTGACCTGATCATCTACTATATCTAGAGCTTCTTCACCAAGTTCAAAGGAAGGCGGAGAATCCACACGCAAGAGATAGAGCTTTTGTTGAACACATCTATGTCCCTGAGTCAATTTCTCATCACAATTATAACAAAGCCCTTGTTCTCCGGCGTGCCTGCATCTCGGTTTCAGACAAATGCCTGATAGGAGTTGGTCGAGGAGCTGGCGGGATGGGAGGTCGTTGAGAACCCATATTTCGGAAGGGAACAAAAGTGGGTTTGGAGCGCTGTTGGGCTGCAATCTTGTCTTCTACCAACTTAGCCAAACCTAGGACTTCCATCATTGTGTTGGGACATAACATTTTAACCTCTGAGCGGATTTCATCCTTGAGACCACTAATAAAACAACTCCTGTAGAATTCATCAGACAATCCTTTTGTGTGATTGGCCAGTTTCTCAAATTCTGTCTGATACTCTCTCACTGTGCCAATTTGGTGAAGTTTAGTGAGTGCTCTTGTGAAGTCATCAAAAGCACTAGGACCAAATTGTGGCAAAAGGAGTTGGCAAAAATCTGTCCAGTTTGGCTCGGGATAAGCTTTGACGTACCAACGGTACCATTGAAGGGCTTCCTGTTCCAAATGAAAGGATGCAAGTGGAATTTTCTGGACATCAAAAGTATTATGCAGATTGAAATATTGTTCTGCTCGGTATATCCATCTAGTCGATTCAGTACCATTGAAGCGAGGAAAATCAAGCTTCGGCCCACGAAAATTGCTGGAAGAAGAGAACCCGGTGGCTACAAACGATTCTGGCTGTCGGTTATTGTTCATGGTTGAATGCTGAAGATGGAGGGTGAGAATTTTTTCATCCAGATCTTGGAGTTTGGTTTGGATGGCTGCAAGTGCTTCCTCCATGGTTTTTTCTCCTACGCGGATGACAACCATAACCAGGAGTTTCTTTTTTATATATTTTTTTTAGGGGAATGGATAAAAAAACACAAACAAAGACTATTTCAGTAAAGGAAAATCTAGATTTGGGACAAAATCGGAAGGGTAAGTGGGGTTTGACTAGGTTTTGGACACTGTCGAAAGGACAAGGAAGCAGAAAAGGAGGATTTCAGAAGCGGGGTGAAAGAATGAAAAAATTTCCCAGAGAGGGACAAAGAAGCATAATTAGGAAAGGAACTCTGTGGTAAAATTTGAAGGCAATCAGGTAAAAATTGAAGAAGTTATGACAAACCCAAAAAATAGACAAATGTGAGATTTCGGGTGTTGGGAAGTGGAATTTGGGATAGGGTTCTCAGGAATGGAAGATGCAGAATGGGATTACAGGGGTGTCAGAGAAGTTTCAAGGGAAACAGAGGTAAAACAAGGGAGATATGGCAAAAAAATAGTTTGTTTGTTTTTTTTTAGAAATGGATCGGCAACGACGTAGAAGTGATCAGTAGCAGTTTTGGATAGAGGAAATCTACGATGTATCAGCTGAAAATAGATATGGACCCCAGGTATGTGCGGCTTCTTATCGGTTCAAGGGATTCACTCGGCTACCAATGCTGTCTGACGGCTTGCATATTGGGGCAGTACCCCTTACTCCACGGCTCAAGTAAAATTGATAACCGCTTTGCCACAAACGACAGCTCTTGGTTTACCTCACGGGTGGGAACTAGTCAATCAGGTAGGGGTCATTGCCCTTTTCGCTGGCAGGTCCTCTCAATGGGCCAACTACTTTGGGGTTCCTGTGGTACTCCTCACAATGAGTTTTAGGGCTTATGCCCAAGTACTTCCCACAGTTAAGCGGATAGGGATTATTCCCAGATCTGAAGCTGCGATAGATGCGAAAAAAACAATTTGACAGAAATTTCACCCAGCGAGCCCAAGAAAGTGCTCTGATACCAGATGTGATGAACCTGCAATAAGTAATTAATGAAAATAGACGAAATAGCATAAATAACAGAACTCAGAATCACTTTTATTTTTATCGCAGGCCACTTCGAGGGGGCAACCTCCTTTGAGCAAGCTCAATACAAATAACTTCACGGTGCCTTCATTGGTCTCAACACCAACTTATATACTAAGTCTAGGTGTCAATACCATGGGTCAATACCATGTGTCAATACAAAGCATGGGCCAATATAAAATATGTATCAACAAATACTACGGGACGACTTACAAAGCATATGCATCCAACAACAATAATACAAACTATGGATCAACAAATACTACGGGACGACTTACAAAGCATATGCGTCCAACAACAATATACTAACAAAGCAAATAGAAGGGTTGACATGGGTTCCTAACACCTGAGTCCTTACTTAGGGATAGAGTCATGAGAGCTATGCATTATTTGCGTTAGGAAGGGCATTCTCAGTACTTGCATGAGTATGAGACATCGCAGTTGGAAAATTTACACCCCAAGGAGTTGCTTAGATCCCATGGATTACTTGAGTACCCTGATAGAATGGGGGTTAGCAGATGTATAGATGTAGTTAGGCTGGAGCTGATTAGATTAGTAGGAGCAAAGTCAGTTCTTAGTACTTGGTTTCTACCAGAGGATTACATTGAGACTCAGATGACTATCTACATGGTACGACAACAGTTCGTTAGAGTCGAGTTTGGTGGACCCCTCAGTTGGTGGTGGGATCCAAGCATTCATCTGCATGATGGATTGTTCCAGATAGTAGAGGTGATCAACAGAGATATGAGGGTGATCGATCCGCTATATTTAGAGGATGCTATTGGAAGAGAGGTTGAGACCTATTTATGGCAGAGAAGACCTTCCTTCCTCATATTCATAATCCAGTCAGACCGGAGATCCGATACAGATGATACAACCAGCCTTCATTTCCTAGTGTTCACTCTTGAGATGCTTAGGCTGGAATGCATAGAGTATTTATCTTTTTCAGGAATTTGTGCAGCTTAAGGTTGCTTGGTCCTTTAGAGGACAGTATGGGATCATGGTGACTTTACCATTTCCAGGTAGGAATGGGAAAGCATTTGGTTAGAGTACATCACAGGTTTGTCGAGGGTGTAGGCATGACATGATAGTTGGATGGTTATGAGCAGAGGGGCACAACATTAGCACAGTGGATTCTTCTTGGGGTTAGCCTGGGATACGGGAATTACAGTAGTGTACAGTACAACAACGGTTTGGAGTCTATATGTACTTTGCCACTCTCATACTGATTTGGGACCCTGAGATTATAGTGACTCGTAGTTCAGTGGTTACTAGAGATGAGAGGACCCTCATTTATTTTCCAGGTACGGGTGATGGAGACTTAGTCGATGTATTTTCTGAGGAGCTAGCCAAGTTCCCACTATGGTTGATTACTCTACTTATGAGATGCTTTCAAGATATCTCTTGTGATGGTACCTTGCATGACAGTACCTTGAGGAGGGAGTGTTACAGATTTCCTAGGATGATCTGGGACCCTGGGATCATCCTTGGATTTAGTGGTTCAGCTGGATGGATTGGGGAGTTGGATTGGTATTGCTTGAGGACAAGAAATCTTGGCAAGGGAGGACTGTAATGTTCCGTTTTGGGTAAAACTGGAATTAAAGGACATGCAAGTCAAGCCAGCCCTAGCTCAAGAGCATGCAAAGCAAGATACATGCAAGCATGAATGCATGCCGAAGTGAAATGCATGCAATCACCTGGATATGCAAAAGTGAGGTGCATGCAATCATGCATACAGGAAAAAGGGAGATGCATGCAAACATGCATGCATGCAACAAATGAGAGGCATGCAACTCAACAGAGAAATAGAAGAAAAAAGTGACTCAGGTATAGGGCATGCATTGCCAAGGCTATAAAAGAAAGATAAAGTGAGTTACTTAGATATATTGTTATTATTGATGATGGAGAATTGGTTTTGGGAGCTCTGAGAGCCATAGGGTTTTAGGGCACACTGCCCTAGCCGACAAGTTTGGGTTCAATGTTGAAATCTATACATCCTAGACAACTTCAAGAGGATAGATCACCCCGATCTGTTACTGTTCTTCAAGATTGACAGAGATTTGAGTTCAAGGTTCGAGTTCCATACATGTCGGTTGATTTATCCCAGCCGTGGTTCGATTTTGAGAAGATTGGGCAGTGAAGGCACACCCTTGGAAGTCTGAGTATAGGGAGAGAGTTTATTTATATCTTTCTAAGAGTAGCAAACACTTAATAAATAATTTGGAAAGATTACATCCTTCATTGTTGCAAATCGTTGTTGATATGCTTAATAAAGGTCCTAGTTGCAACTAGGCATGTTCTCCAATTGGTGGTCAGTTACAGGAAGGATCTCTTGCAATACTATGGCACATTACGCTTGATAGCTATGTACAAGAGAATGATGGAATATTGCTAGTCGTGACACCTCCAGGCTGCCAAGATCTAGATCTAAGTTCATATACACTAGGCAAAACCCTCAGAGTTAATGCGCATCCCTGACGAGTAGTGAATCTGGTAAAGGAAGTCGTGGTCATCAGTTAGTGGAAAGATCCAGCTGAGAACAACAATCTCCCTTTAAAGGATCACATGATTATTTGTAGAGGTTGTCGAGTAAGGGTGTATCCTTCCAATACTGAGGGAGTGATTTATATCATCTATTGCGTGGATTTATTTGGCATTATGTGCCCTAACTGGTATAAGATAGCAGGTTCATGATTTAGAGGATTGAGTTATTGTGAGGGACGCCTCAACTATGAAGAGGGTAGATAATTATTGATGGTTGTGCAACATTAAATAAGTCATGGTTGTATTGAGGTAGCACCATTCTCACACAGGAAACTAAGTTCCAAACACAAAGGCAGGGATCTATCACTTTGGCAGCACTCTTCTATTATGAACAATGTCTCCATATGTTAGCAGCGATCTAATTTTTAAGGGCTCGACCCATCCTTGAGGTATATGGTATTTTGGAGCAAGGATTAATGCATGAGAGTAGTTGGAGCAAAGAGGATCGTATTTCACTTCTCAAGTCTATACTCTCTCAAGCTGGCTTGATTCCTCTCTCCTAGCAACCACCAATAGCCCATCTTCTTCATTATTCAGTAAAGTCTCTTTAATGGAGATATATCTACAAGTATGCATATAATTTACGAGTGGCTACAAGTCCAACCGTGCACCATTATTACTGTATGAGATCAGCTATATTCCCATTCCGCTATATGGTTAATGTTGACTGATTTTAAGTTATTTCTAGCATCAGATTA
Source organism: Larix kaempferi (assembly GCA_027924585.1). Taxonomy (NCBI): domain Eukaryota; kingdom Viridiplantae; phylum Streptophyta; class Pinopsida; order Pinales; family Pinaceae; genus Larix; species Larix kaempferi. Next base: position 11,868,064 of record BSBM01000643.1, read on the forward strand.
GAATTAATATCTCTATAATTCTTTCACCGGGGTTCATACATCCTATACCATTTACTTTACAAGGGTAACTTCACATGCAATTAACATCTGAGTAAACAAACTGTCACTTTATAATACTGCCCAAGAAACAATAAGCCAAGTGAATCAAAATAAAGGAAAGAAGACAAACAACCTAAAGAATCCAGTACTAGGATATTACAGTGGGATTTATATAGCATGCGGACTTCCCACTTGGAATCTTACATCCCTAGAACCTCAAGTTATGGTTAGCCGAGCACCTAGTCCATGGCAGTTCTATAAAATATCCTGACAGAGTTGATGCAGCTTGGATGTGAGTTGTAGACATTTGCCAAGGTTGAATAAGCACCTCTCTGAACAACTTATTCCATTTGTGAGACACTACCATTCCCTGTGTGTTTATTATCCGACATATGCTTAAGTGTGTATTCCCTCTCCCTTATCCAAAGTATCATAGTGTTGATTCAGTCAAGTCATCCTTTTAACCTAGCCTTGCATTCTTCACCCTCACCCTTTGCTAGCAAAATGTTCATATCTACAGAATGAGTATATCCTTGAGGTTCTACTTTGAGTAAATGATTGTTTAAACTTTTATTTTGATATAATTATTTATTAAATTCCAGTGAAATGATGCCTAATACTTTTAGTATTGCTACTAGAATTGATTAAAAGAGCATGCCTTAACCATTTTCACTTGCAGTAGTAGGCTCTTCTAGCCTGGGTCATATTTTGATTAGTTGACCTGGTCAAACCTAGTTTGACTAAGTCAACCTTGGGATTCGTGATGAGTTGGACCTGTGATGCTATATAATGATGATTTATGGTCCTTTGATACACCTTTGATGAATCCATATAGTGGACACAGGTTTTAGATGATGGTTGATATATTTTTTTATGGTTATTATTTTGTCCAGACCATTATTTTACTATTGTCTGGGTATGACTGAGGCTACAGATGATCTTACAGGTTGCCACAGGGTGTATGAGTACTCCTCTCTAGTATATTTGGACCTTTTGAGTCCATTGGGACTCTCAGTTATCAGTTGTAGGCACTCCAAGTGATAATATGGTCATATTTCCACATTTTTCTAGTTTTGCCATGCAGAAATTGTTTGTCTAGCAGTAGCATTGAGCTAGCAAGTTTTCCTAGGGTGCTCCTGAGGAGATGGGGGGTCCAGGAACTTGATATTACCATATTACCCCCATCTCCATACATGTTGGTATAGTCATATTTTGTGCTTAGGCACCAGGCAGTGAGCTACAGACAGTTTGATGGTTTTTCAGGTGGAATAAAAATGTGATAAAAAGGTCATTAAGGAAATTGATTTGGGCTATTGAGGCAAGGTTTTGGCATGAGGTTTGTTGAGAGGTCATATATGACATATCCCACTCCTTCCAGATCAGCTTGCAACATTCAGTGGGGTCCACACACTCTCCGGGTTGTGATTTGATGTATTATTCTCTCATTGAGGGGGGGTACGATTTGGTTATTTGGTCACTTGGACATGTTATTTAGTCATATCTTATGTTATTGTGCCATGGGGTGATGCTAGTGAAGGATAATAAAACCTCCTATCTCCACCATGTGCTCCTAGTTCCATGTCCTAGTCACTTTATGTGGTATGCACTTGTCTTAGTCACTTTTATGTGGTGCGCATCCCCCTAGGGCCACTTTTAGTGAGTGCGCACGCTCTCTAGTGAGTTGATCCATGTTATATTGTTCTGGCTCATCATAGTCATTGATTAGATTTTATTTATCTTTTTATCTCAACCACTCGTTCATAAAGTGGTTAGGGGTTTGGTCTCTCTCCTCCTATTTAAGGAAGAGGCCCCCCTATTGTAAAGGCACCTTTGGTCTCTTGAACTCTTGGAATAAAATACTACTTTTGCAGATCTTCTTCTTTGGCTTTGATGGGTGTCTTGCAAGTTGAATATAAAATCTTTTCTCTGTGTTATCATTGTGGATCTCACTTGTCCAAACGTTTTCTCTGCAGGGAGGCCATGTGGTTGAAGAGGAGGACGATTTTAGGGGACACTATTGTGGGGAAACCCCATATCTTACAACTGGATCTACTTTTCTCTTAGGGAGTATCATTATTGTATCTCTGTGACATAGTTGATGCTTTTTGTTTCACCTTTTCATCCTTATAGTTGTTTTCATGCTAGATTGATTCACATATAGATCTTCTTTGGCAGGAAAGGGGCGCACTTGTCACCTTGAAGGGATAGCAATTTCACTTGGATAAGCTGGATCTCACTCTCAATTGCATCACTTGGGAAGGATTATCAATTTGCAAGGTAGTCGAAATATTTAGAGGTAAGATCTACAAGGTACGTATCTATTTTCATGCATTTTATCCATTGGTCACCTCAAACCCTCATATCTTAAAACCCTAGATTTTTAGATATGATAGATCTGGTGATTATTTGGGTTTAAAACATAAAACCCACTTCTAAATAAATTAAATAAAATCATAACTAAAATTTGGTTTCATTCCGACTCCATTTGGCCCTCGATCTAAGGCACTAGTCCTCTCTTGAGGGGGACGCACTTGTGGGTTTTATGCATATTTCCAGATCTATCTTGTGGGTTGTGCTACTTTTGCCTCAAAACATCAAATCTACCATTTAGCCAACCACCTAGTGCCATTTGTGCCTAAATTTCACCTCGTGGACCCCACTTTAACCAATTTCCTTAATTTAAGGGTGGGCCCCACTTGGGTTTTCTTAATTGGAATTAGTTCTATCTAGATCTACTCCATTAAACTCTTAAGTGGCATTTTCATTCCTTCGTTGAGCATTTTTCCTTCCATAAGCCTCCTCAACCAAGTCCTAACTATATGTGTCCACTTATAATCCCTAGATCTAGATCCATTCACTCTTGATCTTCTCCTATTTCACCTTCACATTTCCCTAGGAGGTCTAGAGTTGGTTCGCTAGACTTTATAGGTCAACTAGGATCTCCCCCTTGGTCTTGCTTAGGCTAGATCTAAAGTGAAGAGTGCCTCAATTAGCATGACAACCATTTGCATTGGGAATCATGGCATTTCTTGGGTCACCGCTTTAGTTGTCCAATGCCTCTACCATCCTGGATAGAATCACCTTTTGGGACAACTACAAGTTGCGTGATAATAGGCCCCAGCGAGAAAACTAGTATAAATAGAGGGCACGCCATCTTCATTTGACACACACACACAAATTCACTCAAGCAAGGAAGAAGTTTGCTCTACGTTGTTGAAGACTGATTTTTGGGGCTCTTTCTTTTGTATCACCTCTATTTGTGATCTCTCTTGATATAGATCACTTTCATATCTGATGTACTTGTAATTTGTACTGGATCTCCGAATCTGAAAGGGTTGTTGGGTTTTTTCAAAGTTTGGGTTTTACCAGGGTAAACTATTGTGTCTCTTGTGTTTCTATGGATAGTTATTTTGTGTAGTTAAAGTTGAAAGAGATGAAAATTACACTACTATATTATTAAAAATCTAACAGGTTATGGGCCCACCACGCTCCGTTGCGCAACTGTCAGAAACTAGGGCTTCTTGTTTCTAGGATTTCCAACCATTGATCCAGAAGAAAAGGAGGGCTACTCAACTCGCCTTAGGAAGGCACATCTTCCTCTGGAATCATAATTTCATTCAGAGAAAATTCAGTTATTGACCTAATTGCTTATGGAGCCAAGAACTAGGGTTTCCAGTTTGGGATTGTTCTGAGTCCTGACCATAGATCAAGAAGAAAAGGTCTATTCAACTAACCTTGGAAAGGTGCATTCATCCGTGGAAGCATTTTTCATAGAATCCAAATTTTAGTTTTTGACCCTCTTCTGCTAGGGTTTCTACACCAAATCTGTCAAAATGGTTGTTGGAATCAGAGTTGAAGATAGATTGGAGGGAGTTTCAAACTTCCCATCTTCGAAGAGTAGGATTCTCATGCTCCTAAATGAACATGATCTCAAGTATCATATACTCAGAGCTATTCTAGAGCGGAGGGAGTCCAAGACAAATCAAGACACAAGAAGAATGAAGCCATAGCCATGAGGATCTTGATGGTCTCGGTAAAAGATCATCTTGTACCTCTTATTGCAAGCCAAGACACTGCCAAGAAGATGTATGATACCTTGAAGAAAATTTATGATAATGAGAATCCGAGCAAAATATTGGCCCTAAAATACCAACTTCATCAAGTGAAGTTTACGAAGGATGGTTCAGTTTCTTCTTACTTCTTGAATATTGCTCAGATCATAGATCAGTTAATGGTTGTTGATGAAAGTGTCGCTAACAGAGATCTTATGTTGACTTCCATGGGTAGACTTCCTTAAGATTGGAAGCCATTTGTGAAAGGGATATGTGGTCGTGGTAGACTTCACACCTTTGATAAATTTTGGTCAGAATGTATTCAAGAAGAAACAAGGGAACTTGCCTCTACCTCAAAAGAAAAAGAAGAACTAGTTCTTGTAGCCAAAATTGGAAAGAAGAGAGGAAAGAGGAACAAGGGCAAGAAAGACTTCAAGTTAGTCCAAATTCCAAAGATCAGGAAGGGTAGACCCAAAGCTCAAATGTTTCAATTGTAGCAAGCTAGGTCACTTTGCTGCAAAATGTCAGAAGAAAGGAAAAGGCAAGCATGATGCCTCTATAGCTAAAGAGAAGCATGCACTGAAACAAGAATAAATTTGAAAAGTTTACTTTCATGTTACTACTCTATTAGGATCTATTTCGAACAATAATTATCATGAAGATTCTCCACAAAAGAGGTCAAGGAATGCAGAAGATGATAGTGGGAAAATTGTAGAAGCCTTCATCGAAAGGAGTACTTCCTCTAGTACACTCTATGAGTGCACCAACTATTGCAGTATCAAGATGATGTGAACGTTATTGGTGATGTATGACAATCCAAGCTGCAGAAAGAAGTTGAAGATCTAAGGACTCCTGTGATTTTTGCAAGGAGGCAAAGATCAAGAGGGAGCCAACAAAACAATAAAAGATAAGTATTTGTACTATCATTTGAGTTATTCTTTAAATCCTTGAATGTTTGGTTTAAAGGATAATGCTCACTATTGTTATATGTAGATATGTGATACACCTTTCTATTATGCATCACTGAGATTGACGAGCAGTAGGCTCATGTAGTGCATATGTTGGGTCAATAGCCTATAGTACTGCACAACATCCCATGAGATCTTGCTAGTATATTCTAATGGAGAGGCATCTAGATAGTCATCACGTGTGTTTGGGACATGGATGGATGTTGTGCTAAAGCATTAGCTAAAATGATTACATAATTATGTGAACTATTGAAATGTCAATATGATTTGATTGAATTTCATGATTATGCAATGCTAGTAACTAATTGATTGAACTTGACTTGTAGGAGAGATCGTGTGCTATGACCTACAAGAGACTTGTTCCAAAGAACAAGTGATAGTTGTTCAACAAGAAGGCAAGTGATGGATGTGAAGATCCGGTTGATACTCAGTATTTGAGAGGGAGCATGATGCTCAGATGCAGAGGGAGTAGGGTGCTTGAAGAATAATGTTTGCAGCATTGAGTAGACATTTCCCCAGTATTAGTCATGTGACTTGGCTAAGGGATGAATGGCCCAGAGGCAGAGGTAGTGTTTGGATTCGGTTTGTGTTGGCATCCAGGATGACATCTCGTATAGGTTGATGGACTAGCCAATGAGCAGCTCCAGAGGGAGAGCATGACGTAGAGTTGCAAAGGAATTCTGTAGCACAGTTCCAAAGGGAGTTTGGAGTGATATCCAGGTATAGAAAGAGCAAGAAACCTAACATATACTTAGGATATCCAGCCTTGATGAGTCACATCGGTGATTTAGAGCCTTCTAATTTTGAGAAAGCAGTTGGACACCAGGTTTGGAAATATCCTATGATGGATGAGTATCAATCCATCATGAAGAATGATGTATGAGATATTGTTCCTAGACCTCAGGGGAAGTCAGTAGTGACTTCCAAATGGATCTTCAAGATCAAGCATGTAGCAGATGGAAACATCGAAAAGCACAAGTCCATATTTGTAGCCCGAGGCTTCTCTCAAAAAGAGGGAATAGATTATGATGAGACATTTGCACCAATTACAAGGTACTCTACTATAAGGTCCATTATTGCTCTTGCCTTTGTCATGAGTTGGAAACTACATCAAATGGATGTAAAGATTTATGTTCTCAAAGGTGTAATTGAGGAAGAGGTATATATGGAATAGCCTGAGGGTTTTGTTATACATGGGAAGGAGTCCCATGTTTGTAGGTTCAAGAAATCCCTCTATGGGCTTAAGCAGGCACACCAGGCCTAGTACTCCAGGATCATCAATTACTTGACAGAGTTAGGTTTCACTGGAAGTGAAGTAGATCAAAACCTTTATTACAAGGTTGTTTAAGGTTGTCCCTTGATCCTGGTACTCTATGTTGATGATCACTTTCTCACCAGGGACAAGAGTTTGATTGACAGGTGCAAGAGGAAGTTAACTCGTGAGTTTGAGATGAAAGACCTAGGATTGATGTACTATTTCCTGGGTTTAGAGGTGTGGCAGGGACCGGATGAGATCTTCCTTGGACAAGGGAAGTATACCATTGAGATCTTGTGCATATTTGGCATCATGGAATGTAAGTCCATGGCCACCCCTATGGAGGCTAATCTGAAGAAGTTACATGACTCTTCCATATCTTCAGACTTAGTGGATCAAACCATGTATCACCAGTTGATTGGTTCTTTACTGTACTTGGTTAATACCAGGCCAGATATATGTCATGCAATGAACACGTTGAGTCAGCACATGGTCTAGCCGAGGCAAGTACATTGGGTAGTATCTAAGAATGTGCTGAGATATCTACGTGGTACAGTTTGTTATGGACTGAGATATACCTCAAATAGTGAAGTTGGTGGGCTTCACAGATTTAGATTGGGTTGGTAATGCAGTTGATAGAAAAAGCACCTTTGGGTGTTTTTTTAGCTTGGGATCAACTATGTTTTATTGGTTCAAAAAGAAAGAAACCTTTGTGGCACTCAGTTCAGCTGATGCAGAGTACATCGCAGCCAGTGCAGCCTATAAGGAAGCAGTATGGCTTGGGAAGCTGCTTGAAGATTTGTATGGTCATGAGTTGGATGTGACAATAATATTCCGTGATGACCAGAGCTGTGTAAAGCTCTCAGAGAACCCTATGTTCCAAGACAGGTACAAACATATTAAGATCAGATATCACTACATCAGATACATCTCATAAGGGAGCAGTGAAGCTCCAGTATATCTCCACAAATGAGCAGATTGCAAATATCCTTACCAAGCCTTTGTCCAGAGTGAATTTTGCATACTTCTATGAAAAGCTTGGGGTGGTGGAGATTCCCTTCCTTGAGAAGGGAGATTGATGACCAGTATGGCTGTTGATGAGGCACAAGCCAGACTTGTTCCTAACTCCTTTGTGGAGTGTATCCTTGTGTGGGATGGTTCCTCTGTGGAACATTATGTTCGTACTCCTCGATGGACTAAGTTGAGTTGATCGTACTCCTCGATGGACTGAGTTGATTTGATCGTACTCCTCGATGGATTGTGTTGATCGTACTCCTCAATGGACTGATTTGAGTTGATCGTACTCCTCGATGGACTGAGTTGAGTTGATCATATGAGTTTAGTTGATCGTACTACTCGAGAGTTCTGTGTGGACTCCTAGTCTTGTCTGGACTATGGTTTTGTGTGGAGCGAGATGAGTTCTGTGTGGACTGAGATGAGTTATGTGTGGAATCCTAGTCCTGTGTGGACTCCTAGTCTTGTGTGGACTGTAGTTCTGTGTGAACCGAGATGAGTTCTGTGTGGACTGTGGTTCTGTCTGGACCAAGATGAGTTCTATGTGGATTCTTATTCCTATGTGGATTGTGGTTCTGTGTGGACCGAGATGAGTTCTATGTGAACTTCTTGCTCTATGTGGACTGTATTGATCACACTTCTCAACGGACTGAGTTGTGTTGATGGACCTTTCTTATGATGACGAGATGTACGAGACAAGCCATGACGATCAAAGAATGTTCATATGTGTTCCAACGTGATGATACCTCTCTAGCTAAGAGGGAGTGTTGATGTTTTGTAGCTATGTGAGGTATCCTCACTAGCTAAGTCAACCCAGAAATAAACGATAAACAATTAAAATGCTTCCCAAAAGACAAGTCGGCCCCAGTGAAAAATTCAACCAAAAAAGTAGTATAAATAGAGGGGACGCCCTCTTCATTTGACACACATACAAAAGTTCGCTCAAGCAAGGAAGAAGTTCACTCTGGGTTGTAGACTGATTTTTGGGGCTCCTTCTTTTGTATCATCTCTATTTGTGATCTCTCTTGATATAGATCAATTTCATATCTGATGTACTTGTAATTTGTACTGAATCTCTAAATAAGAAAGGGTTGTTGTGTTTTTCCCAAGTTTGGGTTTTCCTGGGGTAAACTATTGTGTCTCTTGTGTTTCCATGGATGGTTATTTTGTGTAGTTAAAGTTGAAAGAGATGAAAATTATACTGCTATATTATTAAAAATATAACAAAAAGGACTAGTGCCTTTTTGATCCTTGGGATATGGGGTCCTATATCCTCTTTACTTGAGACTTTCTTGAATGTATGCTTGCAGTATATTTTCAGCAAAATAACATAATAATATCTACTACAAACCCTTGATCTCACTTGTCAAGCTTGTTAAGAAAGGGAAACCATGCATGCTCCTTCAATCCACTTGCCTAGGTCACACACTTACCTATGTTACTTATTAAATATCTTTGATCAAATGCAAATAAATCAACATGCAACACACATTAGCATATGATAAACCATGTAGTATATCACTCTTCAATGGAATGGCAAGATAGAAAAACAATGAAAAAAATTTAACAAGTTACCTCAATTATATTTATCAAGTTAATCTCCTCATGTAGACACCAAGAGACACAAAGTGTGATAGTATTATTCTCCAAAATCACCAACAAATGATAAGTAATCTCTCTTATATAGGAGAAAAACTCAATTGCTAGTACAATAAATGATAATATTTTGTCCAAAACCCTAGATCTAGTCTAGGAAAACTCCCAAATAATAAAAAAGTATAAAAAACCTAACAATATCCTCAAAGAAGGAGGGTGCATTGTAAAATTAGTCATAGTAGATCTAATGAACAAGTAAATCAATCACAACAGATGAACATAGAAAATATGGTGTAAAACTGTGCAAACCATGCATCAGTGCTCAATATCCCAATAAGGGTAAATAATTACAATACAATCATCTGACAATGAGTGAGCAATTCAAATTGACTAAGGAGGTCATTCGAATTACTAAATGGTGTGGCTTGGCTCCAACAAGAAGTCCTCATCATCAATCCGTGGTGGTCATCAATGCACAAGAACCAGTCATTCAGGTGTCAATCTAAGTCTAACTAGTGTAACTGAAGTGTGTAGCACCGATATAGGGAAGGAGGATCAATGGAGGGTGCATGGGAGGATTAACTGAAGTCATAACAAGTCATCCAGTCAATCTGGAGGCCCAACGGAGTGAAACAGTCAGTCAGGAGTGAATCTCGCCTCAAATCAAGGAGAATCGGTGCTAACTGAGTGTAAACTGAGTGGGTAGGTGAGGAAGTGCGCCCTTCTCTAGCAGTAGGTGAGAAGTGGGCACCTTCATGACTAGGAGGGCTAAAAATCCAAGGAAAGAAGCTCCCGGGTGCTAGAAAGAAGTGGATAAGGTGCTGGAGGCATCAACCTGGTGACTGGGATGCATGAAAACCCTAGAAATTGCATGCAAGACCCTAAAAATGATGATGTGGATAGCCGAACACCCCCCCTCAAGCTAGACTATGATGTAAAAAATAATAATGCAGGGCCCTGGTTACTAATGTTGGTTGTGGAGCCAGATCTTCTAGTCTCATAGATGATATTGTATCAGCCGTGTTTGTACCCCAGTTCTATATGATATGTAGGTGGATTGTACACTCACCCCAGTGGGGGGGTGTGGGGGGGCATCGCCCCCCCACGGGGTTCCAGGGGGGACCATCCCCCCTGGCTGGGGGGTCCGGGGGCCAGCGGTCCCCCGGCGGGGGTTTGGGGGCAGCGCCCCCGAGAAATGGGGGTTCGGGGGCAACGCCCCAAAGAAAATTTTTGGGGCTATTTTCGCCAGCTGTTTTGTGGGCCCATGGTTTTGGGTATCCCGTGGTATTTTCCCATTGTATTTCCCTTATAAAAGAAAGACATTGTAATACGGCTAGGGTGGTTGATGGATTAGGTATTATGCATTGTAAAGATCTTTGAGATCGGGAGAGAGACTGTAAAATAGAGAAGAGGAAGTGCAGCGGTTGTGCTGCAGGTTGTATCCCTTTGACTTGTTGGACGGTAATAATAATAAGGACTGGCAAATTCAGTGTGGACGTAGCCCAAGTTGGGTGAACCACAATATATCTGTGTCTCTCTTGTAATGTGTATGTGTGATTATATTTGCATTTCTGTTTATTGTTATTGCTCTGCGATCCTGTTTTTCTAACAACTAAGACCAAAGGTCACCCCAATACAATAATCCAAAAAATGCTGAAAATAAGCTAAGTGAGGAAAGAGGGAAAACCCAGTGGGAAGAAAGCCCCCCCTCAAGCTAAAACATAATAATGGATCAATCTGTCTCCACCATGATGGAACTCACCCCCAACAGTGAACGGAGGTAAGAGAACTTCTTCTCAGTGAAGGTCTTGGTGAAGATGTTGTTATACCTCAATATTACACATTACGTATTAGTGTCGCATCCTTGCATTACCGACCTAAACGACAGTTTCCCTTAAAGATCATCTGAACATCCAGAGTGAAAACCATTGACTGAACACTGAAAGAAAAACCTTTTTTTGCCATCTTCCAGCCCAATTTAGCCCTGTTTGTGAGCACTACCGCTCCCTGCACATCTATAGGGGCGCGGTAGTCAGCACTACCGCGCTTTGCTCCTTCTCTGGGGCACGGTACTACCGCGCTATGCTCAGTTATAGGGGCGCGGTAGTTTGAAATTAGCCTTTTTTGCCTTGGATTTTGGGATTCGACCTTTGAGGAGATTTTGTTGGGATTACCACCTTTGGTTCAATCCTAACTCCTTCTTTGTTTAGTTGGCCTGATCCACTAAACCCTCCATAGATCCACACTTCTCTCTTATTGGTTAACCTTCCCATGTGCTATAAGAGAGAGGCCTTCCATGGGCCAAAGGGAGGACTTTTGGGGCATCAAACCTATGATCTTCATACTTTTGTAGAGATAGCTAGAGGAAGCGCTTGGAGCTGGAGGATTGGCTTGGATATCAAGTAACCTTTGTAAGCACTCTTCAAGTTTGTAATAAAAGATAACTTGTCTTGTTTTTTCCATTTCATGTGTATTGTATGGATCTTTGATATGAAATGTATCTAGTTTAGATTTGAACTTAATCTTTGCTTCAAGGTATTTGGAATCTTGCATGCTTGTCCTTTGTTTGATTTCAACAGGTTCTACATTGGAGCTTCGGGATCAAGAGCTAGAAGCGGGACAAATGTCGAATTGGAAGGTGAGTTATGTCTTTCATCTCTTCTGAATGCATTTAATCTTGTTGTGAATATTAGTTTAGGAAATCAAGGTAGAATTTGTTTCCTTTTTGTCTTAGCATAGAGTCAGTGCATCCTGCTTTATCCTAAGAGAGTTTCTACCTACTCGTAGGGAGAAATTTCTACAGCAAAAAAACTGGCGACTCCGCTGGGGACTTGAATCCATTTTCTTTGCTTGTGAAGTTTGCTTTCAATTTCACTTATTGATTGTAAGAATTGGGTTCTTTTACCCTCATTCACTTCCCTGTTCTCTGCATTAGACTTCTGTTACAGATCAGTAAGTCCTCTGGGTTGGAAAACCCTTGAAAAGTCAAAATCTTTTCTCAAACTTCCGCCTCTTTCCCTTTGCTCACACACTACTGCGCCCCCGTAACTGCCTACAGAACGGTAGTACCGCACCTTAACCAATGTCTAGAGCGCAATAGTATAGCAGTACCGCGCCTTAACCACTGTCTAGAGCGCGGTAATCTAGCAGTACCGCCCCTTAAGTGTTGTCTAGAGCGCGGTAGTCTATCAGTACCGGTCCCAGGTGGCCTGCAGGCCTGTGGTAGTTCCTGGAAAGTGTGTTTATTTGGTTTGTTTGGTTATTTTTGGGTCTTTTTAAGATTTTGAGATCATTTTTTGGTTTGGTGTGTTTGGATTGCTTGGCATCTTATTTCCTTTACATCCTATCTAATGATTGTTTGGAAAGATTGATTCCTTATCTCCACTTTAGTCCAAAGAGAAGCTTGGTTTTGTCACTCTTTTGCTATATTCACGAAACTGGAAAAAATATATGTTCTTCTTGCTTTAATTTGATCATTTACAATTCTTGGTCTCAAATTCATAAGAAGAAGAAATGCTTATTTCATATTTATGTGCATTTGAGTTAGACGATATTATTAGGTTCTTCTCTTTGTCTTGCATTTGATTGGAAGCATTTGTAGAATCTTTCTTTCCGTAGCTTGGATGTGTCTTTTTCAAGTGTGAAAAGATAGGAAATGGATTAGAATCATTACGTTTGGTGTTCATATAAAGAACTTTTTTAGTGCTTTGGGTTGGTTTTGGGTACATCTTTTACCTCCTTTTATCATTTTGAAAGAAATAAAATTGCATTTGCATTGGGTTGTGCATATTGGGAACGGAAAGAATTTTTCCTTACTTTAGCTAGTGTGTTCATCGAAAAGAAAGGCTCATTTCGATTCATTCTCACTTGCATGGTTTGGGTCGTCACAGCACCACCAAGTTTCACGTCCATTTACCCGATTGAGTAATACAACCACTAAAATTAATCTCCCTAACTAAACCAACATTAACCTCACTTGAGGAAATCAAAAGAATTTGGTAGTTAGGGTAGGACACCGGGGATAGGCATCAAAATAATTCCCCCTTGTCATTTTCATCTGAGACATAGTTGTTGTCCTCTAGGGAACAAAAATCCTCTAGTATTTATTGACACAGTCACAGCCAGTTTATGGAGGGGCCTCCTGACTGTTTTTAACTTTCAGGGGTTAAACCGCCGCGAGATTGAGAACCGAATGGACTCTGTGGAATGCCGCACTCCACTTAGCCCTAAGGCAACATCGATCATTGTCTTCCTTGTAATTCATAGTAATGCAAGGGTGATAAGGCATAAGCGCCGAAAACCTTTTCCAACGTGTCATGAACGAGGTAGCTTAGTGACTTTTCTTTTAGGGCTCTTTACCCAGGATCCCTTTCGGTAGAGGGATATCCTTCCATTATTGGTCTCTCATTTTGTATTGTTCGACTTGGATTTCATCACCTTGCGAAGGATACAATTTGTTGAGGTCTCCAGCTCTTAGTTAGGAGGTTTTGCTTGCTATCTTATAGAGGGTCTTTTTCTTTGTGGGGTTGCTTGTTGGCATTCTGGCCGTTTTGTTGTACAGCTCGCTTACTGTGGCAATGGCCTCAGTATAGTTTTTTGAGCTTGCTCTTTTGGCCTGTGATCCTTGTCTTTTCCTAGCTCCCCTTTCGCATGCTCGGTTTCCTGAGGGTTTTTGAGTTCTTTTTAACAAGACTTCATTCACATCACTTAGTTTTGTTCCATGGAGAATCCACCTCTATGCACCCATGCTCCTTCTGGGACTACCAATCTGAAGACCCCTTTTCAAGGGGTACCTTTTACTTTTCCTCCAGTTGGAGATATTGGTCCTCCCTTTATTGCCACGTTAAATCTTCCTGGATTAACCTTAGGATTACCGGTATGGTTATTCAATCCGGTAATTTCGATTACACCCAATGTTTCAAATGTTAACTCTCCACCACGAGAGAGTCAATCCCAAACTAATCCTTTCCCTTCTTCGTCAGATGAATCTTCTTCCATTCCTTCTTCCTCGCCTGATCAAAGCAATAGTGTTAGTAATCAGGTGGACAAGAAGAAGAAGAAAAGAAAAGTTAAGAAGAAGAAGGATAAGGAAGAGACCAAGCATAAACCGGTTGCCCCTAATGGCACTCATTCTACGAAAACACCTCGTAATCCCAAGTTCCCCTACAAACTCTTCAATGGTGATCACCTTCTCAAGGATTGCCCCGATCTTTCCCGTGTATCATAAGTGTGGTCTAAAAAACCCAAACCACTTGTATCGTCGACCTCTGACCATCATGTCGATGACACTCCCTCGACCAGTGACCCCTTAGTGAAGGGTCGGAAGGGTAAAGTCCTATATCCCTGTTTGATATGCAAGGGTATGCACCGTACTTTCCTTTGTCCGAGCATGGATGAAGCTTCGCGGTGGTTGGAAGATATTACTAGTTCTCAACTGGTGCTTCCAACAAACGATAGTAAGTTGTCCCTCGACCCCCCGCTAGTTAACCAAGTGATCAATTCAAATTCATCTGCAATTGATCCCACTCTCCCTCCCGAGAGTGAAGTGATCGAGTCGCTGTCATCTCCACTCGATCCCGCTATTTCATTGGAGAAAGTCCAGACTGAAGCAGTCATCTTGACACAATATTCGTCTCATTCTTATCTTCCAAGCGAGAGTGAATTGGAAATCGCTGATGTTTTCCTTATAGGTTCAGAATGTCCTCGGCAAGGGGAAACCCTTCCTGTTTCTGTGAGACCCCCTCCAAGTATTGAGGTTATTTCCTTTGATTGGAATGGTCTGACAGAATCTCGTCTTCCTTCGAGCGTTCCTTTTCAAATATCTATAGGAGTTTCTGATAAAGAAATTTTTCGTACGATAGTTGATGAAGGAGCTTCTGTTAGTATTCTATCCTCAACTGCTTGGCAAGCCTTAGGTTTTCCTCGGCTTGTGCCCGTCACTGACCAGATACTGGCTTTCAATAGAAGGCCTACTGGACCTTTAGGGTCCCTTCCTCAGTTACCTATCACTTTGGGAGGAAAAACTGTCTGTATTGATGTCATGGTCATCCAAGGTCCCTTAGATTTTAATCTACTCCTTGGACATGATTACGTCTATGGAATGAAGGCTGTAGTGTCCTCACTCTTCCGAGTGATGTATTTTCCCCATCATGGGAATGTTGTGACCATCGATCAGCTTTCCTTTGTGACGCCCACTCATCGCATGACTCCTAGCCACCAGACTTCCCTAAATGTTCCACATGTTTTAGTGGTTTCTTCCCCCTGGGGGGGGGACGTTGGAGCAAAGTTATATTCCGGTGTCGAGCTCGTTAAAAAATGAAACCATTTTCTCAAGCATATTTTACTTTTGGTTTTAAGCTTGTGTAAAAATGAAACCAACCATCATTTCAAGCATAATTTACTTTTGGTTTTAAGCTTGTGTAAAAATGAAACCAACCATCATTTCAAGCATAATTTACTTTTGGTTTTAAGCTTGTGTAAAAATGAAACCAACCATCATCTCAAGCATAATTTACTTTTGGTTTTAAGCTTGTGTAAAAATGAAACCAACCATCATTTTGAGTAGAGTCCCCTTTATGTGTCAAGCTCATTAAAAAATGAAACAGGTCATCATGAGCATAGTTCCCTTTCTATATCAAGCTCATTAAAAAATGAAATAGGTTCCCACAAGCATAGTTTATTATTTGTTTCAAGCTCGTTTAAAAATGAAACCGACCCTCAAGCACAGTTTACCGTTGGTTTCAAGCTTGTGTAAAAATGAAATCAATCCCAAGCACAGTTTACTTTTGGTTTTAAGCTTGTGTAAAAACGAAACCAATCCCAAGCATAGTTTACGTTCAGTTTCAAGCTTGCGTAAAAATGAAACTACCTTCGAGCATAATTTCTTTCTGTTTTAAGCTCATTAAAAAATAAAAAGGACCCTTTCAAGCATTGTTATTATCTATTTCAAGCTTGTGTAAAAATGAAATAGATCTCCCTTCCATTTGTTCGAGTCTCTCGCTAGAGTTAGGATTTGAACCTTCATTTCATCTGCCTGGGTCACTTGGTCCCGGTTCTCCCTACCCCCCCTGGTGAACACATTCGGATTAGTAGCCAGGATTTTTGGGTAAGGAGGAAGAGTAGTCAGACGAAACGAAGCTTGAGGGGCATGTTTATCTGTTAGCAATCATGCTAGGGGCATTTACCAACCCCTGGTCATCATGTTGGGAGGGAACCATCAATGGGCCTTAACCGTGAGCAGAGTTTACCTTTGGCTTCAAGCTCATTAAAAAATGAAACCAGTAGTCTGAGAAAAGTTCTACTCCTGTGTCAAGCTTGTTAAAAAATGAAACATATCCTTTCCCTTTGAGTCGAGTCTCCTCATAGACTTAGTACCTGAACCTTCTTTTCACTCGCCTATACCTTAGGCGAATGAAATGAAGCTTGGGGGCATGTCTTCAACCTCTGGAAGTTACGTTGAAGTCAACTCGATCGCCTCTCCACACCGTTGGAGCTAAGTCACTTACTTCTAGCAATCATGCTGGGGGCATGTACCAACCTTTGGATTTCATGACGGGAAGAAGTTCACCATTGGGAATATTTTCGAGCATACTTTCCTTTCTAGGTTTCGAGCTCATTCAACCATGAAAATTATCCTGAGCATAGTTCATTTTCTGTTACAAGCTCGTTAAAAAATGAAGCAGACATCATGAGAATTCTTCCAACCTATCTTCGAGCTCGTTAAAAACAGTAAGATGGTGTTTGAGCTTACTTTTCACTTTTTCGTGCTCTGGTTAAAAACATGAAAAGTGGTTTGAGCTTACTTTTTCCTTTTTCGTGCTCTGGATCCAAACATGAAAAATATTCCGAGTTCTTTTGATACCATTATCGTGCTCGTTAAACAATTGGAGTAAAAAGGTGTGTCTAACGAGTATAGGTTTATCACTTTATCCGGCCTCGCTAGACTATTTACGGAAAAGGAACTGTGCCGAGTTTACTTCTCCTTTGTCGTACTCGGTCATCAGCCATGACAAAGTTGTACATGGAGTCCTCTTTAATCTCTTTTTAGACTCCTAAAATAGGAAAAGATGGCCAAGCGAAATTGATTCGTTCACGCTTGTAAAAGGATTTGAATGATCGTCTCCCTAGTGATAGTTTACCCATTTTTCGGACTAGGGGGCACTACTAACGAAAAAGGAATACTCCAGCCAATCATGACTAGAAGAGTCCTCTCCCGCATTGTTTTACCCTTTTTCGGGCGATGAGTCTAACCTTACGAAAAAGGACCGTTGGAGTCTTCTTTAGTTCTTTTCAGACTCTCTAAACATGAAATGACAACCGAGTTTTCCTTCCTTGGACTCGTTAAAATTCAACATCGAAGGGCCCACTTTGGGTTGAACCCCTCCTTTCTTAGGTTCGTAAAACATGTGAGATAAGACTCATCTATGAGATGAGCTATATCGAGCATCTGTTATCCTCCTCAAGCTCATAAAAAAACAAAGAGGTACTCGTCCATCATGTCGGGGGAAAATGGGAAAATGAGTCAAGTTTACATTGTTGGCAGCTTGTGAGTTGTCACCTTTGAACATGGCATGCATCCTCACCTTGTCTATTTCGGGTAGTCAGTCTTGCTGATAGTGTCATCATTATGATCATGCGTCCTCATTATTTCCATGAGTTCACACTTCCTTTGGTTCTGTCTGTTCAAGTAATCCCTGCTGCCAAGCTCTGTTTCATGCCATTATATGTTCAAAGGGTTATTACCTTGAGTCCACCTCCACTTCATGTCAAACCTTCCCTTTGTGTCAGTACATATTCTATTGTTTCATCGGTCCATACTATCTCTTGTTTTGATTTCGTGTCGATGATGTGGGAATCATTATGGCCCACCTTCGACGAGTCTATTCCTGTCGACACCAAATCACTATCCAGGAATTAGACTTCAGAGTCAACCACTAGTACCTTGGTACCTGCATACCTCAATGGCAGGTTTCCTTGTGTTCGATAGTAGGTTTCAATCATTGACCTCTGATTGAATGATCTCTCGGATGCTCGACATCAACTCCTTTATTCGCATTTCGTTGAGATGTACTATAGATACCTTGGGGATCATCGTCAACATCAGTGATTTCCCTCGCATTTGTTAACGGTTCACATCATTGACCGGTAATCAAATGGTTTCTACCATGTTCAACTTCAACACCTTGTAATCACATGGCTAGATTCGTATCATTTGCGATCGGGTAGAAGACCCTGGACACCCTTTTGTATTTTGATTACGTCCAGGTTGCAATGGATATTTTTCAGTATTATCACACAGATCCACTTATGTATTGGTCGTGGCTGTGCCATTATTGTTTCATGGATCTATGCTTGTTCATAGTAGCCATGATTTGTCTATAGTCTATATCATCTCAGTACTCATGGATTTGCAATGTGTTGGTCGGCAGCCATGCTTTGAGTCATTTGTTTCCAAGCATGGGAATTCCCGCCTTGGTGGTATATCTGACATTTTGTTTCTATTTCAGCTCCTTGTTGCTCCCCTCGATGCTATCTCCGAACCATATTTATAAAGTCTTTCGGCCATCCATCTCTTTTGACCTCACACTTTAGGGGGCATCTGTTATACCTCAATATTACACATTACGTATTAGTGTCGCCTCCTTGCATTACCGACCTAAACGACAATTTCCCTTAAAGATCATCTGAACATCCAGAGTGAAAACCATTGACTGAACACTGAAAGCAAAACCTTTTTTTGCCATCTTTCAGCCCAAGTTAGCCCTATTTGTGAGCACTACCGCTCCCTGCACATCTACAGGGGCGCGGTAGTCAACACTATCATGCTTTGCTTCTTCTTTGGGGCGTGATACTACCACGCTATGCTCAGTTATAGGGGCGCGATAGTCTAAAATTAGCCTTTTTTGCCTTGGATTTTAGGATTCGACCTTTGAGGAGATTTTGTTGGGATTAGCACCTTTGGTTCGATCCTAACTCCTTCTTTGTTTAGCTGGCCTGATCCACTAAACCCTCCATAGATCCACACTTCTCTCTTATTGGTTAACCTTCCCATGTGTTATAAGAGAGAGGCCTTCCATGGGCCAAAGGGAGGACTTTTGGGGCATCAAACCTATGATATTCAGACTTCTGTAGAGATAGCTAGAGGAAGCGCTTGGAGCTGGAGGATTGGCTTGGATATCAAGTAACCTTTGTAAGCACTCTTCAAGTTTGTAATAAAAGATAACTTGTCTTGTTTTTCCCATTTCATGTGTATTGTATGGATCTTTGATATGAAATGTATCTAGTTTAGATTTGAACTTAATATTTGCTTCAAGGTATTTGAAAGCTTGCATGCTTGTCCTTTGTTTGATTTCAACAGGTTCTACATTGGAGCTTCAGGATCAAGAGCTAGAAGCGGGACAAACGTCGAATTGGAAGGTGAGTTATGTCTTTCATCTCTTCTGAATGCATTTAATCTTGTTGTGAATATTAGTTTAAGAACTCAAGGTAGCATTTGTTTCTTTTTTGTCTTAGCATAGAGTCAGTGCATCCTGCTTTATCCTAAGAGAGTTTCTACCTATCCGTAGGGAGAAATTTCTACAACAGATGTCTGCAATTTGCTCATCGGTAGGGCAATATTGCATAATGATGGTGCTATCATGCACCAACTCTCGAATGTAGTGCATATGAATCTCAATGTGTTTGGTCCTCTACCATTGAACTGGATCTATGGAGATCTTGATAGCACTTTGATTGTCACAAAAGAGGACAATCGAAGTAGTGCCACCAAAACTAAACTTGGAAAGAAGACCCTGCAACCAGCCTGAATGTCGGCATTGACTGCTCCTCGATACTCTGCCTCTGCTGAAGAAAGTGCAATGGTTGCCTGCTTTTTGCTAGACCAGAAAATAGGGCCATGACCAAGCATGAAAACATATCTGGAAGTGGACTTCCAATCAATGATATCACCTTCCCAATCTAAACCAGTAAAACCAATGAAATCAAGCTTAGAATCTGCAACATAGTGGATGCCAAAATGTTTTGTACCTTGCACATACTGCAAGATCCGCTTGGCTTCCCGCCTATGAAGCTCATGGGGTTGCTGGATATACCTTGATACAGCACTCACGGCATATGAAATGTTAGGCCTTGAGTGTGTCAAGTAAAGTAGTGAACCAATCAACTGTCGATACATAGTGCAATCTGCAAGCAGTGTAGAATTTCCCTCCTCAAGACTGATTCCTAATAGGAACGGGAATGGGGCTGCCTTACATTCAGCCATATTAAACTTCAATAACAGGTCGAAAGCATACTTTTGCTGAGATATAGTGATCCCATCAAAATTTTGAGCTATCTCCAAGCCCAAAAAGTGACTCAGCAAGCCCAAATCGCTCATGTCAAAAGCTAGATTTAAGGCAGTTTTTAGTTTGTTTATTGATGTAAGAGTGCTACCAGTAATGAGAATATCATCAACATAAAGAACAATAACCAACAAATTACCTTTAACTTGTTGTAGGTACACATTCGGATCAGATTTGCATCTTTTGAAATTCCGAGAAAGAAGGAAGGAGTCCATCTTTGCATACCAAGCTCTTGGGGCCTGTTTTAAACCATACAAATATTTCTTCAATCTGCAAACTAATGATGGATATGATCTGTAACCTTCTGGCTGCTTCATATATACCTCTTCAACAAGATCTCCATGAAGAAAAGCACTCTTCACATCCATGTGGTGCACTTCCCAGTGTTGATGGAAAAAACTACCCTATAGTAAGGAAATTGATACTACCAACTGAAGGGGGATGACAGGTAAGTGTATTAACTGCATTACAGAGATGTTCATGAAAAGAAATAGGTTATAGGCCTTGAGAATATACCTTTCAAATGACGTTCGATCCTAGCTCTTATTTGATCTTGCGCTCGATCCTCAAGTCCACCTCCCGTTCACTAAACCTGTAATACAAGTACCTTTCTCAGCGTATCTTGGATAATATATAATGATGGAAAAAGACAAAGCAATGTAAACATCCAATATTAACCAAAACAGATCCAAACTAGTATATAACTTCAATGAACACTTAATTTGGGACAAGAAAGACACTTCAACCTTTTATTGTCAAATGCAAATTGATGTTACAAATATACCTGACTTTGTGACATGCTCCTGCAACTTGATCTTGGGATCCTACTCTTCTCTGGCTTGGATATCTTCCAACATAAACTACTCCAATGCAAGCTTCTCTTTAAAAGTCTCTTAACAACATTCATGTCTCTAACCCCTCTCCTTATTCTTCCCTGTATTTATAGGACAAGAGAAGCAGTTCAGGTCGAGGGATGGTTATGGAGGAAGTTGGGGAAGTTGGGAAACTACCTACAACTAATCCTCTTTGTGAAATTAATTATTTTTTAATCATCTTTTGAGATGTACGCTACTATTGTTCAGTAAAGTAGCATTTAGGGTGCCACTTTAGTGCTTGTAAACTAGCGCTCATAACTTTTTAAATGTTGAGCGCTACTATGCTGAAGAGGAGTACTGCTCATAAGTCTTTGAGCACTACTATTACACACTAGAGTATGGTACAGGCGCTAGTCTATTGAAGTAGAGTAGCACTCATATCTCATAATGATATTTTTAGGGTTTTTTCAATGTTGTCTGGAAGTGGAGTAAGTCAAAGTCTCATCTAGGGTCAACATGCTCCTCCATCCAAGTTGTCCTTTTGTGTGATCAACAACTTAAGGTGATCACGGATGGAGAGGTGCAGGTTTGACCTATAACACCCAGTGTTTGGATGCGGAAATTGCCAAAACTAGGCGGATGGAATCCATCTTTGCAACTGGTGCAAAAGTCTCAGTGTAGTCCACTCCTTGGACTTGGGAGAAACCTTTTTCCACCAACCTAGATTTGCATTTTCTGATAGATCCATTAGCATCAACTTTCGTGCGATAGACCCATTTACATTGGACTAATTTTCTTCCAGGTGGAAGAGAAACTAGCTCCCATGTATTGTTCTTTTGAAGAGAACTGTACTCTTCATCCATGGCACTTTGCCATCTCGGATCTCGGTGGGCATGGTAGTATGTTGTGGGATCTGAACCAGTCATCAAATAACAAATATCAGGTAATAATGGATTAGAAATACAAAGAGCCATACCTGCTCTTTGAAATTCTGCTCTTGTTCGTCTTGGATCAGTAGGATTTCCAATGTTCGAACTAGCAGATTAAAGAGTGTTTTGGGCCCACTTCGGTAACTGAGGAGGATCATAATGGTCGGATTCCGAACCTGCTATGTCATGATCATCATGTGCTGCTAAAATATCAAAAATATCAAAACCAATACTTTCATTATCGCTGCTCAAATCTTCTTCTGGTGGAGGTAGTTAAACGACAGTTTCTTCCTCGACTACTTGCAATTCTTGAAGCGGTACTTCAAATTGCACACTGCACTCTATGAATATATTTTTGGCTCTGATATCCATGAGTTTATATGCCTTTTATTCTTCCCCATATCCTATCAGGATGCACTCAATACTTTGTGGATCCAAAGCTCGTCTCTTCTTGGAAGGAATTCTAGCCCATGCAGTAGAGCCAAAAACCCTCAAATTTGACACATCCAGTTTGTGACCAAAAAATGCTTCGAAAGGAGTCATACCTTTCACGGAGGAATGTGGAACTTGGTTCTGAATATATGAAGCAACATTAATTGCTTTAGCCCAAATATTTTCAGGAAAACCTTTTGACTCAATCATGCAAGTAGGCATCTCTTTTAGTGACCGATTTTTCCTTTCCACTACACCGTTCTGCTGGGGTGTGTAGGGAACTGTATGTTGTATCTGAATTCCACTTTCGGAACAAAGTTGCAGCAACTAGGCCTTGATATTTTCTCCACAATTATCAGATATAAGAGCTTTGATCTTGCTCTCAGTGGTGGTCTCAACTGAAGCCTTAAAATCCTTGAATTTTCCAAGCACTTCTGACTTGTTTTTGAGAACAAATACCCATGTAAAGCGAGAAAGATCATCAATAAATGTCAAAACATACCTTGAACCATTTAATGACATATTGGGCAGTGGACCACTGATATCAGAATGTATCAGCCCCAAAACTGTAAAATCTTTGCTAGCTTTGCCGCAGTCGAACCTGTGCTCGGGGTGCTTCCCAATAATGCAACCTGTGCAAATTCCCTTGAGGAACGGAGTTGTGGAAGACCATCTACCATGGATTTTTTTTGTAACAGCAGCAAATACTTATAACTAAGATGTCCAAATATTTCTTTCCAAAGCCTACTAACCTCATTACCATGTGTGCGAAGAGCAGTGGGCTTTGCAAGCAAAATAAAGTGTGAAAACTCATAGTATTTTGCAGTGTGGTTCGCCTTTCTGACTGCAATAAGTTCTCCACTTTCAATATCAGAAATTTCAACTTTGTTAGGGATGAATGTAACTTGCTTTGGTGCACTAGTATGTGTCATTTGATACACAGAAAGTAGATTCGAAACCAAGGAAGGCACATAGAGAACATTGTTAAAACTGCCATGCTCAAGATGTATGATACCTTTGCCCTTTGAAGAAATTTTTGAGTCATCTCCCAAATGGATGGGGATGGAGCTATTTGGATCGAATGAAGAAAAAGAATCAATATTTGCAGCCATATGATTCGAGGCACCGGAATCTATCAAAAGAGTAGTGGGCTTCAAAACAGTTGCCATGAGTGCTTGACCTCTTTCATGATCATCATTCCTATCCTTCTTCCTTGCACCGTCGGGAATATTTATGTTGTTCTTTTCCAAAAGGAGGGCCATTTGATCTATTGTTTTCTTCATGCATGAAATTTCAGGATGAAAGACATGGTTGCAATAAGAACACTTAGATTTTTCCTTTCTCTCTTTACCCTTCTGCTTGAACCTTGAACCGGATGGTGCTTCCGGTTGCTTGCGTTTATCTCTTTGCTTGGTAGGCTCGAATTTGGGCTTCTCTTTCTTTTGCTTCACTTTTCCATTCGAATTCTTGGGTCCTTGAACAAATAGGGCTGAATATTTGGAGCTTATGGACCCCATTTGAATCAACTTATCATGCTCTTTTGTGACGGAATCAATGAAGGCATTCAAGGTAGGAATCTTCCAATTTGGGGTAGTTAGCTGACCGGAATTGAAAGTAGAGACAAATACCGAATAGTCTTTACCAATTTTGGTGAGAATAGAGAGGATCAATTGCTTATCCTCTTTGATAACTCCACTGTTCTTCAACTGCATGGCCAAGTGAATCTTGTGAAAAACTCATTGATGGTCTCGAAATTCTCAGGACTAAGAGCAATCAATTCATTCTCTAATTGAAAAGCCCTAAGCTCGTCCTGCTTGCCAAAAAGTGTTTCAAGTTGCTCCCATATTGCTTTTGGAGTATTCAATCCGCTGAGATAGAAGTGAAGATCTTTGGAAATAGAGAGGCAAAGGAGACCATAAGCTTCATCAAGCTTGTTGTAGTGTTTGGTTCTTTCCGACAATGTGCTTGGCTCCAATTCGAGGCCAACTGTGACTCTATAGAATCCTTTTGAATGCAATATAATCTCCATATCATCTTTCCAATCAAAATAGTTGAAGGGAGTGAGGATAGGCTTTGAAGAAGAGTATTCCATTTCTAGGAGCGAGTGCACTTTGATGTAGAAAAGCTTGCAAAGGCAAGGTAGCGAATGCAATTGATGTAAATAATAACCTGCAAATCACAATCAAAACAAGAACAGTAAGGTCAAACAATCCACCCTTTTAGAGCTGCATCACACCTGGGATTGGAGATCAAGCAATGTTGAATGGGTCCAATGTATCAAATCCAGGAATTATGTGGAAAAATCAAGCTTCTGGAGTGGATTGGAAGTATTTTTATGCTTTGCATGCACATGAACGAATTCTCTTGAGATCTTTCATGCAAAAACTTCTGTAATTTTGAGCAAATTCACTCAAATCTCCTTGTAGAACACCTGTAGAAAAGAGATATTGTCCTTGCAATGGCTCTAATACCATGTAAAATTAGTCACAGTAGATATAATGAACAAGTAAATCAATCACAACAGATGAACATAGAAAATATGGTGTAAAACTGTGCAAAACATGCATTAGTGCTCAATATCCCAATAAGGGTGAATAATTACAATACAATCATCTGACAATGAGTGAGCAATTCGAATTGACTAAGGAGGTCATTCGAATTACTGAATGGTGTGGCTTGGCTCCAACTAGAAGTCCTCATCATCAATCAGTGGTGGTCATCAATGCATAAGAACCAGTCATCTAGGTGTCAATCTGAGTCTAACTGAGTGTAACTAGTGTAACTGAAGTGTGTAGCACTGATATAGGGAAGAAGGCTCAGTGGAGGGCACATGGGAGGCTTAACTGAAGTCAGAACAAGTCATCTAGTCAATCTGGAGGTCCAATGGAGTGAAACAGTCAGTCAGGAGTGAAACTAGCCTCAAATCAAGGAGAATCGATGCTAACTAAGTGTAAACTGAGTGGGTAGGTGAGGAAGTGCGCCCTTCTCTGGCAGTAGGTGAGAAGTGGGCGCCTTCATGACTAGGAGGGATAAAACTCTGAGGAAAGAAGCTCCTGGGTTCTAGAAAGAAGTGGATAAGGTGTTGGAGGCATCAACCTAGTGACTGGGATGCATGCAAACCCTAGAAATTGCATGCAAACCCTAATTGCATGCAAGACCCTGAAAATGATGATGTGGATATCTGAACATGCACTAGTCGAAATGGTCAAATATGAGCAAATAATAACAAATATCCCCAAAAGAGGGGGGTGCTCCATCATTGTAAATACCATCAATTGGTTTCCAAAACCACCCAAAGAAAGAGGGTTCCATCATCAATAAGGGTCCAATGTTCAACAACTAGGCCCAACAACCTAGAGTGATCCAACAAAACATGGTCAAAGCCATCAATGAATGCCAAAACCAATGAGAAACCCCACATGTGTGGACCAAATAGCTCAAGAAGAGGTCCAATAAGCCAACAACTAGGGTCCAAGTGATGAACTAAGGTCCAAACAAGTGCAATGAAGTTCAACAACCTCACACATGTAGCAATAGAGTGCTAGAAGAGTGCCATGACCTCACACGTGTGGCATGAAAGCTCTCAATCATCGAAAACTTGGATCCATGTGGCAAGATATGAACAAGGCCTAAGAAGTCTCAAAAACATCCACATGTGCCAAGTAGAGAAAGTCCCTGTTGTGGAAAAAATTGCACAAGTGTGCACTCTTCCACTTGGTAAGGGGCTAGGCCTTGTAGGTTGTAGCAAGGCCTCAGTCCTTGGAGCCCTTGTGTGGGTTGGTTGGTTGTCCTCCAAGTGATCCTGCAATATATTGTTAGTGGAATTCACATAAAACAAAGAAACTTGAATAAAATGCAAAATAAAAAGAGATGGGGGGAGAATGCAAACTTTAACAACAATCCAAGGTATGCCAAACCACTTTGTATTGACCAATGGTCAAGTTGTACAATACCTAGGAGGTGTGGGCTTCAAGGTAAGACAACAATCTCCCTTAGGGAGGGATTTTTTGTCCAAACTATATGCTAAGTAAATGGTATAACAATGGAGAGGAACTCTTTCTCTTTAAAGCAAGGTGGCAAGGGAGCTTGGAAATGCTTAAAATGATAGGAAGAGGTGGGCTATGAGGAAGCTCCAACACAAATCCAACAACATAACCTTGCTCTTGATTTATCTCTACAAAATTAATTCCAATGGCTTCCTTTTATAGGCCAAGAGGTGGACAACAAACAACTATATCCAAATGTGAACTCATCTACTCCATGAACTAGTTCCAAGGTACACCAAGGGGACTAGTTAATGCCACCAACTGTGTGAGGAGCCGAATTCAGATCCTTGGAGATGATGGAGCCTTCAATGCACCGCGGGAAGTAGGTGGTCCCGCCATTTTGACAGTAGTGTGACTATCGAAGGAATAGCTATGCAGGCATTGTTCTAGTAACATGCGCTACAACGCGGGTCAATAGTGTTTGTTGGAATATCCAGCAATACTGAGAGGGGGGGTGAATCAATATTTCCTTCTTTTTCCTTTAATTAAAACAATTAGTACAAGACACACAAATAATCAAACAAGTTAGGACAAAAGATTTTATCGTGGAAACCTCAAAGAGAAAACCAAAAACTCATACTCATTAATAAGATGAATTTTACAAAATTGTTTATCTGCTTCTACAGAAGGGATGCAACTACACCCCATATTTTCTTGCTACTACAGACAAGGATTCTACTACACCCCAGATATTCTGCCTGCTGCTACTGCTAAGGATGCAATGACACCCTGGATCTTCTTTCTGTTGCTACAGAAAATGATGTAACGACACCAGGGAAATTTTTAAATGAGAAATTTCGCCAATTGGCTATTTTTCGGGCTTTTTTTTCAAAAAATAAATTCATTATTTGGTCATTTTTAGTCTCTAGTATTGCCTATATTTACATAAAATATGTGTTTTCCCCATAATACTCGCCAAAATCTACACATTTCAGTAGTAAATTGTATGTTTCATATTTAATATTCGCCTACCTATCTACATACATGTTTTTTTCAATCCAAAATAATTGCCTAGGATACTATACTTAAGTATAATATTAGAATCCTTAAAAAATACCCTGAACGACACCCTATTTTCCATCTTCTATTGGAAGGAGGCTACGACCCCCTACAGGATTTTTTCCTGCCTTAGCACCACCCTACCTCCCTAATATGTTTATGTCAATCTTCCAGATCTTCCTCTTTTGACTCTGTCATACATTCTTCTGCATCTTGCTGATCTTTGTCTTCTTATGCTGCTGCTTGATCTGGAATATTGAGACTCTTTTCTTCTTCTTTAGATATTCATTATTCAACACCAGAGGCACTCACTTTCCATTTCTTTCTTCTGGTTATATATCCTTTCTTTTTATTTAACCATTGCATCTTTTCAAACTAGACTCATATCCTTTCATCTTCATACCTCTTCGAATCTTTGTTTAATTAGATTTTAATTCATAATTTTGTTTATTATTTAATTTAATTAATTAAAACATCCATTGATCATCTCAGATCTGTGATATTCTTTAAGCTTGCGAGCTTCCTCTTTCTCATGCTTGCGGGCTTCATCATTTCCAAAACGTGGGCTTCCATCTTCTCTGGCTTCCTTCACCTTTAGAAACACAGGATTCTTATTCCTTTCATGCCTGCTGGCTTCTTCATGCCTTCTGCAGGATTATCCTTTGCCCCTAAGTGCTGTACCTTAGCCCCGCGGGCATCTTTAGCCCTTTCTGGGCATTTCCTAGGCTCTTGTGGGCTTAACTCTAGCCCCCTGCGGGCATTTCAAAGCTCCTCTGCGGGCATCTTTAGGCCCTACTGCGGGAATATTTCTAGCCCTTGTGGGCTCTTCAAAAGCGCAGGCATCAACCTTAATGCGGGCATCACTTAGCCCCTTTACAACACTTAGCCATTTTTCCTTTTTGTCTTTTGTATGCAAAATAACATTTTTCTTCTATTTTGGGCAGGTTGATATTTTCCTTATCTGATCACCATAAGGAAAACCAAGAGCATAGATAGATATCCATTTCAACAATGAACAATACCATATCACAATATAGATCTATTGACACACATACAACCTCTGGCGAGCATTTGAAAGTGGTCTTTCAAACTGCTAATTCAACACTTAGACTAAATTTGTCAAACCCTAGGTCACCAAAGTTTTCTTATTTTTCCATAAAACTTGGAGTGTGAGACACCCAATGGGTAGAGGACAACAAGATGAATCCATCAAGACCAATTTCATCCTCTGAGGCTACTTTCTCTTTCCTTGGTGGGCATTTTACTGGGACAGTGCAAACTATGCCAGATAACACTTTTGACAAGTTTATATCTTCTTCCTCAAACCCCTTTTGGATAAGATAATAATATGGTCAGATGCACAACTAAACAATCTAAGTCCCTATACCTTTAGAATAATTGTATCCATCATATATAGGAGGTGGTGAGCATTTTACAAAGGCTTCTTGGGTAGATTTGCAAGGAGTTTTTATACTTAGACAATTTGTACAAAACCTAGGGTGGATTTTTTATTTCACCAAAACCATGAAGCAATGATACCAAAGGATGCAGGACACCTCACTGAGCACAACACAACTTGTTTCACCTTCAGACTCTTCTGCATTTTCCCTAGGTGAGCATTTTACTGGAGTTGTGCAAATATGGTTGGGAGGCACTTTTGGCAGATTGATATCTTCTTCCTCAGAGACTTTTTGTTCAAACTAATGATATGGTTGGATGCATTATACAACACTCTAGATATCCACACCCTCAAAATATTTTTCTCGTCATCCTATGAGATGTGGAGAGCATTTTCCTGAGGCCACTCAGGAAAATTTGCCACTTTGGTGTACAAGCAACTTGAAACCTAATTTTGGCAGATCCATAACTTTGTCATCCACCATCTTCTTTGAGAACTAAGACCATGGTGAGATAGCCTCTTCAACAAGCTATAGGATGGTATAATGGTGCGGGAATTTTTCTCAAACCATGAATTATGGCGGGCATTCTCTTAAGGCTACTTGGACCAATTTTCCAACACACAGCCAATTTCCTAATTTTCACCAAATTGCCATAACTTCCAAAATGATGTCAGAATGCTACAATGACTTCATGATAGAACCAGAAGACCATCATATGTATTTTCAACCTCATGCCACATCATCATACATGTCATGCCATGTCATCATCTCTACCATACCATCTTCCATGCCATGTCATCACTTCCTTTGTCTTTCACTGAGTTTGCCCTACCATCATGTCCTTGATTATTCCTTTGTCATTATTGAACTCCTTTGACATCAATGACAACCATATTCAACAGTGTTTTAGCTGCGCAAACCCCTTATTTTGACTGGTTTATGGCAATTTTGGACTCATGCTATCTTTTAGATTTGTTGAGGATGCCTTTGGTGAACTGCATTCTTTATGTTGATGATGCCTTACTACAAGATTCATTGAAATGTCACATGTGTGAAAAATTTAGGCATTAACAATCCCCATCATGAGGAAAGTGTTTGACCCCTTTCCCTAGCTAGGAAATGCAACATAAGATATCCTCCAAGTGTAGCGCCTCATAAAAACTCACTAATATCCACAATAAAGTCAAAATATCAAGAGCACATGTGTAATAAAACCCCTCTAGTGAAATAAAAATAAACCTATCATCAAACTTGGGCAATGTTCGTCCAACATGATAATAATACACAAGATATTCTTTACAAACAAAAATCACTAAGTAACTCATCAATTAATAATGTTTTACTTATCTAGTCTAACATTGGTAGGACCCTTAGAACCTTTTTACATGTGAGACCCTAAATTAACATGAAGAGCTTAATTTTCCTAAGTCAAGTGAGGGTATATGAGATGAAGTACGTATATAGGGAAGAAAGGGGGTCTTCGTGAAATTACTATCATGACAACATAGGAGTGTTTGGTTTATCTTAACTTTCAAAAGGTGGGATTTTTAGATTTTTCTTCCACATTTGTGTCTAGGAAGAAGCTATCATGGGTCATCCATCCTTGTCCCTTCATATTACAATCCTTTTTTTATTTTTTTATTTTTTATTTCCTTGGTACCTTTTTTATTTAGCACATTTTTGCTTAGACTTTTCATTGGCTTAGTCCCTTTTTTCTTTAGAGGTGTCTTCGACAACCTGGGACAAGGAAACCTGGATTTTGAGATGAGGAGTATCTCCCATGATATGTTCCATTTGCATTTAATTTATTCAACACCCTCCCTTTTTGAGAGTACACGATTCTTTTGACTTTGATAAAGGCATTCATACATTTAAATAGTAGCGAGACCATATGTTGTCACTAATAATATATATTTCTCAAAGGGGAAAGTGAAAGGGAAGGGTGAATTGGATTTAATGAATGAAAATGGCTTGGAAATATTGTGTGAAATGGATGAAATCACATTGACTAAATTTAACCAAGGTACACATTAACATCAAATAACACACTTATTTAGTTAAAAGAGAAACACCAAATTTAGACTAAGATAAATAAATAATCAAAGTGTGTGTGAGTCATAATGAAAGTGTAAGTGTAATATCTCATGCTAACATACCATCATGGTAGAAAACATGATAAGTAAAGATGAAGATTAGAAATACCACAACACTAGGGGGTGATACTCTATCTCTAGCTAGGCATATCATGGAACCTAGACCATGTTGCCACCTCTTATGCACCTAGTGTTAACGCAGGAGAAATATTCAAGTTGCTCGATGCATCCTTGGGAGCAAGTCTTGAGTCAAGTACTGTCACTTGATCTTGACTCCTTTGTTTAGGCCTAACTCCTAATAAATCCAAGGGGGGTACACCCTATTAATGTTACTAAGGCTTTAGGTACTTAGTTCTTTTGGATGAAAGTTGTTATTTAGGAGTTTTTGGAATTAAAACTGTTGACAACCAAAACCGACTTGGTGGACAACGTTGTACAATTCACATGTTAAATGTGCCTTGAAGATGAAGAAGGTGTACTTAATGATTTATCAAGCGAGGCAACTCCTTTTTTTGTCTTCTCTCCATGAAATTTCTGCACCTCTGCGGGCGATTTTGTAAGGATATGTCAGCATGAGGGTCTAGTTTTTTGTAACTTAGTCACCTAGGACTTTATCATTAGGGAAGTCCTTTCATCGAGTGTTTTTTCACTTGGATAATTAAAATTTCTTCTTAGAGATTTTAATTATTTGAGTTTTTCAATAAAAAATACCTCCAAAGTGGTGAAATGTGTTCTAGTGTTCGAGTCCATGGAGTGATTGGGGCCTAGGAATGTTCTATATTGCCATGCTAGACATTATCCAGAGTCTTGCTGACAATTTGTTGTAACGTAAAAGATGATTACTTGGTCCGTTTTGATGTTGTATAGGGGTATGGGTACTCAAGAAAAATGGGATGAGACCCCCTACACCCCTGGGCCAAGTTTGAAGTCATTCAGACGAGTATTACTATGGTTTTGGTCACTTTTTCCCAGGCCAGTCATGGAAATCAGGAAATTGGGCATTTAATTAGAGAGTCAAATTTTGTAAAAGTGACTATAGTCACTTGGGGTGGCCAAGTAAAGGTCCTAAACCTTATGTTATGTACCCAACATGAAAACTAAAGCTTAATGGGCCAAGCAAGTATTTTGAGTGTGGTGAAGTGCCCACTCTAGGGTGTGCACCATCATCTCTTTGATTGGTTGGGTGAGTAAAAGTCAATCGAAGGGGCCCCACTATGGTGGTTTCCTCCCCATTTGACATATAAATAAGGTTAAAAGCATTAAAAGGGGGGTTTCTCTCTCCATATTTGAGATCTCAAACCATGGTTTTCCCCTCCTTGAGCAAATCCGCCCCCCTCTCTCCCTTGTGACACTTGTATAGCATGCAAAGAGCCTCTCTCTTTCATTTTTTCTATTTAAGGAGGTCATTCCTCCTCATTTGGGTTACATTCACTCATGCTCTTGCTTCATTCTTGCTCTCATTTCTCCCATTTGCTCTGTTGCTCCCATTTTGCTCTCTTGCTCTCATTCTTTGTCCAAGATGAGCCATTGTACTTTCAAGTTGATGTTAATAGAAGAAATCTTTGGAGAAAGTACTGTCCATGCTATGAGATTGAGGTGACTTTTTTCCATTGTGCATTTGGACCTCAAGCAAAGTTTTTTGCTTCACGATAGCATAGTTTCAGTTTTGTTGCTTGCTATGTGAATTGTTTGCTTAATATTTGACAAGCTAACTTATTTATATTTAAGTATTTTATCTCTCAAATATTTGTGGGTTTCTCACCCCATCTTGCATTGTGAAGCTAATTTGGTTACAGGTTTACCAAGTTTGAAGGGTGGGACTCCTAGGTGGAATACCCCACTGTTCAACAACATTCAAAGGATTTAGCATCTCACTAACATTTATTTTCTTATTGCAGATTTGTTACAAGCCTTTTTCACTTCTTTCTTACCATTTTTCAAGTTTTTATAAGCAAAAAATTTACTTAGAATTTTTTTTGGTTTTTTCATGCAAAATTTCAAGTTCATTTAAAACTTATTTGTACCATATTTGTTTTTTGTTTTGTGCAGGTTTTTGATCTTACAGGGGGAGGGAATGCCCAAATTCAGCCACTAGCAAACACCAACAACACCCAAGAAGGCCTACTTCAAGTCCTTCACCCAAAAACAGTTAAAAATCACTATTTCTCTCTCTTTCCTTCATAATAATAAGTGTTGAAATAATTATCATTGTAACAAGCCCAAGAGATTCTCTTGGGCTTGAGCTTATTGGGTTTTACTTCAAGAATTTAGTTCTTAGTTGGTTATTTTCTTAGTTGCATGCAAGAGAAGAGGCTTAGCCCATCCTTGCATGGTTTTGTTATGTAGTTTTAGTTGCATGCAAGTGAAGAGGCTATGCCCATCCTTGCATGGTGTTGTTAGTTTGCTTCAAGTTAGTTATTTTCTTTAATTTATTTATTTTCCCGCACCTCACAAGTGAGAGGCTCTACCACTCCTTGTGAAATCGCGCTTGGCTTGCAATTTCCATTTCAGTAATTTGTTTTAAGTTTTTATTTTCCCACACCTCACAAGTGAAGTGGCTCTGCCACTTCTGTGATATCGCACTTGGCTTCATCTTGTTTAAGTAATTTTATTTCAAGCATTTTCATTTTTCCTGCACCTCACAAGTGAGTTGGCTGTGCAACTCCTGTGATATCGCGCTTGTCTTGTATTATTTTAGTTTAGTCTTGCTTAGAAATAAATTTAACTTAAGCCCCGTTTTTACCCCGTATCCTCTCCCCTCGCTGATTAGACCGAACTTGGGTGACGAGAAAGGGCAAATAATTGTGTTGGCTATTTTAATAGGAACCCAGTTACGCATCTTCACTAGAACGAAGAAAAGAAGGCTTGACCTGTGGATCTAGTGGGGTAGAGACTGTGGGGGGTCTTGTGGCACTTTGAGTCCTCCAGTTGAGCAGCCAGCAAGTCTTGAGTTTGACCCGTGGAGCTAGTTGTGAACCTTGTGTTCTCAGATTGAGAAAACGATATTCTCTCTCTAATCGAAGGATATAGTCTCTTTGGGGTAGACATCTAGATTAGTTTAATTTCTTTGTAACAAACACATTAATCTCCTAAGTAAAAGAGAGACATTAAAATTTACTAAAATTTAAAGGACCACTTGCAAAACATTGTTACAATCTTTTCTATTTTGCAAGCATTTCACTTAGTTATTTTGTTCACAACATTTTCTTCAAGTACCTAAATTTCAGCTCAATATTGTTTCACATATCTTTGGCTCATTAATGTTGTTCATTTAAATGCTTATGTGACATCTTGATTATTTATTTACAAGCATACTCCATTTACTTGTTCATTTTCTATCTCATTGATATATTCTATTAGTGAATAAATCATTACTTTGGAAAGATACTTGTCTAATTTACTTATTGTGACTCCATAGCTCGAATAGTGATGGCACTAGTCTTGTTAATCGATAAATTGTTTCTCTCTTGCATTTCATCATTTGGTTGATTGCTAAAGTGTTTACTTGTCATTGAAGGATTTGCATAATTGCACGTTGCTTGTCATTTTTATCTTTGTAACTTACAACTCCAACAAAAAAACATCAAGAAACTTAGTAATTAGGGAATACCCCCCTTGGCCTTTAGGAGTTGTGGTCTAAACGGAGGAGTTTAGGACCGAGGTGACAGTGGGTTCTTAACTCATAGTTGCCCTTAGGAACACACACAGTGTTTGGGAAACTTACCCGTGTGCAAGTGTGTTTTAGGCGGCAACAAAAAAATTGATCAAGACGATTGCCAGATGAAATCAACTATACAACATATATGAATATAATAATCATGACAAAATATAGCTTAATTGAATGAAGAAAATAACAAATATCAAAGGCCAGTGCCGTGGAGTCAAAGTAAGTGTTGTTGTAAAATTAAAGGTTTTGCAATTGTGTTCTTGGTCAATTTTAGGAATTATTGAAGGATGATTTAATTAAAGGGAAAATGGGAGCTCCAGATATACCATGAGGTATGTTATCCACTAGTTGCACTTAGGTGGATTCCCAGTGAGCAGTCAAAGACTTGAACAACTAAATTGTTCATCACATATGTTCAGAAGCTCACCAGGTCATTTTCAGGCCCTTTTGTAAATTTGCATGTCCAAACCCCCTAGGGGAAATTGTAATAAGTTGGTCTAAGCATGGTATCTTTGTAACATGATTGGTTTACCTTAGGCTTAACTATTAAGGGAATACTCTAGAGTGTTTTTTCCTTAGGAATTATGTGTTGCGTTTCAGTGACATATAATCCCTGAGTTTTTCACTCACACCTCCAAAGCTGGAGTATTTACCATGGTGGTCGAACCTTAGGAAGTTATTAAACCCTATGTGTATATGTATTTTTTACATTCTAGCCATCAATGATGAGTCATATGGACATGTACTAGGTCCCCTGGGAGTTTGAGTCAGTTCCGACAAAAAATAAATTTTCTGTAAACTTAGGCTATTTTTTAA
The DNA here is from genome assembly GCA_027924585.1 of Larix kaempferi. Lineage (NCBI taxonomy): Eukaryota > Viridiplantae > Streptophyta > Pinopsida > Pinales > Pinaceae > Larix > Larix kaempferi. The sequence continues at coordinate 11,903,524 of BSBM01000643.1, forward strand.
TAGTTTAATTGGAAAATTAAAATTATTAAAAAAGTGTGGTTAGGAGGAAGAATTAGACATGGGGGTGCTCGTTTTCTAACTCAGAGCACCCACTTAACACCTAAACCCACTTTCCTAAGTTTTCGAGTAATTATTTTTCTCCAAAATTGAATATTACTCGAAAATATTAAGAAAAACCAAAAAAATGGAGAAAATAAAGAAACTGGAAATTTCCAAAACTTAAAAAACATGCCGAAAGTGAAATTTCTGAGTTGGCAAAGCAAAAGAGGAATATTCCTAAAGTTTCTAAAACACATGGGAGTGTTTTTCTCAGCAAATAAAGGCAAGAGGATTTTTCCAAATGGAGAGGGCACGATTTTCAAGAAAATGATGGTAAGTGTAAGAGAGTGTAAGAGAAAGCAATGAGGTGGAGTTGGAAAGTAGAAAGAAGCTGATTTTAAGCCTTTCTAAACTCATTACACCTCACTCCAACCAATTTCCAACTCACAGAGTGCACCCCTCTCTTGGCAAGTGCGCCCCCCCCCCCCTCTGGCTCTCTCATTTTTCTATTTACGCGAGGCTTTGGCTCCTCATTTGTACGATGAAGGATAACATTGAACCTCTGCTCTTGTAACTTGTTAGAATTCTATTCAGAATAAGGTGAAAGGCTTTGGAGACCATATGTTGTGCAGTTGTCTCATTGGATGTATGCTTTGTTGATGTTCTGAGGTGATATGTCACCAGTCATTTGTCATTTTGCAAAAATATTCTATGATTATCTAGATTAGATGGACTTTGTGTCGATAGTATAAGCATTCATCATTTTGATTTGCTTATAAATGCTTGATTAGTTAGAGATAGTGAAGCAGCAAGTGTATTCAGTTGTACTAATGTCGTTCAAATCTCTATTAATTGTGTATTCTAGATTTAATCCATTTTTTTGCAAGTGTTTGTGATAGTGCAGGATAAAAGTCTGAGGAAGGAGAAGGAGTTTAGTTGCATCCTCATCCACCTTAGATGATTGGTTGTCTTAGTCTAAAAATCGTTGAGCTGCAAGCATATTGGTTTCTTTAATCGTTCAATACCAAAGCTGGTTTTGTGCTCCTTCTACACTATAAATCTAAATTTTTCTTCGTCGCTTAGTTACCTTTTCTTAATGAAAGTTAGATATGCATTTACATATCAATAGCTTTCTGTCATTAAGCATACAAATATTAGATCTAGATTGCTTTCCAACTTTACTTTTAAATTAGATCTAAGTACGTAATTCTTTATGCTTGAAATATGTATTTTTCTTGAAAATTTTCCAAGTATAAAATCTGAAATTTCTTTTGTATTTTATTTGATTAACCCACTTATTTGTGCGTTTTAAGCTTGCTGGCTTTTAGCAAGTCCAACAAAAGAGAGAAGGAAACTCTGGTCGATTTTTTGCCAGAAAGTCCCAAAAACACTTCCCGAGCACCCTATTTCACCAACACTTCATTCTATAAAATTGTAAGCCCTTAGATCCTAATTTAAAAGGACTAAGTGGCATTTCTTTTAGCAAGCATTGTAAAAATTATTAAATGAGAACAAGTGGGATACACAACGCCCACATCCCATCCCCCTATGGGGGGATTCGCATGTTCCTTTTTCGTGGCGTGATTTTTTCTAACATTTTGTGCAGGGTGTATACTTTGATTAAGTAGTTAATTTATGTGTTCTTTTCATTAAATAAATCCAATCTCGTTTTCATGAAGTATGCTATCACCTCCACCCAAAGGCATTGTCGATTAGTGGAGGTTGATCAGAAAGTGACACATAGGTTCGACAAGTTTAATCTATTTATTCAAGTTATTGTTATTTAATTTCATATACTGCAAGCATTCAAAATTTGAATGAATATTATGTTGTTTTTCAAAGTATGTTCTTTCCCCCTGTGGACATTGGTCTTGGGGAAACTAGAAAAGAGTGCAGCAACTCATTAATTCTCAAACACTTAATAATAACTCACATTAATAAAATTAAGAACCCTCAAGATAGTGAAAATTCAGCACTCGAACATTGACTAATGCGTGGGGAAATTTCTCATATTAAGTGGGAACCACTGGAGAGTGACCTCATGGCACCGTTAGACTACATCCTTGTTGGTGTAGTGTTGAACATGCTCTCGAGACTCCACTCCAGCCCACACGTCTTTGTGAGGAGCCACCTTTGCACAATTTTCAGACATTACTCATTGTACCTCACGGTATATCGAGAGCTCCCATTTCCCTTTAATCAACTCATCCTTAATAATTCCTAAAACTGACCCAGAACACAATTGCAAAACATTTACTATCGCAATAGCATTTAATTAGACTCCACGACACTGGTCTGTCATTTTTGTTTTTAATTGTATCTTGTCGTGATATTTATATTCATATATGTTGTATAGTTATTTTATCTTGCAATAGTCTTGATCAAATATTTAAATCCAAAAAAACTAAGTAATTAAAGTCTTAGTAACATTAATAGGGTCTACCCCCCTTGGCTTCGTTAGAAATTAAGCCTAAACAGAGGAGTCAAGATCAAGTGATAGTACTTGACTCAGACTTGCCCCCAAGGATGCGCCTAGCCACTTGAACATTTCTACTGCATTAACCCCAGGTGCGTAAGAGGTGGAAACAAGGTACAAGGAGTAATTTCCAGAAATTAGGAAAAGGTGGCTCCTCACAAAGATGTGTGGGCTAGAGCAAATTCTCAAGGGTGTGTTCAACACTACACCAACAAGGACGTAGTCTAACGGTACCCTGAGGTCACTCTCTAGTGGTTCCTGCTTCTTCTAAGAAATTTATCCACGCGTTACTTAATGTTCGAGTGTCATATTTTCACTATGTTGAGGGTTCTTGATTTTATTAATGTCAGTTCTTAGTTAGATGTTTAAGAATTAATAAGTTGCTGCACTCTTTTCTGATTTCCCCAGTGTGATAATGTACAGGGGATCTAACAGCTGTAACAAACTCACAATCAAACTCTCAAGAATGTTGCAAAGAAGAAGAGAAGAATGTTGTGATGAACCTGCAATAATTATTTAATGCAAATACACAAGATATCATAAATAATAGAACTCAGAATCACTTTTATATTGATCACGGGCCACTTCGAGGGGGCAACCTCCTTTGAGCAAGCTCAATACAATTAACTTCACGGTGCCTTCATAGGCCTCAACACACACTTATATACTAAGTCTAGGCACCAATACCATGGGTCAATACTATGTGTCAATACAAACCATGGGCTAAGTCTAGGCGCCAATACTATGAGTCAAAACCATGGAACATATAATACTATGGGACGACTTACAAAGCATATGCGTCCAATACTATGGGTCAATACTATGGCCTAATATAAACTATGGATCAACAAATACTACGGGACGAATTACAAAGCATATGCGTCCAACAACAATATACTAACAAAGTAAAGACATGGGTTTCTAACATCCCCTCTCCCTTAGAAAAAGCTTTGTCCTCAAAGCTTTAGATGTGGAAATTGATGCAGAATCTGAAGGAGTGGGTCCCCTGTAGCATCCTCGGGTTGCATTCCGAACCACTAGCACCTTTGGAGTTTCAGGGAAGATTGCATGGAAGGCTGTAGACGAAGAAGAACCATATCAGCGATGTGAAAAGTGCGCTCAGAACAGTGCTGATCGGCTTGTTGTTTCAGTCGAATTCTTGCCATGTGAAAATTGTCCTGCAGAATGAGAAGAAGCTGATCATGGTTTCGAAGAATTGAGTCAATTGCCTGAACTGGGGAGCTGCTGAAGGTGTATGGAAGAAGAACTGGCAGTGCATGTACAAAGACTACTTCATTTGGTGTCCTTTGAGATGTGGTACTATACCACTAGAGCGCTTCTAGGAAATCCATAGAAATAGTTGTCCAAATCTGTGGAGGGATGGGTAAGGGTTCGAGCAGTCCTGAAAGGAGGGTCGTTTCACCCTTGTTGACCTGGAAAGTATCACAATCAACCACCATCCGTTGAATTGTCCTTGTGAGTCCTTGCCAAAAGAAGTTACATTGTTCCTGGTCATATGTTTTGAGGAACCCAGAGTGCCCTACTGATTAAGAAGCATGGAGTTCATAGAAGAGATAGCCCCGTTGAACAGATTGCAACCAATTTGGAACAAGTAGAGAAATAGTTGTAAGAGAAACTGGGTCATCAAATGTGCGAGGAGGAGCATCTTCCACCATATTGTCCTTACCCTTCTGGTAAGTGGTCGCATAGTCATTACCCATGAGTTGGATAACCCATTTCAGGTGTGTTGGGGAGGAGACCCGTTGTTCCAGGAAAGTTTCCAGACTCTGGAGATCAGTCTTGATGCAGAAATAATTCCCTAATAGGGATGGCTGCCACTTCTGGACTATATGCAAAATAGTCATCATTTCCTGCTGAGAGGTAGATGCGGCTAAATTCTTATCGGAAAGGTCTCTTGAAGGAAACAAGCTCATTGGTTCAGCAAAGACACCTGCATATCTATCCAAGGAAGTAGTGGAGACTGTTGATGGGTGCATTTGAATGGAATGGAGCTGAGCGATGACACCATGTGAATTATTCTTAAGTATTTTTTCCAGGCGATGTGAACTGATGATGCAGAGAGAACCTGGTTGTAAGCCCATAAATTTGTGTTGTGCCCCATTGACTGAAAACTGCATCCAAAGTTCAGCAAAATCCCATAAGATGGGGCCAAGTGTGCGTAACCGTTAAATGCCCAAAACCACATCACATCCGCCTAAGGATAAGGGAAACATGTGAGAGCGCAGGTTATAATCTTCCATAGAGATACACACATTGTGACACTTCCCCTTGCAAGGTAAGATGACCCCATTGGCAACCATGACTTCAAAGTTGGAGCAAGGATGGACAAAACAATCAGCCTGTTTGGCAATCCGAGGATCAATGAAGTTATGAGTGCTACCAGAATCAATGAGTATGGTAAGAGGGAGCTTCTTGAAGTATCCCCTGAATCGCATTGTTTGTGGGGTGGTGACGCCAGTTACAGCATGGAGAGAGATCTCGGGTGGGTCGTCCTGAGATGGGGTGTCAACAGGTGGGTGTTGAATGTTGACTTGATCATCTACTGTATATGGAGCTTCTTCATCAAGTTTTGAGGCAAGCGGAGAATCCACATCCAAGAGATAGAGCTTTTGTTGAACACATCTAAGTCCCCAAGTGAATTTCTCATCACAATTATAACAAAGCCCTTTTTCTCGGCGTGCCTGCATCTTTGTTTCACACAATTGCTTGATAGGAGTTGTTTGAGGAGCAGGTGTGATGGGAGGTCGTTGGGAACCCATATTTCTGAAGGGAACAAAGGTGGGTTTGGAGCGTTGTTGAGATGCGATCTTGTCCTCAGCCAGCTTAGCCAACCCTAGGACTTTCATCATTGTGCTGGGACAAAACATTTTGACCTCTGAGCGGATTTCATCGTTGAGACCACTGATAAAACAACTCCTGTAGAATTCATCGGACAATCCTTCTGTGTGATTGACTAGTTTCTCAAATTCCGTCTGATACTCTCTCACTATGCCAGTTTGGTGAAGTTTAGTGAGTGCTCCTGTGAAGTTGTCAAAAGAACTAGGACTAAATCGTGACAAAAGGAGTTGGCAAAAATCTGTCCAGTTTGGCTCGGGATGAGCTTTGATGTACCAACGGTACCATTGAAGGGCTTCCTGTTCCAAATGAAAGGATGCAAGTGGAACTTTCTGAACATCAAAAGTATTATGCAGACTGAAATATTGTTCTATGCGGTATATCCATCCAGTCGGATCAGTACCATTGAAGCGAGGAAAATCAAGCTTCGGCCCACAAAAATTGCTGGAAGAAGAGAACCCGGTGGCTGCAAAAGATTCTAGCTGTCGGTTATTGTTCATGGCTGAATGCTGAAGATGGAGGCTGAGAAATTTTTCATCCAGATCTTGGAGTTTGGTTTGGATGGCTGCAAGTGCTTCCTCCATGGTGTTTGCTCCTGTGCGAGTGACAACCATAACCAGTAATTGTTTTTTTTTAGTGGGGGGGGGGGGTTGGGAATGGATAGAAAAACACAAACACAAGCTTATTTAGTAAGGGGAAATTTGGATTTGGGAAAAACTTGGAGGGGTAATTGGGGTTTGACTAGGTTTTTGACACTTTCTGAGGGACAGGGAAGCAAAAAATGGGGATTTCAGAAGTGGAAACTCTATGGTAAACTTTGAAGGCAATCGGGTGAAAATTGAAGAAGTTATGGCAAACCCTAAAAATAGACAAATGTGGGATTTCTGGTCTGGGGAAGTGGAATTTGGGATAGGCTCTTCAGTAATGAAATATGCAGAATGGGATTGCAGGGATGTTAGTGAAGTTTCATGGAAAACAGAGTTGAAATAAGGGAGATATGGCCGAAAAACAAAATTTTATACCTTTTTTTTTCTTTCCAGAAATGGATCGGCAACAGCGGCGTGGAAGGGATCTGCAATAGATGGATCTGCAACGGCGTGGAAGGGATCGAAAATGGCTGGATCTGAAACGGCGACTGGCTCTGGAATGACTTTCAGAATAGATCTGAAACGGCTGGATCTGGAGCGGAAGTGATCGGCAACAGTTCAACTGAAAATAGATATGGACCCCAGGTATGTACGGCTTCCTAACAGTTCAGGTGTTTCACTCGGCCACCAATGCTGTCTGACGGCTTACGTATTGGGGCAGTACCCCTCACTCCACAGCTCAGGTAAAACTGATAACCGCTTTGCCACAAACGACAACTCTTGGTTTACCTCACGGGTGGGAACTAGTCAATCAGGTAGGGGTTGTTGGCCTTTTCGCTGGCAGGTCCTCTCAATGGACCAGCTACTTTGGGTTCCTGTGGTACACCTCACAATGAGTTTTAGGGATTATGCCCAAGTACTTCCCACAATTAAGCGGATAGGGATTATTCCCAAATCCGAAGCTGCAACAGATGTGAAAAAAAAATTTGGCAGAAATTCCACCCAACGAGCCCAAGAAAGTGCTCTAATACCAGATGTGATGAACCTGCAATAATTAATTAATGCAAATACACAAGATATCAGAAATAATAGAACTGAGAATCACTTTTATATTGATCACGGGCCACTTCGAGGGGGCAACCTCCTTTGAGCAAGCTCAATACAATTAACTTCATGGTGCCTTCATAGGCCTCAACACACACTTATGTACTAAGTCTAGGCACCAATACCATGGGTCAATACTATGTGTCAATACAAACCATGGGCTAAGTCTAGGTGCCAATACTATGAGTCAAAACCATGGAACATATAATACTATGGGACGACTTACAAAGCATATGCGTCCAATACTATGGGTCAATACCATGGGCTAATATAAACTATGGATCAACAAATACTACGGGACGACTTACAAAGTATATGCGTCCAGCAACAATATACCAACAAAGTAAAGACATGGGTTCCTAACAAATGCACTCAATAATCACTCATGAACATAGAAAATGGAGAATATAAGTATCATACACCAGTTGAGCTGGCACTATGTGAATAATGAATACAATCATGAAATCTATGTAGAGAATTCAAATTAACCAAGGAGTTCATTCGAATCATGCTCAAAGTCTAGCTTGGAGTACAATGGAGACATCATCCAGTCAATAGTATCAGTCATAAATGGCAATAGTCAGTCAAGTGAGTCTAACTGAGTCTAACAGAACCATCTAGGCGTAAATCAGGGGATGGAGACTCCAAGGAGGGCGCATGAGGCTGTCAAATAGTCAAGTGGAACTCCAGAACTATCTAACTAGAAGCTACAAGCAGTCAACATGAGCAATCAATGGAACAACTGCTCAATCAATGCACTAACTGAATGATAACTCCCAGTAGGTGAGATAAGGCACTCTACTAAGTGATAACTGGTGGTAGGTGAGCAAAGGCGCACTAGTCATGCAAATCATTCAAGGAGGGTGCATTAGGTAGGTAGGAGGCCAAATGGGGGTTGAAGACAGGCTCTGGGGAGCTAAAAGTGAGATCTAGGTGTTGGGGAGACCACCACGATGATGACTGGATGCATGCAGTGGCATGCAAAGCATGCAGCATGCAGATTTGCATGCAGGCATGCAAAATATAAAAATGATGGTGTGAATATTCCAACACCCCCCCGCAAGCTATACTATGAGATAATAACTGAAATCTAAAAAATAGGGCCCTGGTTACTAAGACCAAATGTCACCCCATACAATCAATCTAAATAAACTAAGTGAGGAAAGAGGGAAAACTCAGTGGGAAGAAAACCCTCCCTGAAAATAGACTAAAGGTTGTTAATGCAGCATATCATCACTCACCTCAGAAGGTGGTAAGTGTCCTTCTTTTCCGAAGAAGGATCGATCGATCTGAAATGGATCAGCAATGTGAGAAGGATGAAACCTTCCATTTTGAAAATATGATCTGCTTCGTCTCTGATCATGTGGATCACCAAACAAATCACCGACATATCAGAGTGTAATGGCTGCCCATCGAGGAAGAGGAGGATCATTAGGTGAAATATCATCAGGTTCTTGTGGAACTGGATCTCCCATTCTCTCATCTTCATCATTAGTTGCTAGATTTCAGGGTCTTGTGGATCTGGATCTAGCATCCCTTCATCATTATCTCCATCTTCAGATTCTGAATCTGAAATCTCATGTAAAGATGCTTCTCTCTCTTGATCATCAATCAAAGGAGCAAGTACAACTAGCTCATCATCATATACAAACTCTGAATCTGAAATCTCATGTGAATAAGCAAGTGCAACTAGATCATCATCATATCCAAACTATGAATCTGAAATCTCATGTGAATAAGCTGTGAATCTTGCTCATCATCACTCAAAGGAGGAACAAATCCAAAAATGTGAACATCATGAAACTAATTCTAAATATGCATGTAGTCCAGTGATGCTTCCTTTGAGCCAACATAGGTGAGATCAATATCAAGAGAACTAGGACATGATGATGATGGATCTTCATTAAGATCAATGGAGGATGAAGCAGTGATGGCCCATTTTTCCATAGGAGTTGAACCAAAAGGTGCTAGATCTTCAAGTTCTTGTGGATCTGGATCTAGCATTCGCACTTCTTCAAGAGTCCTCTTTTTCCCAATCTTCTTTGGTGAATATTTTCCATTTGGAAGACCATCAACCACATTTTGAGCTTGCTTGTAGTTGAGATGAGATAGTCTACTCTCTTCATTTGCATGAGAGTAAAGAGAAGACTCCTTTGAGAGAGGTAAGAAGTGTGAAAACTCATAGAGTTTTGAAGTGTGATTTGCAACTCCTTTTGCAATGATTTCCCCTGAAACCATGTTTTGTATCTCGACTTCATTTGGAGTGAAGTTCACTCTTTTGGGCTCTCCAATATGAGTCATCTGATACACTAAAAGTATATTTTCTCTGAGAGAAGGAACATAAAGCACATCAGAAAAGTAACCATGGTCCAGATTGATTCTTCCAATCCCCTGAGAGAAGACTTCATAATCATTTCCCAACATGATGGAAGGGCCAACTAAGCATTTGAAGTTGGAGAAGAGATATTTGGAGTAAGATATATGTCTTATTGCTCCTGAATCTATAATGAATGAAGAATTTGTTGATGCAATTTCCATGAGGGAAAGACATCTCTCGTTGTCCTCAGATCTAGATGGTTCAGTATCAGTATCTTTCTTACTTGCACATGCAGGTACAAGAATATTGTTCTTCTCAAGTAACTGATCCATCAAGTCTAAGGTCTTCTTCATACAAGAACTCTCAGGATGAAATCCTTGATGACAATATGTGCACTTGGATCTCTCTTTCTAAGATTTCTTGTTCTTCTTTGGGTTCGAAACCCCATCTGACTGATATGGAATATCTTTTGGATTTGTATCATTCGATCTCTTTTCATAAATCTTTTGCTTGCCCTTTGCATTTTCTCTCTTGTCCTCAGCAGCTGTAAGGGTCGAATCCAACTTTGGTTTGATCATTCCCATGGAGATTAACTTCTCCTCCTCTTGAGTAGGAGGTTGGATGAAGTCATCAAGTGAGGGAAAATTCCATTTTGGAATGGACATCTTAGCTGACTGAAATGTGGAGACAAAAACTGAGAAGTTTGGCCCCAACTTAGAAAGAATGGCAAGGATGAGTTGCTTGTCTTCTTTCACTATCTCATATCTTTTCAACTGAGAAATCAAGCTTTTGAACTTGGTTAAGAATGGATTGATGGATTCGAAGCTTTCAAGACTCTCCAATTTATGCCCTTTCAGATCATCTTTCTATCCAAAGAGGGATTCGAGCTTGTCCCAAACCTCTTTTGGAGATGTTAGATCGCTGACATGGAAGTGAAGATCTTCATAAATTGAGAGAAGAAGAAGGCCTACTGCTTCATCAAGCCTATCCAAGTACTTGGATTTCTCTACTGCACTCAGTGGTTTTGCCATTGTTCCATTTAGTATCCTGGTGAAGCTCTTGGATCTCATGAAGAGAGCCATCTTGGCTTTTCATTTGACATAGTTGGAAGATGTGAGCTTTAGATCCATCTGAATGGTGAAGGTAGAATTGTTGAAGAAGAATTCGAATGGGTGAATAAACCTGCAAAACAAGAAGAGTTTTTGCTGATGGAGATTTGCTACACTTCGAATGAACACTACCTTAGGATACTGAGCACATATGACTAAGTCCTTCACACCTGGATAGACCTCACTGGATTGCTCCAGTGAATACAAGGTAATAGCACTAGGATTTGCTGTGGAAACTGAGAGGGTTCTGGTGCTCATGTGAAAGATAGTTGCTCAAAGAAATGTTGCAACTGCTACTGCTGCAATTCGAATAGCTGCTAACTGCTTTGATACCATGTGATAATATCTAGGGGATCTAATAGCTGTAACAAACTCATAATCAAACTCTCAAGAATGTTGCAAAGAAGAAGAGAAGAATGCACTCAATAATCACTCATAAACACAGAAAATGGAGAATAGCAATATCATACATCAACTATGAGCTGGCACTAAGTGAACAATGAATACAATCATGAAATCTGTGTAGAGAATTCGAATTAACCAAGGAGGTCATTCGAATCATGCTCAAAGTCTAGCTTAGAGTACAATGGAGACATCATCCAGTCAATAGTATCAGTCATAAGGGAAATAGTCAGTCAAGTGAGTCTAACTGAGTCTAACAGGACGATCTAGGCATAAATCAGGGGATGGAGAATCCAAGGAGGGCACATGAGGCTGTCAAATAGTCAAGTGGAACTCCAGAACTAGCTAACTAGAAGCTACAAGCAGTCAACATGAGCAATCAATGGAACAACTTCTCAATCAATGCACCAACTCAATGATAACTCCTGGTAGGTGAGATAAGGCGCTCTAACTGAGTGATAACTGGTGGTAGGTGAGGAAATGCGCACTAGTCATGCAGATCAGTCAAGGAGGGTGCATCAGGTAGGTAGGATAATGGGGGCTGAAAACAAGCTCTGGGGAGCTGAAAGTGAGCTCTAGGTGCTGGGGAGACCACCAAGATGATGACTAGATGCATGCAGTGGCATGCAAAGAATGCATCATGTAGATTTGCATGCAGGCATGCAAAATATAAAAATGATGGTGTGAATATTCCAACACCCAGGACCAGGCCAATGCCCGCAAATGGAAAGAGCCTACTTTGAGGGATAGCAAAATGTTCATTCAAATTTGAGTGCTTGAAATAAAGAATGCTAAACAAAAATAACTTAGAAAAGAAATACATATACTCACCAAATCTATGTGTCAGTTTTTGATCAACCACCATTAATCAGCAATGTCTTTATGTGGAGGTGAGAAAAAACTTCGTGGCAATGAGATTGGCTTTATTTAATTATTTGCAAAAATGAAAAGAGAATAAAATTAAACTACTGAATCAAAGTATACAACCTGCACAAAGTGTTAGAAAAAAACACACCACGAAAAGGAAAAATGTGAATCCCCCTAGGGGGATGGAATACGGGCGTTGTGTAGCCCATTTGCTTCTTCTTACGATTTGTTACAAAAAAATATTTTAGTTTTAAGAATGCCCTTGATTCTTATAAATCTGAATCAAGAAGGCTTACAAATAGTTAACAAGAGAAACTTAGAAGAAAGAGGGGATGTCTGGGCTCTGGATGCCTAAACTCTTCGAAATTTGGCCAAAGTTTCCTTCTCTTTTTTCTTTAATTCTGCAAAATCAACAAGCTAAAGTAGCAGAAATGTTAGTAGATTAGTTAAATAATACGTAAAAAAATACAACTACTTAATACTTCTTGAAGACTAAAATTTTTATGAAGCACAAGTATTAAGTTTTAATACTAGATTCAAGCTTAAAATATGAATTTAAATGCTTCTTTTGATCTAACAAAAATATGCAAAAAGAGATGTATGCTAAACTTTAAGAAAAAAGATCTACTTGTTGAAGAGTAAAGGGACCAAGATTTTTTTATTTTATTTTAATACCGTAGAAGAAACAAGAACCCAGCTTTAGTTTTGAAAGAGTAGAGAACCAAAGATGCCTGCAACTCAACAACGATTAGACAAAGACAACCAACATCGAAGGTGGATGAGGATGCAATTGAGCTCAACCTCCTCTGTCAGATTTTTATCCTGCATTGTCACAAACACTTGCAAAAAGAGATTAAATCTAGAATACGTAATTAACAGAGATTAGAAAGGCATTAGTACAACTGAATACACTCGCTACTTCACTATCTCTAATTAATCAAGCATTTATAAGAAAATCAAATACAATGAATGCTTATATCATGGGCACAAAGGTCGTCTAAGCTAGATAAATCTACAATTATTGCAAAATAATAAGTGATTAGCTAGATCTCACCTCAAAACATCAACCAAACACACATCAAATGGGATAGCTGCACAACATATGGCCTCCGAAGCCTTTCAATTTTATTACAAAGAGAATCATAAACAAATTACAAGAGCAGAGGTTCAATGCTTCCTCTCAAATGAGTGAAGCAACCTTGCTTAAATAGAAAAAAGAGAGAGCCGGAGGGGGGGGGCACACTTGCCAAGAGAGAAACACACTTGATGAGTTGTATACAACTTGGAATGAGTTGTAATGGATTGGAAAGGTTGAAAATCAGCTTTCTTCCAATTCCATACTCCACTACTATGCTTTATATTACACTGCTATTTTTTTTCTTGAGAGTTGCACCCTCCCTATGAGGAAATGCGCCCCACTTGGTGAAGGAAACTCTTTTTTCCTTTATATGCCAAGATAAACACTCCGGAGTGTTTTAGAAACCTTAGGAATGTTTCCACTTTACTTTTCCAACTCGTAAAACTCACTTTCGACATGTTTCTGAGTTTTTAGAAATTGTCGGTTTCTTTAGTTTGTCCATTTTTTTGGTCTTTTTTACAATTTTCGAGTAATATTCAATTTTGTAGATAAATAATTACTTTAAAAATTATGAAATTTGGTTTAGAGGTTAAGTGGGTACTCTGAGTCAGAAAACAAGCACCACCATGTCTAATTCTTTCTCCTAACCACACTTTTATAACAATTTTAATTTTTCCAATTAAACTATTAAAAAATAGTCTCAGATTACAGGAAAAAATATTTTTGTCGAAACTGACTCAAACTCCCGAGGGACCTAGTACATGTCCATACGACTCATTATTGATGGTTAGCATGTTAAAAATACGTAGACACATAGGATTTAATAATCTCCTAAGGGTCGACCACCATGGTAAATACTCCAGCTTTGGAGGTGTGAGTGAAAAACTCAAGAATTATACGCCACTGAAGCGCAACGCATAATTCCTAGGGAAAAAAACACTCTAGAGTATCCCCTTGATAGATATTCCTAAGGTAATCCAAGCCTATTACAAAAATACCATGCTCATACCAACTTATTACAATTCCCCCCAGGGGGTCTAGACTTGCAAATTTTACAAAAGGGCCTAAAGAAGGCCTGATGAACTTCTGAACACATGTGATGAACAATTGAATTGTTCAAGTCTTTGACTGCTCATTGGAAATCCACCTAAGTGCAACTTAGTGAATAACATTCTGGCTCCAACTACGGGACGTGTGACTGATCTGATCTTTCTAAGGGAGGAAGTCATGTGAGATTTCTAGAATCTTCTGGTTTCTGCATACCACCAAAAGTGTGTAAGTCACATGTATAAATATGCCAAAATGAAACAATAAATTGCAATATAACATATAATAATATACAACAATAAGTTAAAACAATAAAGTACAACAATAATGTATAATACAAAACTAATATACAAAATAAAATACTGAAAAGAAAAAGGACAAGGTTTAGAAAAGCCCTGATACACCGGATGCCCCAAATGTGCATCAAATATTATCGTTGAAGAAAAATTACAAGAATTGTTTGTTTACTGGTAAGAGTAGCTTTCCTCCATCCATATTGTTGAGAAGAAATGAATTAGCACCGACCAAGTCATAGATGAGAAATGGACCCATCCATAAGCTATCAAATTTTCCATGCTTGCCCGGTTTCTCTCTTCGCTTATCCAAAAGCATAATTGTATCTCCTATCTAAAAGGGCCTTGGATTGGTAGACTTGTTGAATGACCTCTTCACTCTCTCTTGATTTTCCATACTCTTATCCAATGCTTTTCTTCTACTTTCATCTAATTCAATCAATTGATTAATTTTCTTAACCATGTCTTGATTTGAACTGAAATCCTGAAGCAACTGATACACTGGAAGCTTGAGATAGATGGGATGGGTAACATCTAGTCCATATACCAATTCGAAAGGGCTCTTCCCTGTTGTACTCTTCTTAGTTATTCTGTCATCCGAAAGTGCAAATTTTATCTTACTATCCCATGAATTTTTATTATCACCGATTGTTTTCTCTATTATGGTCATTAAGTTTTAATTACTTGACTCAGCCAGACCATTGCCTTGGGGATAATAGTTGGAGGAGTGGGATAGGATATTTGAAACAGAATGAGGACATTTCTGCTAAACTAAAAACTTTGGCATTATCAGTTGTTATCTTACTAGGAACACCATATCTCGTGATGATTTTGTCTTCTAATAAATCCATAATGAATTTATCGGTTGCCTTCTTGGTGGGTATTGCTTCTACCCACTTGGTGAAATAATTGGTTGTCGTAAGGATCCAAGAATATCCATTACTTGAACTATCCTTAAACTTACCAATGAAATCAAGCCCCCATTGCTGGAAAGGGGCTTGGACCACTACTGGTTGAATAGGAAAGGCTGCCAGCTTTTGCTTCCCAATGAACAACTGGCACTGGGGGAAACATCTAACAATATTGTGAACATCTATGAACAAATCAGGCCAATAGTAACCTGCTTTGATAATTTTGTGGGCTGTTGTATCCGCTATAAAGTTCCCTCCATAAAATCCTGAATGAAACTCAGCCAAAAGCTTCTTAGACTCTCGCTCATCTATACACCTAAGTATTATCCCATAAGGGTTCTTCCAACCCAATCCATTTTGAGTGATACAATACTTAGTTGATTTTAACCTTAATGCTCTTCTTTTATGGCCAACTAGATGATTGGGGCAAGTAAGGTTTTCTAAAAAAAAGAGGATGTCTGCATACCATTGATGTTGTTCTAAACGTTGTAGTTTTTTTGATCTGACTGGCATTGATTCGCTATTCTGACACACCATTCCCAATGCCTTCTCATTTCCTTTTGTCAACATCTTGGCTAGCCCTTGACCTTTGATTAACTTAGTGGGTCTAATTTCTAAGTAATACTCTTGAATTTTCGAGACCCACTTTTCCCTTACTCCTAGGTAGTATTGTTGATATAATATATCTTTAATGGCTGGGTGGGGAACATAACCTATTATTTTTTAATAACCAACATAAGTCATGAAATGCTTAAGGGACTTCACCAAGGCGTAAGCTTGCTTTTCCATGGTAGTGTACTTAAACTCTAACTCTTGCAAGGATATGCTCATGAATGCAATGGGTTGCTCAAAACCCTCATTATTTTTCTGGAGCAACACCCCCGCAATGGTATCTTCTGAGGCGAAAGAAAAGATTTGGAAATTTCAGGAATAATATGGGCTAACTAACACTGGAGATTTAGACATGGCCTCCTTGATATTTTTAAAATCCTCTCTTCCTTCATTTTTCCATCCAAACTTAGCATCTTTCTTTAATAACTTTTGCATTGGTTTCATTAATTCTGCTAAGTTTGGAATGAACCTCCTTATGAAATTAATATGGCCGTTAAAATATTGAAGGGCTTTTACATTCTTAGGGATGGGAACCTTTTTAATAGCTTCAATTCTTTCTAGATCTATTTTAACACCATCTTTTGAGATGATATGCCCCATAAGATTTCCATCATCAACCCCTAAGACTGACTTGGATGGATTTAGAGAAATACCATACTTTCTACATTTTTCAAATACTTGCTTAAGGTGACCTATGTGACTTGATCTTTCTTTGGATAAAATTGTTAGGTCATCCTGGTAAATATCAATGATTTTCCCAATCAACTCCTTGAATGTATATTCCATGGCCCTTTGAAAGTTGGCACCAACATTCAGCAAACCAAAAGGTATTCTCGAATACTCAAAAGTACCCCAGGGGTTAGTGAAGGTAGTTTTATGTCTGTCTTCTTTCTAAATTACAACTTGATTATAACCGGAAAATCCATCTGGGTGTTGGACACAATTGCCACACCGAGGGGGGTGAATCAATGTGTGAGCAATTTATAAACTTTTTACCTTCTTTTAGTTAACTAGAGTATACCAATCATTATGTCATTAATTACATAATCAAATGCATCAGTTAAATCAACCAATAGTCATAAGCACATTCATCACATCAAAGAGACACAAGAATATTTGTAATTTGATCTTTATTTATTGTACATGTGTGTTGGAGAAAACTCACTATGGCTTGGGGTAGACCACAACATACAGCTGACTACCAGAAATTAACTATAATCTCAGTGTTATGCTATATAAATGACAATGCTAAGATAATGAAGAATATAACCAACCTCGATTCAAACGTTTGATGTAGATCCCCATTGGAGCTTTTCAATCCGTGCACTTGAATCTACAAATTAGTCTTGACAGCCAATATACAACAAGTACATATAATATATAAACGACATTAACATAAATAATAGCAATGATCCATGATATAACAAGTAAATGCAACCCAATGTAAGATAAACAACATTTACAACATTAATGGATGAGAATATGAGTATTTATATTAATAAACAAGAAGAAGTACAATGTGATACAACCTCTTGCCGGCAACCAATCTAAACCAAGATCTGGATCAATCCACTTGTGCCTCCACCACTTCAATCCTCCATGGAATGGCAAACTCAAACTAGAATAGGAGTTTGGAAGGTGAACATAAAGGGTTCACAACTACAAGGATCAATGAATGTAGACTCAAGATTGGGCAAAACTCCACTCAAGTTCTCTTGCTCTTCTTTCTTCCCCCATCCATAAGACATATGTCCTCAATATATAGTCCTCTCAAAGGTAAGTGAAAGGCCACATCGAG
Source organism: Larix kaempferi (assembly GCA_027924585.1). NCBI lineage: Eukaryota > Viridiplantae > Streptophyta > Pinopsida > Pinales > Pinaceae > Larix > Larix kaempferi. The sequence continues at coordinate 11,921,020 of BSBM01000643.1, forward strand.
GCATTTCTTGGGCAGATGGAGAGTCAAAGGTCACCCAATAACCACTTTTTGGGAGTAAAAAGTAATAAACTAGTGATTTTTACCATTTTACATGCTACCCACAGGCTATAGTGATGCAACTCGCGAGTACGCCCATTGTAATGATGCAGCTAGCGTACAAGGGAAAAAATGAGGAAATAGTGTGTCTGAAGGATATAAAGTGGATCTGAGTAAGTGAAATAGATCCTGCAGGCCAAAGAATGATGATACTCACAAGGTGGAAAATTATGTTGTAACAACATGGAAGACAACAATATTCTCGATTACAATCAACACCAACTGATAAAAAGAGTACCAACTCTATAACAGGACCCAACCTGGTTTTCTCAACTCCAACTAAGAAGGGTTTGAGGAGTCCAATCCTCAAGTGCAAGATTCCACTTGCAAGGTTGATTCCAATCTTTGATTGCCATCAATCTTCTTCTCAACCATATACCTCTTCTGCTCAATCAACCTCTGCTCATCAACGCTACTACTCATCAATCTGCTCTACTGCTGGTCATTCTATGCTCATCACTCTGTTGGTCAAGCTGGTCATCAACATTTGCTGGTCCATCTCTGTTTAAGATGCCACATGTCATCTCAACATCATGTATTTTGTTGAGAGTTAATTCCATATTGTTGTAGATGTATCACTACCATATCATCATCATCACGTCACCAGGGTGTCTGCTCATATCCTCTTACATCATCACTATGACTATCATGTCACTAACTCAGGTTGTGTATGCAACCTAGCACTAAGAGCTTCAACCTTGGATGGTTGAGCCTTCCTTCATGTCACTCAACACTTATCAACTTGTCAACTTCAATCTTGACTGGTTATTAGCTTTAAGTATTCAATCTTACATTGTATAAAGCTTTACTAAGCTTACATTACATCATTACTACGGAGCAAGCAAGTTGTCATACATACTAGAGGTCATTGGGTTGACTGTGTATGTCTTTGGACTATGTGAAAACTCCAAGTTATGGATGAGGAATGTGGTTTATGCATCATTGGTCAAATTCTCCAAGACTTGTGAAGAAATTGTCATGATCCAAATGCTTCTTCATGAACTGTCATCTTCTAGGGCAGACATGCATCATCTTCATCATGGCATTAGCATCAGGATCATCAATATCACTGTACTATCACTTTCAGTGGATGTCATTGTCCATGGGAGAGCATATATCAACTTCACACTTCATAAATACACCACTGAGTATACCCCTTTATCAGTCAAACATCGCATGCCCAGGTTGTGATGACTCCTGTAGAAGATCACAACATTTGTCAAACATTGGACTATGTGTCAATCATCCTCAGGCTATGTATAGAATTGAACTTAATCTCTTCTAAGTTCTGGACTGTTTGAAGTCTTATACCACCATTAGTCAACTGTTGCAACACCTTTACTGTGGAGGAGATCTACACCTCAGTCCAATATTTGCTTCAGTTCAATAGGATTATTTTCTTTGCCTTCATTGGAGATGACTGTGTGTATTTGGGATTGTTTAGACTCCCTCAAAGTTGGGTCTGTGGAAACCCTACTGTCAACAACCTCGGATCTCTCACTAAGAACCCAACACATGCCACCTCAGTCACATGAGATCCTTCACCTCACATCCTTGTCACACATTCGAACTAATGATAAAGAGAAGAAAATAGACTGCTTCTGCCTTTAGAAATTGACTTTTCCTTCTACTGCTGCAAATAAACTCCACTGAAATTCGCAATAAACAACCACAGTTCAGCGAGATCTTTTACTCTTCATTGGATTGATCAAGACCAAAAATTGCTGCTCCAAAAAGGGGAAGAAAGGAATGCTCCTCCTACTGTTGTTTCAACCCAAAAAAAAACTTCCCTTGCTGCAAAATTCAGGTCTGCAAAAATGAACTCTACTACTGCCCCAATTTCCACAGTGGAACAGTCCAAATTTCATAACTCAGTGCACCCAATTTTTCCACCCATAAACAAGAGCATTGGCTCCTATTTATACACATTTTCCTATATATTTTATGTAACCGACTTGGAATAAAATCATTTTTATTTTTAATTTAAAATTTAATTTAATTTTGTTTGGTTGGCTGACCCAAAAGATGAGGTACTTCAACTTTAAAAGTTCATATATCATCAACCGTGAGGAATCACGTGATGTGCCACCTACCATTGAAAATGACATGATGAGGGATATCATATTATGATGGGATTATTTGAAAATACATGGTCCTTCATTCTTAAAATATTCAATTTGTACATGACGCCAAAGACCTGTAATGTCCCTTTTTTTTTTGATTAAAATGGTGAAATTTTCAACTTTTTCCACTAGTTCATCCTTCGACTAGTATTGGTCTCTTGGTCTCCAAATGACTCCAAATGCTCTCAAATTGTTACAGAATGTGTATGGATTATATTAGGACATAATTATGGGGTTCAAGGAAGCTTTAGAGTCTTCAATAGGCTTTTGAAACTCTCCTTTAAGTTCTGTCCAAAGTAGGAAGTTTGACTAGCAATTTTTCTTTGACTAGTATTGGTATCTTGGTCTCCAAATGACTCCAAATGATTGTATAATGGGTATGAATGTTTTTGAGAGGTATTAATACATATAACATAGGCTTATGGATGCTTAAAAACCCTTAAAACACTTCTGCAACATTAATTTACAATCTGGACAAAGTAGGGAAAATTACTAGTAATTTCGAGCTTCAAATCCCCCAAAGGTAGTCGACAAAGATGGCTTCCCAAATGCTGTTAAACCCTTCCAAATTTATGAACAGAGGTATGGTACTAATAACTGGCTTTAATGAGCTCCCTAATGTATCCTTAATTAGTTCTTATGGACTTCTTTAACTCCTTAAAATCATATGTTTATATGCAAGATTTCACATAGGGGGGAAAGCCAGTTATTTTCACCATGACTTATGAAATTCGAATTTTAGGTGCCAAGGGCTTATGATATGTTAATGAAACTTCTTCAGAACTTTAATAACACTCCATACATCAATAAAATCATAGAGAATAACTGATATAACTCGAAATAGTGTCTCTTCAAACTCCAACAACAAGATCTAGGGGAAATGGCATCATTTATGCATTGTTTGGTATTTTTACATAAATCCACTTAGTATTTAGACATGGGAGTCTCATGAGCATTAAAACTAGATAATTTATATCATATTATAAATATATGGGGACTCAATATCTATCCCAAATATTTCATCACCTCAACAAGTGCGACTCTCCTCAAGGAGCAAGAATATGCCAAGAAATAGAAGAATGGTTGTAGAAGCAAGCTGAAAGAGATGTGACCATGAACTGCCTTGTAGATTCAACCTGCAGAAAAAGACTCCATTTAAGATCCAAATGAAATTTCTTAATGTCCTTTCCAATTACCAACTAGGATGGGAATCTTTCACCCTCGAAATTGGTGCTAAGGCAAGTAGAGTAGCACTCCAATAGCTCTCCTCTCCAAAATTCTAAATGCAAATTATAAAATGATCAAAAGCTACCATCCTTATTTTTATTGTCTTTTATAAACTTATAAGGTCCTCCATGGGTCTAATTCCTCCTGAGAGCTTCATGGAAACTCAATTTGGGAAGAGATTCCCAAGTATGCCACTTGTCCTTCCAATTCTAGCCCTCTCCTTCTCCAAATTCGAATTGGTGTCTCTTTGGATGCCCTAACTCACTTTATCACCCTCCCGGAGACTATTTTCATCCTTGACATGTAATATATGTCATATGTCATGCTTCAGGTCTGATGTGTGTCGTAGGTGTCATAGCATCTTCATCATTGTTGTCATAGAGCTAGGGAATCTAGTCCAAGTGTCTCACTAGCTCCAAAATGCCTCTTCCTCTTCCATGGGAGTTACTCTTTCACTCCAATTCAACCTTAATTGATTCATCCCAAGTATATTTACCTTTCAACTCATCCCAAGAACCTTGGTCTTCTTATGGATTCGAAATGACAAGAGGAGGATGCCATGTGGCATAGAAAATCTAGCTTGTGTGGGTCCCACATCCTCCATGTGTCTTCATGATCAATTGCCACTTTGATTTTCCCTTGTATTTATTCATTTTTATCCTTTATTAAATATTTATTCCATTCTAATGTTCAAACATCATTTATTATCCCCTTTATTTCAAATCCCAAAGCTTCCACCCCCAAACCTAGGGAACTAGTAATTTTCCTCCATGGCAGTTCATTTGGATGGGTATATTACAACTTTGAATTGGAAATTTCTCTTAATGTGACTCACCTTGTCCATTTGGATCTAATTTCACATTATTACTAAATTGGACTTCATTCTTGGCATTTATTTGACCCTTAGCATCCATTTGACAAACTGTCATGAGTATGGCCAAGGGGATTACGCCATTGTGACCCAATGAAACATTTTGAGACATGAAAAACACTCCCTTCCCAATATTGCTTGTCCTCAAGCAATTTCAACACATTTATGTGGAAGAACCTGCTTTCTTTCCAAAATTTTGCTTCCCAAAACTTCTCTTCTAGAACCTTGAGTAGAGCCACCCACGCACTACAATTGTGTGTTTCCAAAAGCAAGGAGATGTGGATTTTCTTTTTCATTTTGATATCCCCTGTAACATCACCACTAAACACAAAAATTTTAATTAAATCCATAAAAGCCATGTGTGCACAATTCCTCTTTATCTCTTTCATATTTTGGAAACCCCTTATGATACCATTGTAATTCTTGAAGTTGCCACTGAGTTGCCCAACTTTCAGTTTTCAATATCCCATAAATATTTTAGAGAGGAACCACCATGCTTGTTGCTGCACTACTTTCATTAAAATCACTTTATTAAGTGGGTAATCCATCCCCCATACTACTTGTTTCCCCAAAAAATTGAAACCAATTAGACTAAGATTTATCCTAGGGTCCCATTGCTTGTATTGCACTCCAACAATTAGGAGTGCTCTCCAACCCATACCATTAGGAAGGAGAAATCCTGGATCTCATTTTCTTGTATGCATTCTTCCAAATATCATGAGTGCAAAATATATATCATAAAAGTACATAGCAACATAATAAATATGTACATCAAGGAGGTGACTCATCAAAGAATCATTAAAGTGCTTATACCTCCAAGTAAGTAGACCACCATTTGCCAAGAGCATACAAGCTTCAAGTGACCAATCAAATCTAATCCAATGACATAGGTGAGGATACCATGTCCTATAAGGATGCTACAAAAGGATGTAAGATGCATCAAAATAATCAGCCATGTGTTCTTTCATCCAAGAAGTGAATGAAGAACCTCCACTAAAATCTAAACCAAGTAGGGAACAAAGAAAACAATGAGCCTTCAAGCAGTTCACATAAGTAGAATTTGTGCATCTATGAATGTGTGTATCATCAAGAAATAACAAAGGATGCTACTACCAATAATAATTTGCTCCAATAATATATCTCTTCACCCTAGTAGTGGATGAATTTCCTCCAATATCAATTGAACTAAGCAAGGAGCAAGGAAAATAATGAGTCTTCAAGTGACTCAAGTGAACATCATCAGTGCATCCATGTGGATGTGTCTCACCATAAGGTAACAAGGGATGTTGCTACAAATGTAAATATGACATGGCTCTAATAATTTCATCATGCGAAGGAGAGATATGAGTTTAATGCTCCTCATGTGGCACCATCAAAAATAAACATTTCACCCATACTTCATTAGGATGAATGTTGCAAAATATGGAAGTGTAGGATGTAGGAGAATGAACCAACTCACCCAAATTATCAGAAAGTCCAGAAGTGTCCTCATGTGAATGCTCCATAATGGTAGGATCATGCACCTCCCTCAAAAGTGCAAAACTTTCCTCATAGGTTGGTTCCAAGGTAGTGGAATAATACACTTCTTCAAAAATTGTGTCACCATTTCCAAGAGGAAACTAAAGTTCCTTTTCCACCACATCAAGTGCTTGGATCTCATCAAGCTCATATTCAAACACATCAAGCAAATGAAAATTTCCATGTTTCTCATGATCTACCATGTCATGAGAAACCTCCATGCAATCTACCATATGACAATTTGAAACATAGGAGGAAGAACAAGTATATTCAACCTTTCAAGAAGTTTCTCATTTCTCATTTTGAGTTTATGAATATCCTCATTATTCTTCAAGTATGCATCATGTAATCATTCATTAAACTCAACCAAATTGTTTCTATCAAAAGGAAAAGACATGAAATTACCTTTGATTTTGCACATTGTTCTTTGGGTCTTCTTTTCATTCATATTCAAGGACCCTTCAAGAAAATTAGGCTCTTGCAAATGAACCTCCTCATCTTATTCCTTCTTGCTTGGACCAACTTCATGAAGTGCAAGTGGTGATGGGGAAGTTGATCTTTGTTCTTATTCAACTGATACAAGGTATTCATTCTCATGCTTAATGGACCTTTGGCTTGCAGTAACACTTTCAAAAGTGATCTCTATGTCACCAACATAGAGGTGTGAGCACCCATCAGTAGGTACTCCTTCATAGTTCAAGCATCCATCAGTAGATGGTCTTTGTTTCATTTCTAAGGTAGAATGTGTCTAGAAATGATCTTCAATACTTTCAATAGAACCTTCTTCATGCTCATGTGATGTCTCTTCAACTTTTTTCAGAGTCACTCAGGAGTGACTTTCGATCCTCTTTATGTACTGCTTCTTCTACTTCATCTATTTCATAACTAGTTGGTTCATGGGTCTCCTCCTTTTGCTCCTTCAAGCAAGCTGATGCATTTTTCCCTTCGGTTTCCTTAAGATCAATATATTTGGAATATATTTTTGAAGAAATTCCCAAAACTCTCCTCAAGTAGGACATACATGGCTTCCTTGAAGATTCAGATATTTCATTGATCTTTTCACTCACACATATATGATTTTCTCTCCAAGGTCTTTTACAAGAATGGCATAAACCTTTCTTCACTAAATCCACATATTTTGGAGTATTAATATTTGATTTGGAATCAAGAAATTTAGGTGTAGTAGGCCTTTTTTTTCTCTGAAATTCATTTTCTCTATTATGGGGTCCCGTGCTTGAGAAAATATGCTCACCCATTGGCTTCTTTTCCTCATAATGAGAACTGATGTTGCCTCCTATTACTCCTTTGCTCCCAAGTTGTCTAGCCAAAAATTCGAATTCTTTCATCATATTCTTGGTCATGTCTTCAAATATTGGTTTCATGAGTTTCCTAATATTCTCAACATCATCTGAGGTTCCCTTTTCACCCCTAGTCATAGTTTCCTAAAAAAATTGCTCTTATTTTCTTACATTTCCTCTTCAACAAAAGAATTTTTGATTTCAATATCTAATGGTGGTCCTTGAATTCTTGTCCTCATGAATATTAGACCACATCAGGTGCCAAGATCATGCTCTGATACCGCTATAATGTCCCTTTTTATTTATTTATTAAAATGGTGAAATTTTAAACTTTTTCCACTAGTTCAACCTTTGACTAATATTGGTCTCTTGGTCCCCAAATGACTCCAAATGCTCCCAAATTGTTACAGAAGGTGTATGGATGATATTAGGACATAATTATGAGTTTTAGGGAATATTTAGAGTCTTGAAGAGGCTTCTGGAACTCTCCTTTAAGTTCTGGCCAAAGTAGGGAGTTTGACTAGCAATTTCTCTTTGACTAGTATTGGTCTCCAAATGACTCCAAATGCTTGTATAATGGGTCTGAAGGTATTTGAGAGGTATTAAGACATATAAAAGAGGCTTATGGATGTTTAAAAACCCTTAAAACACTTATGAAACATTCATTTACAATTTGGACAAAGTAGGGAAAATTACTAGTAATTTCGAGCTTCAAATCCCCCAAGGGTAGTGGACAAAGATGGCTTCCCAAATGATGTTAAAACCTTCCAAATTTATGAATAGATGTATGATACTGATAAGTGGCTTTAATTATCTCCCCAATTTATCCTTAATTATTTCTTATGGCCTTCTGTAACTCCTTAAAATCATATGTTTATATGCAAGTTTTCACATAGGGGGAAAAGCTAGTTATTTTCACCATGACTTATGAAATTCAAATTTTAGGTGCCAAGGGCTTATGCTCTGTTAATGAAACTTCTTATGAAATTTAATAAAAATCCATACATCAAGAAAATAATAGTGAATAACTAATATAACTCGAAATTGCGTCTCTTCAAACTCCAATAAGAAGATCTAGGGGAAATGACATCATTTATTCATTGTTTGGTATTTTTACATAAATCCACTTAGTATTTCGACCTGGGAGTCTCATGAGAATTAAAAACAGAGTATATATATTATATTACAATTATATGGGGCCTAAATATCTATCCCAAAGAGTTCATCACCTCAACAAGTGCGCCTCTCCTCAAGGAGCAAGAATATGCCAAAAAATAGAAGAATGGTCGTAGAAGCAAGCTGAAAGAGATGTGACCATGAGCTGCACTGTAGCTTCAACCTATAACAAAAGAATCCATTAAAAATCCAAATGAAAGGTCTGAATGGCCTTTCCAATTACCAAGTAGGATGGGAATCTTTCACCCTCGAAATTGGTGCTAAGGCAAGTAGAGTAGCACTCCACTAGCTCTACTCTCCAAAATGCAAATTCTAAAATGATAAAAAGATACAAAACTTCTTTTTTATTGTCTTTTATAAACTTCTAAGGTCCTCTAGGGGTCTAATTCCTCCCAAGAGCTTCATGCCAACTCAAGTTGAGAAGAGATTCCCAAGTATGCCACTTGTCCTTCCAATTCTAGCCCTCTTCTTCTCCAAATTCGAATTGGTGTCTCTTTGGCTGCCCTAACTCACATGAGTGCCCTCTTGGAGGATATTTTTAGCCCTGACATGTAATATATGTCACATTTCAGCCTTCAGGTCTGATGTGTGTCATAGGTGTCATAGCATCTTCATCATTGTTGTCATAGAGCTAGGGAATCTAGTCCAAGTGTCTCACTAGCTCCAAAATGCCCCTTCCTCTTCCATGGTAGTTACTCTTCCACTCCAATTCAACTTTAATTGATTCATGCCAAGTATATTGAACTTCTAACTCATCCCAAGAACCTTGGGATTCTTATGGATTCGAAATGACAAGAGGAGAATGCCATGTGGCATAGAAAATCTATCTTGTGTGGGTCCCACATCCTCCATGTGTCTTCATGATCAATTGCCACTTTGATTTTCCCTTGTATTTATTCATTTATCTCCTTTATTAAATATTTATGCCATTCTAATGTTCAAACATCATTTATTATCCCCCTTATTTCAAATCCCAAAGCTTCCACCCCCCAACCTAGGGAACTAGTAATTTTCCTCCATGGTAGTTCATTTGGATGGGTATATTACAACTTTGAATTGGGAATTTCTCTTAATCTGACCCACCTTGTCCATTTGGATCTAATTTCACATTATTACTAACTTGGACTTCATTCTTGGCATTTATTTGACCCTTAGTATCCATTTGACAAACTGTCATGAGTATGGCCAAGGGGCTTAGGTCATTGTGACCCAATGCAAAATTTTGGGACATGACAAGACCCCACACAGAATGGTGTCAAAGACAATGTTACCTTATGCATTAGTTCCAAGGTCAAATGCTTCAATGGACATCATCAAAGGCATGAGGGCTTCAATATCATCATGTTCAAGGTCTCCATATCATTAAAAACATATCCAATGGTTCCACTATATAAATATTCATCACCATAAGAGTACCAACATCATGCAACCATCATCAAGCCACTAAGTGTGTCGGTACCACATGCAATTGTGCTAAGATCATAAGTGCCATAATAATACCATGTAAGTGGGTGCCAAACCTTCTCATGCACTTAGGACCATCTTCAAGAATTCCAATACCTCATCAACCTACAAACAACCATATCATCTCCTTCAAGGGTTCAAGGACCATTATGACATCACCTATCAGGTTGTTAGACCTTCTCCTAGGGTACCATGACACCATCAAAGCATGAATGACAACATAATTGGTCATTAATGCTTCTCCAACCCATCTAGGGATTCTCCATTATCTACAAAGGCTTCAACATATTCAACAAGGTGGTGGCTTCAAGATCCAACCTTATGGGTACAGGGACCTTGTCAACTGGGTACAAGGTGCTCCAAATCACAAACCATCTCTGTGTGGGATCCAAGGCACTGGATGTGAAGGTAGTGGGATCATCCATACCTGTGCACTGCAAGAGGGACTTGGTTGGATCAATGACTACCTATGGGGCCACTGCAAATCCATGTTGGCATCAATGACAATTTCATCAACAATCTCCCCCTTTGTCATTGATGACAACAACTCATGCTCCCCCTATGAGCATTCTCCCCTTTTGTCTTCATATCTCCCCCTTTGGAATCAATGGAAAAGGGTGTCCACAAACCTGTATCTGAAACCAATGACACTGATCACTGCTCCCCCTATCAATATTCCCGATCCTAGGACCTGTATGTATTCTTGGAGTAACCATCCTTTCTCCTTTAAGCTCATCCTCTAGCCTCATGAACTCAAGGTGTGCTAAGGTCTTTGAGAGACATTAATATTTTCTTTCCATATGGTAGCCATCCTCCCTACTCCGATCAACCTCTCCTATCTGCAACTGCTCGGTCTTCTTCATCCATACTTGCTTCTTGTCATTTGTCCTTTCAGCATTTGTTCCTTCATTTGTACTGGCTTTCCTTGATGAGCTATATAGGAAACTTCTCAATGGTTGTTTCTGTGTACTCCAACAATATTGAGCTTTGTTCCCAAGGCCACTGCAACCATAACACCTCATCGTACGACAATATGCAGCAATGTGACCAACATGGTTGCATGTCCAACACCTGACTGAGCTATTGGAACTTCCAACACTTCTTTGATCAAGTTCATGTCTCCATGCCTGAGAGTGTCCCTGACTGTAGGCCTTAGTCTTTTGATCTTCAAATATTTATGCATTGGTCTTCTTCCAAGATTCATTGGTTCTTCTTGCTAATGTGTATCAAGGAATCCTCCTTGGTTGACTTCTTTGACTTGCACATTCTTGGGCTTTGTGACCAAACCCACTACAGGTGTAGCATCTCAATGTGTGGCAAGTAGCAGCAATATGTCCAGCATCTAACTTTGTCATTAGGGCTTCTAGCACTTCTTCTTCCGTATAGTCTACAATCCATATCCTTGTGACCAGAGTTAGAACAAAAATAACAATAATCATTAAATCCATTTTCATACCTGGGACTTTGGTTCCATCTTGGAGTTGTTTCTTTTTTGAGCTTGCTTTGAGGAATAGACCTAACTCCTTTTTGCATTTTTGAACTTCTAAAGTTTTTATTGTCATGTGCAGGTGCATGGGGAGAAGCTTTGGACGATGATGGACCTACTTCTAGAGTCTTGGGAGACTCAGTTCCATCTTCATATTTTTCTCCTTCTTTCTTGTAACCAAGGCCAGACTTGTCAAATGGATATCTTTGGCAATCCAAGATCTTATATAGGAAAAATGAACTGTCCTTGAACTTGACAAAGGCATTCGTCTTTTCACCTTTCTTCCCGAGACCAACTACCTGCATTTCCAGCTTTTGGATTGTCTGCTCCTTTTCTTCCAACTGATTCTTCAAGATGTCTTCTATCCTCTTGGCTTCCTCCAGCCGAGTCTTCAAATCAAGATTAGCCTTTCTAGTTTCTTCAACCTATTTTGAGTCTTCACCAGGATCTTCTTGTTCTTCCTTTTGACTGATCAATTTAGTCTTTAGTTGTTCAACTTCAGCATTCTTGTCTTTCAGCTGATCCAGCAGCTCTTTATCCTTGTGTTCGAGCTTCACAAGCAATACTTTCATTTTCATGGTCTTTTGCTGATATTCATTCAAAGACTCCAAGATTCTCCTTTTGAACCTTGTGAATTCACTATGGTTCAAATTTACAGTGTTCAAGACCGAATTTGCTCTAAGATCAATATTTATCAAACTGAGATGTATCTCTTATGCAGCCTTTGATAGATCTTCATCATCTTCTGCAAGAACCTTCTCAATTTCATCACACATGCTATCATTACAATCAAAAGAATCCATACCTTTGTTGGAGTCCACTTCTTACTTTTCATCTTCTTGATTGACTTCTTCTGGGGGCTTGTCTTCTGATTTTTTATTCGTCTTTTAGTGTTTGGTCTTCCCTTTTTATACTCACTTTCCAACTTGAACCATAGGTCTTTGGTTGAAGTGTACTTCCCTACACCTTCCTTTACTGATCTAGAAAGTCCATCCATGAGAAACTTCAAGGCTGTAGTGTTGTCCTTCTTTGCTTCCTTCTGTGCAATTCATTTTCCCTTCTTGTTTGATGGAGTGGGTGGATTTATCACAATCTCCCAAATGCCAAACTTCTTCAAATGTTCCTTCATTTTTCTCCTCCAACTGAAATAATTTGTCATATCAAGTATAGGCACATCATTGCTTGATGACTCAGTTTTTTTCTCCATTGTGTGTCAACAGATCTCCTTCAAGCTTGCAAGGCTTGTGGCGAAGTCCCGCTCTGATACCAATTGTTAGACACAATGGCCACACTAAGAGGGGGGTGAATTAGTGTGTGAGCAATTTATAAACTTTTTAACTTCTTTTAGTCAACCATAGTATATCAATCATTATGTAATTAATTACATAATCAAATGCATCAGTTAAATCAACCAAGAGTCATAAGCACATTCATCACATCAAAGAGACACAAGAATATTTGTAATTTGATCTTTATTTATTGTACATGGAAGACAACAATCTTCTTGATTACAATTAGCACCAACTGATAAAAAGAGTACCAACTCTGTAACAGGACCCAGCCTGGTTTTCTCAGCTCCAACTAAGAAGGGTTTGAGGAGTCCAATCCTCAAGTGCAAGATTCCACTTACAAGGTTGATGCCAATCTCTGATTGTCATCAATCTGCTGCTCAACCATATACCTCTGCTCATCAACGCTACTGCTCATCAATTTGCTCTGATGTTGGTCATTCTCTACTCATCACTCTACTGATCAAGCTAGTCATCAACATCTATTTGTCCATCTCTACTCAAGATGCTGCATGTCATCTCAACATCACGTCTTTTGTTGAGAGTTCATTCCATATTGTTGTAGATGTATCACTGCCATATCATCATCATCATGTCACCACGGTGTCTGCTCATATCCTCTTACATCATCACTATGACTGTCATGTCACTAAATCAGGTTGTGTATGTAACCTAGAACTAAGAGCTTCAACCTTGGATGGTTGAGCCTTCCTTCATGTCAATCAACACTTATCAACTTATCAACTTCAATCTTGACTGGTTATTAGCTCTGAGTATTCAATCTTACATTGTATAAAGCTTTACTAAGCATACATTACATCATTACTAATGAGAAAGCAAGCTGTCATACATACAAGAGGTCACTGGGTTGACTGTGTATGTATTTGGACTGTGTGCAGACTCCAAGTTATGGATGAGGACAGTGGTTTGTGCATCATTGGTCAACTTCTTCAGGACTTGTCATCATCCAGATGCTTCATCATGAACTGTCATCTTCTAGGGCAGACATGCATCAACTTCATCACATGATTATCATTAGGATCATCAATATCACTGTGCTATCACTTTCATTGGATGTCATTGTGCATGGGAGATCATGTATCAACTTCACACTTCATAAATACACCACTAAGTATACCCCTTTATCAGTCAAACATCTCATGTCCAGGTTGTGTATGACTCTTGTAGAATATCACAACATTTGTCAAACATTGGAATGTGTGTCAATCATCCTCAGGTTGTGTATAGACTTGACCTTAATCTCTACTAAGTTTTGGACTGTTTGAAGTCTCAGACCACCATTAGTCAACTGCTGCAACGCCTTTACTGTGGATGAGATCTACACCTCAGTCCAATATTTGCTTCAGTTCAACAGGCTTCTTTTCTTTGCCTTTGTTGGAGATGACTGTGTGTATTTTGGATTGTTCAAACTCCTTCAAAGTTGGGTCTTTGGAAACCCTACTGTCAACAAAATCAGATCTCTCAATCAAAACCCAGCACATGCCACCTCAGTCACATGAGTTCCTTCACCTCACATCCTTGTCACACACTCAGAATGCTGATAAAGAGAAGAAAATGGACTACTGTTGCGTTTCACAATTGACTGCTCCTTCTAATACTGCAAATAAACTCCACTGAAATTCTCAGTAAACAGCCACAGTTTAGCGAGATATTTTACTCTTCACTGGATTGACCAAGACCAAAAATTGTTGCTCCATAAAGGGGAATAAAGGAATGCTCCTCCTACTATTGTTTCAACCCAAACAAAAACTTCCCTTGTTGCAAAATTCTGGTCTGCAAAAATGAACTCTGCTGCTGCCCGAATTTCCACAGTTGAACAGTCTGAATTTCAGAGCTCAATGCACCCAATTTTTCCACCCATAAACAAGATCGTTAGCTCCTATTTATACACATTTTTCATATTTTTTTTTGTTTTTTTTATGGAGCCGACTTGCAATAAAATCATTTTTATTTTTAATTTAAAATTTAATTTAATTTTGTTTGGTTGGCTGACCCAAAAGATGAGGTACTTCAACTTTAAAAATTCATATTTCATCAACCGTGAGGAATCACGTGGCGTGCCACCTACCATTGGAAACGACATGATGAGGGATACCATCTTATGATGGGATTATTTGAAAATACAGGGTCCTTCATTATTAAAATATTCAATTTGTACAGGACGTCAAAGACCCCACACATAATGGTGTCAAAGACCATGTTACCTTATGCATAAGTTCCAAGGTCAAAGGCTTCAATGAACATAATCAAAAGCATGAGGGATTCAATATAATCATGTTCAAGGTCTCCATATCATTAAAAACATATCCAATTGTTCCACTATATATATCTTCATCACCACAAGAGTACCAACATCAGGCAACCATCATCAAGCCACTAAGTGTGTGGGTACCACATGCAAGAGTGTGCTAAGATCATAAGTGCCATCATACTACCATGTAAGTGGGTGTCAAACCTTCTCATGCACTTAGGACCATATTCAAGAATTACAAGACCCGATCAACCTACAAACGGCCATATCATCTCCTTCAAGGGTTCAAGAACCATTATGACATCACCTGTGGGGTTGTTAGACCTTCTCCTGGGGTACCATGACACCATCATAGCATGAATGAACACATAATGGGTCATTAATTATTCTCCAACCCATCTAGGGATTCTCCATCATCTACAGAGGCTTCATCCTCTTCAACAAGGTGGTGGCTTCAAGTTCCAACCTTGTGGGTACAAGGACCTTGTCAACTGGCTATAAGGTACTCCAAAACACAAACCATCTCTGTGTGGGCTCTAACGCACTGGATGTGAGGGTACTGGGATCATCCATACCTGTGCATTGCAAGAGGGGCTTGGTGGCATCAATGAATACCTGTGTGGCCACTGCAAGTCCATGTTGGCATCAATGAAAATTTCATCAACACTAGGAAAGACATCATTTGGCATCATGTTATTCTTTGCAGCAAGGTTTCCATATTGGGCAATAGATAATT
Source organism: Larix kaempferi (assembly GCA_027924585.1). Lineage (NCBI taxonomy): Eukaryota > Viridiplantae > Streptophyta > Pinopsida > Pinales > Pinaceae > Larix > Larix kaempferi. The sequence continues at coordinate 11,936,576 of BSBM01000643.1, forward strand.
ATCTTTTTGGCATGATGTATTAATATTTTGGAAATATATACATATCCTTATTTGACCATTCTTTTTTCGAACCACGACTAATTTGGATCACCAAGATGAATTCCTTGTTGGCGCAATGATCCCAGTAGCCAACATATTTTCCAATTCCTTCTTTACTATGGGTGCCAACTTAGGATTTATTTGTCTAAGTTTCTACCGAAAAGGCTTCACTTCTTTTACTTCTTGTTTTAGGGGTATAGTGTGTTGAAAGACATCCTCCCGATATGCTTTAAGCTCATTACATGTAAATGCGAACACATCTCTATACTCCTTAACAAGATTTATTAGGTATTTTCTTTCTTTTCCATTTGTGCCCTTTCCTATTTTAATTAGCTTTGGGGTTTTTATCGTTTCCAATGTTTACTTCTATATAATCCCTAGGATTTAGAGCATCTTTCTTGACCTTGTGTTGACCTCTCCTATCAAATATATGTTCCAAGGACACAAAAACACGAGGTACTTGATTATCAAATTGATTTTCATCTCCCTGATACTCTTTACCCTCTTCCTGAAAGTTGACTTCGAAATTGGAGAACTCTTCAACATTGTGAATGAATCTTAGGACTTGTTCATTATTCTGGAATATTTGCCAATGCTCCATGTTTATCTGGAAGTGATGATCTAAAATTAATCTCCAGTTTTTCACTAACATTTAACAGTTCCTCTGAAGGTTCAAGGGTTGAAGCTACCACTGCTAACTTATTTGCCATGCTATTATGATCTCTAGGGATTGCAATTAGGTTCAAGGCATCAAAGAATTCTAAGGTATACCAGACAACATTTCTATACCTTTTTAACCTTTTACACTTGCATGCATATTCATTTTTTACTTGGAGGATTATTAATTTTGAATCACTTTTTATACTTAACATTTTTATCCCCATATCCTTAGCAATATCTAAACCAAGTAAAAGCGCCTCATACTTAGCCACATTGTTAGTTGCTTCAAATTCCAATCTGAAAGCAAAGTTGAAAATTTTCCCACTTGGTGAGGTGATAACAATGCCTACCCCTTTTCCTGCTCTAGAATGTGCCCCGTCAAAATTCATTTTCCAGATTTCATCAAATTTTTCATTTTTTATCTTTTACTTAAATGGAGCTAGAAAGGTGGAACAAATATCATAATTCCCCATGTTATCTGTGTTGTAGACATATTCATTAGAAGGATGTTTGGGGTTTTCTACATGGTAGCTTATTTCCTTTTCGTTATGCAACTTGACAAGTGAATTTTCTAATGCAGATATTGTTACCTCATGAGTTGCACTCAGTTGGACTTCCATAGAGTCACCAGTGTTGCACAATTACTTGTGCTTATCAGTGGTCAAAAGTTCTAGATTTGGCCTTTTCAGGGCCCCTTTTTAATTTTTGTAATGCATGACCATGCCCCACGGGGTTTGTAATAAAGGTTCTAGCATGGTGGTATTGACAACCAATGAAGGTATTCCAAGGAGTTTTTTCCCTTGCCAATTATGCTTTTCCTTTAGCCGAGTATAATTGATGAGTTTTTCTCCTACACCTCCAAAGCTGGAATGCCCAAATTGGCGGTTAGGCATTGGGAAGTTATTAGAGTCCATCTTATAACATATATAAACATGATAGACACTAAAATAAATTCGTTTGGTCATGTACTAGGTCCCTCGGGAGTTTGAGTCAGTTCCAAGAAAAATAAAATTTTCCGCAAAATTAGGCCATTTTTTAATGGTTTAAATGGAACAATTCAAATGGTGATAAAAGAGTGATCTGGAGGTGGAATTTGGCGTAGTGATGCTCATTTTCATGCTCATAGCATCCTCTTTATCCAGGTACCCAGTCCTCCTATGTTTTGAGCGATTAAATCATCCCGTGGAGCAGTTTTTCTTATGAGGGGTACAAAATAGCATTTTAATGCTAATGGTGCTACAAATTGCACCAATATCAAAAAATGAAAAATATTTAAAAAGCAATTGACATGTGCCAAAATGAGTTGGCATCTTATGCGATATGGTGGGCGATTATTTTCTTAAGCTAAGGCGTTGAAGTTTGGGCCCCTCTCTCATGTGGGCGTCATCATACAAGGTGAGCTCTAGTTCGAGGGTGATATAAACAAGGAGGGAGGCGCCTACCTCATGGAGAGGTGGCGCACTCCCATAAGTTTGACTACCAATCAGGCCCATCATCAAAGGATGGAGCTCAAGCATCTCCATTGTGCGCCCTCTTCACATGGGTGGCTCTTTTCACATGGCAGCAAATATGTGGTGGTGATATTTCCAATGGGGAGTGCGCCTACCTCTCTTGAGGTGGCGCATACCCCTTGGCTATTGGATACCAATCTGTTCCCAATCAATACCATGGAACTTCACGTTAACTCCCTTTTCACCATGCGGTCCTCTCCATAATATTAGCGCCCCCCTCACTATGTAATTGTTATTTAAGAGTAGCTTTGGTCCATTATTATGGTAAGAAGGTGGAACCTCTGCTAGTTTGGCAGTGTAATCTTTGTGAAGTTTTAGTAATGAGAATAAAGGATTTGGAGGCTAATTGATGTGTGGATCTTCATATGTGTGGATGTGTGGCTTCATTCTGTGATTGAGGTAATCTGTATATTGTATCATTTCATTTGATTGTCCATGTATATATGGCTTTTGAAAGGAAATTACTTTCTAGTAAGGTAGAATAGTAGCTTACTCTATTATCTCTTCTGTTGAATTGCAATAGCTATGTTAGATTAGTATGTCATTTTTGTTTAAATACATGCTTTCTGGATTGCTATTTTAGTTCAAACCAGTGCTTTTAACCCTTCTTTTGTAAGTTGATGTAAGTGTACAGGTTACCTAGGTTGGAAAACAAGTGGTGCATGTTAGCGTCCTCTTGACTTCAAACCATTTTAAAGAAGGATTTTCCCCTCGGATCCCCACTTCAAGCGACTCCATTTGCCCAAGTTCAAGGGCTTAACATACTTCATTTCTTCTCATCCTCCTTTCTTAAAATAACTTTGGTTACTAGTTACCTATATGAAATTTACATTTTTTGCAATTTTAAATCTAAAGTAGATTTGATTTTTATTTACTAGATCATAGTCATTTTAAAAAAGCATAAACTTCGAATCTAGATCTAGGATTAAAGCATTCTATTGTTGCAAATTAAAAACTAGCATATCTCAAGTCTTGAAAATTAGTTTGTCAAAAGTATTTAAAGGTTTTAATTGGCTGATATAGAGCTTCAAAATCGCTGCTCCTTTTGAGCAAGCAGAGATCCTAAGAAGGCTAGCTTCGTAGCTTTGCCTTCTTAGTTACTTTTATGTACTTTTACTTAGCCTTTTTTTATATAGAAATTTTTGGGTTTTCTGGTAAGTCCCAAGACACCTTTAAAGTTTTCTTTGGGCACTAATTTGTAAATGTTTGTTTTCTAGTTTTCAAGTTTCAATCATAAATAAGAGAGGCATGTTGGCGGAAATTCATTGATTTAACCCATCTGGAACCTTTTGGGGACCTTCTACTTGTTTCTATTCATTATCCTTAGTGTAAACTTGTCACTCCTATTATTCAAAGGACTACAAGTATCTTCGGAAAAGCATTTTAAAAGAAGTTAAACGAGAGCATGTGGGCTACCCAACGCCCACACCCCATCCCCCCAGGGGGGATCTATGTCATCTCATTTTTTAGGTTCTTCGCTAGTTTAGATTTTAATTTTGGTTTTCTAATCAAACGAACAAACTAAAATCAACCTTGTTCATTTCAAAAGCGGATTACAATTGTTCTCAGGACCTCACATTTATTTTCAGTTTGTTCCAAATGAATTAAAATCAACTTAAATTTAAAATTTAACTTGTTGGATATGTTTTCACGACAGGCAACAAGAGTTCTCGAGACTAGCTTTTCTCACTTTTTTAACAATTTCCTGCTTTTCAAAGTAATTTTATCCTTTCCTTCCAGAAGTACGGTGCCACAGAAAGAGCTTGCTTGAGTACTGGAATTCGGCCAGAAAAGAGATTCTTGGAAGTAGATTTAATCAAGTAGAAAATATGTCTTGTTTAAATAAAATAAACCAACGCTTAAATCCCAATTATGCTCTTGACCTCTGCATATTTTTCTGAGCATTTAGTCAACCGAAAAGGAATATAAGTAATAGTTTAATAGGAAAATCCATTTGAACCAAAATTCTAAGAACTCGAGAGGTTGCATGGGTAGAAACTATAGAGTCAGCAGGCTACTTTAAGAAGGTTCATCCTCACCTGGTTGGACACTTGGCGATGCCGCTAGAGCACTCAGTTCGAAGGGTTAGGTGTCTTTTGGGACAAACCAAGAATTTTACCCACTTCTTAATATCCACTAATAATTTTAAAATAAACCAACAAGCCTCTTGCAATACTTTCACAACCCTACATAGCAGCAATCGCACTCATTCTCGGCACTGGTAATCTTTCCATTTTATGGTTAAATCAATTTAAAAGATGTCGTGAATGCATCTTTATCAATCATGTGTAGTGTTGAATGGTTAATTTAAATATTTTCAAATGATTCTTTGTTAGTTATTTTTCCATCTTGTCACATCAAACTCCTAGAATAGATTTTATTTCATTGTTATAATTTAAAAGCCTTAGTTATTTTTATAGGGACCAACCCCCTTGGCTTCACTAAGAGTAAGCCTAGACGGAAGAGTCGCATAATTAGGTGATAGCACTTGAATCTGACTTGTCCCCAAGGACACACCGAGCGGCTTGAAGGTCTCTTGCCGCGTTCCCCCCCAGGTGTGTATTAGGTGGCAACAGATACTATAGAAAAAGACCAATTTGTATGTATCCTCCCAAATCAGGAGCTCACTTTCTTGACAATAACATACCCCATTTGTTAGGAACATCTATAACAAGAATATCCATCGTCAGATGGATATCAAGGTATTTTGCTAACTTTGCTGGCATATTCAAGATGATACCAACCACATCAACTTCTCTTGAGTCTATGGCACGGACATTCTAGTATGGTCTAGTTATTTTTAGATTCATTTGTTCCATAACCTTTCTAGTCATTATGTTAGAGGATGACCCTGAATCTAACATACAATTGTGTAGAAGAAGATTATTCATCAATAATGATATATAAAAGGGCAGATGGTTGTCTTTGCTTGGATATTTCATATTTAAGACAACTGGGGGATTATCCACAACTTTATTATCCTTAGGGAGGTATTTTTCTTTGGGCTTCTCACCAATCTTTCTAGAGGACAATCTATGATTTTCATCAAATTTTCCTTTTGATGGGGCATTTTGAGGACTTGAGTAACAGGAACTAACATTTTAGCACTTCCAAACCAATTACCCAAATCAACACTTATATCATTGGTATCAGGGGAATTTATTACCTTTGGCACATATTGTTGGGTCTTTGATGGTCCAGCTTTCTCCTTTCTCTGATAGGTAGCTCCTTTGAATCTAGCATTATCCATTTCTTTGATATGTTCAGGTGGAGGCCTCACACCAAAGTACTTGGAAATGTTATCTTTTTCTTTACTATAATCCAAAGCTTGTTTCCAATGTTCTTTTTCAATATGGTGAATTTTTCCTACAACATTGATGTATTCAGGCTCACTTGAAAATTTGTCATTATTACTAACTTTAGGGAATCCATGCTCTTTGATCTGACAGGCTTTGGTAGCAGGTAGATTCTTCATGAAATGCATCACAAGGTCTACATTAAGGGGGAACTTCTTCAACCATATTAGTTGATTCTAGTTAATGAGGGGTCCTATTATCTCGATGAGGATTTTTCTTTTGAACCCAACTTCCCTTATGTGGAAAATTCTTCTGATTGGATGTGGTCCTTTCCATGTTTATCACTCTATTTTGCATTATTTTCAGTTGATCAAAATGTTTAGCCTCCATGGCTTCTGACTTCTCATATAAGTCCTCGATATTCTTCTCATGAGCATCATGGCTAGGTGCTTTATCTTTTGATTCATGCGGCTTGATGAGAGACCTCGTGAATCCAGGAATATTTGATTTTCCTGAAGATTTCATATTTAAATCAATTTTAATAGCCAACTCTTGAGCCTTTTTTAGAGTGTCGGGTTCTTTATCCCTCAATTGATATCTCATTTCTTCACTAAGGGATTCCATATAGTAAACAAGGATGGACTTATCTGGTGGAATGAAATCAGCATGAATGCTTGCCACCAAATCCTTGAACTTCTTGTTAAACTCCTCCATAGTTTCATTTTCGTTTCTCTTTATAGTATGGAGAGTAGCTAATTGATGGCAAGGTTCTTTCTTAACTCCCCATATTGTCTTGAACCCTTTCAATAAATCATCATAGGATGCATAGGAATTATCATCAAGGCCAAGGTACCATTGACATGCATCTTCTTCTAAGGACAGAGCCAACAGCTTCATATAGACATCATCATGTGTTTGAGTGGGATCTCTAACCCAACTAAGGAAGCACTTTGAAATCTTTCCTAGATGGATTTCAGCACTGACAACATTGTTCCATTAGAAAGTCAGAATCTTTTCAATAGCCTTGTGGGGTAGAGTGTGCAGTTGACCTGCTATCTGAGTGAAGTCAAGGGGTTTGAAATAGGCATTAGTTGTAGCCATATTATTAATCTCACTGCTTTCTTCAAAGAGGAAATGGATGTATGAGAGAGACTTGGATCCTATATTTTCAAGGATCCTACGAGAAGCTAGCTTACTTGTTCTCTTTTGATAAACCTTTTCGGATTTAGGAATGAAATCAAGTATGCCTACAAGGTTTCTTCTTGTGGAATACCTTGATTGGTTTATGGACAGTGGAGTCGCCAGATGGACCGAGTTCAATCTTTAGAATTGTTGGACTAGATCAATCAACAAAGGTAAAGAAAAAAACAACAAGAAACTAAGGATAAGTCGAACTCTAGGAATAAAAATATTTATCCCCGGCAACGGCACAAAAATGTTGCCGCCTCTTATGTACCTAGGGTTAACGCAACATAAATATTCAAGTTGCCCGATGCATCCTTGGGGACAAGTCTTGAGTCAAGTACTGTTACTTAATTTTGACTCCTTCGTTTAGGCCCAACTCCTAACAAAGCCATGGGGGGTAGACACTATTAATGTTACTAAGGGTTTAGGTACCTATTTCTTTTGGATGAAAATTGTTATTTAGGAGTTTTTTGGAATTAAAACATTGATCAAGACGATTACAAGATGAAATAAACTATACAACATATATGAATATAATAATCATGACAAAATATAGCTTAATTGAATGAAGCAAATAACAAATATCAAATGCCAGTGTCGTGGAGTCAAAGTGTTGTTGTAAAAGTAAAGGTTTTGCAATTGTGTTCTTGGTCAATTTTAGGAATTATTGAAGGATGAGTTAATTAAAGGGAAAATGGGATCTCCAAATATACCGTGAGGTATAAAGAGTAATGAACGGAAATTAGGCAAAGGTGGCTCATCACAAAGACGTGCGGGCTGGAGCGGAGTCTTGAGGGCGTGTTCAACACTACACCAACAAGGATGTAGTCTAATGATGCCTTGAGGTCACTCTCCAGTGGTTCCCGTTTCTTTTGAGAAATTTCCCCGTGTTACTTAATGTCCGAGTGTCAGATTTTCACTATGTTGAGGGTTCTTGATTTTATTAATGTGAGTTCTTAGTTAGATGTTTAATAATTAGTAAGTTGTTGCACTCTTTTTTTATTTCCCCGGGATCAGGCCAATGCCCGCAAAGGGAAAGGGCATACTTTGAGGGACAAAAAAATGTTCATTCAAATTTGAGTGCTTGAAATAAAGAATGCTAAACAAAAATAACTTAGAAAATAAACAAATATACTCACCAAATCTATGTGTCACTTTTTGATCAACCACCGCTAATCGACAATGCCTTTATGTGGAGGTGAGAGCATACTTCGTGGCAACGAGATTGGCTTTATTTAATTATTTGCAAAAATGAAAAGAAAATTAAATTAAATTACTCAATCAAAGTATACAACTTGCACAAAGTGTTAGAAAAAATCACGCCATGAAAAGGAAAAACATGAATCGCCCCAGGGGGGATGGAATATGGGCATTGTGTAGCCCACTTGCTTCTTATTATGATTTGTTACAAAAAAAGATTTTAGCTTTAAGAATGCATTTGATTATTATAAATATGAATCAAGAAGGCTTAAAAATAGTTAAGAAGAGAAACTTAGAAGAAAGAGGGGATGTCTGGGCTCTGGATGCCTAAAATCTTCGAAATTTGGCCAAAGTTTCCTTCTCTTTTTTCTTTAATTCTGTAAAATCAACAAGCTAAAATTGCAGAAATGTTAGTAGATTAGTTAAATAATACATAAAAAAATACAACTACTTAATACTTCTTGAAAACTAATTTTTTTATGAAGCACAGGTATTAAGTTTTAATGCTAGATTCAAGCTTAAAATATGAATTTAAATGCTTCTTTTGATCTAACAAAAATATGCAACAAGAGATGTATGCTAAACTTAAAAAAAAAGATCTACTTGTTGAAGAGTAAAGGGACCAAGAAAAAAAATGTATTTTAATAGCGTAGAAGAAACAAGAACCCAACATCAGTTTTGAAAGAGTAGAGAACCAAAGATGCCTGCAACTCAACAACGATTAGATCAAGACAACCAACACCGAAGGTGGATGAGGATGCAACTAAGCTCAACCTCCTCCCTCATATTTTTATCCTGCACTATCACAAACACTTGCAAAAAGAGATTAAATCTAGAATAAGTAATTAATAGAGATTAGAAAGGCATTAGTACAACTGAATACACTTGCCACTTCACTATATCTAATTAATCAATCATTTATAAGCAAATCAAATACAATGAATGCTTATACTATGGGCACAAAGGCCGTCTAAGCTAGATAAATCTACAATTATTGCAAAGTAATAAGTGATTAGCTAGATATCACCTCAAAACATCAACCAAACGCACGCCAAATGGGGCAGCTGCACAGCATATGGCCTCCAAAGCCTTTCAATTTTATTCCAAAGAGAATCATACACAAATTACAAGAGCAGAGGTTCAATGCTTCCTCTCAAATGAGTCAAGCAACCTTGGTTAAATTCAAAAAAGAAAGAGCCAGAGGGGGGGGGGCACTTGCCAAGAGAGAAACACATTTGATGAGTTGTATACAACTTGGAATGAGTTGTAATGGATTGGAAAGGATGAAAATCATCTTTCTTCCAATTCCATACTCCACCACTATGCTTTATCTTACACACTGCTATTTTTTCCTTGAGAGTTGTGCCCTCCCTATGAGGAAATGCGCCCCACTTGGTGAAGGAAACTCTTCTTGCCTTTATTTGCTGATAAAAACACTCCGGAGTGTTTTAGAAACCTTAGGAATGTTTCCACTTTACTTTTCCAACTCATAAAAATAACTTTCGGTGTGTTTTTGAGTTTTTAGAAATTGTTGGTTTCTTTATTTTCTCCATTGTTTTTGGTCTTTTTTACCATTTTCGAGTAATATTCAATTTTGGAGATAATTAATTACTCGAAAACTTTGAAAAGTGGGATTCGGGGTTAAGTGGGTGCTCTGAGTTAGAAAATGAGCACCCCCATGTCTAATTATTCCACCTAACCACACTTTTATAACAATTTTAATTTTTCCAATTAAATTATTAAAAAATAGCCTAAGATTACGGGAAAAAATATTTTGGTCAGAACTGACTCAAACTCCTAGGGGACCTATTACATGTCCATACGACTCATTATTGATGGCTATCGTGTAAAAAATACATAGACACATAGGCATTAATAACCTCCTAAGGTTCGACCACCATGGTAAATACTCCAACTTTGGAGGTGTGAGTGAAAAACTCGGAAATTATACACCACTGAAGCGCAATGCATAATTCCTAAGGAAAAAACACTCTAGAGTATCCCCTTGATAGATAATCCTAAGGTAAGCCAAGCCTGTTACAAAAATACCATGCCCAGACCAACTTATTACAATTCCCCCAAGGGGTTTGGAGATGCAAATTTTACAAAAGGGCCTAAAAATGGCCTGATGAACTTCTGAACACATGTGATGAACAATTGAATTGTTCAAATTTTTGATTGCTCATTGGAAATCCACCTAAGTGCAACTTAGTGGATAATAGACCATATGATACTGCTAGATAAATCGCGAACCATTGATCTATAGTGAAACCACATATCTCATCTAAGGACAATTCATCATCATTTACCCCTTGTTGAAGGAGGGGTAACAGAATGTTCCTGTCAACAACCACCTATTCAACAGTTCAACTATCATTTTGGGAAGCTACGGCTAGTCAGGTGTTATTCTAATATCATAACATCAAGTTCCACAAAATCGTTTCAATTATGACTCTAGCATTGACCCCATGGGTTTTTATCACCTTATGGAACTAAGCTCGGAAAGTTGTCTCGTCAATGATCTAAGATACTACCACAATATCTGCTTGTAACAAAAATGTTTCTCGTCAATTCGTTGTTGATGTATTTGTAACTTCGGAATATATTCAATTGTATATTGTATTTGTACTTTATTGTATCCCCAACGGAGATGTATTATTCCTCCGATTGGAAGTGTCTTCAGTTGTACTTGCAAGTGTCGCAAGTTATATTGTAAGTGTCGTAACTTATACTTGATTGGTTATTAGACCACCTTGATGGGGTCAGACCTATATGAGTCATGTGGGTCAAAGGGTTATTAAACCACCCTAGAGGGGTCAACCCAGTCAGCATTATGTTAAGTGGTTAAGTTGGGGCCAACCTAGTTAGATTTAAAAGGCAAGTCAAGTTAGTGTATAAATAGAGAGTGTGTCTCTCTCATTTTACACATTTTATTATTCACTCACTTCACATTAGTGAGAGAAGAGGAGGGTGCGCACAAATGGAGGATGAGGAGCATGCTGCTGAAGATATATATATATCTTGGGTTTGATCATGGTGATCCTTGTATTGATACTTATTCTATCTCTGAGGAAGTTGCAGGGTTTTTCACCTTCTTGGTTTTCCCTGGTGAAATGTTTTGTGTCTCTTGTCTCTTGTCTCTTATGCTTGATATGCTGTACATGTTGTTCTTCTAGTTAAGATCCTAGATCTATTGAATTAAATGATGAAAAGATAACATGGCATCAGAGCTAGCCTAAAGGAAGGCATGGTATGGCATTTATGAGGCTTGTTGCACTTGCGACAAATTATAAGCTAGGGCTTGATATAGCAAAAACCCGTCATCGTATCACTTTCGCTATAAATCCATTTTGGCGAAGGTTCAGGATTTGAAAATTCTACAGGTTGTAGATAACATCCCCATGTACCTTGTGTCCGAAGAAAAACATCTAATTCATTGCACTTTGTGATTTATGATCTGTACAAGTTAGGGTTTATGCCTCTTCCAGATCTCAGTCATAAACAGGTGACCTAGGAAAAAGGTCACAACTTGGGCTAGGAAGCTCCAAATGAAATTTCATAAAAAGTGACAGGTATGGAACAAACTTTAATTTCATAGGTCCTTTTCAGAGGCCGAAGTTGAAACAGTGACACGTGGCACTCCGTACAAGCTTGCTCTCTTGTTTTATCCCATAAATAGGTCACGTTGCGACGCTTGGAATAAATATCTCTCAGAGAATCCAATTGAGGTCAGACCTGTGGGGTTGGAGAGATGACAGGTCAGGCTACCACAGGCCAAAGTTTTAGATCTTTTGGATTCGTAATTTCAGAGATGCACCAGAAAAAATTAAGTGCATATTTCTATCAAAACAGAATTGGATTCTGAGCACCTTCATTCTTGGCTTGTCACTAATGTGGGAATTTAGGGCTTTGGAGAAAGTTGGAATGTTTGGAATCAGAGTCCAAGGATGAATTATCCTCATCAAAATCAAAATTTAGAGACCAAGATTGAATTTTTTGGTTGGGCAGAAGGTCGGGCTTGATCAAACCCTAGTTCAGGATTTTGATCGAAAAGGTAGAAAATTAGGGCTTCTGCAAAAGTTGGAATTTTTAAAATCTGTGACCACGGCTGGAAGCTCCTCAGAAAAATCAAAGTTTAGAACACAAGATCGAACCATTTGGATGGGCAGAAGACCGAGATTTATCAAACCCTAGTTCGGGATCCTGTCTAGAAGATCTGGAAGTTTCAAAGGTAATTTTGAGGGGTCAAATTTTGCATTTTTTCAAAATTGAAGTATACTAGCTTGATCAGCTCAGCAAGGCACATCTTTCCATCCATTCAGAAGTTTGAAATTCAAAATTTGAATTTTTATGGTTTCTCTGACAAACCCTAATCCAGCTCCAGATCTAGTCTCAACAAATCAAAGTGGATTGGGTTGATCCTAGAAGAGAATGAATTGGACACCTGCATAAGTGAAGAAGTTCCAGTTTCATAGGGAGATGAGGCTAAGGCCTTACATAAGAAGACTACAATAAATATGGACATGTATGACTTGAGGAAATACAGGTATGTTTTGAAATCTGTTCATGATTAAGTTTATGATATGTTTGTCTTCATATTATTTAGGTTAGTACAATCTTGATTAATGTTAGACTTGTCTTATCACCCTAGTAAAAGTATGAATGCATGTGAATGATAGAATACATTCATTAGCGTTATGACACTTATGATTGTACTAATGCACTGTGGTATTGCATGAGGATGATGTTGTCTGCTAACATGAAAGGTACAAATCAAGTTCTAGATCAAGAACATATGACCATGGTGACATGAAGACAAAGACTCATCCATAGTCATGGATCACATAGAATCTCTACTTACGAGGTATGTATAATTTGGTTCTACAATGGGTGACTTATGATTTATGCAGGTTACTAAGCACAAGTCATTGAAGAGAACAAGAAGACATTGTTTGGGTATGTTAGACATAACTAGAAAACATGATAACCATTTATGTTTTTCCTATATCAAGTTAGAATCCTACCTTATGTTAGGATCTTATACTTTTGTATGAATGATTATTCTTGAAGTTAGAAGTTTAAGTAATCGACAGTTTATACATATTATGTTTCTTACTTTGATTGATGATATGAATAACCAGAAGAGTCCTATGGTCAATAAGAATATGCATGAGTAATAGAAGTCCTCCCTGAAACCTTGAATACTAATGCCTGTGATAAATTACCTGTTTGTGAAATGATCATGACCATATATGTTAAGAGTATTTAGGATCATAATGTTTTGATAGTATTGAGATTATACTAATATATGTATGGTTATGTATGAGATCTTGAGGATGACACAATGATGACACTAGTGCACACTTAAGGATGCATAGTGGTCCAAGATGGATATAAGTTCAAGGACAAATAATCCAGGAAGCAAATATCAAGAGGGAGCACACTCCAGTAGTTCCTGCAAGGAAGCAAAGATTGAGAGGGAGTCCACCCTACAACTAAACAAAGATAAGTATTTGAATTGTCATATGATTACTTAAATGATGTTGCCCAGTCACGTACATACTTATGTTCCTAGATTCAGGATGTATGTTATGCATATTAGAAAAAATTGCATTAATGAACAAGATACTACTAATATGCAAGTAATGGATAAGTGGCCTATGGTACTATACAACATTCCATTGCTACTTATCTAGAATGAAACTTCTTTGTTGACATGTTGGGAGTAGTGCAAACTCTTAACAATGTTCTGGTAGAGATGGAACGCATCTAGAAAGTTACCGTATGAATATGGGATATGGATAAATGTTGTATTGAAGCATTGGCTAAGATAATTATATGACTGTATGACATATGCCTTTATGTATAGGACTTTCTTTTGTAAACTATGAGAAGTTTCTAATCATGCAATTGAATTTGACTTGTAGGAAAGATCATGTACAATCACCTACAAAAGAAGGACTACAACATTTGTTCCAACAACGAAGTTCAAGAAAATGATCTATTGAAGATATTGAAGAATCTGAAGTTCCCAGGATCCGGGATGCAGTAATGGAAGAATGCCATGATCGAGGAATACCAGTCAATCATGAAGAATGATGTTTGGGATGTGGTCCCAAGAACAGAAGGGAAGTCTGTTGTGACTTCCAAGTGGATCTATAATATCAAGCATGCTGCAAAAGCTAGCATAGAGAAATACAAGGCGAGGTTTGTAGCTCGTGGATTTTCCCAGAAAGAAGGGATAGATTATGAAGAGACTTTTGCTCCTGTAGCCAGATACACTTCCATCAGAACAATACTTTCTCCGGCTGCAGTAATGAAGTGGAAGATACACCAAATGGATGTCAAGACAGCCTTCTTGAATGGTGTAGTCGAAGAGGAAGTGTATGTGGAGCAGCCACTCGGTTTTGAGACACGTGACAGGGACACATATGTGTGCAGATTGATGAAATCCTTGTATGGCTTGAAGCAAGGTCCTAGGACTTGGTACGATAGGATAGACAACTTTCTATCCAGTTTGGGATTTACCAAGAGTAAAGTAGATTCCAACCTTTACTACAAGGTTGAGGAAGGCAATCCAATGATACTACTATTGTATTTGGATGACCTGTTTGTTAAAGGTGAGGATAGATTGATTGTCAATACAAAGAGGAAGCTTGCTTCTGAGTTCGAGATGAAGGACTTGGGGATGATGCATTACTTTCTAGGCATGGAGGTGTGGCAGAGTGCAGATGGAATCTTCCTTGGACAAGGGAAGTATGCAGTAGAGATCCTGAAGAGGTTCGAGATGATGGACTGCAAGGCCATGGCCACACCTATGGCATCGAACCTGAAGCTTCTGTGTGATGCTTCATCTGATCCAGTTGATGTCATGGTGTATCGTCAGATGAGTGGGTCCTTGATGTACCTGACAAACACAAGACCCGATATTTGCTTTGCGGTGAACACATTGAGCCAGTTCCTAACGGATCCTAGAGGTGTTCACCTGGTTGCTGTAAATCATATTCTGAGGTACCTGAAGGGTACAATCGGTTATGGGCTCAAGTATGATGTGAATCAAAAGTTTAACCTAGAGGGCTATGTTGATTCAGATTAGGAAGACAGTGCTGCAGATAGGAAGAGCACTTATGGGTGCTGCTTCAGTATGGGATCAGGTGTGATCTCTTAGTTTAGCAGGAACCAGTCTTGTGTAGCACTGAGTACAACCGAAGCAGAGTATGTCACAGCTTGTTCGGCGAGTTGTGAGGTAGTATGGCTTAGAAAGCTACTGTCTAAGTTATTTGATCTCCCGTTGGATGCTACTGGTATCTTTTGTGACAACCAGAGTTGTGTGAAGCTATCTGAGAACCTGGTGTCCCATGACAGGTCGAAGCACATCGAGATGAAATATCACTATATCAAGGATATGGTGTAGAGAGGAGCAGTGAAGCTCCTATATGTTGCGACGAATGAGCAGGTTGCAAATGTGTTGACAAAACCACTAGCCAGAGTGAATTTTGAGTACTTCAGAGAGAGGCTTGGTGTTCTTCAGATTGAAGATACCTCGAGGAAGAAGTGATGGGACACATTTTCAGGAGCCATTCCAAGCATGGTGATAGGAGGATCCTTCCATGGCTATGGATGTAAGCATTGTGTGATGAGCATCAGGACAATGCTCTAGTTACTACTTTGGATATGCATCAGTTGGATGCTTTGTATGATTAGTTGGATCATGTATATTGATATGCATCAGTTGGATCATGTATGATGACATGCATCAAGACAATGCAGTGATGATGATTAGGATGATCATGTGTGATGAGTATCAGGACGATGCTCTAGATGACATGCATCAGGACGATGCAGTGATTATGCTCAGGATGATCATGTGTGATGAGTATCAGGACGATGCTTTGGATGACATGCATCAGGACGATGCAGTGACGATGATCAGGATGATCATGTGTGATGAGTATCAGGACGATGCTCTGGATGACATGCATCAGGACGATGCAATGACGATGATCAGGATGATCATGTGTGATGAGTATTAGGATGATACTCTGGATGATATGCATCAGGATGATGCTATGATGATGATCAGGATGATCATGTACATCAGGATGATGTATGGTGAGTATCAAGTTGATACTCTGTGGCTATGGACAGGTTGTGCAGATGAGCATGTAAGTTTACCTGGGAGATCTTACCGGTCATGTTGCGGCACATAAAGGATCCTGGGATACTCTTTCGAGGCATTGCTCTGGGAGGACATGTAACTAGAACTGGGAGGTATTGTCGGTCGTGTTGCGGCACATAAAGGATCATGGGATACTCTTTCGAGGATTTGTCCTATGGCATATAATAGAACCCTGGGAGATCCGATAGGTTGAGCAGTACGCTCATAATCAGTCCTGGGATGCTCTTTCAAGTTTTTTCCATGACCACATGTAACTAGACCTGGGAGATCCGATAGGTTGAGCAGTACACTCGTAATCAGTCCTGGGATGCTCTTTCGAGGCTTTGTGGTGACCACATGTAAGTAGAACTGGGAGATCTTGCCGGTCTTTCTTCGACACATAAAGGATCCTGGGATACTCTTTCGAGGCATTTTGGTGGGATTCACATGTAAGTGGACCTGGGAGATCTTGTCAGTCGTGCTTCGGCACATAAAGGATCCTAGGATACTCTTTCAAGGCATTGTGATGCACGTAATAAGTCCTGAGGATTCCACAGTATGGCCAGTGTTGAATAAGACCTACAGGAGGTGGGCCTACATACAACATGAAAAAGGGACGGCTCTGTAGAAATTCCTATGATGAGAAGAATTCAGAGATAGCCTAGTGATCGAGATGTCAAGTACAACAGCAGTGATGATGATGATGCTCCGTGATCCAGTGATGATGATCCAGCTCCAGAATTGAAGACTTGTGCCTATATGTATTGATGACTTGTGTCAAGAGAATACCTTCCTGGTTAAGAGGGAGTGTTGATGTATTTGTAACTTCGGAAGATATTCACTTGTATATTGTATTTGTACTTGATTGTATCCCCAATGGAGATGTATTATTCCTCCGATTGGAAGTGTCATTAGTTGTACTTGCAAGTGTCGCAAGTTATATTGTAAGTGTTGTAACTTATACTTGATGGGTTATTAGACCACCTTGATGGGGTCGGCCCTGTATGAGTCATGTGGGTCAAAGGGTTATTAGACCACCCTAGAGGGGTCAGCCCAGTCAGCATTATGTTAAGTGGTTAATTTGGGGGCGACCTAGTTAGAGTTAATAGGCAAGTCAAGTTAGTGTATAAATAGAGAGCGTGTCTCTCTCATTTTACACATTCTATTATTCACTCACTTCGCATTAGTGAGAGAAGAGTAGGGTGCACACAAGTGGAGGAGGAGGAGCATGCTGCTGAAGATATCTATCTCTTGGGTTTGATCATGGTGATCCTTGTATTGATGCTTATTCTATCTCTGAGGAAGTTGTAGGGTTTTTCACCTTCTTGGTTTTCCCCGGTGAAATGTTTTGTGTCTCTTGTCTGTTGTCTCTTATGCTTGATATGTTGTACATGTTGTTCTTTCAGTTAAGATCCTAGATCTATTGAATTAAATGATGAAAAACTAACATTTTCCCTCTTTTCATTTTTTAAATTACAAAGTTGAAAAACTTACCTAATTACTTTAAAATAAACATTTCAAAAGTGTTGAAACAAAGCCTAAACTCTAACCTAAGTCACCGGACACATCAGAATAGGGTGAAGTGTCCCATGGGGAAGTGTTGAGCACGGACATGACCCCAACACGTGTCGGACACGTGTTGAGGTCATGTCATGCCTCTACACACATCGTGTCCCGATTCCAACAAACGACCACGCGGAAAAAGTGAACTTGTGGGTCTTTTAAAGACGTTTTTTTTTTGTCATTTGTGACTTGAAGGGAGAGTAAGGGAGAGCTAGGGAGAGTTAAGTGTTGTTTTTTTGCAGGTGAAGGGAGTTTGGAAGCAATTGCAAGGGATTCCAAGTTGATTTGAGGGAATATTTTCTTAGAGGATTCAAGCTCACCATCAAGGAAGAAGAAAAATGTCTCAATCAGCTAGGGCAGCAGCTAAAGGGAAGAGGAAAGGGAGGAATGCCCCATCTAATCCCTCTCATCCTCTTCCTCCTCCAAGCATATCCTCTTCTGCTCCTATTAGTGCTCCAACTGCTTCTAGTGAAGCTCATGCTCATTTTAACCATGTTTTGTCAAGACAACAATCACAAGAGAGTAAATACCCTTTGTGGAAGTATGTGACAAGGAAAGAAGGCATTGGAGCAAAGCTTGGTGGGGAAGGCAATGTGTGTTGGACTTGCAATTTTTTCAAGCATGCTTTCAAGAGCACATATTACCGGGTTAAGGGCCATTTGTTGGCCCTCCCTTGTGGGATTTCTTCATGCAAAGCGGTGAGTGTTAACCAAATGAGGGAGATGGAAAGAGAGGACCATGTTGGGTTAGGGAAGGTGGCAGCAGCAAGTAAGACACAATGGAATGAGGATCCTCTTCCATTCTTGAGGAAATCCTCTAGCACTAGGAGTGAGGTTGATTCTTATCCAACAAGAAAGAGGCCAACTTCAAGTGGTCCAATGGATAGGATTTTCCAACAAGAGGCGCGAGAAGAGGTGGACCTTTCCATTGCATTCTATTTATACCTCAACTTCATTTCATTCAATGTTGCACAGTCACCATTGTTCATTGAGATGTGTCAAACTCTAATTGAACGAGGTCCAATTGGTTATCCGCCTCCTAGTTCAGAGAATCTTAGAACCAAATCGTTGGTTAAGGAAAGGAAGGAGCTGGATAAAATTATTGATCCAATTAGATCAAAATGGCCCACATGTGGTGTTAGTATTATTTCGGATGGATGGACGGATGCAGCACGCCATCCACTCATCAATTTCATGGTGTCTTCCCCAAATGGACCAGTGTTCTTGAAAGCGGTGGATGCTCTTGGAAAATACAAGGATGCACAATAAATGGGTGATCTATTCATCAAATTCATTGAAGATGTAGGTGTTGATTCTTGCGTACAACTCATCAAAGACAATGCACCTATTTGCAAGGCTGCTGGCATGCTTGTGGAAGCGAAATATCCATAGGTATTTTCATTTTGGACACCTTGCATAATTGCATTGTTAATTTACTCATTTATTTGAAATTTTGAGTTGTTAGTTGTAATCTTGTGGATTCTAGAGTCTAGACTCTTTTATACTTTGTTTTATTGCTCTTACAGTTATTTTGGACACCTTTCATTGTCCATTCTTTGAATTTAGCACTGAAATCTATTGCTTCAGATGTGAAATGGATTGGAAAACTTATTGAGGATGCACGCCATATCCGTAACTTTGTACAAAACCACACCAATGCCCTCACAATCTACAAAGAGTAAACACATATTTCATTGTTGAAGGGTGCAGATACTCAGTTTGGTTCATCATTCATCATGCTCAAGAGGTTGAGAGAGGTCAAAACCACTCTTGGGTCCATGGTGATTTCAGAGTTTTGGTCTTTTTGGAGAAAGATGGATCAGATTGCTTCACAAAAGGTGAAGGACACGGTGTTAGATGATGGTTGGTGGGATAGGGTAGATCTTAGCATTAAGATCATGGCTCCAATAACTTCTTTGTTGCGGTTTGCAGACACGGACCAACCCATCCTAGTAGATGTTTATGAGGGGTGGGATTCCATGATTGAGTCCATGAGGACCATTTTTATGGAGAATGAATGTGCCGAGTATGAGACATCGACAGAGAACTTATGGTCCACCATACAGGACATTCTTATCTCCAGGTGGGATAAGAATTGCACAACTTTGCATTGCTTGGCCCACTCATTGAACCCCAAGTTATACGTTCAGGATTAGCTCAATGGTGGGTCGGGGCCCTCATCTAGAGTCCCTCCTCACATGGATGGAGAGATCTCACAGGGGAGGAAGACAACATTTAGATGGTTACTTCGGGATAGAGACCTACTTGACTCAGGTGGAGGAGGGATTTGTAGATTTTTCCACTGGCACTGGGAGATTTGGAGGATATGAGGTGCTTAGAGACATGGGGGTCAAGAAACCCTATGTTTGGTGGGAAACTCATGGGGAAACATGCCCTCTTCTACAGAAGATAGCCTTGACGGTCATCTCTCAAGTTACTTCATCCTCTTGTTGTGAGAGGAATGGGACCACATATGGGAACTTGTATAGTTTGAAGAAGAGCAGCCTTGAGCAGTCCAGGGTAGAGACAATGGTGTATGTGCACTCCAACCTTCATCTTATTTATAGGAAGAGGGATGAGTGGGAGAAGGGAAAGACAAAGATGTGGGATGTATTTCCTGGTGATATGGGTTTGGACAACAGTATTGAGTTGGAATTAGCCAACATGGATCTTAATGATCCAGTGCTAGAGCCGGTCACTTTTGATGATGGTGATCATATGGAGGGGTCATCCTCCACACCAGCATATGCAGATTGTCATATGGGTAGAGAGGAGGAGGAGGATGAGGATTAGGGCAGTGATGAGTTTGTTGATTCAGGCATGGAGGAGGACTATTGAGTCATTGACAGATGAGATTCTTCCTTCTTGATCCACCCCTTTTTGTATTTACTATTAGTCTATTTGGAATTTTCCAAAGCCCAGTGGAATTCCGACATCTATGTAATACATTTTGATTTTGATAACTTAATGAGAAATATGGTTCCGACATCTTGAGCTATTTGGCCTATCAAATTTCAATGCATCTATGTGTCTCATTGTGATTTGTGAATGACAAATGTGTAGTGTAATCAATATCATCAATGAATCCAGAATCAATGATTAATGTTCATTGTGTATTGATTCTAATTTCTATTGAATATTTGTAAATGTTCTACTTTCTAGTTTCTAAAAAAAATTGGATCTATATGTCTATATTTTTAAATTTTAATATTTTTTTTTTAAATATATGTATATAAATCGTGTTCTCCATGTCTTAATTCTGGGGGTCACCGTGTCCATGTTGGACACTTGTATTTTCGTTTCCTTCATGTACCGTGTACTTGTGTTAGGTGACTTAGACTCTAACCAATTATAGTCATTTTTTTGTGTTTGCATTGAAGCATCTGATAGACCCATTAGTCTTATAGGTGTAGAAAAACCCACATATCATTTCAACCCAATAAAATGCCAAAAAGAGAGAAACAAAAAAACCCGTAACAAACAAAATGCCGAAAATTTGGTCAAGTAGAAGAAAATTTGGTCAGGGATTTGTCACTATCATCTGCAGAAGGATTCAAGGAATTATTGTTTTCCCGCTACCGAAATGGCACTCCCATATTTACGGTATTGCATCCAATATTATCGAATAACCATGATTATTATTCAGGGTTTTGTCACAACACCTTTGCAAAACCAACAGTATGCACCCGAAGAAGTGAGAATGAGAAATAGGTTCCAACTTTAATTTTCCAATCTGAAATGAAATATGAAAAATAAATTACTACTCAGAAGGAAAAGTCATATTTCTACAATTCACAGTGACAAGCGCATATTCCAATTCTTATTGCATACGAACTGTAATCTTGCTCTGAATTGTGCAAGCAACAGGATGCATTTAACAAAGTACTGCCCATTGAATGTTGAGCCTTCCCATCAAATCTTATACCTTGTACTAATCAACTTGCATCAAATTTTTTGCACTTGTACATATCTATAGACTACTTTTCAATATGGCCAATCAATTAACTTGTTATGATGGTTTTTTATAGTATATACTTTAACTACCTCAGAAACGAGGATTCTACTTCTATTGTGTAATTTCAAGTTAAACCATGCTCATCACATGTACAAAAGAACTCCATGGATAATGAGCTCTAGTTTCCTCATGCTCCAGTGAATAATTCAATCCCAGAGTAATGGATTTTGTTAATGGTTACTAAGTAAGCATATATTGCTAGCCATTTTCTATAGTTTCAAATCATGTGATGTCATTTCTCAATTACAAACCACATGAGGTTTAACTTTATAAAGGAATGTATCTATCAACAAGCACCTGATGAAGTATCATCATGGGAAGCAACGAATAATCGATGGTTATTCTAAGATTAGAACACCGAGTCCCACAAAATCATTTCAATTGTAATTGTGGCACTAACCCCATGGGTTTTTATCACCTTATGGAACTGACCTCGGAATGTTGTCTTGTCAATAATCCAAGATTACTACCACAATATCTTCCTGTGACAAAAATGCTTCCCCTCGATTTGCCCTCATTACATTTTTTTAAATTACAGAGCTGCACGACTTTCTAATTATTTCAAAAGAAACATTTCAAAAGTGTTGAAACATAATCTAGAATCTAACCAGTTGCAGTCCTTTTTTCGTGTTTGCGTTGAAGCATCTAATAGACCCCTTGGTCTTATTGCTATAGAAAAACCCACATATCAATTCAACCTAATAAAACACCAAAAAGAGAAAAGAAGCAAAACCCATAACAAATAAAAAGCCCCAAATTTAGTTGGGTAGAAGAAAATTACAAAGGGATTTGCCAATGTCATTTGTGGAAGGTTTCAAGGAATTATTGTTTTCTCGAGTGCACATGTCTTGGAACAAGGCCAAGTCCTCATCCTTGATATGTAATACAGTCGTCACTCAATCGCCTCCTATGCTGAAAACCATCTACCATCCTTGGTAGCCTCTATGTCATGCTTTGTGGGGTGTTTTCTACTTATGGTGATTATCTTGGTTATCTATGTTATGTTCCAAGCTATCTTACTACAATTGACCTATTCTTGTGTTTGGGTTTCATTCCACATTAATACTTGCCTTCTACTTCATTTCGTTTGTAGGATAGCACCCCAATTCAAAAATAAGCCAATGCATTTTTCTCCCAACTGAATTCAGTGTCCCAAGTCAAGATTCCATTTGATTGATGAGTAAATCATATTGTTGCATGGGTACCGCTCGTGGGATTTTTGCAACCCATACTCGACGTTTCCCCGCTCCTGAGAGATTGGAAGCTAGTACGAAACGTCCCCTTTTTGTTGGGAGATTTTCGGGAACTTGCTTTAGTCGCTCCCTTTTTATTGGGAGCTTGTTGAAGCTCCATGTTTGCTCCCTATCTGTTTAGGAGCTTCCAAAAGCTCCTAAATACACAAGGAGCTTCTACAATCTCTCGACCATATGGAGCCCAAAATCATAAGAAAATTGTCAAAAATCAATTGAATGATTATTGTTTATTGTGTTAAGAGATCACCAATAATAAAAATTTCAATTGAATCTATCAATAATGCCATTTTCAAAAATTTCAAGGTTAGATAGAGGGCTCACACCTCTTAAATGCTTAGATCCATTCACACTCAAAATATAAGTTTCTAGTGTACTTAAGTGAATAAACATTGATCTTTCTACAATACTAAGATATTGAACAACTTTAATTCATGTCTCAAATGTTTATAGCTAGCTTACGTTATTCATGTTGATTGATATAGCAATTTAGGATCATAAACCACATCAAACTCAAAATACCTAAGAATTTGAAAGTTTGTTAGTTGAACTTGAAACAATCAAGTTCATTCACATGAGAAGTAAGTAGTAGTTACCATCAAAAAAATGCACAGGTGCCTAAATACTAAGCACTCTTAGGAGCAATAATAGAGATGGAGTTGGAACAAGGAACTAGAAAAAGATTGAATCTTATGATTTATGAAGCTATTGGTGCTTTGTACACACACATATATAATAAAATCTTATAACAAATGAACCAAGAATTAACCATATGTTCAACCGTTGACCTTCCACCACACTTGAGTTCGAACCAACATGGGCCAATCTGGGCCTGCCACGTGGTAGCCCATGATTGGTCCACATCATGCCACGCCACCATTGCCATGTAGTATTCCAAATCACCACTACCATAGGTCCAGATGGATGCCACCTATCTACCACATCACCCAAGTGCCATGTCATTCTACCACGCCAGCATGCCAAGTCAGCTTGCCATGTCAGCATGCCACATGGCACTTTTTTATTAGTCCAAGTGGATGCTCAAATTTTGGTGACATGTGGAACCCTATGGTGTTGCCATGTGTCACTTGTTGATGTTAGCGTTGTATAGAGGATACCACGTGTTTCTCTGTGGGGGTGCAACATGGCACCTCTACAACCCCTTTTTCTCATATTTCTTGGAAACTTCAGACTGTGATATCTCTCTCATCCAACTTCCATTTGAGGGAATTCTCGCACCGTTGGAAATCTCTCACTGAGATATATGCAATGGTGCTATTATTTTTGGCAATTGAGCACTTTGATTTCTTATCGTCTTTAGATCCTCCTGGATCAAGGCTAGTGTTGGAGTTGCATTGGGCATGTCTTTTTTCTTGTAAATATCGTTGTTGTGCAAGGTGATATAAGGACTCACTCACATGTAGTTGCATTGATAGCCATAACTAGTGAGGATGGAATGACTAGAGACCAGTATCAATTTGATCCCAAGTTCTTGGTTGAGGTCTCTACATAGATTTATAATAATGTTCATGGAGAAAATCAATTATTTTTGAAATAATCTCAAAACATCCACAAGCCTAGTGGGGTAGCTCGAGTGGTTGAGATTTGTAAATTGCAAGTAGAATGTCTCTGGGTCAAATCCCCGAGTGGCTATGCATAGATTGTAAAAAGGCCTCACTCGATCTTGGGTTATGCTTCATCATCAAAGCCGATAATTTACCCCATCTACCATCCATAAAATATGGGGAAGTATTCAGTTGGTTTCCCGCAAGGTATTCCTTGGAAAAAAAAATCAAACATCCATCACCTTTAGAGTGGGATTAATATGCATAGAACATAAATTTTAGGTTTTTATTTAATTATGGTGAACCAAAATTTATGTAATATCTCTTGGTTACCTTCCAGGGAAAGGAAATTTTGCGTGCTTGAATTGGAGCTTTTTTTTAATGAGTAACCTTTAAAGTCCAAATATCACAAATAGACCCAACTTGGCATTTAAACTGGCAATTTACCACCTGTGCATTGGATAATATTTCTGAAGGAATAGTGTCATTATGAGAAGGGAAGAATATACATAAGTCTTCTTCCAATTAACTGATGAGAATTTTGATTTTTGGGTTCAAGCACTAATTGTAATTGCTTCTTTGTATTTCCTTTGGCCTAGAAACATAACACTAAAAAGATAATTGAAACACACACATTTAAATCTATGACTGCGTCTCTGCCTTGATCATATTTTCATACCTCAAGAGTAGGAGCAAGATTTGAAGCATAAAAGAAAATTCATTTTTTGAATGTAGGTCTGGTGATTAAGACCATGATAATAATTATAATTATTATTGCTAGTTGGTTTTTGTGTGTAGGTTACACCATAACACATACCATCTCGCCAATCCTAATCAACTTGCAATGTAGTTGCACTTAGAATGGAACCAAGAGCAAAGGATTTGCAACATAAACTAAGACCATAATGTTATTTTTGCATAGTATTTGTGTTGGTGAAGTAATTGGGATATGAGTCCCTCATTTACAAATCAATTAGTTAAAATATTTAATTTAATAATTTCATTATTAAAAAAAAACATATAGCGAAAATAGGGGAATTGGAATGTAAACAAATAAATTAAGCATTATAATCTTATCCAATGGACCATAAATCATTTTCTAAACATTAATGATTGTCACATCCCCAAATTTCATAAAAATTTAAAATTTTTCCAAGTGGTCTTCTTTCCCTTCCAAATGGTATAATTGCCATTAAAAAGCTTTGTAGAAATATAAATATATATTTAGTATCTAGATTTCTATTTATTTAACACTTCATAAAATTTTCATTAAATATTTATGCAAAGGTGTTAGTACATACTTACAACAGGTGGAAGTTACCTTTTTATATTAAGTGATTCTTATGCACATCATTGGACCTCGTATGAAACCTTTATATGTAAAGGACCAATGTGCTTGTATACTATGTTTACAAAAATATAACTTCAACCATAGAGACCTTCCAAACATTGATAACATGCTAGCACATATTTAAATACTACCATTCTAAATTGAAGATTTACAAACTTGAATCAGAATAATACTTACATTTTTATCGTCCTCATTTGAACACATGAAATATCCTTTAACAACATTTAGCATGTAATATCTTTTAACAAGATACATCTGACAAGTGTGTTATAAACATCAACTATTAAGATAACTCATATGGAAAAAAATCATACAATCGCCATGAAGGCATATACGCATATAATAAAAGCCATAGACAAACACATGGGACCAAAAATAATGTTGTTCACCCATACACGGGCTAGTCCACAAAGGTTTGTTTTATTTAATAGTACTCCAATCGTAGGATTACAACCCGCAACGAAAGTTGTTGCTATAGTTACAAAACATCTTCTCAAGGCCTCTTTCAAAGAAGGCATTTTTACGACATCCAAAGCTATTATTATCATAAGTACTATTAACACACTCCAAACCCTCTCATCCAAAAGTCCCATACTAATACATACATATATATTTACACAATTAACACTTTCCCAAAATTAAGTAGTTAAAACATAATAATTAAATGGATCATTTCAACCGTTCCAAGCTCTAGAATGGAAAGTACATTTTACCATTTCTTAATGTCAGGTAAACAATTCAACTCAAGGAAAAACTTAGGCTAACTTCGATGTCTTTAAGCAGATCTAAACGTGAGATGTCCTAATTATGGCGTCCCTATTAACTCTTCACAATTAAAAATATATTTATTTTTGTAATTCTATAAAGCCATAAATAAAGGCACACGTTTGATTGATTATGGGTCACACACACGATCTCAACCCTAAATAGGAACTGAAATCTATTCTAAGTAAAGATTATAACTATATCACCACAAGAATCTTTATATAAATATTAAGTAAGGACATTTATCCATGATTTCGTCCTCACACTGTAAGTGCTATCAATACGTAACTATATACAAATTTGGTAAAAACAAACAGACTCACAAGCCATAAGCATAAAAACATTAAAGAGGTTCGGACCGCCCTTATTAATAGTCGGGGGGGTTTAAGTTATCACTTAACACAGAAGGTAAATTGACATTTATACTATAAGTAATCGTAGGATTTGCCTCAATCGGCGTTTATCCAGAAACAAAGTTTATAATGTGAAGCAAATGCAGGGTTTTCCTCAATTGACGTTTATCCGGAATGAAGTTTATGATATTAAGCAAATGCAAGGTTTGCCTCAATCGACGTTTATCCGGAATGAAGTTTATGATATTAAGCAAATGCAGGGTTTGCGCAGTAAGTGCATTGCACAAAGCAAGCAGTAACCGGTAATGGGGAATACCGTAAGGATGAAATTCCAAAATTCCTTGCAGCATATCATACTCCAACAAAAACCAAACAAGAACCATCAATTTACGCATTCCTGTCTCTGTTATAAAGTCTAGAATTTCAAACAAAGGCAGAGAAAACCCAATGACATATAAATTTATTCTGGTAATCTTAAATAATAATAAAAATAGAAACTCCTTTAGAATGCAACCACAAAACCGGGTATTACGACGCTGGTGAAGATCCTCACTAGTCTATTCAAGTTCGTTGTAACAATCTAAAACAAAGGTTAAATCTAGATCAACTTGGAAATCAGATAACTACACAAACTTATTCAATGAAGGTGCAGGCAGAGAATTCGACTACCATTTTATAACCAGAAAAATCTCAACCATTCAAAAAGAAACTGCACCACTAAAAGTGACTATTGAACGCTATCTAACATCCTTGCATACAGACTAAGGTTTTCATCAAAACTCTTAGGTTAAGAAGGTAAAACTTACAAAAATGCGAAGCATCCTCGATCTCGGTATTTTATAACCATTATTCATTCATAGGAAATACTAAGCAGGTGTTAGCATGATCCATACCTTGCAATGTAAGACTCACTATGAACCAAATCCAGTCGCAAGGTTCTATCCCATTTAGTCGCTAGCGTAGAGCTTTAATCCTATCGCTTCCTTTCCCCATTTTCTCCAACGCTAACTCTCCCCTTATTGTGCATGCAGAGGTCGTGTTCCTTATGTAGGGATTACCGATCTTCATTCTAATTTTCTTCATTACGGGATTCAACTTGGGTTGCATCCCTTCCCCGAATCATAAATGGATGTCACCTACTGCAGCGATTTGCCACACTCATCATGGTTCACTTTCTGCAGGGAAAGAAGTACTGAGAGAAGGATATCTTACCCCTTTGTCTCCTATCTTTTCCCGTAGCACTATTCGCTTATCTACTAAACAAAACCAAGGCACCCTATACTACGAACTCTTCCTTCTTATGAAGAGAGTCCAACCCTCCACCGAAGTGACAGATGGTGGCTGCTCAGGGACAAGTGGCGATTGTAAGAATATTGTCATGGTGACAGAAGGAACCACTCGGGGTTAGTAAAGATTGTGTGTTTTAAATGTTTAAACCCTACCACAGCTTTCATGCCCTAAAATGGCACCAACCCCTCAAAAGCCAGTATACTCAGTGAATAATGAAATCAATGGAGCATCGACTTAGTGGAGCTCATAATATCCCCCTCCTTACGGTGGAGTTGCCACCTGCTCGAACAACACCTCGTTAGATTTTCACGGGTTAAGTTTTCTCTATGAATGAATTGATTGAGGCACTGAATCATTCAAGGAGTGGAGTGGATTTGGTAAGGTTCCCACGTACTCCATGCAGGGAGGCAATTGGCGGAGGTAGGGTTCGGGGTACTTCCAATATGAAGACAGCTTCCTACGAAAACTTGAATTGGTCTTCCAAGTGTAGATGATCAAAGCTAAAGTCCTGCGGTTATTCTCATAACCAATAATTCAATTTATGAGTTAATTTGTTTTTGGACTAAGATAATCCCACTTACATACATCTACATATATTTTATATATTTATATATTCACTAAATTCCTAATTCCATTATTCCCTCATATATATTATATTATATTATATTATATTATATTATATTATATGTACTTATTTCTCTCTTATAATCTTTTAAGATTATCCTCCCTTTTTCTCTCCTTGAAGACCTAGTAAAAAAAATCCTTTGCACTAATATCCTTTAGGATATATATCTTGTATTGTCATAAACGTTGTTTTGGGAGAATATTTATTTTCTCTTCTAAATTTAAACTTAATAAAATCATTCTTAATAAAATCATCCCTTGAATAATAACAAATACACTATTTATTTTATTGTTATAATTCTACCAATTTCACCATTTTGAGAAGCATGATAATGGCTTTATTAATAAGCCCAGCTTATCCAATCTACTCGCATGCTACTAAAATAAAAGTAATACTTTAAAGATTCTTTAACTCATAGTACTTAAACATATACTTTATGTTTAATACTCAATCTATGTACTTATAAATATATTCCAATGTCTACTATGATGGAATAGTAGATTTTAGTTTGGAGTTCCAAGAATTGGTATTGGTATTAGATGTCACATTTAAGATAGATATTTTTATTAAACTCTATGAGGTACACTTATTTAAATATTTATTATATTCATTTAATAATGACCTTAGTTATATATATATATATATATATATAATATTCACCACTTTATATATATAAAATATATCCTTATGTATTAATCATAATAGGATTAGAATGACTTTAGGCCATAGTATCTTAGCTAGATATTTTAAGGTGAATAATAGTCCTATTAGGACAAACGTATATCTCTATCTGTCCTAATTCAATATGATAAGTCATGATATGGTCAACCAATACATGGCTCCCTAGTCCTTATTTTTTTTTGAAAGGTGGGTTTTGTTACTTATCACTTAGTCTCATTTCCATCCTTTAACCTTTTTAGGCTTAAACTAAAACCTTAGAACATAACACTAGCTCGAGGTCCATTGGTGGGGCCTTGGCCTTGAGCTCCTCACCATGGCCATTTACAAAATTCATAATTACATTTACAAGAGTAATAACAATAGGGGTCAAATTTGAGGGATGTTACAATGATGAAAACAATCATCCATCACTTTAACTTAAAGGGACCAAGCATATAAATTTGAGTTTATATAGAGTTAATAATTAGGAGGAGGAAATCCACATAGCTAGAAGCCACTCCTTCTTAGGTAGGAAGGATAATGATGAAGTGGAAGATAATGACTATGGTTGTTTGGATTAGTTACTAAATGTTATGTAGATTGAGCGAAAACAAAACCTGAAAATTCATGATGCCCGGACCAAGTTAGAAAGATTAAAATAATTATATGAAACATCACTCATGGCAACAAACAAACCTACAAGTTCCATTAAAGAGTCAACAGTGTTGAATACTCAGTTGTGTAAATAAAAAATCACTATAAAATATTATAAAATTCCTTAGAGGCGAATTCAATTTTACAGTTGGGCATGGAAAAGAACATTTTATAACTTATGAGTATCTAGAACACACCATTTTCCACATGAATACTAAGGGATTACAAATAATTATTGTTCATATAAGGCATAGGCATGTAACCAAGACAGTTTATCATGCCTCCTTTATTCTTTTGGATCTCCGATAGGTCACGAGTTAAAGACCAAATTCATCGAGCCAACTATAAATGTCCAAAGGCATGGAGGATTCTCATTCGCAAACAAGGGTATACCCCCCATAGTGATCCTATTGCCCCATTAACCCTAGGAAAAGTCATAAAGGATTAGTCCTAGTGGCTTGGTAAATATCTCATCGTTGATGTAGAAAGAATTTAGAACATTTGAAGAAAAACCACATGGTATATTTTGGAGATAGTGAAAGCTTGATAGATAGATAATGATGCTAATAGGGTTACAACCATGAATTCCCTAACAAACTACAACAAAACAAATTCAAAGATAGATATTATGAGTTAAGAATAACTCCAACATTAGAAAATAAAAATATTTAAAAGGACATGCCCCATTGAAATACATCTATAGAGGATACATATCCTATATCTTATCTTGTGAAAACATTTAGTACATCATAAATATTATTGTTAAAAGTGTGGCTTTAATCCAATTTTTAACTCCACCCCCAATCTTGCTATCTTATTAATCACAATCTTGCTATCTTATTAATCACTAAATGCTAGTTAATATAATTACAAGGAAATAAGGGATTCCAAAATTTATCATTATTTTAACTATTTCAATATTAATTTTAGATTCTAAAGCTTAGTAAAATTAGACCCCATTCATATATAAAAAGAGGAATTAACTATATTAAACCATACATGTAGTAGACAAAACTTTCTATGACATCTTTGTGTAGTTTTACATAACACATTATGGATGCCTTCACATTTCGTGGTGAAGGTAGGATCTTACCTAAGCTTCATAACATATTAGAGTTGTCTTCACCTCTAGAAGAGTAGTTTATTGTGAATACGTTTTTAAATTTACTAACTATGGTTAATTAGTGGTTCTTAGAAAAATACTTTACCTCAAATATTAGTTTGAACTTTTTATATAATTTAGTTTATAAACTTTTCCTTTCCATTATACAAAATATAAAAAAACAAAAAACAAAAAATAACTTAATTTTAATTTTTTTTAATTGCATGTGAGTTTTTTTATTTAACTAAATTATCTTTTGTAAATACCCAATTTAAATCATTATCTATTCTTTTATGTATTTGATTTTCAACATCAATATATAAATACAATTTTATCTTCAAACTATATAAATGATATTGTTTAAATGGACACAATACATTTAATCTCTTAAAATAAAATTTAAAGAATTCTTCTTTTTAACAATATAAAAATAAAAATATGAAAATAATTAAAATAAAATTTTCCTTATACTTTAATCATCAAATAGTAACTATACATATATATTCACTGATGTTAAATCATTTATTAAAATAAATTTTATAAAATAGATATGTTTCAATATAATATTAAAAATAATAATAATCCCAGACCATTTAAATAACTAGAATGGGATTGTTCGCTGGAAAAAACTAGAATGGGATTGTACTTATATATTTATTAATATTAATTTATTGAAATAAGTTTTATAAATTGGATATGTTTCAATATAATATTAGAAAATAATAATGAATCCATACCATTTAAATAATTAGAATGGGATTGTACTTAGATTATATATAATCATTTTTAATTCATAATATTTATATTTCATAATATGTATATTTCATTCAAGTCATGATATATGATTCAATATTAATTTAAACATATTTATGTTCATAATCACATATCAATATTATTTAGGAGATAATAAAATTTATATATATATACTATATTTTAATATAATGGGCACAAACTTTGGGATTAGTGGGTTATGATTATGTAGGAATCAATATACTTTAAAACAAGAGCTTCTTGCAGCTTAGTCCCTATCTTTTAGGGAAATAAAAATAAAAAGCAAGTGGTTTCTATGCCAATGAAGTCTCTGCCATCAACTTGTTGTCAAGAATAAACTTTCTTGGAAACAAGCATCAAAATTTTGTTGTCCTAGTTCACTATGCAAGTAGCCAACAACTCTAGTATATTATTGTTGAAGTTATAACCCTGACGAGATTAAGTGTTAAGCAGATCTGGTAGACTTGTTGGCGTATCTCATGAATGCCAACAGATCCCAAAATATATGTACTCAGTAAACACCTGGCGATATTAAGTGTTAAGTAGATCTAGTAGACTTGTTGGCATATTTCATGAATGCCAACAAATCCCAAAAGACCTGTACTCTGTTGAAAGAAGTTTGTGTTAGAGCATTAAACTAATATAAATATGACAACAATGAAGCCACAATTACCACCCATTTTTGGCCTTATCTAGAGGGTCTGATTTTCATGCAAGAGGTGGCACTGATGAAACTTGTTTAGGAAAAGTAAATATTCCAGATTCAACAATGCATGAATTTCTCAAGGTAGCTCAACCTATTTGGCATGATTCTTTTAAGAATATCCTACGTAGGTTTGTAAAAGAGACTAAGGTTATTGGCTTCAATTCCTTTGGCAAGTATAAATGCTTAAAAGGTGACATGCATCTGAGAAATAAACCTTAGGCGACAAGAAAGAGATTGTAGCTTTGCATCTATCTCCATGGTTAATCGAAGAAGAAAGAGTAAGCATTGAAGATGAAGCCACAAAACTTAAACTTTCATACATTGTTATCATCGATGAGGGAAAATAGATGTTTGTTGTTAGTAGATAACCTCCAATGATATTTTATGATAATTTTGTGTGATGATGCATGGGTCCACTAGTTGAAGCCTTGATCCGGGGGGATAAGATGTTCGCTAATTTACAAATGTTAGACATCATTTTAATGCATAAATATGCCATGCTTTCATGGAATTCAAAGATATCATCAGTAATGTTATTTTTTGTCTTGGAAATACTAGATTTTTATGGTCTGAGATCACCCAGTTTGAGTTGCTCATTGCAACCGACACTTGATCCTTAACAAGAATTTGAAGTTCAAGGCCTAATAAAGTTCCTTTCTTTGCTTTCCAAAAGAAGTTTGTTGAAATACAATGAATATTACAATGACTAAACTAGTTGTTGCACTTGGTACTAGAGACCTTGTAATGGGGTTGTGTTCAATTTCGGTCTATGGAAGAAGATTGCTTTCTAACTGTTCTATGTACATTTTACAATGACATATAGATATAATATCACATTATGGTAACTTGTAATCTTATAATAAAGTATGTAATGGAGAAATATTTAGCTTTGAAATGTTATTGACCCACTTTGTATAGCGAGATAGTTAACACAAATTTAGAATCCATGACTTTGCGCAACGCTCTGTTGTGCTTTCTTTTAAGTCATCATAAATTTTACTGAATTAAATTGAAATATGCACATTCAAAGTAGCTAGCTCACTTATTTAATAAAATTATGTTCTTTATTTATGTAGGTTTTCCTTAATCCAATGGTCGCTTTACTTCATCTTGTCTATACCAACATCGTCATATGCAGTTGATAAGGCTTTTTTTCCAGAAAAAATGGATAATTAACACATGTATACAATAGTAGCACATCAAATCATATTTAGATATGAGTATACAAGAAGTTCATTCAATCAAATTCAATGTGTCAATGTAGCCAGCATGTCTAATTCAACTCCATTTCCAATTCTTTATTCCATCAATTTGGGATGCTTAAATGACATATATGTCTACAAGGATACAACAATGAAACCTCAAAATACTCATGTAAGTCTTTCGGTCTAGTTGAACTCATTCTATCAATTTGTGATTCTTATATGACATATATGGTCTGGTCTCCAAGGAAGCAGTTATGAAACTTCAATACAGTCATGTAAGCCTACCGCTCTAGTTGACATTCAATTTATCTAATGGAAATTGTAAATTGTAACTAAATATGAAAATAGGTTTGTATGAGCCAAGGCCTTACATGTCAAACAAAAAAAGGTAAATGCTAAAATTTGGTTTATAAGATCCTTTTTCTAGTTGACATTCAATTTAAATCTAATGGAAATTGTTAATTGTAACTAAATATGAAGGTTGGTTTGGATGGCCCAAGGCCTGACATGTCAAATCATAAAAGGTAAATGCTGAAATTCAAGTTATAAGATCAAAAAGATATTGTCATTGCTCCGCCATAACAACATTGTAAAATTAAGTGAAACCACATGTTTATGATGTAAGGAAAGTGTAGCTACAATATGATCTTTAGATGATAAGCATGGACCTAAAGGCTAAAATGTCCATGCATCCTTCGTTTAAGGTATCTCCACCTAGAATCAACACAAATAAGCTTTAGCAGAGTATATTCACTAAACTCATACTTTGAAATTCAATTTCAAAGTATTCTTAGTTATGAACTTGTATATCTACAATTATTAACTTACATATCTACAAGCATGCAATGCAATGGGTAAATATTAATAAGACAGGTCACGGAATAGAAGATCTAAAGTTGATGCATCTTTTCTTGGTTAGAAAGCTTCTCTTCACTTTTTTTATTGTATGATATTATGATTACATCTAGAAAAGCAAACAATTTGATTAATTAGAAGTAGAATGGTTCTGTTGGTGCATCCTAGCACCCCAAGATGATACTTTGACACACATCTTTAAAACTAGCTCTCTGGATTTAATTAGAGAGTTGACCTTCCCATATTCATCTCCAGTCTTCTTTTGCAAGTTCCTTCTAGAGGACAAATAAGATAGTCAAAACAAAATAGTACAGATTGTAAGTGCCAACCATACATTTATCATGCTAAAGAAATCCTTATTTAGCACATTACATGAGTGATGAATCACACCACAATACCAATCAATATCCCTATCATGACAAGCATAAAAAAGAGGTAACTAAAGATTTGCAATCACAGTTTATAATGCAACAATAACATAAGATAGTTCTAAATTTTGAGATCCAAAAATGCACAAATTCGACATCAAACTAAGCCACACCAAATAGATCTATGAAATGCAATTTTAATGTTGGAAGTTAAAAACAAGTTCCATCATACCATCTCTATTTAATCCTATTCCACATCCATCAACATTCACACCCACAAAAGGAGCAACACTAACCTCTAACAAAGCATTAAAATACATTTAAACAAAGAAATCCACTATGCTAACCTCTAACAAAGCATTAAAATACATGTAAACAAAGAAATCCACTATGCTAACCTCTAACAAAGCATTAAAATACATGTAAACAAAGAAAACCACTATGCTAGGCCTGTTAAGCAAGTTAGAGTGTTTTAATTTTCATTAGCCCTTAAATATGTGCAATTTGATTATGTGTACCCAAAACACTAGGATGAAAATGTGTGGACAATAAAAATATTTCCCATTTCCATATAAGTCAGACTCTATGAAATTGACACAAGTAGCTACATGTTTGCTAAACAAAATACAATCTTCACCAATTAAAAGGAAGTGTGGATACAAAACCAAAATTTATGAATTTCTACATACGTAAAAGAGTTGCCAATGTTCTCAAGAGGATGATTGAATCCACTTTGGATGCACCAAACTTAAATATAATGTGAAAAATACTCTTACTATGAATATCCAAGATAATTATAAATAGAAATGACTTTTTCAAATGAATGAAATAATAATTTTATTTTCAGTCAGTATTGCTACAAACTTCAGAAACTTGAAACTCTAAAGCAATTGCAATACCTTTCATGCAATTTATTCAAATAATGGTGGTCTAGTTGGCAACCTTCATGGTTCAGATTTTGTGTAGAAGGTGACTTCGGATACATGCTCTGTGTTGACAAATACAAATAATAATTATAAACATCACCATTCTTTTCTCTACTTCTTAGTAGCTAGAAAACAACAAGAGTTCCCTCACCTGTCTTTCTTTTGCTTTCAAGACATCTCACTCCTAGGTGATTTTTTTGTCTTCAATTTTTGCATTGCATTGGGGTTAATAAACCAATTTTCCTAACCTCTTTGTGTAGCCCTAACCTATATAGTTTTTACCAAATTACCTTGCAATGGCATTACATTCGGGGTTTTGCCCAATTGTTTCACCCCAACCACCTGAAACTTGAGA
The DNA here is from genome assembly GCA_027924585.1 of Larix kaempferi. Taxonomy (NCBI): domain Eukaryota; kingdom Viridiplantae; phylum Streptophyta; class Pinopsida; order Pinales; family Pinaceae; genus Larix; species Larix kaempferi. The sequence goes on from BSBM01000643.1 coordinate 11,973,003, forward strand.
AGATATTCAATGTAACGAGGAGACCCAATATTGAAGTCCTCTCCTATTCAATATAAAGAAGTTTACATTCACATCTACTGACTGGTTGTCTCCGAGCTTCAACTGAATACAATCTCTTAAGGCTATTTACCATTCCAAATAGCCAATTCAAATTTGATGTCAATTTTAGGCTTCCCCAATTTTGAATCACATGGATCACATCATAACAAAAAGAACTTAAAATTAGAAAGTGCATGCATTTGAACAAGAAAAATGGCTAATGCTCTAAAATCATAACTTACATACCTTATTGAATGCAACAAAAAATGTCCATATTTATCCTTAATATATCTAAATCTATGTTGGTTTTATTTTTTTTATGAGCGGACATAAATGTTTTAACTATTTTATTTTTATTTTTGATGAGTTATGAGCCAACATGAACTTTTTTAATTAGTTTTTATGACAACATCTCCCCATACTAAACTGAGAGAACCTCACTTCTCTTAATGCAACAAGCATATATATAGAAACTTAGATGAAATTCAATCCATAAACAAGCAAGTTTGAAGTTCTTAAGCAAGTCCATAAATATGCTTGGTAAGGTATAAAACTAAAAATGTTTGATTCGTGGTTACTCTAAAATATTACAACCTAAAATAACTTAACTGTATTAATATGTAATTTGCTTATTTTCCATATAATTATATAATATTAATAATTTCACTAATTTATCTAATTCTATATAATTATAACACACCCAAAATATTAGAGTTAATAAAAACAAGCTTTTTACCCTTAAGAATATTAATTAATTAATACAAGAATATTAATTAATTAATACAAGGTAAAATACCTAATACATTACACATGATGCATTGGCATGGGTTCAAACTTACTAAAAACTTAATTTATATTTGAGGGTTCATGAAGCCCTCTTTAAAAGTAAAGTAAGCACATCGCAATGTAGTTTTACCTACATATAATACATACCATCATTTCTTTTCTTTCTTATACTTCTCATTTAACATATAAATTCTAATTCTTGAAATAGTCATTCTAACTATTGTATACCTTTGAGTGATTATCCTTAATAAGCATTTCTCTTTATACAACGTAGTTTACTCATTCATATAAGGAAGACATTTTTACGATTTAAGGGAAACTAAAAATGTATACATCTAGTTAATCCACAAATACAATTTAAATTCACAAATATCATTTAATTACACATATGCTCGAGTCTATATATACATGGTTCACCCAACTTTTAGGCTACGTCCACCAAACATTATCAAACATTATCTTTTTACACAGATACCATTTAATCACACATATGCTCAAATCCATATATACATGGTTCACCCAACTTTTGGGCTACGTCCACCCAACATTGTCTTTTTAGTCATTCATCAAATAGCTTACAACCACAAATAGCTTACAACCACAAATAGCTAACAACCGGCATCATTGCCGTACATGCTTTCTGCCGTCGGGCCGTATCTATCCTTGAGAGTAATTCCAAGATGTTTCAATGTTAACTAAGGCAGGAGCCTATAATAAAACGACAGCGAACCTTCCTGGTAATCAACCAAAACACCCCAACAAATAGTTATAAAGACCTCCTATCTCAGTAACAAAAGAAAAAAAAGGACTTAACATCTAGTTTAACCGAAATCCAAACATTAAGCTTTTCTTATCCCAATGCTAGAATTCATACCATGAAGCAGGATCCATTCAAGTTATTTACCTTAGTAATTATATATATACTAACAAACTCAGAATCAAACGGATTCTCTTATATATATATATATCACCAAGAAATACAGCTGGGAAATAGATATCGTTATGTAATAAAAATTATTACCAATGCAACACATGTCAGTTCTGACAGGGAGACCGTGTGCCTTCTCCTGCAAGGACGCAGGCCTGGTTTTGAGCTAAGCCCAAATCTTGTGATCAATTAAAAACACTGACAAGGGCTGAGATTAGATCTCTTAATACTGGAATCAACAGATAGACAGCGAACAAATGAGATGAGATTTCATCACAGATAATACTAATGGAGATCACATATCATACCGATCAAGAGATCACACACTACAGCAATCAGATATAATACAGCGATTACATGGGTGAAATCGCAACACACACAACGGAGTAAAAATTAACTACAGCTTTATGTTAGACTTTGGTCTCCTCTCATGGCGCCATCACCACTTCCGGAATAAAGATATAAATATCATACAAAAATGGAAGAACCGGGTCCACCAACATATTTGCATCGAGTTACGCCTATACCCTTAAGAGGTCACCCGACTAGTTCAATTAACCACATTGCAACACTAAGTGGTCACAGCAAAAATATGGGTCGATATGGGAAGATCGTCTGGTTTCCTTGGCATCGAAACCCATGGATGGTGTTCGTAAGCTAGTCAACAAGACAACGAAATAAAGGGGTAAGGGTGCTCTGAGCTTTTTCATCTCTAATTCAAATTAATAAAAGAACATAACTAGATCTGATCTAGACGGAAAAACTTAGTAGGAATGAAATCACATTTTCCATACAACTACAGAGATCAGAGATCTACTATTACACGGAGGTTATGAGAAAGCAGCAATGATCTATAGCAATATTATATCTACACTCTCACTTCAGCAATCCCTATTGAGATCTACGGTTATACAGAGATCTGAGCAACAGCAATGATCAAATAACAATATTATACTTACGTTTCAATAATGTAACCAGATATCTCTGGTTTCCCTACAGCCTTCAGGGAAACTATCATTTTATCCAAGCATTCCCACCAAAACGCAGCCTACTGCAGCACATATATACATCTATATACAATCACCAGGCAAATCGACTGACAATGCTACCTCCGATCCCTTACCATCCAGAATACACAGATCGAAAATACATCATCTAAGCATTCAACAATTTGGGGTCGAAGCCCTTGGTAAATTCCGCCTTGGTCGAGAAGATCTTCTTCTCTCCAGATTCCCCCCTTTTCCCCCGAAACCAGTCTGTTTAAGAGGCTCTTCACGCTGGCCGTGGTAGAGGTCGTGGCTTCCTCTCTTGAGACAAGTGGAAAATTAAGGACTCGGTGTTTTCCCCGAGTGATAAAAGTGGAGACAAGTGGCTTCTACGAGGCAGAGGGCGATGGCAGGGCTCGGGGTGCTCCACTATGGAGACAACCTTCCTCTGAAAACTCTGAGTGGTTTACGGTGATTGATTAACATACGGTAGTTAAGCATGAGCTTTTCCTTTCTTACTCCACTCACAAGGTACTACTCAAAATCTTTGTCTATTAAATATATATTTATCTACATAACAAAATAAACCAATACATTATATAAATTGTTCTTTTCCCATGGCATATTGTATAAAAGTGAATTATATAAATGGTTCTTTGCCCATGGCATATTGTATAAAAGTGAGTACTCATCCTAATTAGATTCCTCTCATCATATATATATATATACGTGTTTGTTTAACTCTTGGTATTACTTAATGTCTATTACCCCATAAATAATCCATATATATATAGAGGATTTAGGTATTCTCTATGACTATAAATCTATACCCTCATAAATTGCACATCATAATACTCTTTACAATATAGAGTGACTATATCATATAGTCCTTAGGAAGGGGAAGCTTAATTATTTAAAGGCTTATGGACAATACTTTCGTGCTTAATGTTTTTAGTTAAGGTAGTATAGACTCATGATACCAAAGAAGAGGCTTACTAGTAGTCCGCCATTACTAACTTATCCTCTTTGGATGACACCTTTTTCCTCCTTTTAGTGATTTTATTGCTCTCTCGACTAGTCGCATTAAAAATTTAAGTCTCCTAGGTCTTTATCCACTATTACGATTTAGGAAAATAGAAGACGATGATCTTATGGTTTACTGGTGGGGCCTTGGCCTTGAGATCCTCACCAGTAAACAAGTACAGTAAATAATTGTAGTTACAACATATTAGGGTTTAAAGGAGGGATGTTACAATAATAATAAAGTTGCATTTTAATAAGAAAAAGTCTATAATCAGAATTCAAGATTATAAGTAACCATTTTAAATCAAGCTTGGTTATTTAAATAAAATAGTGTTGGTGATATGTAAGAAGGTAAAATAACTTCATTTGCATTTTTTTATTTAGTTTCAATATAAATAGTTTCAATATAAATAGAAAAACTGTATGATCACAATTAAGAATTTAAGATTATAATTGATAGTTGTAAATAAAATTGGGTCACTTAAATAAAAGTAAATTTCCACTCATGCATGTACTTTTGAATTTTGAACAAGTTAGTCATAACAATTTTATACTCAAACACAGAAAAGTACTCTAAACCTAACTTAATATTCCTTAAAAAGACAATATATGACATATGATCATTGAAACTACTTACCTTGTTTTCATGTGCCTTCCACAACAATGTTTCACACTTTATAGTTTAACCACAATATTGTTACTATAAATTTATCATGTTTTAAAAATGTTTTAAATTAAGAAAAATATAATCCTAAGTTTAAAATTAAACCAGCTATAACTAATCCAACAAGATACCAACCATAGCCCAGTTGTTGCTTGTTATACATAAATTACTAATTAGTTTACTAAAAAGTTTTTTGCCAAAAGGTTGTGGAGGATGAATTGCCATTCCAAATTAAGTATCAAAACCAGTTACCAAATAGAACTCCTTAAGCCTCCGGCATTGGAAGTAATTGCTAATTCAACTCTGCAAGGAAAACAGAAATATCATTAATAAAATTATTCATCGAAGTAATCATTTGAGAGAAGCTAATGAAAAGTATAATTAAGGTGACAAATAGTTGGTAATTCCAGTGATAACTTGTGCAAAGACTAGAAATGGAAGAATAGTATCCCTATAATTGAAGGTTGGAGGCAGAAATAAACAAAAGATAATGCAGAATGAGCTACGGCTCTTCGATCTTTATTCATAAACGGAAGATCAACTGATGTAATACAAACCAAAATGTAATGTGTATTTAAACACTTATGGAAACCCTAAAAACTATAACCTAGATTTTGCATGCATGCAAAGCATGTTGTTGCATTTATTAACTGAATTTGAAAATAGGAACTAAAGTAAAAGCTAAGTTAGCTGAAGTAATTACTATTTCTAACACTCCCTCTTAATTAGTACTGCTGACTACTGTAGCTTTTACAATGCCTAAATTATTTCTATGGGTTTCAAAAATATCTTTTGCCAATGGCTTTATGAATATGTCATCCAATTAGTCAATCGATTTACATTGCTCAACATGAACTTCACCATTGTTCACAAGTTCTCTTATGAAGTAATATCTGGTATCAATGTGCTTGCTTTTCTGGTGAAAAACATGGTTCTTGGATAGAGCGATTTCTGAATTGTTGTTGGTCCTTCTTGTTTCTATTGAAGACCTTCTAAAACTCTGCGTAACCAGAATGCTTGACATGTTGTTGATGTTGCTGCTACATATTCTGCTTCTGCTGATGAAAGTGTCACAATGGGATGCTTCTTGGATGCCCATGAAATCACCCCTGATCCAAGATGAAAAACATCACCGGAAGTTCTCTTCCTGTCATCCAAACTTCCTGCAAAATCACTGTCAGTGAAACCTATCAAAACATCATACTTAGTGCTTGAGTATAAAATTCCATAGCTTGAAGTCCCTGCAACATATCATAAGATCATTTTGCCAACTTGCCAATGCGAGTCTTTGGGAGACTCCATGAACCTCGAAATCAAGATTACATCAAACATAATATCTGGTCTCGTCGCTGTGAGATACATGAGACTTCCTACAAGTCTCTTAAACAGTGTTGGATCTACATTGGGACTGTCATCTTCTTTGCTCAACTTTGTACCTGTTGCCACTGGTGTAGGTGTCGTTTTGCAATTATGCATTCTAAATCGCTTAAGAACATCATTAGCATATTTATTTTGAGAGATAAATATACCATTCTGACCATTCTACTTCTAAGCCAAGAAAGAACTTCATCAATCCAAGGTCTGTCATCTCAAACTCTTTCTTCATAGCTTCCTTTAACTCATATATTGACAGGTCACCTGTAAAAATCATATCATCAACATATAAACAAACTATCAAAATTTTTCCTTGTTGATTTACCTTTGTGTAAAGTGTTGGTTCGCTGCTGCTTCTGCTAAAACAATTTTTGATCAGATAAGAATCAATTCTGTTGTACCAAGCTCTTGGAGCTTGCTTGAGCCCATATAGAGCTTTCTTCAACTTGTAAACTTTCTCTTCATGTTCTTTTATTTCATACCCATGTGGCTACTCCACATAAATTTCTTCTTCAAGAATTCCATTCAAGAATGCCAACTTGACATCCATCTGATACACTTTCCATATTTTATGGGTTGCAATTGCTAGAACTGCTCTTACTGTGTCCAATCTTGCCACTGGTGCAAACATTTCTCCAAAATCAATTCTTGGTTGTTACGAGAAACCGTTTGCTACTAACCTTGCCTTGTACCTATCAATTTCACCTTTTTCATTGAGTTTGGTCTTATAGACCCACTTCACACCAATGGGTTTCTTATTCTTTGGTAGGTCAACTAGATCCCATGTATCATTTCTCTCAAAGGAATCTATCTCTTCGTCCATGGATTTTACCCAATGCTCTTGTTTTACAGCCTCTTCATAAAACACAGGTTCACTAGCAATAAAAACATAATTGGTATTTGCATCCAATTCATCATAAATATCTTCCAATCTTCTAGTCTTTCTATTACTGTGATCAGATTCATTACCTGATTGTGGACTTGATGCTTCACCTCGAACTGAGTTTCTAAGTGTTCTTTCTGGAGTATTTGCTACTGGTGAAGATGCTACTGGACCTTATTGTCCAATCAGCTCCTCTTCTTCTCCATCTTCTGGTTGGGGTATTGCAGTTCCCAAACCCTATCTATGGTTCCATTCCATGACTCTTCCTCCTTGAACAAAACATCTCTGCTGAGGATAACCTTTTTGGTAATAGGGTTATACATCTTGTAGGATTTAGTTTCTTCACCATATCCAAGAAATATACATTTCTCACTCCTGTAGTCTAGCATTTTTCTTAGCTGTTTAGGAACATGAGCATAAGCAATACAACCAAATATTCTGAAATGAGAAACATTACAACTCATACCTGTCCATGCTTCCTCTGGTACACTGTTCTTCACAATTTTAGTGGGAGATCTGTTCATCACATGAACAACACAAGCCACTGCGTCTCCCCAAAATTCATGGGACAAATTTCTTCCTTTCAACATGCTCCTTGCCATATTCATGATGTTTCTATTCTTGCATTCTGCAATACCGTTCTGCTGAGGTGTATATCTTGTAGTGAATTGCCTCTTGATTCCATGATGTTTGCAGTAATCATGAAATTCCTTTGAGTCATACTCTCCCCCTCCATTTGATCTCAATACTTTGAGTTGATAACCACTCTGTTTTTCAACCAGAGCCCTAAATTCCTTGAACTTGCCAAAAGTTTCAGACTTCTGATGAAGGAAATACACCCATGTTTTTCTACTGAAATCATCTATAAATGTAAGAAAATAATAGCTTCCACCAATTGACTGTTTCTACATTGGACCACACAGATCAGTATGAATAAGTTCTAGAGGTGCATGTGCCCTTCGAGACATACCTTTAGGAAATCTATCCCTGTGTTTCTTTGCAATGATGCAACACTCACAACTGCTTTTTGGCTCCTTCATAGGGAGTAATCCTTTTACCATCTCTTTCTACTGCAAAAAATTGAGACCACCAAAGTGAAGATGTCCATATCTAAAATGCCATAACCAATAATCATCCATGCAAGTGGCTTTTTGAGCAAAAGAGGTTACCTTGCTACTGCAATTAATGACTAATGGGTACATCCTGTTCCTAGTCACTTGTATTTTGATGAACAACTGTCTATTTAGGGGTTTGTCATAAATTTCATAGTCTGATCCATCAAAAACAAGTCTGTAATTCTGTTCAGTAAGTTGTCCAATGCTAAGCAGATTATGCTTCAATCCTGGAGCATAATATACATCTGTGATTGTCTTTTGTTGGCCTTGTTTGGTCAAAATGTTGACCACTCCTTTGCCAAGAACTGGAACTACCTCATCCGTGCCGACTTTGACCTCTATCCTTACTGATCCATCTAGGTCTGCAATTAGACCTCTATCACCTGTCATATGGTTGCTGCAGCCACTATCTAAAAGCCAAAGTCCCTTTGGGCTTTCGTGTGCAGCATGACATGTAAGAAATATCATATCTTCTTTATCCTCAGAGGTATTAGTCACATTAGCATTATGATTTGATTGATCATACTTTTTCTTTCTACATTCATGAGCATAATGCCCAAATCTATTGCAATAATAACACTTAATATTAGATTTATTTTACCTTTTTTTGTCGTAGTTCCATCCTTCATGGTTATGATGGTGATCTTGATCTTCATTGCCATTACTTCGGCCACTTCTACATCTTCGTCTTGATCCTCCTCTGCCTCTGCCTCTTCCTCTACCTTTTGAGAATGAGACATGTGCTTTGAAAGCATTCTCCAGAGAGGACTCTTCATTCCTGTTGATTCTAGATTCGTATGAAAGTAGAGATCCGGTCAACTCGTCTATAGAGAGAGTACTCAGATCCTTTGCTTCTTCAATCACTACAACTTTCAGATTAAATTTATGGGGTAGGGATCTCAGAACCCTTTCAACCACCCGTTGATCTTCGATCTTTTCACCATACGTATTCAGCTGATTAACAATCCCCATGACTTGGGTCATGAAAGAATCTACTGAGTCTAATTCTTTCATCTTTAGATCTTCAAAATCTCTTCTTAAGTTTTGGAGTGTAGTTGTTTGTACCTTACCAACACCCTGATAATTGGTCGCCAAGGTATCCCATGTTGCTTTGACATCTAATGAAGCTGATATCTTTGGAAATACGTTGTTATCCAAAGCATTCATTATGTGATGCAGTGCCTTTGCATCCTTCTTCCTGTAAATTCTTAGAGTATCCTTTTCTCCATTTGTTAGGGATTGATAGGCTGTGTCATCTGCTAGTTCGGAATAGCCATTCACAACATATTCCCACACATCTTCCGATCTGAGATAAACTGCCATCCTCGTGGCCGAGACATCATAGTCATTTTTCCCTGTAAGAGGAGAAATCTGAGATTGATTGTTGCTGCTAGAAACCATAGACGCTGCGGAGTCTTTCACTGGACTTTTTAAAACAATATCCTTCCTTTTTTTTTAAATACTCCTCTTCTATTCTTTAAAAATAAAAAAGACTTTTGTAAAAAAAATCTCTTCTACTCTTGTAAAAGACTTTTGTAAAAAAAATCTTACTAAAAGAATCTCGTAAAAGAAAATAACTTCGTGAAAGTAAAAAACAATCACTCTCATGGAATAATGAGAAAAAAAACTTCTTCTTGCCTTAATTTTAGGGGGTCTTCACTATGCAAGGGAGGGGTGCGATAACAAAATGTAATGTGTATTTAAACACTTATGGAAACCCTAAAAACTCTAGCCTAGCTTTTGCATGCATGCAAATCATGTTGTGCATTTATTAACTGAACTTGAAAATAGGAACTAAAGTAAAAGCTAAGTTAACTGAAGTAATTACTATTTCTAACAGTAATGAAAACACAGAACTTGGATTTTGTATACATCCTGATTTCTTACATTCTGAAAGTTGAACAATGTTGGCACCTTTGAACTTCTTCTTGTTGCCTCCTCTTGATCAGAGGTTTTCCGATTCTTTCATCTACAGTCCAATAAGTCCTTTCAAATCACTCATGTCCTCTACTATCCTTACCCTCTCTTTGAAAATACAATCATTTATTTTATTGAAAGCAAAAGAATAACTTACCTTGTATTTGGGCTCAAAAATATTTCAAGATTTAGTTAAAACGTGAGAGGGATCAACCCACATTCTAATTGCTTCATAATCATAGCAATAACTGAAATTGGCGTATTAGTTTCACAAAACCAAAGCCATTAAGTCCACCAATACCTAACAACTTGGAACTGAAGTTGACATGTTTTGCATTCAAAACCAAATGAGGGAGTCAAATTAACCATGGTGCAAAGGAATGACGAAAATCTATGCAAGTTTATAAGTTAGTGGAATTTGAGAATATCCAAGCTATAAATTCATATCGGTGTCAAGTCTGGATGTGAAGATAACTCACCCCTCCTGTGCACTCTACATCTTCACTAATGAATGTGTGCATCTCAAAGTATAGGTAAAGATATTCTCCAATGACTATTACATTCTTGATAATGCATGCTCCCTTTTCTTCCAATAAATCTGTGTTTTCTGAACACTTCTACCCTTAACCAATTTTAACGATATTTACTTTCATCAATTATAGAAATATTTACGGATGCAAATTTAGTACTTGAATTATACTACTATGCCTAATGGTATTTACTCTCGTTCTCAGTTTATTGAACATATTACACTGTACAGGCTCTAATTTTGTGAGAAATAGGGCATATGATAATGATATTTCTGTTCTAACATTCTAATTTAAGAGGCAACTGGACGTACCAGCATGGATGAAGAGGTAAATGGACGTACTGGCAGGGAGTGGAAAAAATTACTTCCCAAGCTGAATGTCGAGCTCGGTAAAGATTGGATTGTGAGTAACTCTTTGAAACCTTATCATGAAAGGGATGTGTTTTCATCAAATGTGGACTAATATTTTATGGGTAACTTTTTTATCACAGTGGACTGTATTTAAATAAAAATATATACTTTCTCAGTGAAACATAAATGAAGCAGAAAGAACAGAGATAGAACTAGAAATTTAGCATCAGGTATGCACATTCTCTTTTTAATTGCTAGCAATTAAAGACAACCATATTTAAGCAAAAGAAATAGTGAATTTCAAAGGAAAGTTTTCACTTGTAGATGCATTTCTGCTGCTGCTACAGAGTATGTCATCTAGCCCAAAGAAACTCTTTCATGGTTATAATAAATTAGAAAGTTTCATTCACTGAAAAGTAAATGTAATAATTTCATTCCATTGAATTGACTGACCTTCAAACTTGTCTGTGATATGCAGTTCGAGTTTTCCAACTTGCAAAGAACTTGAGCTGAAAAAGAGGAAGAGGCAGCAGTAGCAGTGAGGCTCTCGGCTCTCAGGAAGCTGAAGGATCGATGTCGATACCGAATTCATTGCCTAGGAATCTTGGCGGTGAAGGAGGTGGCAATGAAGGTGGTCAAGGATCGATAGGGAGGACCAATGAAGGGGGTGGAGACATTGGCTGTCACGTATACTAGCAGCAACCACATTTTTAAATATGGTTGATATTCACCGATCAAGTATATCAACCATGACCACACATTTAAAAGTGGTTGATAACAAATATCAACCACATTTAAAAATGTGGTTGTTATTAGTAGACAGCCAACCAATGAAGAAATAACTAAATTAAAATATTAATAAAAATGTTCTTTGGAAATAAACATGAAAAGAACTACATAGTAAGTTAAAAAAAATTAAATAAAAAAATTGAGACATATTAAAATAAACTAAATTAAATTAAAAAAAAAATTAATATTAAATTAAATAAGAAATAAAGTAAAATAAAGAAATAGAATAAAAGTAAAGTAAAGTAAAAATAAGCTAAACTAAATTAAAAGTAAATAAAAGTAAATTAACAATTAAATAAAAATTAAATCAATGTAAAAAAATAAAGATAAGTAAAGTAATTAATATCAAAGGTAAATTCTGAGTAAATAATTAATTGAATTTAAAGAAAAGTAAAATATGAGATCGGAGGAATAGGTGGCCCTCGGCGACTTGGAGTCCCGCTGATTCATTGAATCAGCCTAGTACCAGCCAAGGAAAAAAAGTGGGAAGTAAAATAAAAGTCGTTGGCTGCCTTTTTCCTCCTATCTACTTGATTTTTCGGGGATTCTGCAGTTTGGTTTCTTATCCGGGAACAGTTTCTATTTCTGGTTAAGTGTTTTGTCTTTTTCTATCTTTTTCTATCTTTCCCCTATTGTGGCAGACCTGCTACTTTTTAGTTGTAGACAGGTGGCGTTGGGTTTTCTGCAGGTGACCGGCAGCTGCGGGTAGGTCTTATTTTATGTGACTTAATGTCTTTGATGGGTCCTTCATGTCATTACTCAAACCCTCGACCGTCAGCAGATCTATCGGAGAAGAGGTTTGGTTTTGAAAATGATAGGGTTTCTATTGGGGGTCGTCTCCGGGGTGCAAAGGCCAAACAGCGGAGGCTGTTGAAGACATACAAAGCACGTAAGGAGATTGTTAATTTTGACATAGATGCTGATCACAATTTGGAAAGGATAAAGATTTTGGCAGAGCGTGCTGTGGTCGGCCGTCTTGAATATACATCGGCCACCAAAATGGAGATTTCGGAATGGGTGAATAGGGTTTGGGTGCCTTTCACAGGCTTAGCCCCCCGAATAAACCTGCTTCCGAACCGCTGGATTCTCTTCACCTTCACGGAGGCTTCACATCTCGAATTGATTATGTCCAGGTTCTGGGAATTCAAGAAGGGGTCAATATACATCAAGAGGTGGCATTTAAACTTCGACCCAGGAAAAGAGTGCCAGACCCTGCGTCACTTGTGGATGATCATACCTGGACTTCCAATAGAAATCTGGACAGAGGAAGTTGTGAAAGGCATTGCTAATTCAGTTGGCCGTTTCGTCAGATTTGATAAACAGAACCTGTTCGGGATGGACAGACGGTACGCCAAAGTGATGGTTGAAATTGACATAAAGGAAGGTTTGCCTGCAGAGGTTTTTATCTCTTGGGGTTCACGGACCTGGAATCAGACTCTGGATTTTTATAAAATCCCTTTCAGATGTTTTTTTTGCCACGAGATTGGACATGTCAAAGCTGTGTGCCCGTCCCTGCGTGAAAGCTCACGAGACTCATCAGAATTTTCTTTTCCCGGGAATGATCATCAGGTCTCTGAACCACTATTTTCCGGTAAGTCTGACAAAACCCCCCCTTTAAAATTCCCGGATTTATCTTCGGAAGAGTTGGCTTTTTTAGAATCTTCTGAACAAAAGCTTACTAGCCGTATCAAGAATGGAGAGATTAAAATGAGGCACGACTTAGTTACTGGTCTCCCTATTGCTAAGTCGGTTTTTGTTCATGCTGAAAACAAAGTGAGCCGAAGTCTTTTCCCTGGTCTGAATCATGTTTTGTCGACTGAGGGTCCCTTGGCCTCTGACGAGCCTGCAAAATCAAACCCTAGCTTTGAGGTGGCGACTATAGAACTTCAACCCAATACACATCTCTTTGATGAGTATAGCAACAATCAGGAGTATGTATCGAACGATCTTTGCCCTGACCCTAGTCTATTGGCGAATACAACAACTGTCTTGAATGATCTTTGCCCTAACCCTAGTCATTTGGTGATTTCAAAATCTGCCTCAAACCCTGACAGGGTGTTGGATGAACAGATGGGGAAAAATATCATTGGGCCTTCTGCCACTATTTCTGCCACTACTGTGGATACACAGTGTGAGCCCAGCATTTGCACAGAACATAGTCCTTTGGAAAAAAAGGGAGAAAACCTCAATGTACAATTCACAAACCCTTTAGATTTGGATATTTTAGCCGATTCTGGATATCACTTGTCAACCTATGGGAAGGAATTCCCTCCTCTACAAGCTTTCACTAAAAACCCTAGCAGTGATTCTGAGGCAAAACCTATTCTCTCCATTAATCGACAAAATGTCACAATCAGAAGGGGCAAAAAGAAAAAATCTGATTCGCACATTTCTGAATCTTACACTCCTATTTCTAGGAGATTAAAAGAAGCTGAACAGTTAGTGATTACTGAAACCCTGGGGCTTAGAGAAGAGACCCCCAAAAGGTCTGTTACTTGATGTCTTTGTTATCACTAAATGTTAGGGGATTGGGCAAGGTGTCTAGGGCCCAGGCCTTGTCCAATCTGATAAAAGATACTGGCCCTGCTATTTTATTTCTTCAGGAGACCATGTGTGAGGACACTTTAGCCATTCAAAAAATTTGCAATGTTCTTCCGGATTGGGAAGTAGCAACTATTAGCTCTCAAGGACAGTCTGGGGGTCTTGCAGCTGCATGGAACCCTAATTTCTTTGACCTTCATGCTTTTTACACTCCTTGGGGTTTATTATTAAAAGGATCTTTTAGCAGTAATCACAAATCTATATCTCTGCTCAATGTATATGCTCCATATCGAGAGAGACAAAAATTCTGGACTGAATTGAGTGGGTCGGGGCTCATGGACTTACCTGACATTATCATTGCAGGGGATCTCAATTTCTCATACCTGGCATCAGAAATTTGGGGCATCTCCGCCAGAATGGATGATTTGGGGGCATTTTTCTTAAACATGCTCATGGAGAAGAATCTTATTGATGTATTGCCTCACAAACTCTCTCCCACATGGACAAATGGTCGATTCGGTGCTGAAGGGGTTCATAAACGAATCGACAGATTCCTGGTTAAGTCGACCTTATTAGCTCACTTTCCGATGCACAGGTCCTGGGTACATCCTTCAAAATTTTCGGACCACTGGCCCGTTCTACTTCAGATGGAACAATACGATCATTTACAGTCGACTCCTTTTAAATTCAATGCATCGTGGCTTGAGGAGGAATCTTTTTGTCAAATGGTCAGAAAGTTATGGGAAAACTGTGAAGTTTTTGATCCAAATCCTGTTTTAAATTTTTGCTTCAAATTAAAAAATTTAAAAGTGGCTGTTATTAGATGGATAAAAGAAAAGAAGCATGCAGATAAAGATGAGCTTCAACAGTTAGAATCTCAGCTTCGTGATGCCATCGATGCTAATATATATGATTCTTCATCAGAGGAAGCTTTTGGGATTATGAAAAAGCTGGAGCTAAAAAAAGAAGAATTAATCCTACAGGAAGAAAAAGCATGGAGACTTAAAAGTCGAGCCACCTGGATTGCGCTGGGTGATAAGAACACAAAGTTCTTTCACGCTTTTGCTTCAGCTAGGAGAAGGTCAAAACATATATGGGAAATTCAAGGCAACGATGGTATGCTGTGCTCGGGTATGGAAAATCTTAAATCTGAAGCTTTCTCTTATTTTAAAAATATTTATGCAGACCCTGGGGATCATTATATAGATGAACAATTCGTAGTGGCTGATTTATTCCCACGTTTCCTTGAGGAGCATGAAGCAGTACACATACAAAGAGAGGTTACCTTGGTGTAAATTGAGCAAACATTAAAGGCTTTTGCAAAGGATAAAGCTCCTGGGCCAGATGGATGGCCAGTTGAGCTGTACCTACACTTTTTTAAATTGATGGGGGATGAACTGCTGGAGCTTGTCAAATACTCCATGGAAAATAGCTATATACCTGGTGGTTTAAACTCCACGTTTGTCACTCTCATTCCGAAGAAAGACAAGCCTGCAACATTTGGAGATTTTCGCCCCATTGCTCTATGTAACTTGCTGTATAAGCTAATTTCTAAAATTATAGCTAACAGACTTAAAAGTGCCCTATCTACACATATTTCTGAAGAGCAGTTTGGTTTTTTAGAAGGCAGACAAATACATGATGCTATTGGCATCACTCAAGAACTAATCCACAGCATCAAGATTCACAAAAGGAAATCTATGCTGCTCAAGATGGACTTAGTCAAAGCATATGATAGGGCAAATTGTTCTTTCATCAGACTAATTCTCATCAAGATTGGTATGCCCCCATTATTCATTAAATGGATCATGGCCTGCATCAGGTCCATAAATATTGCTGTGCTGGTGAATGGCAGCCCTACAGATTTCTTCAGTTGCTCCAGGGGTTTGAGGCAGGGTTGTCCTCTATCCCCTCTTCTGTTCATTTTGATTATGGACGGATTCAGCAGATTGGTGAAAAGGGCTTTAATGGATGGTAAAATTAAAGGTATAAAACTTATTAAAGATGTTATTTTCACCCATGTTATGTTTGCAGATGATGTTCTTGTGGGTGGTATTGATTCTGTTGAAGAATGGAGGATGTACAAAAATATCATCCAAACTTTCTGCAGAGCTACAGGTATGTTGGTCAGTGAAGAAAAATCCAGTTTTTTGCACCTTGCCCTATCTGATGATCAGCTTAGAAGCATTCAAACTATCATGCCGTACAATTGTTCAAATCTTGAGAAGGGCTTCAAATATCTGGGTTACTTGTTAAAACCAAATAATTACCAAATCAGGGATTGGCAATGGCTTTTAAAAAAAATAGAAGACAAAATAGCACATTGGTCTTATAGGTTTTTATCAATTGGTGGAAAGCTTATTTTGGTGAATTCGGTGCTATCTAGCATCCCTGTATATTGGTTTTCATTGATGGAGGTTCCAAGCTCTGTCATCAAAAACATAAAAAGTTTCTTTTTCAATTTTCTATGGACTGGTACAGCAAAAAGCAGGAACATCCCTATGGTTGCAGCTGAAACTCTTGCCAGACCTCATAAATTTGGTGGATGGGGGATAAAGGACTTGGAGGCCTTTAACATCGCCCTCAGGTTAAAAAGCTGCTGGCGTGGTATCTATGGAGACTCTCTATGGTCTAGAATCATTCACTCAAAATATCTTAAGACTGATGTCAACGCATGGATGCGAAACCCAATATTGAAGAGTTGGAATTTCTCTCCCATCTGGAGAGGATTTATGAAGGTTTTTCATTGGATCAAATGTGATCTTACCTGGCATGTTGGCTGTGGTTCTCAGATAAAGGTGGGCGTTGATCCAATTATTGGGTTAGAGCATGATTATTTGCTGCCAACAATTATCCCTCAGTACTTAGATATCATTGGCTTATCAACATTAGATAAGATACACCATCAGAACAATGGTCGAGCAAATTCTCAGAAGTGGTTTTCGGCACAAGATTTAGGCATATCGGGATATCTTGCAAGGATTTGGGAAAACTACACAAATAAGTTAAATTCAGCTGGTGTACATTTGAGTAATTCTGTTGATAAGCTTGTCTGGGCAGGAAATACGGGGAATGGCTCTGTCACGGCTAAGTCAGCATACAAAAGAATTATACAGCAAAAATATATCTTTCCCCCAGACTGGTGGTATGTTAAAATCTGGAAATGGCACATCCCATTAAAACTTAAATGTTTTACGTGGTTGATTCTACAGAACAAGTTAAAAACCTGGGACAATTTATGCAAGCAAGGATGGAGTGGCCCGAATTATTGCTCTCTGTGTAAAACAAATGCTGAAACTCGTCTTCATCTTTTTGTTCAATGCACTTTCTCCCGCAGGGTCTGGGAAATGATGTCCATACATTTTAAAATCACCAATTGCTGGGCTATTGGGGACTTCAATCAATGTTTTTTAAACTGGTACAGACAGTGCAAAAAGCTCTTTTACCTGGCAGTTTGTATCCCATGGTCTATTTGGCATACCAGGAATTGTGTCATTTTTCGAAACTCCACACCGGACTACACTCAATGTTGGCTGACGGCCCTCAAAATGTTCAACTCATGCAAGGTGGATGAGATGATGCTTAAAACAGAACGTATCAGCATTTTCAGTCTTATTGTTGATAGACCTGTCCTTTTTTTTGACGGAGCTTCTCAAGCGGGAATGTGTGCTATTGGTGGTGTTATTTATCTGAATGACTCCCACTATTTCTCTATCAAGTTAAACTGTGGGCAAGGTACCAATATGAAGGCAGAATTAATTGCCCTTTGGTGTGTTTTAAAGGTTGCAAACATATTTGGGTTGCCAAATCTCAAAGTGTTCGGCGACTCTAGGGTCACCATTAAGTGGGCAGAAGGAAAATTCAAGTTGAATGTTTTAAATTTAAGACACTGGGCCTCCAGAGTTCTACTTGAACTCTCTAAGCAGCATGATATCTCTTTCGAGCACATTTATCGCGCACATAACAGTTTGGCAGACAAACTGTCAAAGCAAGCTCTTGATGGTTGTGAAGGATACCTGTTCTGGGAAGAATGGTTTGAAGACAGCCTACAGGATTGCGGTTCCATCTATTTCTATGACTGGTATTTTGTCTTATCCTTAATTTCTTTTTGATGTTTAAGTGGGGTTTTTTTATCATGCCATCTGGGACTTATTGCAAATCAATGGCTTAATTTTCGGGTATATTTTGTATATGATGAACATTCCCAGACTTTTTTCTTATCATGTATAGGCTGTTTTGCACGGAACAGCTTGGGATATCTTTCGAAAGATCCATGTGTTTGGATCATGAACTTTTTTGTACTATTTGATTCAGCATAATGAATATCAATAGTAGTATTTTTTTCCCTGGAAAAAAGAAAAGTAAAATATATGTTATTAAAAAAAGAAAAGTAAAATAATAGATATTAAATGTAAATTAAAAATAAAAATAACTCATATTAAAATTAATTAAAATAATTAATATTAAACCTAAATCAAGAAAAAATTAATTGATATTAAAATTAATTAAATTAATGTAAGTACACAAAAATGTAATCTACATTAAATAAGATTTAAAATAAATTTAATAATTCTTATTAAATGTAATTTATTGTAAATTAAAAAAAATTAAATACTTAAATATTATTAATATTAGTAATTAAATTTACTTATTAGAATTTTTTTAAATAAAATAAAATAAAATTTATATTAAAATTTTTAAATAAAATAAAGTTTAATTTATATTTCAAATTTACTTATTAGAAAAAAGTAAAATAAATGTAAATTAACAGTAATATTTATGGAAAATATGGGGAAGCTATCTATGAATATAAGATGTGAAATGACATTTGTAAATGTATTTGATATTATCAAAGCATGGAAGTAAAAAACATATAGTGTATACAATGAAGAAAAATAATAACAGAAAAAGTTAAATATTTTGAAATTGGAATTTCTATTGAACACATACAGAAACAATATATAGGAATAACTTTGATTTGGAAGGAAATGTACAAAGCAAAAACATTGTTAAACACTGCATAGAAATTTTTTTTGATACAATTAATTTTACATGAAGAGCAAGTTAAAGCTCATAAATACATCATCAATTCAATCCATATTAGGATAAGCCGGGAAGAACAAAATATTTTGAATGAGGTAAAAAACATTTGTAAATGTTGGAATATTAAGTTCTCAAACATGTTTATAGCACATTTCGATGGTTGACTTTCGTAGACCATGATTCACTATGTTGACTTTGGTTGGATATGGTTGACTTTGGTTGATTATAATTCCATTATTGTTTTACTGATGTTGAATTTGGTTGAATGTGGTTGACTTTGTTGGACTATGGCTAACTTTAGTTGAACATAGTTAACAATAGTTGTTTACTGGTTAACTTTAGTTGACAATTGTTGATCATCGTTGACTATAAATGACCATAATTGACCATAGTTGAACTTGGTAAACCATGATTGAATTTCATTAAATTTGGTTGACCATGGTTGACTTTTGCTTGAACATGGTAGACCTTGGTTGATTAATTTACCATGGTTGACTTTTGCAACCATGGTTAGATGTGGTTGACTTTGGTTGGCCACAATTAACTTTGGTTGACCATGGTTAACCTTATTTTTCCATGATTAACGATTAGTTGACCTTGTTTGAATTTTTCATATAGTTGACAATGGTTGACCAATGTTGGATATAGTTATTTGTGGTTGACCATGGTTGAGTATGGTTGACTACATGGTTT
This sequence comes from Larix kaempferi, assembly GCA_027924585.1. Lineage (NCBI taxonomy): Eukaryota > Viridiplantae > Streptophyta > Pinopsida > Pinales > Pinaceae > Larix > Larix kaempferi. The sequence continues at coordinate 11,992,664 of BSBM01000643.1, forward strand.
ACCATGGCTAACCATGTTCAACTATGGTTGACTTCGGGTTGCCATAATTGACTTTGGGTTGCATTGGGTAACCACGATTGAATGTGGTTGACTTTAGTTAAATTTGGTTGACTTTAGTTGACTTTGGTTGGCCATAATTGACTTTGGTTTACCATGGTTAACTCTACCTTGGTCAACCATAGGAAATGTTGAACAAGGTCAATCCAAGCTTGACTTTGAACCATGGTGAACTTCAATCCATAACCATACTTTTACAAGTGATTAATTGACATTGACCCATAGTTGACTTCATTCCTTGGTTCACTTCTTTCCATAGTTAACTTCAATCCATAGTTGACATTTAAGTAAGGTGGACTTCAATCCATTGTTGACTCCAAGCCAATGTTGACTTGAATCCATAGTTGACTTCACTCCATGGTTAAATTTTAAGAAAGCTTGGCTTCAATCAAAGGTTGACTTCAATCCATGGTTGACTTCAATCCAAGGTTGAATTTAATCCAAGGTAGATTTCAATCAATCCATGGTAGATTTAAATCAAAAGGTGAATTCAATACAATGTTGACTTCAATCCGTGGTTGACTTCAATCCATGGTTGAATTCAATCCACAATTGGCTTCAATTCATAGTTCACTTCAATCAAAGGTTAACTTGAATCCACAAATCAACGTTGACTTTAATCCAAGGTTGACTTCAATCCATGGTTGACTTCACTCCATGGGTGACTTCAATCCAAGGTTGACTCCAATCCAAGATTAACTTCAATCCATGGGTGACATCGATCCAAGGTTTACTTCAAGGTTGACTCCAATCCAAGATTAACTTCAATCCATGGGTGACATCGATCCAAGGTTGACTTCAATCCATGGTTGACTTTTATCCAAGGTTGACTTCAATTTGTGGTTGACCTGAGTTCATTAACAATATTAATATTACTAACTTCAATCCAAGGTTGACTTTAATCCAAGGTAGACATTTAATCCAAGGTAGAATTCGATATTAGTTAATATGGCTTGCTTCATTGGTGACGTTGATGTACTATAATCTATAGTTGAATTTAATCCATAGTCAAACCATTGTAACTTTAATCCATAGTTGACTTTAAGCATGTTGGCTTTAATCCATGTTGGATTTAATGTAGATTAACTTTAATCAAGGTTGAATGTAATGAATGTTGACTTTATACCATGTTGAATTTAATCCATTGTTGAGTTTAACCCTTTGTTCACTTTAACCAATTGGTGACTTTAATCCATTGTTGACCAATGTATAGCATGGTAAGAGTTGAAGGGCACAAAATGCTCGTTCACTTGGTTATGTATGCATAACTTTACATATTAACATCAAATATAACAAACACTTTTATGGTTACTATGTGTAAGCAAAATCACTAATTTTTGGGTCACATTGTTAAGGTTTAGTTGATTATATTTGTAACTTAGCTCTACCATGATTGAATTTGGTTTACTATGATTATACTTTGTTGAATTTGGTGAAATCAAAGCTAAGTTAGGTTGACTTTGGTTATAAAATTGTGGGTGACATTGGATAAATTTGGATAACTTTTAAAATTTGGATAAAATTTTAAAATTTTCACGAAATTTAAAGCAATTTCAAAAAAGTGGGTTCCTTTCCTTGTGGTTGCTTATGGTGTTTTATGAATGACTATATATTTAACTTGGGTGTAGCATGGTTGATTGTAAAGGTAAGTTTGGTGTGTCGTGGATGTTTATGTTTTTAACTTTGGTGAACCTAGCTTATGTATGCATGACTTTTAATATTATCATGAAATATAACAACCACTTGTATGATTACTTGTATGCTTACAATGGGTAAGGTTGATCATGAAGTTTAAGGTCACATTAATAAGGTTTAGGATTATATTCATAACTTAGGTGCACCATGATTGATGAAAGTTGGATTAATGAAAGTTGAGCATGTTTAACAATGACTCATCTTGACAAAGTTTGACAATGCTAATTGATGTTAACATTAAATTAACATTAATGTTAATGGTACCATTAGTTTTAATCTTAACTTTCATGTTATCCTTAATGTTAGTATAAACATTTAAAAAATTGATAATATTAAGATTAAGAATAATGATAATGTTAACATTGATATCAATGTTAAGATTAAGATTAAGATTAATATGGCTTAAAAATGTGAATAAATTTTATTAATCATGATTGATTATATATTTAACTTTATTGTAACATGGTGGATTATATAGCCCCAAGGGTTAGTTCAATTGGTAAGACGTGACCATCCTTACCATCCACGTTCCGCAGAGAAAAAAAAATGGTGGATTATATTTTTAACTAATAAATTTTATAAACTTATAGTTTTTATAAAAATAATTATGAAAAATAAACAACATTAATCTACAAATATTTTATATCTATCTATAATAAATAAATTGCTAAATATTACTTCCTTTCTTTATTTGTTAAAATTATCCCTCATGATATTAAATTATCTTTGATTTCCATTTAAGGTGCATGATAAAATAATAGTAAACATAAATACAATCCATTAAAATAATAGTAGACATAAATAAAATCCATTATAATAACTTAATAATGTTGTATATATAACTTTTCTTAATACTTCTTGTATGTAAATTGAAGAAATTTCAAATAATATAAGATATTTTTAGTTAAAATAAAATATTTAGAAATAAGATAAATTTGAGTTGATTTATTTAAATTTTAAGAATTGTATAATTAAGAGTGTAATAATAAATTAGTTCCAGGGGGGCGTTAAAGGATGGAGGTCACATCTAGGGTTTTGCAGGAAGGATCTGCAGAATCGTCCGGAGCCGATTGTTTTGGGATTGATGATGGATGTGGTATGGTTTGAGTGTTGCTTTTTGGGCTTCGGATCTCTAGGATGTGTACGGGTGGTAGTTGTCAGTAGGGGTTGTGTTAGGTGTCATTTTCTTTCTTCTGCAGGCATGGACAGGTGTATAGTTCACCGGTTGAACCGGTTTCGAGGCCATTATGTCTCATGTGGAGGGGGCGTCTACCCTTTCTCGCCCTTCTCTCGGAGGTGTGTCTGATGTTCAAGCTGATACCTTTCCATCTTCGCCACAATGGATTGGCAGGAACCCTAATCTGGTGGGAGAGAAGGCTAGACGCAGATGGAGGAATAAGACCTACAAAGCTCGGGAAGGCGTGGAGAGATTCGTTATCCCGGCGAATGCTCATTTGGATAGGGTCGCTATGCTCGCGGAGCGAGCCTTGGTGGGTCGTCTGGAATATGCTTCTGGATCTAAAGTGGAGATAGCAGAGTGGGTAAAAAATAACTGGACGCCGCTTGTGGGGAATACGCCGAGAATAAATTTGCTAGTTAATTAGTGGATTATGTTTATTTTTCCCTCGAATGAGTCGATGCTGCGGATTCTTGAGGGTACTTGGCTGTTTAAGGATGGGTCTTTAAATTTGAAGCGGTGGCATTTAGAATTTGATCCTATCCATGAACGCCTTGGTATTCGACATTTATGGATGATTGTTCCTGCTCTCCCTATTGAAATCTGGACGGAGGAAACTGTGGCTGGGATTGCAAACTCTGTGGGCAAATGTATCAAGGTCGATAAGAACTCTGTTCTCGGCATTGACAGATGCTATGCTAAGGTGCTTGTTGAAATGGATGTGAGGTTGGGTCTGCCGGCCTCTATTGAGATTGCCTGGGGTGAGCGATGCTGGACCCAAAATTTGGATTACTTTAGGATCCCTTTTCATTGTTTTAATTGTCGGGAGATCGGACACACTAGGGCGAAGTGTCCTGCTCGTTTGTCAGGTCTGAAGATGGAGGATTGTCAGGGTTCTGATAACCCTACTTATTCTGGTCCGGTTTCTTCGGTGAGGATTTCCCCGAACACTACCTTTTCCGGTCCGGATTCTTTGGAGCGGGTTTCTCAGAAGCCACTGGATCCTGGTAAGTTAATTTCTAAACTGGATGGTGCATTTAATGATCTCACTAAAGAGGAATTGGATTTTATCACAGATAAGGAATTGGATTTAGCTAGAAGGATTTCTTTGGGAATGGTTCAGTTACGGCATGGTTTGTCCAATCCTGGGTCTGTTCTTGGGACTGTTGGTGTTGATGACCGTCCAAATTCCAATAGTGCGGCAGAGATAAACCATCCCATTCTGTTTCCTAGTTCATCATCGGAAGGAAATTCTATTGGGGATACACAGACTGTTTCTGTTTCCACTCCCGAGCATCCTGGTCTTTTGTTGGGTGATTCCTGTCCGGAGAAACTGGTGGATGTAACTGTATCTGAAGCTTTGGGGGATTGTAGTGTCAGGGGGGCGGGTGTTATGGAACCCCTCAACATCTTTTCAAAATTCCCTGCGAAGGATTCTACTGTTTTGTCTATCCCCCAAAAGTTTCAGAATGTGACGATCAGAAAAGCCAGAAATAAGAAAAAAGGGCATGATCCTGAGCCTTTATTTTTTGATGGTGTTATTGTTGGCGATGGGGTGTCTTCAGTTAGTAATGATGTGGGTCTTAGAGCACAGATACCCATTGTAGACATTTCCTAATGTCTATTGTCTCCTTGAATGTTCGTGGGTTGGGTGGGGTTTTGAGGGCTAGGGCCCTATCCAACCTTCTACAAATTACTAGACCCGGTATTGTGTTGATACAAGAAACTATGTGCTCTGCGGTTGATGCTGTGTCAAAATTGGGGAATTTATTACCATATTGGGAGATTTCTGCTATGAATGCCTCCGGTCTTTCTGGGGGTTTGGTTGTAGCTTGGAATCCGTTGCTATACTCTTTCACTCCTTTCAGAACCGAGTGGGGGATTTTGTTAAAGGGACAGTGTATTGGTTTGACTCTTGGTTTATCAGTTTTCAATTGTTATGCCCCCTACTTGAACCATCAGGTATTTTGGGACACTCTTTCGGACTCTGGTCTTTTGCATGATGAAAGTCTTATTTTCACTGGAGATCTAAATTTTACATTATCTCCTTCGGAAATATGGGGTAGAAAGGCCATACTTGATCCCTTAGCGGATTTTTTCAGCAGTTTTCTGCTGAAGCATGAACTTATTGACATTGTGCCTTCGAAAATGTGTCCATCCTGGAGTAATGGCAGAGGGGGAGATGATGGTGTACACAAGAGATTAGATCGGTTTTTGGTTAAGGTTTCCTTGCTAGGAAAGTTTCAAAGATATAGGGCCTGGACTCATGGGCATAAGGTTTCAGATCATTGGCCCATCTATTTTCAGTTTGATGATTTCGGGTTTAAATCTAATATTCCTTTTAAATTCAATCATTCCTGGCTGTTGGAGGAAGACTTCTATAAAATGGTAAAAGATTACTGGTTGAGTGCCGATGCTGTGGGTGAAAATCCTTTGGATTCTTTTTGCAATAAAATGAGAAGTCTTAAAAGAATGGTGATTGATTGGATTAAGAAGAGGAAGGATGCAGATAAGAGGGATATGATCCATATTGAAGATGAGATTCATAAGATACATAATGAAAATTTTAAGGGTAAGCTGAGTCAGGAGGAGTTTGAGGTGGTTAAACTACTTGAGAAGAATCGAGCTGACATTCTGCTTAGGGAGGAGATGGAATGGCGTTTAAAGAGCAGGGCGTTGTGGATTAAACATGGTGATCAGAATACAAAGTTTTTCCATTCATATGCCTCAGCTCGTCGAAATATGAATGCTATTTTGGATTTGGCTGATGCTGAGGGTAATATCTGTTCCAGGGGTGAGGTTTTAAAATCGGAATCTTTTAAGCACTTTGGGAATATTTACAATGAAGAAGGCATCAGTGATCTAAGGGAACAAATAAAAATTGTTGGTCTCTTTCCCAGGTTCTTTGATGATGATGAGGCTGCAACCCTTCGCAGGGAGGTTTCCCTTGAGGAGGTGGAACACACGTTAAAACAATTTGCAGGTGAGAAAAGTCCTGGGCCCGATGGGTGGCCGGTGGAGATTTATACTCATTTCTTTGATATTATGGGGCCTGATTTGCTACAATTGGTGGAGTATACAAGGATGTGGCGTTTTACTTCAGTTGCCTTGAATTCGTCTTTTGTTACACTGATGCCAAAGAAAGGGAAGCCGGAACACTTTGGAGATTATAGGCCTATTGCCTTGTGCAATTTGGCTTATAAGTTGGTATAAAAAATTATTGCTCAAAGAATTAAAGGGGCTCTTTCTGATCACATTACTGCAGAACAGTTTGGTTTTTTACACAATAGACAGATCCACGATGCCATTGGGGCTTCTCAGGAACTTCTCCATTCTATTAAGAGTAGGAGAATCAGTGCCATGTTGCTAAAACTAGACCTGGAAAAGGCATATGACCGGGTGAACTGGACTTTCTTGCGGCTTATTTTGATCCAAATTGGAGTGCCTCCACTTGTTATAAATTGGATCATGTCTTATGTTTCATCTGCTAGTATTGCCATCTTGATCAATGGGTCTCCTTCCTCTTTTTTTAAGTGCTCTAGGGGTATCCGGCAAGGTTGTCCATTATCTCCTTTATTGTTCCTGTTGATTGTTGATGCTCTTAGCAGAATGTTAAAATTTGCTAAACAGGAAGGATTACTAAAAGGTATAGATCTGGGTATGGATTGTCTTATCTCACATTTAATTTTTGTGGATGATATACTTTTGGCTGGATTGGCTTCTGATGCGGAATGGAGGGTCATTCGAAATATATTGAATTGCTTCTGCAGAATTTCGGGGATGAAGATTAGTCGTACAAAGTCTAGTTTCTATTACCAGAATGTGGATCCTGATGTAAGAATTGGTATTGCGTCTATTCTGCCATACAATTGCTTTCCTTTAGAGGATGGCCTCAAGTATTTGGGTTTTTTCTTGAGACCCAATAATTATCAGATCAAAGATTGGTGGTGGCTGGTGAGGAAATTTGAGACAAGGATTTCACATTGGTCAAATAGATTGCTTTCTGTGGGTGGCAGATTAATTCTGATCAAGGCTGTTCTGCTCGGGGTACCTGTGTATTGGTTATCCCTCCTAGAAATACCCACATATATTTTAAATGTCATAAGGAAGCTGATTTTCAATTTTCTGTGGAGCGGGGGTACTGACGGGCTGGGAATCGATCTCTAGACCTGAGGTTTTCGGGGGCTGGGGTATAAAGGATATTAAAGCCTTTAGTTTGGCACTCAGGGAAAAAAGCCTTTGGAGGTTCCTTTTCAATCATAATATTTGGTCCAGGATCTCCTTTGCAAAATATATCAATATGAATCTAGTGGATTGGATCATATCGAATTTGCCATTGAGTTCGGGATGTTCTCCTCTATGGCGTGGGATGTTGAAAACTTCAGATTGGATTATTCGCGACTTAAGATGGCTTGTTGGAAATGGAAAGAATATCAGGATAGGTAGAGATGATATTTTGGGTATTATTGATCCAGCACATCCCTCAGACAAGATACTGGATTATTTGAAAATATATGGTATCTATACATTAGATCTTATCAGAAAACCTTTTGGACAGAAGTGGCTTCAGTCATCGGATTTGGGTCTTGTAAATGAAGATGCTAGATCCTGGGATAACTATATTAGATCTCTTGATGTGGCTGGTATCACTCTTACACAGCAAGATGATAGATTGGTGTGGATTGGAAACGAGAGATCTGGTATTGTTTCAGCCAAAACTGCTTATGACAGGATATTGCAGGAAAAATTTATCTATCCACAACACTGGTGGTATAGGAAGATATGGAAGTGGAATATTGCTTTGAAACATAAAAACATTTTGTGGCACGCTCTACAGGGTACGTTAAAGACTTGGGATAATCTTTCTAGGCGTGGATGGAAGGGACCAAGCTGGTGTATTTTGTGTAAGAATGACTCAGAATCCATTGATCATCTGTTTGTTCATTGTTCCTTCAGTTTAAAAGTCTGGGACTACTGCTGTTCAAAACTCTCTATCACAAAGGTTTGGGGGAGAACCAATTTTGGGGAAGAATTGCTGTGCTGGTTTCGTGAATCCTTTGATACTATACAGGTTCCTATTTTCTTATCTTGGGCACTCTGGTATTATCGAAATTTATGTACATTTCAGGATAAAGAACCAGATGTTTTGGCTTGTGGGATTATTGTTATCAATATGATGCAGCTATATTCTGGAAAATATTTAACAGCAGTGGAAAGAAGGGTTGAACATTTTTCTTTCATTGTAAATAGACCCATTCTGTTCTTTGATGGAGCTGCACAGGATGGTTTGTGTGCGGCTGGAGGTGTTATATATCTAAATGAGGAACATTATTTTACTCTTTGCCTCAACTGTGGTCGTGGCAGTAACATGAAAGCAGAACTTTTAGCCCTTTGGTGTGTGCTGAGATGTGCCAATATATTTGGACTGGTTAATATCATGGTATTCGGTGATTCAAGGGTTACAATTAAATGGGCTACAAATGAATATGAAATAAATGTTTTGGCTCTTACACATTGGTGTAGACATGTCAGAATGGAGATAGACAGGCAGGAAATGATTACCTTTTCACATATCTTCCGGGAACACAATGGAAAGGCTGATGAATTATCTAAGAAAGCATTATCAGGTATTGAAGGTATATTATCATGGGAGGAGTGGATGGATTCCAACATCCTGGAATGTGGAGAATTTTACTTCTTCTAGAGGATTTTTGATAAGTCCTTTTGCAGTTTTTTGCAGGTACCATTTTGTAAGGATATGAATCTAGATGATATATTTATATGGATATCGATGTAATATGAAGGAGGACTAAGGGAATACTTTCCTGTTTGTCAGAATATACCTTTCTTTTTTAAGGAAGGCGAATATCTTTGTACTATTTGATTTGATGAATAGCAATAGTACGTTTTTTTTTTCGGTTGAAAAAAAAAAATTAGTTCCAAGTAATAAAATATACTTTATTTAAATTATGAATTATAAGCATGGGGTGATGGCACTTGCATTTGCCTATAGTTTGTCCTTGTCATCTAGAGGGGTATTCATGCATAATCCATTTTGTTTTATGGCCATGACAGGCTCACCCTGTGTAGAATACAAGTTTTCCTCAAGTGCAAGAAGATTGCAATAAAACTTTTACAACCATTTAAAGGTGTTACATAAAATATAAAATAAAACCATATTTGCAGATTCTAAACATAATGTTGTACCATCGATGTCATCAACCATTATTGGTCTATACGCTTGTAACCCAAAATTCTGTAACTTTGAGGACTCTCCCATGTCTAGTACTCAGAGATTAAGGTAGCTGCAAATCCAGGAGCGAGAGTTGGGAAAATTAAATTGTCCACCTACCTTAATTCACACATGATCAAAATTGATTTATTCAACAAATGCTTCCCAAACTCAATGCAAACCGATGATCTGGAACCTATATTACCTTCCACCCCTTCTAAAAACATAATTAGCAACTCGCAAACGCAATTAACAAGAAAAATATCATTGATTCAATGTTGTTGTTGCTCCAATTACCTTGTATCTCTAGTCAACTTGTATGAATCAATGGATGCTCGCACACAAAATTCAGGTTTTCTCTGTTTTTCAATTTCATCCTAATTGATAGAGATCGTGTATGCCATCAACCACCCTATGCAATAATGTCTAATTGAAGCACACCAACAATCACAACTCACAATAATTATGTGTGATTTCAACCCCACAGAAAGACCAGGATTCAAGATTGGACCTCTCTGCTCTGTAAAATTTGTCAGACCTGAGTATACCTATAATCAACCCTAAATAATGAAAAAGTAATTGGTTAAATATAAATTTAATAATTCCATCACAATAATATTTAGCTACATTTTAATCTGCTTATGGTACAATTAGAGTTATCGAAATACAAGAATCAATCAAGCAAATCAAATATAAAATACACATACGAGAATCAATCAGGAAAATCAAACCTCTACTATAAGATTGAGGACCTCGCCATCCAAGAATGCACCCACGCCGTCCTGCACAGCCAGCCTGCAAATCTGAGAGCGAGAGTTGGGAAAATTAAATTGTCCACCTACCTTAATTCACACATGATCAAAATTGAATGCAAATGTGTGAACCCTATTTGTCAACCATGGTCAACTAATAGTCTGAACCCTATTTGTATCGAACCCTATTTGTATCAAAATTGAATGCATTATGTTGAATGCAAGTGTTTCATGAAACACTTGCATGTATTTTCAAATTCCAAAATCACAATACCACCACTCTAAAGATGGCGTGATTATTTGGTCCACAAGATGCTTGCACAACTTTGGTACTTGCTCATTGATGAAGGAAGGATGGTATACAACTTGGGTCTTGCTATGAATAACATTGATGGTGACATCCTCAACATCGTTGATGACATCCTCGACATCCTTGTTTCAGTCGACAACCTTGATGGAGGCATCATAGCCAAAGTACTGCATGCCAAGCACCTTTTTTTTTTAACAGAAACAGGGGAATTTATATATATATAAAAAAGCTATGCATAGCCATTCATTACAAAATTTGAGCCAAGATTCTGCTTCAAAAAGAGGTAAAATGCAGAATTTACAGGGGGTTTGGCTCTTGGAGTCTCTATTTCTAATCTTCCTGGAGTTTCTATTCATTTTACTGGGATATACCCTTACAAACTGTTTACATAGAAATATGCAAAAAAACATTTAGAGAGAGGAGTTCATTAAAGACCTGTGGATAGAGCTTTCCAAAATTTCATAAAGGAGAAATCATCTATAATTCTGCTGCAGAAAGGAAGCATCCTCCAGCATTCCTTGGTTGATGGATGGCGCTTCCTGGACATGGCTGAACTGGGTTTTGATAATGAAGGCAGAAAGGTCCTCTTTGATATTGTCCACCTTCCCCAAAAGATCGATGGTGTTCCTATCAATGTCATCCAGACGAGATTCAACGCAGGAGAGACAAGAATGAATGTATTTAAATTCCATATTATGTTCTTTGTGTTGGTCCACAATAGAACATACAGCCCAATACGTCCTGCTTAGATAGACTTTTACCTCCGAGGTGAGCTTGCTAAGAGTGGCAATGGCTTGCCGAATCCATTCCATGTTACCGTAATGTAAATTGCCGCTGCGAGGGACGTCTTCAAAATGCCGAGGGTCGAAGCCTGCGACAGAGAGGTTCAGCTGCGTAAGCTCAGGGCCAAGAGAATGAAAATTAGACTGCTCCATGCCTCGGAACTGGGCCCTAAGACCGCCTTGCTGCATTAAGTGCTGAAGCGTGGGAGCATCAAAGCCCATGGTGAAGGCACATGGGCGAGGACATGACAGATGGAGAGGAGCGCTGGCAAACGAGGCCGAGTGTCCACGACGGGGAGAGCACCTCCAACTAACCATAGAAATTGAATTTTTGCTCATTTGCTAACTCATTAAGGGATAAATTTATATTCCATAATTTGATTTTGCAATAATTGACCTTTTTTCAAATTAGCTCCAGTGTTTGCAAGCCTATCAGCCATAGAATTTAGGCCTCTGAGAATGTGGAAATAAAGAATGTCGGAGGGGAGAGGAAGGAGATCTATTCTTTTTTGAAATTTTTGGCTCTTTGATCTTCTCGAGGAGCCATTCTCCATAGCCTGGATTACGTGTCGAGAGTCTCCAAATACCTGTAGCTTTGCAATGTTTAAGGAGGAGGCCAACTCAAGTGAATGATGCATCGCCAACCATTCTGCTTCGTTATTAGTTCTTGTGCCTAATCCCCAAGAGAAATCAACTACTTTTCTTCCTCCGGGATCAAAAATAATCCCCCCCGCGCCTGCACGGGGGGTTCATTAGTGAGGCAATATAATATCACGTCCATTCATATTGGGGGGTTGAATACTCTTAAAAACCTCAAAAATATATTGTCTCGTATTAAGGGGTCAAGGGGGTTTTTTAAATTGACATAGTAATATAAATATTGGGGGTTATTTATTTGGGAGTGTTGAGGAATAACCTCCAAATCGTGGGATAGATTCATATGTCCAAATCATGGGCTCAATTCATACCCACCTAAAACTTAGGGACCTTCCATTTTTATTTGATATTGCTTATGATCCTAAGTTTTGCATAAATTTGATAATAGTGTACCAATGATAATATCAATGAAAGTCTGTTTGGATTATTGGCCTTGAGAAATCCTCATTTAATAGCTTATTTAGGCTTGGTTTGAATTGATGTTATATTTTTTTTCATCTTTAAGTTAAGAAATGTGGTTAAATGGGAGTTTCTCACTTGAACAATTGTATTACATATTTTTTGTAGGCATGCAAGTAAAAGATTTAACTCTTCATTTTTTAGGTTGGGGTTTAGGTGGGCATTGAAATTCAATTAAACCTTGCTCCACAACAACCAAAAAAAGTGAGATCAATCTTTCTTGGCTCACTAGAACCAATAAAAGTTAGATCAATGTTTCTTGACTAATTATTTCTTTCAACTTTTTGTATTCTTATTTAATATTTTCACATTGCTAGTTAGGAATAGTTGTTAGATTGAGTTATATTTGATACATTCATAATTGTAATTTCAATTATTATATGCAAGGAACATATCTTAATATTGTATTGGAATTAACATGAACATAGGTGAAAATCTAAATCCTTATTTACATACCCTATGTGTTACCGTTACCATGAAATGGTAACATATAAGTTTCACCATCTGTGTATCTTTATAACTATTGCATGCTTGAAGGGCCTAACAACGGAGATTTTTCTCTATCCTTTAAAGATAAAAAACTAGATATAACCCAAGAAAATGTAACTAAATGTTGTTAATTCCTGTGATTGCAAGAATAAATGTAGAGGAAGCGGAGGAAATTCATTGGATCTTGTGCATGACCCAAATCCAAGCTATGCACATGATCATATGGTGTTCTTGAAAAGTAAAAGGAAATTTTCTATGTTCACTTGGGTTCAAACATCAATGGTGTTTGTTTTTATAGGAAATTAGGGGCGTCCTTCCACAAAGGGTTTCAATTTTGCATTTTTATGGAGCTTAATTTATTAAGCTTATAGAAAACATGAGTTATCTATGGCTATATTCGTATTTACATTATATAAAATTGGTAGATTGGTAGGTTGTGGTGTGAAACATTTGCAATTCTCATATTTTCTAAGAATTGCACTAACAATTGGACTATCGGTCTTTTACATTCTTTGTTATGTTGATATCTTGACTAGGTTGGGTTTTATGCATTTTTCCTTCCACAATACTATTTCTTTGGGTGTTCCACTATCCAATTCTACAAATTGATCAGTCACCCCTGCAATCCTAGTGGGATCATTATTACCATTATACTATTATTTTATTTAGCATCTTATTTGCTTATAATAATATGTGTTAGGGATCTTGTTTGTTACAACTTGATAATATGATATAAAAGGGGTGTTAAAAATGGGTTGATAAAAATGGATACCTACAATATCTGGTGAAACTAGGGGTTTTCTTAATTGGAAAGGCATATTGGGAGGGGGGTTCAACAATACAATTTTAGGATGCATTTTCCAATATTTAGTGAAATTAGGGATATTCTTTAATATCATGTGAACGATCGTGCTATGTAACAAGTTCACTGAGTGAACCCCCCGTGCACGCCTGCCTCCCCTGGGTTTCCTTTGGAAGCCCCATCAAAGAAAATTGTGTATCTTTTTTGGATTTTCCACCATTTGGTGAAGATCTGTTTATCTTTTCTTAGCTCCCATTCATGAAGAATTGGTGACCTTTTGGACTGAAGCGAACTCCCTTCAAGGAAGTTATGACACCACTGAAATTCGTGCCAACTTAAGGCTTCTTGTTGCTGGATTGCTATCCCCTTGGCTCTGAGGGTTTCTGAGGTCAGAGATATAATTTTGTTGACTATTCTATTTTCTGTCTTTCTTTTTCCTTCGAAAACTCGTTGATTCCTTTCCATGCATAATTTCCAACATATATTCATCGGGAGAAGTTTTAGGATTCTAGATAAAGTTGGCTTATTCTTTCCTGCTCCCTGATATCCGTTGGCCCATTTTTCAATCATTTGTTGAGTTTGATTGGGGATTGAGATAACACTAGAGAGGGGACCAAGAACCAAGTGCCAAACTTGTTTGGCATATCTACATTCAAGGAATAAGTGCTGAGAGCTTTCTTCTGCATTTTGACATAAATGACATCTTGAGGGTCCTTCGATTCCACGTAGCTTTAGATTGTCTGCAGTCAGCTATTTATTATGTGCCAATATCCAATAAAAATAATTGATTTTTGGGATGCTGTCAGGGTTCCAAAATTTCTGCCAAATTTTTTGAGCTGGGGGACAATTTAGAGTAAGAAGATCATATCCGGCTTTGACTATGTACTTACCAGTTTTCCCCCATCCTCTAACATCCTTGGCCCTGGTGCTTATTGGAGCTTTCCCATGCAATGACTGAAGGAAAATATTGTATCTCTCAACCAAAATATCCGGAGGATCCAAGGTTTTCCAGTCCTTCCACCTCCTAGAAGACGTCCAAGTTGCCATGTCTGCTAGTTTCTGTATTCCTAATTCCTGAAGCCAGATCTTAACATTATGTATTTCACGGATTTCTCCTAAGGGGTGTTCTTCATTGATGTTGTCTTTCCATATATTTATTTTATTGCTGTTGCCTGGGATCCGGTACAAATTGTCTTTGATTAGTCCGACTGAAGAATATATTAGCCTCCATATTGTTGTTCCATTTTTCTTTTTCAGATTATTCAGGCATCTTTGCCTGGATCCCCTAATGTACTTTTTTTTGATAGCCTCCTTCCACCACTCTTTTTTACCTGTTATCATTCTCCATACTAATTTGGCTCCCAAAGCCTTGCTCATTGTTGTCGGGTCTCGTATCCCCAAATCCCCTCTTTGGCGTTTCTCCTTAACTATTTTCCACTTAACGAGATGAAATTTCTTACGCTGGGTTTTCCCTCCCTGCCAAAGGAACTTTCTGATTTCTAGACATATTGCATTAGTAACTGAGATTGGAGCCAAAAGGATTGCGCCCGTGTAGATTGGGATGGAGGAAAGGACAGCTTTAATTAGGATGACTTTGCTTGACAAGTTTAACCAGCGAGTCCCCTAGGAACTTATTTTAATTTTGATTTTTTCGAGGATGGGAAGCCAAGAGGATGAGGTTGCTTTTTTGAGGGAGATTGGGATGCCCAAATACTTGAAGGAGGTCCATTCAAAGCAAGGTTTTCAATCTAGAATATTGGCTACATTCCTGAGTTGGAGGTTGTTACAGTTCCAGCTGTAGATATTGCATTTTTGACTATTTGTTTTACCCCCAGACACCCCCAGGAAGAGGGAAAGGGTGAGTTTAAATATGGAAGCAATTATTGGAGAGGCACTACCGAGCAAAATGGTGTCGTCTGCAAACTGGGCATGGTTTATAGGAGGGATGTCTTTGGCGATTACAATTCCAGGAATTGAACCAATGTCTTGAAGACTGTTAAGCTTCCTGCTAAAAGAGTCAGCCATGATTACAAAAAGACAAGGGGAAAGGGGGCATCCTTGCCTCAGTCCCCGAGACATGTGGAGGAAGGATGAGGGTTGACCATTTACAAGGGGGGCAATCCATGGAGAACCGATGCAGGATTTGATCCAACATATGAACTCTCGCTCAAAGCCAAATTTTTCCATGACTGTGAAGAGAAAATCGTGTCTAACTCTATCAAAAGAATTTGCCATATCAAGTTTAATGACCATACCTGAGTCTTTCCTTTGGATGCTTGAGTGGATGGCTTCTTGTACAAGGAGGATGTTGTCATAAATTTGGCGACCAGCAATGAAACCTCCTTGGTTTGGAGAGATGATTCGAGAGAGATGACCCTTGACTCTGTTAGCAATGAATTTTGTGAGAATTTTATAGGAAGAGTTACAGAGAGAGATTGGCCTATATCTTCCTATAGTAAGAGGATTTTTTTCCTTGGGAATTAATGCAATGAAAGTAGAGTTGGTAGCTCCCCCAATTCTTTCTCTTTTCCTGGTCCAGTTTAGCATTCTAATGAGGTCTTTTTTTAACCAATGCCAACACTTCCTACAAAAGTTTATTGTAAATCCATCCGAGCCAGGGGCTTTATCCGGATGGAGTGACCAGATTGCCTTTTTAACTTCACTTTCAGTGATCCGCTCCATTAATTTTTTGTTGTCAGCCTCAGATATGAGATTGGGAATTTCCTTGCTCATTTGGTCCATGTCCGCTTGGTGAACAATATCATTACTGCTGTATAACTTTTCAAAATGGGCTTTAGCTTCTCTTAGAATAAGATCCTGGCCTTCAATTTTCTCTCCATCCTCCTTTGTAAGACTCTCAATGTTATTCTTCCTGTATCTCTCCTTGCATTGAGCATGGAAAAACTTGGTGTTTCTGTCTCCTTCCTTTAACCATAAACTCCTTGACTTTAATCTCCATTCTTCCTCTTCCTTTCTGGCTGCTTTTTGGATTTTTCCTTCGAGATCTTTTTCGTCCCTGAGCATATCTTCCGTCACTGGGTTTTGCTCCATTTTGAATTGATGCTCTTCTAGTTCCTTTTGTAAGTTTTCATATTCTTATCCAGGTTTTATGTAATTCTTTTTGGCCCAGTTTTTTAGCGTAGTTTTCACCAACTTTAGCTTTGATTCCCAGATGTATCCAGGGGATCCGGGAATGAATTGTCTCCACACAGCAATCACTTCTTCCATACAACTATCATTTTCAAGCCAGGCAGGGTTGAAGCTAAAAGGCAGAGGGCCTAAGTTTCCGGGGGAGGAAAAAAATAAAGATATGGGCCTGTGATCGGAGACTACAGATGCAAGAATATTTGAATTTGGAAGCTTGGAACCGGAGAGAAAAGAAGTGCTTATTAAAAACCTGTCAAGTCTGGCTGCTATGTGATTTGGCCCTACTCTTTTGTTGTTCCATGTGAAGGTGCCTTGCTTTGGCTTAATGTCGATAAGGTTCCAGGAAGTCATCAAGTCTTCCATTCTTTCTCCGTAGGGGTCTCTAACTCTGGATCCCCCTTTTCTCTGCGCCGCTGAGATGGTGACGTTAAAATCTCCCGCAAGGATGCTGGGGAGATTGGCAAAACTGTGATTTAAACCTATTAACTGGTCCCAAAAGGGCTCCGTCTATCCATAGACGGTGGGGCCATAAATATTTCCAACCCAAAAATTCCTGTTGTTTGATATTTCTTCAAGTTCAATAAAAATCCAATGGCGATTTAAGAAAGAAGCTTCGCTTTTATACATACCCTTGTCCCACCAGGTGATGAGTCCTCCAGAGGCTCCTAGCATTCCCTTCCCCACTGGGCCAAACTTGTTTCATGAGGTTGATACTGTCGTCCTCTTGCATTTTAGTCTCCTGGATCAAAAGGATTGATACTTTTTCCATTTTTTTTAATCTTTTTATTGCTTCTGCTTTTTGTTGTCCGCCTAATCCTCTGCAATTCCAGGAGACTATTTTCATTATTTCTTTGATGGTTGAGGACCTTCTTTGTCCTTTCTTTCCTCCTGAGCTCCTTGCTGTTGCTTCCCACTTGTGATTATTCTTACATGCTGATCCAGGCTGGTTTGCTTACTCGCTGCCTTTTCTCTGGCTACTTCTTGCTCTCTTATTGTTTTATTGAATCTTCTTCCTCTTTTCACCAAAGGTTCCTGCTCCTCATCTCTGTTATCTGAGGTATCTTCCTGAAAGAGTTTCGCTTTTGCTCATGTTATTGATCCTCCTGAGTTTAATGATGATTCCATTTCTACAGCTGTGTGCTGGTGCGCAGGAATGACAGAGTCCTCTTTTATGGGATTGGCTTGTTCCTCATTTTCTTGTTGCTCCTCTGTTTGTTTTTCTTTCTCCTGCTCCTCGAAAATTTCTTCTGTAGACAGAACTTGGAATTTATTTGTGGTTTCGGTTCTTTTCACTGGGGTTCTAGAGGTTGCATTTGCATTGGATTTTCCCCCTTTTTTCCTTGTGACTTCATTCCATTCCCCTCCTTGGGTTTCCTTGTCTTCTGGAGTTTTTCTTTTTGGGCATAACCTGGAGAAATGTCCATATTCATGGCAAGCCTTGCACTTGAATGGTATTTGCTCATAGTCAACTGTTTGCCTATGACTCCATCCGTCCATTGATAAGTCTATTGCTTCTGGTAATCCCTTTTCTAGATATACTTCGACACATATTCTTGCACATGAGAACATTGGGGGTTTTGGCTCAGATTTGTCAATGTATTTCCCCAATGAGTTCCTGATGGCTCGGAGATCTTCATCGTTCCAGCAATGCAAAGGAAGATGGGGTAATTTAACCCAAACTGGAACTGCTGATGGAATGTCTTTTTCCGGATCGAAGGAAAGGTCCCATTTGTTGATATACATTCCTCTCGGCCCCATGAAGTAGGGGCCATTCCTGAAGATTAAATCTCGGTCATCCTTTTTTTTGAAGTAGAAAACAAAGAACCCCTTGCCGCAAAAGATTTGCTGCACTTCCCCTTGGATTAAGGGTCGCCAATTTTTGTTAAGCCATGATTCAATCGAGCGTGGCGACAGCCATAACCCTGTAAAATGCCTGACTAATCCCTTTTCAGCTAGAGCCACGGCCTTGCATTTTGAAGCCGTTGATGTCAATTTGACCTCTGGAACCCCCAATTTTTTTACAAACTTGGAGGCATTTGGGGCAGTCGTTTTTGGATTGACTGGTTGAGAGGCAACCAGCGACCTGAAACGGTCCGAAATGGGGGGCAAAGCTCCATCCGGAGCATCACGCCTTGGGTCCGGGGGCGGATCCATGTCGAAAGAACAGTGAGACTTTGCCTTCTCAGAAACCCTAGCCGCGTCCTCCACCTTCACTCAGTCATGTGACTCTTCTATGCATCTTAGTGAAAAAGTATGCCAGGCACCTTGATGAGTGCTTTTTGAAAATTGAATAAGTAATGTGAGCCTATTGACAAAGAATTACAATGCCATGAACATTGAGTAAGTAATGTGGACAAAGAATTACAATGCCATGAACATTGAGTAAGTAATGTGGACAAATAATTACAATGCTAAAAACGTTTCAAATAAGTAATTTGAGAAAAAACCTATTATTTGGCCACACCATATCAACAAATTAATTTATAATCAAACTTTAAACAACAAAATTAAAATATATTTATTATTTTTAATAATTATATTTTCAAAATTATAATCAATCTAAATTATGAATTATTAACAAATAAATTTATAATAAACAAAAAATTAAAAAAATAAAAGATTTATTAATTTTAATAATTATATTTTCAAAATATAATCAACTATTTCAAATTTAAATTCCGAATTCTTTAGTCAAGTTCTTCTTATAAGATAATTTACTTATAATAAAGATTAATTTTAAAATATTATGTTCCATAATTATATTTGTAACATTAATTAAAGATAATATTTTATAATTTTGAATAGAATTCTAAATTAGTTTATTAAATTTTTATTTGTAATTAATATTTTAGTAAAATCAAGAATTAATATTGAAAAACAAAATGTGATATATTTAAAGATGTTAAAATCTCTCCCTCTCTCTATATATAATTTAATTTTGATAAAATAAATTTAAAAAATTAAACATTTCAAATATACATTTCAACTTTTTTTTCTTCATATTTCAATATTTTAATTCTTACAAATTTACTTTTTAAAGATGATTTTAATGATTTAAAAACAAACAAATCAATATAAATACCATTTTTTAAAATCTTAGTTTATATATAAAAAAAAAATTAATCATTTAAACATAAACTATTTTCATTAACTTTATCATATTTTAAAATACAATAATATCTCTTAATCTGAACTATTTCCAAACCATGTTAACACAATAATAATATCCTTCAACATATTTTAAATAAAAAAAACCATTTACATAGAATACATAACAAAGAATCATTTTTAAAACAAATACAAGAAAAATATTGTAAGCATAATATAACTATGAATTATTTTCTAATTCATATTTATATTTTAGACACATTGAATGGATTCAAGCCCATAATATGTAACACCTGGAATTGATTCATTCCCAATGAATCACACCCAATAATTTTGAAGAATATATCATTTTATACATTCTTTAAATTTAAATCATCTTAAAAATCAATAAAACAAATTAATATTAAAAAATACTCCACTCATTAACCCTTTTAAAAGATGACCCAAAACCTTAATTATTTAACTTTCAAAACTAATGACTATAATAGTCCTCCATCAATCTCAGAAAATATTTAATTGTTGACATAGTCCATTTGTAATCACATTAAAGGCCCAAATTCAAACCTCTTTGTAACATTGGATGTGATTTAATAGAGGATGCCACCAATAACTATAATAGTCCTCCATCAATCTCAGGAAATATTTAATTGTTGACATAGTCCATTTGTAATCACATTGAAGGTCCAAATTCAAACCTCTTTGTAACATTGGATGTGATTTAATAGAGGATTCCATTAATTACAGCAATTGAAACCTGGCCGACTTGGATCACATTAAAGACAATTTGCAGAACCCGTCGTTGTCAACGTATTGGCAATCTTATGGAATTTTATCCTGGATGTCCCCATCTACGGAAGAAGTTGTCCCTGCCTTGCACATTTCTGTCACACATCAATTTTTCGTTGATCATGTCTTGTTGTTTGGCTTGGCTTGCAAATTGGAATGGATTGTTATAAAGGATATATTAATGAAAAGAAATCTCTCTTCTTGGAGAATCAATTGGAGGAGTCTCTGAAAGGGGAAATCTCCACCTTATTTCCTATCAAATTCCAAGATATGGCGCACGGAACCATGTACCTCGGCTATTTCATTAAACCAAATGCCTATAAAAGATGTGATTGGAATTGGCTTTTGAAGCACTTTGATAAACGAATCCATAAATGGTGTTGGAGATGGCTCTCTCGGGGTGGTCGACTTACGCTGGCAAAATCGGTTGTGCAAAACTTGGCGGTGTAGTGGTTATCCATGAGCAAGGTTCCAAAATCGATTCTGTCTGAGATGAGCAGGAAACTTCATATTTTTATATGGTCTGGACAGTGTCCGCAGAAGATGCATTTGGTGGCCTAGTCCAGATTGGACGCTCCTTATCAGGCTGGGGGCTAGTCTATTAAAAATATTCATTATTTTTCGTTGGCACTGCTTGCAAAGAGCCTGTGGAGGGCTCTTTCGATGTCTAGACTTTGGGGGGATGTGGTTAGAGA
This sequence comes from Larix kaempferi, assembly GCA_027924585.1. Lineage (NCBI taxonomy): Eukaryota > Viridiplantae > Streptophyta > Pinopsida > Pinales > Pinaceae > Larix > Larix kaempferi. Next base: position 12,013,812 of record BSBM01000643.1, read on the forward strand.
CAAGTACCTTAAAGGGGCTCCAGTATCAACTTGGCTCTGGGCTGAGTCACGGTCAATTAAAGGGGTGTCTAATATCTGGGCGGGACTACTGTCTGCGCTGGGGATTTTAATTGACTGGATGTCGTGGGAGACTGGACATACATTTTCAAAGCTTTCTTTATGAAACGGCATACATGGTTAAAACATAAATTTATGAAACCAAATGCATTTTGAAAACATAAAATTATGAAACCTGCATGCATTTTGAAAACATAAATTTGTGAAACCGCATACATTTTCAAAGTTTTTAAAGCTTTATGAAAAGGCCTCTATTTTCAAAGCTTAACGAAACAACATAATTTTTTAAAACCACATACATTTTCAAAGCTTTGTTTATGAAACCGAAATGTTAAAGATCTCCTTTAAGTATTTGTTCACATTGAGATGAACTTACCAATGGGGGTTTTGAAACCATTAACAGTTTATTTACAATGAAATGACACAACAATGGTATAAATTTCTAAACACACAAGTTGTAACCATTAATTATGTAGCTTTGGAATGTAATGTTTAACATTAAAATCTTCATTTTTATGCAGAGCTAAGCTTTTCATTTTCTGCTTAAAATTATTACAGGAGTTGCATTTCACCTTTATTGAATCTGAAACCAAGAAAAAAAATACTTTTTTCTATTATATAAAATATGAAATTTCAAATAAATTTTAAAGATTACAATCTTAACAAACTTTATCATTAACAAAAATCGAAGATTTTGTGGGTACTACAGTTACCGCTATCACGGCAATGATGAGGAAATACGGATGCCAATTTCTAACCGTGTAAACAAATCGAAATCATATTAATAATTTAGTCTGGATATGAGGACTACCCCTATTTACGAGTAGCTTGCATATACATATATTTCATAGTAGCTTAAGATAAAATCAGTTCAATTAACAATGGACAAATCTAACCATAAAACGCTTGCAACGAGTATGCAACTGATCTTAACCCTCGGTATAAATTCTCCTACATGGCTCTTCTCCAATACATATTCGCTTGCTTTTGAAGGGAATAGCCAATCTCAACCGATATTCAAGTTTGGACACCAATCTAATAACTTCAAGAATGTCATAGAAATCTACATACCAGAATAAGATTTATCGAGACTGCGGTAGCCTCCCACTATCATTCTCATTGTAGCGCTTATCAGCGAATTAAATGTGCATTAAGAAGAGTTATAGAAAACTTAAACGAGACCTATTCAAAAACTTACGATAAACAATCAAAGCCTGCAAACAATATACCATGCTGAACTCATATCCGGAAAATACCATAGCAGCAACGACATTTTATTCGGTACAAAATGGCCATACTTCTAACTGTGTAATGTATTGCATCGAACAGAAATAATAACCTCACCATTAAAGATTTTGCAATGAAACAAAACAGAATATGCCGATACCTTTTGTACAGGTTAAATACAAAGAGTTCAAGGTAAGTAACAGAAATCTAATTTCAATCTAATGATTTCGATACGTTATGCCAAGCATAGTCTTTGTTAAAGAACAAATATCACTACATAAGAGGAATCAAAGCTTTCGAGAGGTCTACCATTAATGTTCTCGAAATATTTGGCTTTAGTTTCTATTGAATAAGAGGAATCAAAGCTTTCGAGAGGTCTACCATTAATGTTCTCGAAATATTTGGCTTTAGTTTCTATTGAATAAGAGGAATCAAAGCTTTCGAGAGGTCTACCATTAATGTTCTCGAAATATTTGGCTTTAGTTTCTACTATTGAATGCAGTACAGTATATAATTCCACGTTTCTGAATATACCAGGACTTCTAAATCATATGTGTAACCACAGCAGGCGAAAACCAAATGCCCCTTAAGACAAAACACAATACAATAGACATTAACCAGCCTATGTGGTGAGAGATATTTGGTATCTCAGTACATCACATCATACATCACTGTCACTGTGATCAGTGATGGAATTTGACGGATAAAATGGTTGTTATGGGGCATTTTGACAGTCAAATACGGTTTAAAAAAGAGGGTAAGGATTACATGGACGTCATTATATTACTATTATTTTTTTAAGGACAACAAAAATCCTAAAATATTATTATATTACTAATTTAATAGTAGTATTAATATATTTACATGTATATTTAGTCATTTATCCCATAATTTCATTAATTTATATAGATTTGGACTCGAAGAGTATTGGTTAATTCTCCAACTCCCATTGAAATTGAAATGAACATCTCTTATATTTCTCTCATGATTCAATTTCAGTGGGGGATGCAGAATTTAAATGAAGGCAAGTACTAAATAAAGGGTTGAGAGGCATGAAATCTGTGTGCAACATTTAGAATGAAAATTGCCTATGTAGTTTGTAGAATAAACTATACATACAAAAAATGCATATAAAGCTATATTTTGTAGAGTCTTGCATTCATTATTTATGTTTGCATCTATTTAAAAATATGGATTATGATTACATGTGCCATATATTTACGAAGACTAGAGCATCTTTTATAACAATAATGACTAGATATATAGCTTTCCATGGGCATAATGATTCAATTTAAATATAATCTTACCTCTATTTTATGATAACAATTTTGCAAACAAAAATAATTATGAGATATTTGTTTTGTTTTTATATGCATAATTGTGCGAAATTATAAAACCATTTTTTGTTTATTTATGCTTCATTGCGTATTATGAAGTGCGTTCATATTTATTCTTTTTAATTTATCTTTTTATATAATATTAATTTAGTACATAAATGGTAATTAAAATGAATGATACTGTATAGTGATACATATTAATAATGATTATTTTAATTTTAATATAAAAAAGTTAAGAAAACGATATTTCTAAAAAAATCAACAAAATTAAATTATTGAAGGATAATTTTTTTTGGAAGACTTCATTGTTGAAGGGTAAAATTTTACACAAAACGTTTCTGACAGATAATATAAAAACCAAAATGTCAAAAAAAATAATCAGATGGATAAAATGAAAACCAAATTCCAATACTGGCTGTAATGACATATTAAAAAATTAGCAATAAAGAGACGAATACAAAATTTTTAATTGGTGATGTAATAAACCTAATTAATTAATGAAAACTTGTAAAAATGTTTTATGCATACTCTGTTTGATACCTTCGTTGCGAGGTCTCAAGCTCTGTGTCAACCCAAGGTATTGGATTTTGACATATACCTCTAATACCCTTGTTTCTAATGATGGTGAACATGCTGTTGCATCACAAGAAATACAAACATCTCATGTATTGCAATGAAGGGGAAAATCGCAGAAGAATGTCATAATACGTAAATTCCTTTCGTCTTTCTCAAACACTGCAGTCACTGCAATTTTAATTTTTTTGTACATTTAAATTGCAGAGTTATAAAGTTAAATACTATAAAAAAAAACCATGAAGAAACATATATAAAAACAACACTGAAAACAGGCAAACACCCGAGAGTTCTGCTAAAGGTGAACTGCTTATATCTCTGCTTCGGCCTATTGATGGGCCTCTCATTCAGTATCCTATTCATGCTACACTTCCTCAAACTAGACCTGCAACTATTGGTACGCAATTTGCAATGCCTCATGGTCTATCTCTAACTAACCAACCCTCATCTCAACTCTCTGTCTGATGTTGTCCTGAGCATTCGTAATAGATTGGTTGTAGACCATGTTTGTATCTCTGAGGTTTGGGTTGCTTGGCGAGCAAGTGGCATTTAGGACAAAGGTTGTCCATTGGCTATTGAGGGATCCATGGTCCAGACTTCATCTTCCATAGGCCGAGCATGATGATACTCATTGACTATTATGTCCCTTATGTCTTCTCATAAATAGGGCACAATGTATGTGTGCTCTTAACATATAGTTGAGCCATGATAGATAGATGGTCCAATGAGAGTCGAGTTGGTGGAGGGATGAAAGGAATCTATTTGTGGATCTGTACAGTGTCATCCTCCTCCCTAAGGGTGTATTGAGGCAGGTCAGTATAATGTGCTTCTGCCATAGGTACTTCATCTGTGTGACCCTCGCCAATGCCTGTGGTGCTTCCAACAGCTTTTACGCCCGTGTCAACTTCTCCTGCTCCACTATGTGCTTGTTCAGCATCTTTTGGGATGACTAACTGTTGTTGTACAGTTACTGCAACTCTGGAATTGATGTGGGGGTATTACTTGCAGCCTCATTATATACAGGGACATCATGAAAAGTCTCCATACTGGGTTGGGTATTTTATTGTTCAAAGGATTTAAAGTCCTTCGTTATTTCTTTGACAAATCCCAGCTTGTTCTTTGCTGCAAAATCCTCCAATTATCGCAGAATGATATTGGGAGGAACTATGGCTTGCTCTAAGGTAGCTATTGGTTCTACTAATGACGTGGCCAGACTCTAAGGTGGCACTAGGGTTGCAATCTTAGTGGGGAAGAAACTCAAGGGAGTAATCTTTATGTGCTTCCCTGGACTATCTTGCAAAATATCTACCATCTAGCCTAATAAATCTTTGAATTGCTTCCTTGAGATGACTGCACTCTCAATCTGCTTCTGTCATTTGGCCTTCACTCCATTGAACGTTTCAAGTTTTCCGTGAGAATCTTCAAGTTTATTTACAAACAACTTTGGTGTCCTTGCATCACAGTAGATTCTTCAGTTTTTTTTCAACAGAGTAGATTCTTCAGTTTATGATTCAGGTAATTTTGGTTAAAAAGTATAAGGAACAATGTTGTCCTACGTATCAACACACTCATATTCTATCGCTCATGTTTCATAAAACATGACATTCTACTTTATTACAACTTTCATATTCTCCATGTCCCATAGTCAATATGCCTTTGACTGCTCTTCATATCCAATAAAATTCACTTGTGACCTCTATAAGACAGCTTTGAGTCGTGCTCCTCCTTTAAATATAAATATAACTGATGCTTCCAAATATACTAAAATCCTCAATATTAGGGTTACGAAAACTCCATGCTCAAATTTATTCCATCTTTCACAAAAAGCGTAGCCATCTTACTACAATGAAAAGGAATCATAACAAAGAAATCACAGCATATGCCTCACAATACACAAATTTCTTTCATCTTTCTTAAAAATCACAACAGATACCTCACAATACACAAATTTCTTTCATCTTTCTTAAAAATAAAAAATTGCAGTGGAAGCATTTTCAACTTTTACCAAATTTCATAATCTAGTGCTTCTCAAAAACCATAAAAAGTAGCAAACAGGCAAAGTGTTGGGATAATGAGATAATGAAGGGAAAATCGAAGTAGAAAGCTCATAATATGAACCTGTTGTCTGCTTGTTGAGTACCTTTGGTTGAATTTATCGTCTCTCCCCATTGTCACAGATGAGAAAAGGCAGGCAAGCTCTCGGCACTATGCAATTCTTTTTAAGGGATGGATCCAATTATAAATCTATGGCCTAGCATGAATGTAATCTCATGAATGCTAAAGAAATGAATTCTATAAATCAAGAAGAGAAACCACATAGTATCGCTCAATACCACCTTGATTTTACCTTTGGTATTCCTCCATTCTACCACACTTGGTTTTTAGGAAGCGCATACTTGTAAGAAGGTTTAAATGCAAAGTTGCATAGTTGTCAACTTGTAAACATTGATGCCCTTAAACATTGATGCCAGTATGAGTGACTGTGAGACTATCCACTAAAAACTAAATATTCAGATATTAACATTTGCAAGTTCAAAGTGGTGTTCTATTTTTTTTTTTCTTAATTAGTCCCAATGATAAAAATTGTCTTTTCAAGCACTTTCCACCAATAAGACTTACACACTTATTAAAACATTTTATTAAATAAATATACTAAAAATTGTTATGTTATGTTTGGGGGAATCATCCAATGTTTAGCTCTCTCCCAAAACATAAATACAGCAATAACTCCACCAAATCCAATCCCTATTCCTATTCTCAATGCTACCAATGACATATTTTTTTCCACACAACTTAGCCATCCCACTTTTACATTACTACTTGTACTAGCATTATAAGTGACTTTTCTACTGGATCTTTCATTTTCATTGCATGGATCTAGAGGACAGCCCCACAAGCACTTATTCTTTTGAAATGAAGTTACATTGAAAGTGGAAAATTGTGTCCCTATTGGGATTCGTCCACAGAGATTGTTTGATGAAACATCCAGAATGCTCAACCCATCTAATTTAGAGAGCTCTTCAGGAATCAGTCCACGCAAATTATTATTCGCCAAGTCCAACTGCTCCAAAGTAGATATCCCACCAAGTGATGTAGGTATTTTCCCTTCCAATTGATTCCAAGATAAATTCAGTAACCGCAAGTGACTCATACTTCCTATGCTTGCAGGGATTTCTCCTGTAAGCTTATTGCAAGACAAATCAAATATAATGTTTGTATCTAATAGATATGGCAAAGTATACTCATGTCTTTTCATCTCAATTTCCATTTCATCAAATAATCTTTCATTATTTGACACATTTGCAAATCCAGAGAGTCTCTCAAGATGATTTGGAATTCTTCCGCTGAATTTGTTGTTAGATAAATCCAACACCTGCAACATGCTGAGATTTGTGATGTGTTGAGGAATACAACCATGCAAATTATTATAACCAATGCTTAAAGCTCTCAAGTTATGGAAAAACGAGAGGTATTGAGGAAGTTTCCCTGTCAATCCATTTTTCTTTAAATCCAGTAGCATAAGTTGGGTACAATTGGCCAAAGATGTAGGCAATGCCCCAGATAAGTTATTGGAATGAGCAGAGAACACCGTCATAAAAGTACAATTGCCAAAGCCATTAGGAATTGACCCCTCCAAGTTGTTTTTTGACAGATCTATTGTATGAAGTGAAACCAAACCATTAATACTATCAGGAATACTCCCCAAAAGACTATTATTATATATGTTTAGTGTATTGAGAACCTTTAGCTGACCTATGCTATATGGGATACACCCAGTTAATTTGTTTGAGTCCAAATATAACTCAAACAATGAATGAAGCTTTCCTATGGCTCTTGGAATTGTGCCCACAAGATTGTTGTTTGAGAGGTAAAGAGATTCAAGCTTCCTTAGATTGGTAATAGCTTCAGGGATGCTACCACTGAGTTTGTTTTTAGAAAGATCGAGGGAGGTCAAGCAAGTCAAATTGGCAAGGGCTACAGGGATGCTACCGGTGAGCTTATTTTCAGAAAGATGTAGGGAGGTCAACCGAGTCAAATTGCCGAGGGCCATGGGGATGCTATTGTTGAGCTTGTTTTCAGAAAGATCTAGGGAGGTCAATCGAGTCAAATTGGCAAGGGCTACAGGAATGCTACCGATAAGCTTGTTTTCAGAAAGATCCAAGGAGGTCAACCGAGTCAAATTGGCAAGGGCTACAGGAATGCTACCGATAAGCTTGTTTTCAGAAAGATCTAGGGAGGTCAATCGAGTCAAATTGGCAAGGGCTACAGGAATGCTACCGATAAGCTTGTTTTCAGAAAGATCCAGGGAGGTCAACCGAGTCAAATTGGCAAGGGCTACAAAGACACTACCGGTGAACTTGTTTCCAGAAAGAACTAAGTAAGTCAACTTAGTCAAGTCAGCAATGTCTTGGGGTATGTTAGTGTTACCATTTCCGTATATCTCTAAGTGGGTCAACAAGGTCAAATTAGCAATGGCTCTAGGTATGCTTAAGCTAGGACGAAAACAAAGAGTTTCTAGGGGAAGCCTGAATATTTCAGAAGGTACAGAACTTGAAATATTATCATCAGAAATTGATAGGTATGTAAGCTGTGTCAAATTACCCAACTCTGGTGGTATACTGCCTGAGAATTTGTTCTGAAATAGATCCAGGTACTTTAGTGTCTGCAGCAAGCCCAATTCCACTGGAATAGAACCCGAGATCATATTGTAGCTCAGGTCAAGTGCTCGCAACGCTTTAAACAAGCCAAACCCAGGTGGAATTCTTCCTCTGAAATTATTACTAGCAAGATTGAAATCACGTAATAATGAGAGGTTGCCGAGAGACGGCGAAAGTGTACCTTCCAAAAGTCGTCCACTAAGGTCTATGGCGCTCACTCTTTTGGTGTGTTGTGTGCAGCTAATACCATACCATGACGAGCAAATGTTCTCCGAGTTCTCCGCCGTCCAATTGGAGAGGAATCCAAAAGGATCATGTGTGATGGCGTTTCGGAACGACAAGAGAGCATCCAAATCGCTCTTCTCGTGGGCGTCCATTGCTGATAATCTGAATTCACCTTCTTCTTCCACAATGCGTTCAGAATCAGAATGAGAATGATGTGGGAGCGAAGTAAATCCACGGGGCATATGCTCATATAAACCATCTCCCTGATGATGAGAATAGGAATAGGGCTTCCACATAGACGTAGACGTTGCTGCAGGCAGAGAAGCAGCCATGCAACACAGATTCAGCAATAATATCAGAAGAACATCCATTTCTCTCCCACTACGAAATCCTCCAGAGACTGTGAGTTGTGTTGGCTATGTGCTGTGGTTCACATATATAATAATAAAGAACACTATGACGTTAGACTTTATTCAAACTTTATTCGTTGTTTGTTTCGACAAAATTCCCACTTCTTCTCCCCAGTAAAGTCAAGTCTCTACCACCCGATTTGCCAAGTCGATTTCTGGGCCCTTTCGCCCCTCTGCTCCGTTCAAGTCTATTTCGTGGCCCTATGCCACGTCTGTTTCTTCACCGCATAAAGTCAAGTCAATACGGACAGCTCACGGGCATGGAACGACGTTAGAGTCTGAAAATAGCGATTTCCTCTTTTTCGAAGAATTTTGCCCCCGGTTTCTTCGCTCCTCCTCTCCACTCAGTCAAGTCAATGCCTCTGTAATTGCCTTTCGATTTCCCAAATCGATCTCTCTGTCTTTATTCATGGAATTTAAGCAAGACTTTTCAGGGGAGATGCTATTTTATCGAAGAAATTGTCGCCCGAAATTGTCGCCCGGACTCGCCCGTCTCTCTGCGCCATTGAAGTCAATCCATACGCTCAGTTCTCTGCAATTGCCTTCCGGTCAATACGGGCGTGCGGTTTCTTCGCGTGGCCTGCCGCCAAGTCAAATCAATACGCTGGAATTCGATACGATGGAATTCGACAAAACGGCGAATGTTGCTACCGTTTTCTCTTTTAAATTTCTAACCTCCCACGTCTACATATCTTCCAATCATATTGTAAAAAATATATATATATATAAAACCACTTTCTTTTTTGTGATTTTTAGATGACATTTTTTAGTAAAATTACTTTATAAATCTGACGAAATTCCAGGTAAAAACAACAAATTAAAATGATCACCTTTGATCCCACTACATTGTTGTTCCCTCGAGGTATCGTAATCATCCTTTACCATTTAGAATTTTACAAAATTGTTTCACTAGCTCACCTAGGCCACTTGCTACTTGATATCCTTATTAGCCTCTTTGTTCACACAATCGCATCCTCCAAAATCTACCATTGGAATATATTGGCCTTCCACCAAAATCTACCATTGGAATATATTGGCCTTCCACCACGCTTCCCGCCATAGCTTCTACCATTGGAATATGTTGGCCTTGGAATAAATTTTAAGTTCGTAGGCGATGGCTTCTCCTCCATAATTTTCATGTCGAGCTAGAACAATCCCATCTTCCATTTCTCATATGTTGGCCTTAACCCATCTTTCTCTGGCAATAGAAAATCTTATCAATTCCATGCCTGCTCCCTTACGCTATTTTCCATAATTATAATCGTTTTCTCTCTTGAGTAACCTCCTTCCCATCCCTATTCTAGAATCTATTAGAAATCTATAGAGTTTATTTGATTTTTTCTTGGATTCAAATTGACTTTATCCCTAAGGCATAAGAAATCTAAGCCAGTCATTCTTCTTGACATTCAACAAGAACATGCTCGTATGTCCCATTAGAAAATTTATCTAGGCTTGTAGAGTTCTTGGTGAGAACTAATTGTTTGAGTGGAATATTTCATGGTTTGATTAGCTTACTGGAGAATAATTTGGAATCCCTTATCTAAATGAGCACATGGCCCTCTAGATTCTATAATGCATAAGTGTTATTCCTAGTTTTAGAGGTCACACAAATGATTCCTAGGGACTACAATGATAACAATGTTCTCTCTATGTTGGGTTTTTGGGGTCTAGAATAACGAAACTAAGGTTACATCCATGTGATAAGAAGTGCATAAACATGCAATGCATAGATTCCTCCACAACTAGCTTTATTCTTGAGATGTTAATCCATAAACATTGTTAAATTCCATTGACTTCTATACCTTTGAAGCCATACCCAGTTGGGGCTACCCAAAGATTCCTTGACACTATTTAAAAATCATGATAGTATGCTTTTTCCAGCTGTTAATTTTGCATTATGTTCATGTAGAGATGGAAGTGTGCAAGTACTTATCAACCCATATAATAAAGAAATACATTGTTTCTTGCCCATTACCATTTGGTGTCACAAAAGAGAGGTATGTTTTTTCTCCATTGCATCAAAAGAGATGTGTATGGTACATGGGGTAACCTAGAATCAACAATGAAATAAAATTCAAAGAAATAATCTTTCTTTAACTTTTCTTATGCGATCTATTAAATAGAGTTTTTTAAAGAAAATATCAACTTGCTATCTTTGAGTTGGCAGTTGGTTTGTTTTGAACATGAGTTCAATTTATTTGGCTTTATAAACTACATTTCGATAATTGATGCAACTCTGTATCAAGCAGTGTCATAGAATTTGACATGGTGTACATTTGGATTTTATGAGTGATTTTTTTAATTGTTGTGTGTTACTTCAATGTTGTAATTTATTTATACGTTGCACCAAAATATCCTAGAGATACGGTATAGAACCTTCCATCTCTATAATGATCAACAAAAACATTCGAGTTAGATGCTAACTTGTTAACTAAAAATATTTGGATCAAATCCCATACTTTCAATTGAGGTAAATATATTTCATACATATTGATGGTGGTACGCTAAGAATTGAATTCCGAATTGTAATGTAGTATTAATGTGTATTTTATAAGTAAAGAAGAAAAATACATAAAGATATGAAAATATACATGAGTGTTATTTTTCAAACACAACCTCTTAAATCTAGTACTAGCATCCAAGGTAAAGGCCATATAAATCCTTAGTATCAAACAATTGTACCTATTTACACCTTCACACAAAGTACATAAACCTAAGAGTAAGAATATATAATATAAGAACTTAGTAATCATTAAAAGTTCCTTGGTAACTTACCAGGACATCTCAATACATCTTTTTATAAGAGAAAACCAAACAACTAAAACCTTCTAGTACAAATGCACATGGAAATTTCTAAATTGTAAGCATAACACCATAAGTTGAGAGAATAAACTAATATGAGTCTCCAAAAAGGAAAGGAAATTTCTAAATTGTAAACATAACGCCATAAGTTGAGAGAATAAACTAATATGAATCTGCAAAAAGGATCCTCTCTAATGGATGAAACCTGAAGACATATATACAAATTCCTATTCAATAATAGGACAACAATGCCATGAATTTTTTCATAGATTCTTTCCTTCTGTTAAAATATTACTCAATCCTTCACTATCCATAACACTTTAAATAGGATTTAATGGATTCAGGTTGGATAAAATGCTTTGTAGATTTTATCACAATTACAATATGAAGAAGCACATTTCTCTCTATTTCACATTTCTCATAAGGGTAACATATCTTAGTCCACCAGGAAGAATGATATATAATTCATTTGGAAACTCATAGTACATGAATATCCTCCCCATAGGAAAATGGTTATATATATATATATATATATATATATAAGTGCATTTGAATATGATATTATCATGGGTAGTGCATTTGTGGACATTTATGCTAAATTTGTGGAAAAATCTCCTCATAAATTGTTCAAAAGAATCTTAAATGAGATGTTTGATCATCGAATGTAACCATTGTTGTTTACTTCAAGATGATTATTTTTATATAAGTTTGAATTCTATTAAAATATAAACAAGAAGTACATGTAGAGTATAAGCGGGTCATGAACCATACACCACTACTCAGTCTTTAAAAAAAAACTAAGAAACCATTCTATTTATCTATCAACAGACTAAAAGACAAGTTGAAATGAAGACTAGAGATACTAAAAATGAATAATGACTCCCACGGGTCAGGATTTATATCCTAAATTAATAGCTAACAGAGATTAAAAGAACCAATTGACCATAAAAGTAGAGCATACAACATATAAGGATCAAGAAACCTGAGAACATATATAGATCAGAGCTTGATTATTCATCGTTTGGAATGTAAATGAGGAGAGATGTGTGTTGCTTCATTTTTTTATCATCTTCTTTCCATCAAAAGACTTTCCTAGCTGAGAAGGATTGGGATGGAAACGAAAAATGAGGTGATGATCTTCCTGAGGCGCCATTGGTCGGATAAAGACCTTTCCAATGAGCTCACAGTCTAGGACGTTAAGCTTAGCATCAAAATCCACTTTGGATTTATCCATATGATGTATCCACCCTTCAATAAGATCTATTCGGGAAACTAGGTTGATTCCCTAATTATTTTCCAATAGATTTCCCTCGAGACAGTCCGTGAGATCTTGGTCGAGCATAGTCTTGGTGTACTAGAGGAGGATCAAGTTTTTTATTGTACCTCATTTCCCAGGTGTGATTCGAACTAGAGTCTTCCACCAAACACCCCATCTCCTCAAAACACTTGTCCAGGATAGGGCGGTCCAAAATACCATGAATGTGTTCCTCCAGACCTTGAATGTGGCGTCTCACAGGGGAGGAAACAATGCCTAAGTAGTATACATGAAAATTCTCCTAATATTGTAAAAACTTGGGGCATATGAGAACGTAAAGGGCCAATTCAAGTTTTATGCTCATTCTTCTTAGTGCATACCATAGTGAAAGCAATGTAGGGATATTCCCGAGCAAGAGTAGAGTCGCTAAGAGGGCGATGAATGTCAAGCCAAGGATGAATACTGAGCTGAATAGGAAGCCAGTGAATGCGGAGGTGATTGTCGATGAGCTTAGAGCAAAAAGGGAGGCCTCTTCTACAATCCATAATTGGAAACTAGGTGACCTTCTAGTTGAGACGGGTGTGAGGGGCAAGATCAACACCCACAACCATTATGGTGGACGTAATGGAAAATGAGTGCACCGACATGCCAGACCAAGAGAAATGAATATGCAAAGGGGAAAAGGATTTTCCTTTTCAACCACTATAGCTCTTGTTGCAACCATATGTACTGCATGGTACATATGATCAGGGTTGGTGCCAGGTGGTTTCCCTTTCAAGCCGATGAGAGGTACAACAATCATCATGCAAGACTGAGAGATCACTTCAGGCACCCTCCATGTGGATCCATGTCCTTTTGATTGATTTGAAGACAGAATTCCAATAGACTTGAAGGTTGGGAATCCGACCAACTAGTGTTGAGATCATGCATGGTCAATGTGACACTGAGGTTGGAAAGCTTATCAACAAGTTTATTGGCATCTTGATGAATATGGTGAGGAATGATGGTAGCTAATAAGTTGAAATAATTTGAAATCAATTCAATATTAGTCTCCAACCTCCAGCTTGGAGCAACCTTTGTAACAGAAGATACATTGAGAAATCTAGACAAGATTTGAATCATGAGTTGCAAGTTGCCTTCAACAATTAGTTTGGATAATCCCTCCTGATTGGAAATATGGATGTCGCAAATCATGGAATAGAGTTGCACCACATTATTCTTGTCCAATCCAAGGCATCCGTAAAAAATTCAAACGATGTATCCCTCACTATCCTGGAAAATGCCTCCAAAGCTAGCAGGACCGGGGTTTCCTTTGTTATCCCCGTTGAAGTTGAGTTTAATGACTCTAGGGTTGAGGGAAGACCAGGTGTTGGGGTTGACAGAAGGGGGCAGAGAAGGATTGAGAGGGGCCTATGAAGCATGGGGTTCAAGTCCCCAAGCTCTAAGTATTTTAGTATCTTCAGGAGTTCCTTGTACATCTTCATCACCCCAAGTTTTGATTAAGATGGTCTCACGAATATTAGATTGGATTTTTGGATAGAGGAGTTTTGAAAGATCCTCCTATTTATTTATTTCCAGGTTCCCCAAAGTAAAAATATAGGTAGAAGTTTCCAGGTTCTTTTCACCATATTCTTCTCAAAGGTATGGGTTCTCCAAGTAGCTATAATTTCTTTGATGATTCCATGATTGCGGTGTGTTTTTTGGAAGATAAGAGTACTTCATTCCTAAACATAATCACTAAAGGGACAGCCAATTGAAAAGGTGTTTAAGGTGTTCAAAGTGATAGTTGCATTGGATACATTTATAAGGTCCCTCAAAACCCAGTCTCGTAAGTCAATCCCAAGTTAAGGTTTTCCCCATGCTACAAGCCACAGAAAAGTCAATACCTTTGGTCAAAGGTCTTGGGACCATATCTGCTTCCAAAATATTTCTCCTGGCTCAATGTTGTGATTATCTAGAAGAGAGTAGGATTCAATGAGGTTGAAAGTGCCTTTGATTTTTTGTCACCATCTAAGAATATCGAGGTTCATTGTGGATGGAGAGCAATCAAGAGTGAAGTTCATCCCATAAGAATTAGGGATGGGGTTGCATCCATTGATCTTTGTCTAGCAAGTTTCACCATATTTTTCCTTCTTCCAAGGAAGACCAACAGTGGGAAACCAGAGTGTGTTGAGGATTTTGAACGGTTGTTTTGATAATTTCACTTTGTTGATAGCCACTAATATGTGTGTGTGTGTGTGTGTCATAATGCACATAGTAAAGTATCACAATGATGATGATAATAGTAACAACAATAATATTAACAGTAATGTTATTGTTAAAGGAAAACGATGTTGTTGGTGTCATTAGGAGCACCACTGTTTTTATTGTAGTTATTAGCACTAGTGTGTTTATTCGTGTATAAAGAATCAATGTATAATGATCATTTAAACACATTAGTTTATAATATGTATGAACCACACCCATTCATTCAAATGAATACAATGCACTGATATGTTTCATTGTTGAATTTATCCACAATGTAGATATGCATATGTAGCTTCTTGTTTTTTGATAGAATTTCAATTAATCATCATAAAATCAAATATTTTTATAATAATATTGTTTTTTATATTTTAATTATTGCATTTGAATATCATCATCGCATTGATATATTATACCATTTAAACAAATATATTGTCATATGATACATTTGTTCATTGTAATAATGTAAATCATCCAAATTTTTAATTGACAATGTAACATTTTATGGCACTTTTTTCAAAAGTATGCTAACTACCGACATCATTAAAACTTGATATGGGAACTATTGGATGGTGAAGGGCATCCAATTAGAGGTTTCCAGGACTTTTCTTCTTTGGGGGCCGAACACTTTAAATCATTATTCACCAAGCTTAAGCAACCAAACTTAGAAATTATATTGGGAATGTTGCATCATTATCCCCTAATTGAAGAAGAGTCTAATGAAGATATTTTATGGCCAGTGACTAAGGATGAGCTAAAGGAAGCCGTTGCTACTTTTCATAAGGAAAAAAATCATGGGTCCGATAGTTAGACAACATATTTTTTCTTGGATTTATTCAACTTAGTTGGTGATGATCTACTTGCAGTGGTGGAGGAAGTCATGAATATTGGGAAGATGCCTAAGGGACTCAAAGCCACCTTTCTGGCCATTATACCAAAGGTGGATAGGGTTGTTGGCAGGCGGTTTGATGGGGAAATGTCGTAGTACCGCCGATGCTGTGACACATTGGACGAGGGTGTAGAAGGAGCATGTTATGATAAAGTATACCACAGTTGGTAGGTTTTGGGTCATTTGGACCATGTATTTTGTAATATCGAGTTAAGTATACCATAGTTGACGGGTTTTGGGTCACTTGGACCATGTATTTTGTAATATCGAGTCAAGTATACCGCAGTTGGCAGGTTTTGGGTCGCGTATTTTATAATATCGAGTCAATTGTACTGCGGTATGCGGGTTTTTGGGTCGTTAGACCAAGTCAGCTAGTCGATTGTCCATAGTGTCGGTTAGGAAAGTGGATAAGTATTGTAATTGACAGAAGCCTATAAATAGATGAGAATTGTAAGTATTGGGAGAGGGAAATATAGATCTGGAGAGAGAGATAGAGATATATGCGGAGATTGACAGAGAGATAATGCGGGAAGTTGCGTAGAGATCTATGTACTGCTTTTGGTATACCACAGTAATATAAGGATGATGATTTGGTGCAATCTGTGTGAAATGTTGCAAGATGCTAATATTGTTATCTTTCCTTAATGCAATTGTCTATTTCATGTTGCTATGATGTTAATGTTGCAATGATATGTTATAGATGTCTGATTACTGTAATGTTAATGCTACGATTAAAATGATATGCTATAACTTCATGATGAATGTTTAGAATTGTTGTTAATACCATACTGCCGCAACTCACCTCCTCCCTCGGCGGAAACATGATTCCATCTGCTCTTCTTGGATGCCTCAGTTGAGACCTCATACGCTCTGCAGGTGTTGCTGGGTGGGCTCCAACCTGCCCGGGCCGGTGCCCAGGGAGACTGCGGTATGTGTCGACAGTGAGGTGAACCCCTGTCGACTGAGGTCGCGTTGGTCAACAAATGGTTCCGTTACCGAGACCGTGTGCAGAGTAAGAGGAGGCCATGTTGTGGCACCCGACGAAGCCGAAGATACAGAGCTGGTTTGATCAGAAACTGTGGGAATTTGCTGAAAAGGAAAGTTGAAACACACGATTAACGATAGATCACTGGTTGGGAAGGTATATTCACGACAGTCTGCACGAGTGGTTCTTCTCTGAATTCCTAGTTATTTTGTATGAGTGGTTGTCGAAGCTGACCTTCCAGAAGAGGAATTTCCAGGGTGGTGAGCCGACGACTTGGAACCCGGAGTTGATCCAAGAGCTGCAGGAAGTCGATAATAAGGCATCACGGGCTGTCGAAGTTTGGCTCGATAGCATCTTGGAAGGATATATCACTGAATTTGTGGTCGACACGAAGAAATCCTATAGCAAAACCGAAAGATATTTTTTCTGTGAACCAAGGGGAAGGTTTATGTTGTCACTCCAACTGTCGATTAAGATGCTAATCTGCGAAAAAGGTATATTAAAGATGCACCTTGATCAGTAAGCAGCCTGGTGGGTGGAGGCCGTGGGTATCACGACTGTCGGGGGGAGGTCGAAGGAATGGTAAAGGGGTAGATGGGTGCATACCATGAGGAGACTGTGAGCGAAGCCGAGGAAGAAAGTGGCTTTACGAGTGGAGGAGCAAGGTTCCGACAGGAAAGGAGGAAGAGGATAGAAGAAGGTCCTGCTGCGATCGGAGTGCAAGACCGTGAAGGAAGGCCACATGGGACAAAGCGACCTCACAGTCCTGACAAGGACAACTAGGCTATGCCTAGAATAGAGGCAGGACCAAACCCTGACACAAACATACCCACACCTCTTCTCACTGACTCACAACCAGCAAGAAATACTACTTCAACATCGCCAAGTTCGTCGAGTCAGCAGAAGTTAATTGGTAGTAGTACAGCGACAGGAGGAAGGAAGCCCAAAATGGCGGGTGATGATGCAAAATTATCGTTGTTCCTCGGAAGTGCTACATACAATCTAGAACAGTATTGGTTTTTGTGTGAAGCGGTCTGGACCATGAAACAGATCACTGATGACAATGCTAAGAAAGGGCAGTTGGCCACGACCCTACGAGGTCGTGCTTTAGATTGGTTCATGAAGTTTATTCTGGTTCCTACGGGAGCATCAGAGAAGTCCCTAGATGAGATTCAGGAGGGACTGATTGTTGAATTTAGACGGCCCAAGTCTGAAGCTCAGTACATCACAGAATTGAAGGAAATTAAGTAGTATCCTAATGAGACAGTTTGGGATTTTGACCAGCGATTCAAAACGATGATGGAAAATGTTAGCTTCGATATGAGCACCATCCAACATAAGGAATGGTTCATTGCGGCACTGTTACCCCACATTCGGCTGCCGCTGATGCAGCAAAACATATCGATGCCTAGCGAAGCTCTAGAGATTGCAATGCGATTAGAAGCGTCACCAATTGGAGATAATGCAGTTGGGATGTCGCAGATCCAGACGCAGCTCGCTAACTTGAATATACAGTTGCAGGATTTGAAGAAGAACAAGGAACAGTGCGATGAAGTATGGTGTACGCGATGTCGACGATAAGGGCATATGAAAGATAATTTCCCGGACTTCCGTAATTATTTGGTATCCAGTGTGCCCAATCCATTGAATGGTGGCAGTATGCCATGGTGTCGTGTTTTCCAGGTGTTTGGGCACAGTCACAATAATTGCCCGTATATGCAGAAAATGGTTACAACTCCACGAAATCTTTATTGCACCTTCTGTAAGTCGGTGGGACATGATGACAAGGAGTGTCATGCATATGGGTTGCTACAGGAGAGAATGTGTGATGCATTCTATGTCAAAGATGATCAGCACGCTGCATAGCTACAGCCGCAGGTAGCTTAGCTGATACCTCAACCACAGATGCAGTTTGTATCGCAGCAGCAGCAACCGCAGCAGTGCGTACCACAATATACACCGATGAACCCCCCATAGCCTTAGTACGTGCAACAACCGCAATATGCACCACAAGGGAAAGGGATGCCTCCAGCACCAATGCAGCAACAATTCAATCAACCTCAGTACCAGCAGCAGGGCGGCTACCGAGGAGGATACTGGGGTAGACGCGGTGGCGGATTTGGTTGTGGAGGAGGAGGCCAAGGTGGTCGTGGACCTGTTCAATGTTACCACTGTGCGGTATGGGGACATTATCAACATGTCTGCCCATTACTACAGAACTAGTGTACATTCTGTTATGGTAATGATCATACGGTTGAGAATTGTCCACAGTTAATTGCACGATGACAGGCTGGGAACGCCCCGCAGCTACAGAATCAGGCCCAGCCGCAACAACCAGTATAGAATCAGGTGCAGCAACCAGTACAAAACTAGCCCCTGCGCCCACCGCCAAACGCCAATCAGAACGTAAATCAACCAGGAAACCTGCAGCAGAACCAGACATAGGGTGCCAATATTGCGACTATTTCTGCAGAACCGCGACCACAGGATGCTTTGGTAGCTGTTGTCACTCGTGGAGGCAAGACGACTGGGGAAGATGGTTCACGACCATTGATTAGGTTAGTTGGTCAGAAGATGGTACCCTTCGACATTGATACAGAGCGAGAGACATTCCTGGAGGCACGTCGCACCTTGGAGAAAGACTACGGTAAGGTTGTTGTCTGCGATATGCCACCTGTATTTGACACTACTGCTGATGCCGACCGACCACCACTACTAGGGAAATTGCAAAATTTTCTTGAGAGTTGTCTGTTATTGGCCCGAGACCCGGTTTATCTGGTTGAGATTGAGGGATGGTTACAATGATTTCAGAAAGGACAGCAAGATTCAGCAGTAAACTCCTTACAGTGACGGAAAAATAGCAAGGAAATGCGAATGAATATTCAGATTGGTGATTACGATGTTGATTTTGTTATCCTTGACCTTGGTTCGGATGTTAACATCTTAACCAAGCAGGCATGGCAGAAAATGGGGAGTCCCCCATTGAGCTGGTCTCCTATACAGCTCCGGTTGGCTAACCACGCAAAGGTAACACCCATTGGGCGGGTTCCGCAGCTCACGATTGATATTAAGGGCACGAAGACATACGCTGACTTCGATGTCATCGAAGTAGTTGAAGGAGGAAGCTCCTATCCTGTGCTATTGGGGATAGGAAGGGCTAACGATAGTGTAGCTGTAATCAACTTCAAGAAGCGCATGATGAATTTTGAGAATCGTGATTTTCGAGTCATAGCTCCGTTGGATCCGGCTGAAGGACGTCGGTATGTTGAGCCTGTAAAAGATGACGATCTCACTGGCTGGGATCATGCATTTAATATTTCTGAAGACTATATTCATCCTATTGGCAACGATGAGCTAGAGTGGCGTAGCGAGAGTTCTGCATCTTCTGACTTCGATGATTCCTTATAACACTAGCAGAACCAGATGCATGAAGTACCGTTCCAAAAATGTGGCCTAGTTACGCAGTCTTTATGTCGTGTTGCGACCGAAACAGTCACACTGCATGTTTATGAGGGGTTGCCTGACCTCACTAACTTTTTGGCAGAATTTGAAGAATGGGTCTCAGAACCCTAGCGATTGCTGGCATTAGCGGGAGCATTGAAGGCTGCTCCAGCATGCTGGTGGGAGACACACAAGAAGTTCATTAATGATTGGTCATAGTGTCAGAGGTTGATGATGGTTCGGTTCGGCGACAATGAGGTTTATCACGCTGGCAAGTATGATGGACGGAATAATCCCCAGGATCATGTGATGGAATGTCACTGGTTATGGATTGCGCGACCTCGCAATGAGTGGGTCCATGCTTTTATCCATACTTTAGATGCGATGCTATGCTCATGGTACACCGCAGCTGAGTTGCGCCGAGAATTTACAACATGGGGGGAATTGATAGTCTACGTCACTCATACGTTCACTTTCGGGGATGGTAACCCTAATGTCCATAACGCCTTACAACTCATCCGCGATGTGGTACTTCAGGTTGTTCTAGTGGCCTACCCTGTGGATCCACACTCTGCTTGTCAAATGCAGTCTCTCATGGAATGCTTCAATATCAGTGGTGGGCCAGAGGATGACGATGATCCCCAAAATGTCAATATTCCTGAATCCGAAGGGCGTCGCGATGTAGTACCCCCTGCTGCACCATGTACTCCATTCAGTCAACCATTGCAGATCCGCAAAACGAATATCGGCATCGAGGCTACTCCCAAGTTTGCAAATGTTGGAGATTATTGGGATGATGAGATGATGAGTAAGGTCACTGAGTTACTTCATGAGTTTCAAGATGTGTTTCCCACAAAGTTTTCTGAGATGAAGGGAATACTAGGAGATTTAGGAGAGATGAAGATTCCCTTAAAGCTGGATGCTAAGCCGGTCCAACAACGACCTTATCGAATGAACTCGCGACATAAGGAAAAGGTCAAGGAAAAACTTGATCGCATGTTGGATGCTGGTATTATTGAACCTGTGGAAGAGTCCGAATGGATCAGTCCTATGCTGGTACAGGACAAGAAAATAGGAGAAGTGCATATTTGTGTCGACTTGCGGAAGTTGAACGATGCCTGCTTGCATGACCCTTTTCCGACCTCGTTTACTGATGAAGTACTTGAAGGCGTGGGCGGCCAGGAGATGTACTCATTCACTGATGGATTCTCTGGATACCATTAGATTCACATTGCCAACGAAGATCGCCATAAGACAACTTTCGTTACTGAATGGGGTTGCTTTCAGTACACGGTCATGCCCTTTGGTTTGAAGAATGCACCTATGATATTCTCCCGGGTCGTTGTTGCCGCATTCAAAGATTTTATTAAAAAATTCCTGTAGGTATATATGGATGATTGGATAGTTTACGGGTTGATTCGTGATCATCTGGCCAATCTACGGTTGATTCTTGAGCGATGTTGACAGCACCATATATCACTAAACTTGAAGAAATGTATTTTTTGTGCACCGTTCGGGATATTGCTGGGTCATGTCGTGTGTAAACAAGGCTTGTTGGTTGATCCATCCAAAATCACTCTCATTTTGGGGTTGCAACCGCCAACCACTGTTAAGCAATTGCACGCCACTTTGGGTCATACAGGATATTACTGCAAGTTTATCAAGGGTTATGCTGCGATCACTCCTCCTATGGAAAAATTGTTGAAGAAAGATGCGACATTCCAGTGGAGCTCGAAATGTCAAGATAGCTTCGAAACGCTCAAGGCGAAGATGGCGTCGGCACCGATCTTGGTTTTTCTGGACTGGAGTAAGGAATTCCATGTCCACGTTGATGCCTCATCGGTTGCATTGGGCGTTGTATTGGCGCAACTTGGCGAAGGCGACCTTGATCATCCCATTGCTTTTGCTAGTAGGAAGCTGTCCTCTGCCGAACGGAATTACACTACCACGGAATGGGAAGGTATGGCCATGGTTTATGTGCTGCAGAAATTCAGACATTATTTGTTGGGTGGCCACTTTAAAATGTTCACTGATCATTCTGCATTAAAATACTTGGTCAATAAGCCTGTGTTGGCGGGGAAGATATACCATTGGCTACTTTTGTTTCAGGAGTTTGATTTTGAGGTCATTGTAAAGCCCGGACGATTGAATGCTAGTCCAGATCATTAATCATGGATTGACACAGGGGAGGAACCGACTAATATCGAAGATGGAATGCCAGATGCCCAACTATTTACAATTGCTGCTGTTGATCAATATTTTGATGACATCCTTCAGTTTCTGGTGACTGGCACTGCGCCTGAGGAATTTACCACTATTCAAAAGAAGCAGTTGGTTGTCAAGGATGCTGATTTTCAGTTAATCGTGGGAGAGTTATATAAATTGGGTGCTGATGAGATATTGCGCCGATGTGTCTTGCCGCATGAGCAAGCACAGATATTGGTCGAGGCAAGTAGCGGGCAGACACTATGGAGGTCAGGCGACTTCCAGGAAGATCCTGCATGCAGGACTTTGGTGGCCCACATTACATAACGATGCAACATACTATGCATGGTCTTGCGATGTTTGTCAACAAACTGGCAAACCGTCCAGGCGCGATGAAATGCTGCTACTACCTCAACTAACATTGCAACCATTCGAAAAATGGGCTGTGGATTTTGTTGGGCCGATCAATCCACTAGGGAAACGTACAGGTGCATGATACATCATCACAGCGACAGAGTATTTGACCTGATGGGCTGAGGCGGCACCTGTCGTTGATTGTTCCACAGCAACGGCTTCCCGATTCTTGTTTGATCACATTATCACTTGTTTTGGCTGCCCTAAGATTTTGTTGAGTGATCAAGGCAGCCACTTTCTTAATCTCACCATCAGCACATTAACAGATGAATTGCAAATACAACATAAGAAGAGTACACCCTATCATCCACAGGAAAATGGGATGGTGGAGGCATTTAACAAACTATTAGAACATGCACTGACGAAAGTGTGCAATGTAAACCATGATGACTGGGACTTGAAAATCCTGGTGGTATTATGGGCCTATCGCACTACATGTAAAATATTGACTGGTCAGACACCTTTTAGGTTGGTATATGGGAAAGACGCGATTATGCCCATGGAGTATATTGTTCCAAGTCTACGCATTGTGGCTGTCACAGGTATGGACGATGTCGCAGCATTAGAGGATTGTCTAGTGCAATTGGTGTAGCTGGAAGAAGATTGATTTATTGTTGGGTTCCACCAAGGGGTGGAGAAGGATCGACAAAAGGCCTGGCATGATCACCACATCAAAAGTAAACAGTTTCAGCAAGGTGACTTGGTACTGTTATATGATAGCAAGTTTATGAAACATCTAGGCAAGTTGCAGATGCATTGGCTTGGTCCCTATCGCATCAGTCATATTAATTCCGGGGGAGCGGTTCAATTGCAGCAATTGGATGGGGCGATGCTCCCTAAGTTGGTAAATGGTCACAGGTTGAAGCCCTATCGGTTGGGCTTGGAACACTGTGATGCTTGAGTCACAATAATAAAAAAAAGCATATGTGTTGCAGGTTGTTTGGTGGCCGACAGCGCACCAACAGATGAAGGAATCCGCAAGTAAGGAGGCTTGTACTGCAAGTTTGAAGACACATAACTGCATTGCGACTAAGTTAAATTAGCCATACGTGCCACACGTGCAGGAAGTTAGTTTACAACACTTCGTTCTGTAATAAATGCTAAAAGTTGGTTGAATGATGGGCATTAATGGCGGATCCGGTCGATCGACGGGTAGGATCGACAGCGGATTTGTGTCATTAATACAGGATTTGGTTGAGTTAATACGGGATTTAGTAATGAGTACGGCGGATTTAGGGTTGATACTATAAATATGGCTTGGTGTTGGTCGAAAGATACCGTAGAATTAGAAAGAACCGTTATTGTCGTGTGTTGTAGTGATTTGAGCCAGTTGCTATTAAGTATATAACAAGGCGTGGTGAGGTATGCCAGGTGACCTGGAGACAGTGGACATTAGTAGTGAAGTAGAATCCCCCTTTGTTCCTGTCGCGGTAGAGCGAGAAGTTGTGTCCTCGGCCGCCGCTGATCTTGGAGCCGAGGTTGCCATCATGCCAATAGGAACATCACGTATTGCTAAAAAGCGCCGGGGAAGTCAGCCTTTTGAATCCCCGCAGAGTAAGAGGCAGCTTCGATCAGCGGTGGCTGTCGAAGTTCAGGAGCAAGTGGGGCAGTCTAGTCACCCCAGTCGTCCAACCGCCCAATGGCCAGGGCATTCAACTGGTCACATTCATGGTTACATCCCTTCGGTTCGGTCAGATGCCACCCTGCAGACGTTAAACCCATGACAGAAATACACTGTGAAGATGCCCGCAATCCCGACTAGGATGGCATGCTCTGTGGATATTGTGCTGGCATTGATGCATCTGCGCTATGATGACCATGACGTGGTGGCCTACCTCGATATTGCAATGACGCCCTATATCCCTGAGACACGCAATTCACCAGCTCTAGAGGTACACGACTGGGCACGAGGATTGCGGCAGGCCGACTTGCTAGGGTTGATTAACATGCCCCATTTTGGGCGCCTGCAAGAAGTTGGTGCCTGTGTAAAGCAGCTCTTGGCATGTTTCCATGGAGGTTCATTATGGCTGGACAGAGAGGTCCCGGTCATTGTTGATTTACTCTCACTCATCACCGTCTTGCCTAAGAATGGTGTTGATTCGGCGCAATTTATCCAAGGAAAGGCCAATGAAAAGAAACGGGCACGACAACTGGCCAAGAAGTACGGCTTGGCATCAGACAGACGTGGGTATCGCACCAGTAGTTGTAATGATCAAGCGGTACTCATGGGGGTTAAGATTCTGTCTTGTAAGGTGATTAGGGGAGGTCGCCCTAATCAATGTAATTCGAGGATAATTGCTTGTGCAGAGCAATGTGTGGAGGGCATCCAGATGAATTGGTCCCTATATCTCCTGAATCAACTAATGGAGGATGTTGCAGCCATCCAATTGGGTAAGGGCGCTTTTTCATATAGTTGGCTATTGCTGTTGATTGCTTTGGTTGCATGGAAGGAGCCCGACACTTACCAGGGCATGGACTGTCCAGCTGCAAAAGAACACCGAGAGGCGTGTTATCAAAACCTCTGGTCTGTCCAAGAGCAAGAGTGAATTCGAGAATGCCAATTGCAGTTTTGGTTGTACTGGGAGATGCTTCAGGATGCAGCCACACAGGTTTCCCGCCTCTCTAATGATACTATGGCCCGGTTTACACCTGTCATGGCATTTGATATATGGCCAAGTGTCATACATATACAACCTCATTGCGACATTGATCAACAGTGGGGTCAGACCAGGTATAAGGTGACCTTGGCAGATTTGGAGGGTATTGTGAAAGAATGGCCGGAGGCATGGCGACAACCCATGAGTTCTATTGAGATTGCTGCTGGAGGTCCACCGGTGGGCCCCGATGACCGAGTATCCGCACAGGATCAGCAAAGTCATCAGGGTTCTGATCGTGAATCGACGAGAACCCCAACCGCAGATGATAGCGACCATGCTCTTGAAGAAAATCGGTCAAAACGACACCACGAGCATGCAACGATCAGCAGGATGTCATTACCAGTGGAAGCACAGATGGGTCGGTTAATGATAGCCCTTAACCATGCAGCCATAGTGGCTGCAAACAAGATGTCCATCAAGGTGGAGGAGGGTTTCCATGAGCTCACCACTCAAATGGATTCCTTGTGTGATGCAATCCGGAAGAAGGAACCAACCGATATGCCCATGCAGGAAACGGTCAAAATCTACATCACACCCCAAGTTCAGACTGTTAACATTCCCCCGACTGTGATTGTGACTGACAATGAGGCTTTGAAAACCGCACTGCAGACGGTTGGCCAGGTGACAGTTAATGTCAATGCATTTTCGGTGACAGCCCTAACGACTCTGCAGAGGGTCGCATCCCGAGAAATAGTGGATAGGATGCATGAGATCAATAAGAGTTATCAACACTTGCAGGAAAGCGAGATAGCCGCCACCACTGCCAACACCGAGCTTACAAACAGGGCTGCTACTGCATGGCAAGCAATAGAAGACCTTAAATCCCATGTTAAGAAGGAGCAGGCCGAGAACGTTCACACATTTGAAACCCTTAAGAAGGAGCACGATTTCCTTATTGTCGAAAAGGCTCGTCTATGGGACGACAGTGTACGGGTTGACCAGGAAATCACGTAAGTATATCAGTAGGTGCCAGAGCCCATCGAAGAGGTTAACGTGCTCCACTGGGTGCAACAACTGGGGGCTACCATTGTTCAGTTGCAGCAGGAGAACAACATGTTAAAGGCCTAGCTGAAACCAGGGATGCCTCAGACCGAGGTGGATGAGCGACGAAGGGCACTCGAGGAAGTTGCCACTCAGATGGAGGAGCTCGAAACGCAGGCAACAAGACTCACTGCCGATACAGTCCAATTTTGGGGATGCATTGTTCAGGATGAGCAAGTCGAGCAACTGACTAAATCCCTGCAGGAAGCAGAGGGCCAGTTGGCCACATTGAAGGCTGTGATGAGAATACTGCCACCAATGGAGCAAGTTGCTAAGTCACATGAGCTGAAGGAATTGCAACACAGGGTGGCCAAGGCGAATGACCGACTAAAGATCAGAGTGGCTCAGTTAGAAGAATTTTAGGATCTTGGCGGGAAGCTGATGCAGCAGGCCAGTGATGCTCTGCAAGTAGTACAAAAGTGTCGGCAACAGGTCATGGACAAGCTGACTGATCACCCATCTGCAGACGACATGATCGATAGTCAGGTAGCGGCTACAGATGCTTAGGAGTTGGTGCGGAATGTCGAACAACCATACACAGATTTCAAGGAAAAGACCACGGTGTGCACTATGTCCAGCAGTTGACGTGGCTCGAGGGCGAGCCACAAGATTGTGTTGGGGGCCTGTTGGCAGGTGGTTTGATGAGGAAATGTCGCAGTACCGCCAATGCTGTGACACATTGGACGAGGGCGTAGAAGGAGCATGTTATGATAAAGTATACCGCAGTTGGTGGGTTTTCGGTCACTTGGACCATGTATTTTGTAATATCGATTCAAGTATACCACAGATGGTGGGTTTTGGGTCACTTGGACCATGTATTTTGTAATATCGATTCAAGTATACCGCAGTTGGCAGGTTTTGGGTCATGTATTTTGTAATATTGAGTCAATTGTACCGCGATATGTGGGTTTTTGGGTCGTTAGACCAAGTCAGTTAGTCGATTGTCCATAGTGTCGGTTAGGAAAGTGGACAAGTATTGTAATTGGCAGAAGCCTATAAATAGATGAGAATTGTAAGTATTGGGAGAGGGCAATATAGAGCTAGAGAGAGAGATAGAGATATATGCAGAGATTGACAGAGAGATAATGTGGGAAGTTGCGCAGAGATCTATGTACTGCTTTTGGTATACCACAGTAATATAAGGATGATGATTTGGTGCAATCTGTGTGCAATGTTGCAAGACGCTAATATTGTTATCTTTCCTTAATGCAATTGTCTGTTTCCTGTTGCTATGATGTTAATGTTGCAATGATATGTTATAGATGTCTACTTACTGTAATGTTAATGTTGTGATTAAAATGATATGCTATAAATTCATGATGAATGTTTAGAATTGCTGTTAATACCATACCTCCGCAACTCGCCTACTCCCTCGACGGAAACATGGTTTCGTCTGCTCTTCCTGGACGCCTCGGGTGAGACCTCATCCGCTCTGCGGGTGCTGCTGGGTGGGCTCCAACCTGCTCGGGCCGGTGCCCAGGGAGACTGCGGTACGTGTCGACAGTGAGGTGAACCCCTGTCGACTGAGGTCGCGTTGGTCAACAAGGGAACATTCCTATGACAATTTTCGTCCACTTTCTCTTTGTAATTGTGTTTACAATATCATGTTTAAGGTGATTGTGATCTAACTGAATCCATTCCTATCAAATGCGATCTCGACAGAACAATTTAGCTTCCTTAAAGGTTGCCTAATTCATGAAGCGATTGGACCTTCATAGGAAGGTATGCATTTAATTAAGAAGGTAAACATTATGGTGGGATTTATTAATCTAGACCTCTCAAAAGTGTATGACTGAGTTTATTTGTTCTATCTCAGACTAATGTTGTTAATGTGTTGTGTAAAATATTATTCCTTTGTTATGCTTATTAATGGTATTGGTTTTGAATTTTATAATCAATCTAGAGGATTGAGACAATGGTGTCCTCTTACACCCTAGCTATTCCTTTTGGCTGTGTAAGAGCTTAGCAGGGCACTCCACGTGACGAAAAGAAGATTCCTAGTCCAAGGTATCTCCTTTGGAGGAAGGGACAAGCTTACTCATTTGTTATTTGTTGATGATATCCTACTTTTAGGTTTGGTTGAAGGTGAGGAGGGGAAACATTTCAAAGATACATTGATCTATTTTTCTAGAATTTAGGAATGGAACTAATTATTGGTAAATCAACAGTGTAATTTTTGGATTCTATGGAGGAAAGATGGAGAGGATGGGATAAATTATTCCCCTTTGTGGTGCACAATCTGGATGTGGACTTTAACTATTTAGGATAGAAAATAAAGTCGAATGGTTATGAAAGCATGGGTTAGGGATTGATTATGCAAAGATTAAAAAATCGAGTGAACTTTTGGTATAACCACTGGCTATCTCATGGTGGTTTGTTGGTCTTAGTCAAATCAATCTTAGAGGAAATTCCAATCTATTGGCACCTATTGGCCAACATCCCTAAAGGCACTCTACACAAAATTCAATGGGTTTTTTTAAATTTTTTGTTGAAAGGTAACAAGGAGTACCAAGGTTTGCATTAGTTTTTTTGGTTTAACATTACAATACCTAATGATAAGGGAGGTTGGGGAATCAAAAATATATTTACTTTTAATCAAGTTATAGTTGCAAATTGTTGTGGAATTTCATCCCTAGGGATATTTTTTGGGTCAGGGTATTACAAGAAAAATATATTTCCCCGGATTCCATTATTGACTGGATAAAAAATCCAATCAAGTCGGTGCATGCAATTTCAAATCATTGGAAATCCTTGACAAAGGCCCTTCCAATTATTGGGATACTTTTGGCTTGGCATATTGGAAATGGGATGTTTATATGAAGAGGAGTTGATTTATGGGTTGTGGAAAAGGAATAAAACTTCCTGGGGAGATAAAGGAGTTCCTACATGAGTGTGGAGTTTATACTATTAGCCGATTTGAAAACTTGACATTCTAATATTTGGTTCCAATATTGGTTGTGAGCAGTGGAGTTAAGTCTATCCACTGCATGGGATAAATTATAGGAGTAATTTATTAATTACCTTTGACAATCCCATGTCATAATTTTTTAGGCGAAGGATTACATTTTTTGGATTTATAACAATGTCAGGAGCTCTAACTCAACGCATCTTGGATACATGTCAATGGCTGCTGAAGACCAAGAAAAACCAGCCTGGTGATAGAAACCCTTATGGAAGGTTTTGACACCAACAAAATGTAGATTGCTCATGTGGTTAATTCTGAGAAATAGTGTACTTACATGGGACATGTTTCAAAGAAGAGGTAAACTTGGGCCTAAAATATGTATGTTACATTGAATTGACGGAGAGACAAACTTTCACCTTTTATAAAGTACACTTATATGATTCAGCTATGGAGGGAGGTGGAAAACATATTATGAAATTAGGCATTGTGGATGAAGCATGATTTGGAGGATTGCTTTGTTGATTTATTTTGCATAGGGAGCTTAAGTAGTTTAGGCCACTTCCATGTCTAATTGGGTGGGGTTGAGGGTAGCGAGGAACAAACATATTTTCGAGGGAAATATGGATCCAACATTCAAAACCTTGGGCCCACAAATCCTAGAACTCTTTAATTCTTATTAAACGACTCCATTTTTTATGCAGGTGCATTAGCTAGGTCGATTAGTAAGCGATTGAGGAATTCACTGGTGTTTTTTCGATAGAAATTGCTAAGGAGGGGTTCATCTTTGGGGAATAGGATTTTGGTTAGTCATCTCTACAAATCACGCTTTTGAAGAAAAAGGGGCATTGGATCATGGTTCTAATAATTGGAAATAGTTTTCTATTATCTTTCATGTTCTTAAGCTTGCAAAGGGAATTGGAATAGGGCCTTTGCAAGTCTTTGGAGACTCCCAGTTATGCATAAGATGGATGAAGGGGGGTCAACAGATACAAGATTCAGGACTATTTCAGTTGTTGATTCATATCAAATCCATCCGAGAACTTTTTCAAGTTATTTCCTTTAAACATATCTATGGGTATAAAAATACGTAAGCTAATAGGATTTCCAAACAGGGTCTTTCTCTGTCTATGGGAGAAATTCATGTAGATGAATTCAAAGAGGGAAGACTAATATCCCACAATACATATGTCATTTAATGGCTTCTCTCTATGGTATAGACTTTTTGTATACATATTGAATTTTTGTGTGGTTTTCCTATTTTTCATTCGAGAGAAGTCACTCAGGATTTTATGAATTCCTGTAGGAACTTTTTGTTTTCTCTTTGAAATTTTCATGAATAGTGTTGTAGCACCTGCAAAATGTATTTTCATTTTCCAATGGAATAGAAAATATGGTTTTTTTCTTAGAATTTTTTTTTTGTGGCACCAAACAATGTTATAGAATA
The DNA here is from genome assembly GCA_027924585.1 of Larix kaempferi. Taxonomy (NCBI): domain Eukaryota; kingdom Viridiplantae; phylum Streptophyta; class Pinopsida; order Pinales; family Pinaceae; genus Larix; species Larix kaempferi. Next base: position 12,044,581 of record BSBM01000643.1, read on the forward strand.
AGAAAATCATTTTATTATATATGAATAAGGGACCCTTTGTCATACAAAATGGGACAACATAAAGGTTTGTAATAGCCAAAATGTCAATAATAGTTCAATTTATTGGTAACTTGTTAAATAAAAAGTCTGATTTTCATACACAAACATTTCAAAATATAAAACTTTTAACATTCAACTCTTTTGATCATTATTCACCACTCAAACTACTACAATTTCTCAAGTTGCTTGCATCCCTCATTTCTTTACCACTTGCAAGGGATTATAGTCAAATACCGACTTATGTTGACTGCCCCTCATTATAAATATCGAGATTGGGATTTATTGTTGAGATTCCACCCATCCTTTGGAAGCTTAATGTCCAAGATGAACCAATTTTATCCAAGGTTAGAAGTTAGAGGACATGGAACTTGCAAAGGTGATTGATGCATCATCCTTGCAAGTTCCATGCCCTTTAATTCCTAACCTCGGATAAAACGAGATCGATTTGGACACTAAGCTTCCAAAGGATGGGTGCAACCTCGACAATGAATCTCAATCTTGATGTTTACTTGGGGAAATCAACAGAAGTTAGTATTTGATCTTAGGACGTACGTCGGAATTACGAAGTTATAGTGACATGATCATTAATAAATTGACGTCCTTCCAACATTCATGTAACATTTTTGACAACAGTATCGATAGCAGTTCCTCATAACTAAAATGTTAGACCGACGTAGTAGAAACATTGGGAGGCGAATTGACAAATTGAGTTGTCAGTCGGGCATCTCCTTTAGGACGATACCCCGACATATTGGCGACTATATTGATGACCTATATTGTAAATAAGGAGTTAGAATTGAGATGTCCTCAATTGCATGAACTTCAATAGAATGTCACTAGATTGTCGGATGTTCGTCAATCAAGCATCTCCTTTATGATGTTCCCCCGACATAATGGCTATTATATCGATGACCTAAATTGTTGATAAGGAGTCAAAATTGAGACGTCCTCAATTTTATGTACATTAATAGAATGTCGCTAAGTTGTCATAGAACTGACGTCAAAGATACAATCTTTAATTGTATTGTGTTTTCTAGGAACGTCCGTACGATTATGTAATAACGACATTGTAGGAGGGCGTCTCAGTTTCGACAAGAAAATTCTGACATTCCTCATCCATTTTTTCCTGACATTGCAATGTTGGATAATGTGTTGGCAAGGTGCTAGAATTTGTACCCGAATGTAGTAGTGGAAGATCCTTTATGCCATATATTTAGCATGCTTGAATATTAAGTTTGTAAGCATGTGATTGTATTACCCCAAGTTTCAACTTGGAATGTATTTAATGAAAATTATGTAAATGATGTAAATATGCTAATATGGATTCCTAGTGTGGAGCTCAAGGCCAAGTCCCGACTAGTGAATGGATATGCATGTATATGATATATATATTTTTATTTGGACCGCATGGTTGGCTTATCATGCCAATTTGAAATATATGTAAATATTTGATTGAAAAATAATAAAATGGTCCAAGATGGTCCAAGATGGTTGTGTAAGGAGAACTAGAGGGAATATTATTCCATCAAGGGAGAAGAGGAAAGGGGGCATATGGAAGACTAAATCCTTTGCTTCCAAGTTTCAATATTAGAACTCATCCAAATTCTTCCATGTGCATTAAATGGGCCAATTATTTCCTTTTGACTATTAAATTCAATCATTGAATGCATGCGTGAGCTTGGGGGGGAAAGTCACCTCATGTAGTTATTGAAGCATGGGGGTTGTGATAGTTATGTCAATTGCCATATGTCCTTTTATTCTATGTTCAGAAGCTATGTCATTAATCTCATATACCTTACAGTCAACACTTTTTTTATCATTCTTTCATGCAGTTTTCCTCTTTACGTAGAGCTTCCTATTGATGTTCATGACCATGACCATTACCATACTATGTATAACCTAGAAATTTGAATTTAGAGATAGAGCTATAGAATAGAAGGAAAATTGGATGGTTGTAGGTGAGCACAAAGGTTAGGAAAGCTAGAAACCTTTACCCATTGAGTTCTGCTACTTTTGGTTACTTGAGTATCCATGGATTAATGTTGCAGGAGGTTCTCCAATAGCATATAGTAGGATGGAATCTTACTGCACACACTGGTAAGCAATGTAAGGGATGGATTTCCTAAGGGAACTATAGATCAGTGAAGGGAAATGCCTTCCTTTTGTTTTGTGGGGAAGTAGGAAGGAGTTCCATGGTTGTGATGGCTTAGTGATATTCCTATAGAGCTCTAAATGATATTTTGGCTAAGCATAGAGAGGAAAATGGGTTGTGGACTAAGAGAGAGAAGCATGTAGGTGTTTTGTTCACCCTAGTGGCCTCATACTCTAGCTTGGGGGTGGCCTCTTAGAAGAAATAGTATATGTTGGATAGAGTGCCTACAGTTGGGTGGATTCTCAAGTATTTGAGAGGTACTACCACTGAGGCATTATGTTTTGGAGGTTCAAACATTGTTTTGCAGGGATATGCTGATGCAGATATGGCAGGTGACAAGGATAGCAGGACGAGCACCATAGGGTATGTGTTTATTGTAGGTGGAACAACAGTAAGCTGGATTTCAAAACTGCAGAAGGTTGTTGCACTTTCAACAATGGAATCAGAGTATGTTGCTATTACAGAGGCTAGTAAAGAGATGATTTGGTTGTAGAGGTTTATGGAGGAAGTGGGTAAGAAGAAGAAGGATAACAGGTTGTATAGTGACAGCCAGAGTGCCATTCATCTTGCAAAGAACTCAACATTCCATTCCAGGACTAAACATATGCAGCTCAAGTACCATTTCATACACTTTGTTCTGGAAGATGAACTGTTGAAGCTGGAAAAGATACATACTAGCCAGAATTCTGCAGACATGTTCACAAAGGTAGTGACCAGAGAGAAACTGATTTCTTGCTCGGTTTCAGTTGGCCTTCTAGCATGAAGATGAAGAGGAGAAATTTGCCAAGTCCAAGTCCAGCAAGTGTAGCAGCGGTGGAGTTGTTGTGATCAGTCTCCAAGTGGGAGATTGTTGGTTGTGGAGCCAGATCTTCCAGTCTCATAGATGATATTATCTCAGCCATGCACCCCGAAGGACTGTACACTCATTCTGCATTTTTGGGGGTTCGGGGGAAATTCCCCCGAGAAAATTTTTTGCGGTTGTTTTCGCCAGCTGTTTTCGGGACCATGGTTTTGGGTATCCCATGGTATTTTCCCATTGTATTTCCCCTATAAAAGAAAGTCATTGTAATATGGCTAGGTATGATGTATTAGGTTTTATGCATTGTAAAGATCTCTGAGATCAGAAGAGAGACTGTGAGATAGTGAAGAGGAAGTTCAGTGGCTATGCAGGTTGTATCCCTTCACTTTGCTGGACGGTTTAATATAAGGACTGGAAACTTCAATGTGGACGTAGCCCAAGTTGGGTGAACCACTATATATTCGTGTCTCTCTTGTAATGTGTATGTGTAATTATATTTTCATTTATGTTTATTGTTATTGCTTTGCGATCCTGTTTTTCTAACAGATGATACATGTAATGATTAAGCTTTCACATGCATGTTAGATGTGTGTAGATCTTTTATTTCCGTAGTGTATTTTTATTATGCATCTACACAAATACTTTTATTTTTTTGAATTCATGATCATGGTTATGGGTGAAATTTAGAATCCCATAAGTAGTTAATGTCCCCTCCCATTGGTTGGACTGGGTGAAGGGGACATAACCGAGTGGTATCAAATATTATGGTTGCAAATATTGGGGTTAGGGGAGAGAGAGAGAGAGAGAGAGAGAGAGAGAGAGAGAGAGAGAGAGTAGAGAGTGGTCGATGGGAGGAGGATATGGGTTAGATAGAGAGAAGGAGAGAGAGTGAGAGGGTTATATAGAGGATGGGGTTTACAAACAATGGGAGAGAGAGGTTGGGTTAGAGAGATACAAAGAGAAAGAGAGTGGGGAAAAATTAAAAGGTAGGGAAAAATAACGTGTGTGTGTTATTTTTTGTACACAAATATGTGTGCATTATTAATGTGTGTACATTTCAAATTTGATTTTTTTTTGGCTCATATGACTTTTTCCACCTACATGGTGGATGGGTTGTTCGCTTTGGTTTTAGGTTTGGATTGTCAAACCTGTGGCATGGGCTTGCAACTAACAAAACACATCCTTTTCTCATTTCTGTGTTTTTCAACCTCAAATCTACATATGCTAGAATGGTTTGTTGCTAATGAAATTGCACAAAATTATAGAGATTTATGTGTGAATTCCAAATATAATATATCTTTTTAAGAAGAAAAAAATTGTTTTAAATATTTATTTGGTCATATGTCAAATTTGTAAAAAACATAGCTTTCTTATTTTCTTTGTAACTTTTGATTGGTTCACCTATTTTGAAAACGAAAAAGAAATGTAAATTGAAATTAAAAGTTTTGGAAAAATAGTGCTTCACAAAAGCCACATGTTACTTACAACTTTGCATTTTTTTTTAAACTTTAGTGTTTACATGCCAAACCCAATGTCTAACGCTAAAAAAAGATCATACCAATCTTAGGAGAACACTATTTTCTTGAATTTATAGTAATTTTCCATAAATAAAAGTTACATTTCATCTTTTTACACCGTGCTTTAAAAAGTTGTGTTCCATTACAACTAACATGTCATAATTGGGTAGCATTACCTTGCACCAACCCTTAAGTGAAATATATAATATATATATGCTTAAATATTTAAGTAAAAATATATTCTCTTATTTTTTAAAAGTGGTTAAATCTATTATAATTTAATAGTTATTTATCACCATTATTTAAAGAAAATCAAGTTATCTTAAACAAGAGCCACGAGGTGGCAATGTCCCCGTAGTTGCTAATAGGAATAACAGCTATTGCTATAAGACAAAAGCCATAGAAATATGATATTCTTGCCACAAAATTGTGATATGAGAAAAAATTATTTTTCCACAAAACTACTTATCGATCGAACCTCGAGTTTCCTGCAATGAATAAGACGATGAAACTTAAAATTTTATCATAATTTGATATACTATGTAAATTTTGCTTCTTTTTAATCAGTTAGTTAAACCATTATTTTGTTAAAACATACAATTTGCACTTAACATATCCCAAACACACTTTATTTTTAGGATATTTATACCATGTTATATTGGATTGAACTGAAATCAAATTAATTTTATTTTGTGTCAATGTTTTAAATTTTTTATATGATTGATGTGATATTTATAATAATAATTTAATTTTTAAACTATGATATTACTAGCCATTGGATAATCATAACTAAAGTGTGAATTGGTGTATGAATTTTTTGTGATTTAAAGAGTCATCATCAAACTTTGCACAAATCTATGAAAATAAACTTAATAATTAAAATATTTATTAACATTGAATTATTCACCTATAATATAGTTTAGCTCATCATAATATGTGTACGCCCTTAAATGAGTAAAAGCATAGAAATTTGAATGATGTCACTTGGATTATTGCATTTTTTATGATTGTTAGCTTAGACTTTGTGAAGTTCCTACGTAGTTTGGAGTTACAATATTTAAGAATGGAGTAAGTAGAACATGTATATTGATCATTTGATTTTAATTATGTATATTTTTGTTATGTAATTTAGAAATATATGAGCTTATTTATAGTGATTTATGGCTCCATGAAGAACATTTACTTAACAATATATATGTCAAGCAAAAATAGAAACACTATTTGTATGGCTAAATATGTATTTAAAGTTTAACCTTATATAAGTAAGAATCTTAAGTAATTTTGATTGAAATTTACAAATGTATGGTCATTTATGCGCCATTATTATAGACCGTAGAGTTATAATGGGTTCCATTTCTACAAAGTAATTTTGAATATGTTGATTATTGGTTAATGTTTTGATTGTTATGAAAATATCTAAATTTTGTACTTGAAAATATATTTGCACAATGTCTATTCTAACATCATAATGAATCCATCTTTATTTGTAATTTACCTTAAATATCTTTAAAAAAACATAATTCTCATTTTTTTTGTTTTTTTAATTAAATATTTTATGTTCATTGTGTTGATGGTATGCCCACTTTCAATATTTAAACTATATATTACTGATATTGATCTTTAACAAAAAAAACACAACACAACAAAATGTATGCTAACACTATTTTACAATAAAATTCAAGTTATCTTTAGAAAAATAATCCAATAGAGTATTCACAACAATTTACAATTTATATAACATACAACTGTTTGCTTTAGAAATAATAATATAAAACTTATAACACATAACCCGTAATAATATTATGGGTTAATAAGTTTATGAAAATTTATAAATAATAATAATAATATAATATTATATGTTAATAAATTATAGAGACAAACTGAAATAAATTTGATATGTACACTTGAAATGAAATTTATTAAAGGATATATATATATATATATATAATTAACACTGTATCTTTTTAGATAAATAAGTTTTTGAATTTTGAATTTTGAATTTTATTTAGATAAGTAAACCAACCAAAATCTATTTTAAATAATACAAAATTCACACCAAACACAATTTGATCACTTTAAACTAAAGGGTGTGAAAAAAAAACATTTTATTAAAATGAATCCAAGAAAATTAATCAGTGTAAAACAGTGATAAACAAAGCAATACAACAAATAACCGAAATAAATTTCTTTTTAAAATAATAAAACAACTGGAATCAGTGTAATCATCGATTTAGCTCTTTATGCACAGGAAGCACACCTACAATAAACAATAAGCAGTTTATTGACACATCAGAAAGAATTATGGCTACTGATCGGATGGGCGTAACTCATGAGAAACCAAGCATCAAATTAAAGAAGTTGACATTGGAAGGAAAATGAAAGAAAACAAACTTTATTACCTTAAGCATCAATATCACAGCAACACGTGGAGAGGAAAATGGATAAAACAACCTCTGGGTGTTTAAACCCTGCACATCAATATCACGTATTTCTTTCTCAAAACCCTTTTGTTCTCTAAGAGCCTCACTGACTGTGCTATTTAAAATCATGGGAAAGCATGCATGAATGAATACAAAAAGAAAATTAGATTCTATGCAACACAACTAGCTCCTAGCTTGTAGGACAATTGTCATGAAAATATTAAAGGAACCCCAACCCTGAACAGATTTTATGGGAGACACATTAGAGGAACCCTAAGCCTCGAATTTGAACAACCACATACAAAAACACCAATATAATTATCTCATTAGAATTATCCAGGCATTAAAGACCTCCTAACTATAAATTCATGTGGGAAAACTAAATGTTAAAGGGCGACAAGAAAGAGACAGGAGATTCAAACTTGGACTCATGGATTTTTCATCTCATCCAAAAGGTTGCAAGGAGAATGGACTGCTTTTTAATCATGTTTCCAGCAACTCATCCCGGACAAAAATGGATGGTATTGAGCGATTTATGTTGCGCAGAGTTTTGAAAAATGGCTTTCATGTATGGGTTTCAAAATAGTTTACATTTGGATCTATTTGGGAGATTAACCAAACAATACCTAAGTATTAAGCTTCTTGTGCAATTAAATTTAACTCGTGCCATCTTTGACCCTCCCGCTATGGTTTTCATCGTTTCGCATATTATCTTTTCTTTCTTATGATGATTCCCATGCCGTCTAGAGTCTGACATAGCTCCAAAAAATGTCTCCCACTGTGGGAAATAGCAAATCTCCTTCATTCCACGACACTCTCTGATATCAATAGCTTCTTCTTCCTAGTATTTCCAGTGTTATGCTCATTCAAGTGAAAAATTTATCTCGAGCAAAGATTCTTCATGCAAATAAATCCCCTTTTATTTCCCTTTTCCTTTCTTCGATTTAATTGTTAAAACCTCAATCACCTGGGCTTTTCTTTCCTGCAAATATCTAAGTTCAGCTATGTTCCCCAACAAATCTCTAAATTCTTCACCTAAAATGCTTCTTTAATTTAATTACTTATAAACCAGCTTCCTCTCTACCTTTGAAGTGCTTCCAAACTCCTTTCATTTCAACAATTCACTTCCTAGAGTTACTGTTGAATAGTTGCAGAGATATTAAATCATAGATCTTACTGCTATTACAGTCTAGTAGGCTCCGTTGGTCTGGGAGGACGTTAAAATAAACCTTTAAGAAGCTAAAATTTGAAATAAACATCTGTGCATATGGTAGAACAACTACATACCTTTGAGTGGGGATCACTTTCATGTAAGGGAAAATGGATTTGTTTTAGACACAAGCACTATATGTTAGTCTTCACAAATTTAACATGCATGAAACCACTGCCACACTCACCCTTCCAAACCATGCATATACCTCAGAGAAGTGAATTCCTTGGGGCATGCACCATACTGAGCATAAATGAGTGCCTTGGAGTGTGCAGTGTGCACAGTGCATGCTGTTTGAGCAGGACCTGGCGTCATCCCATAGCCCCCTCCTCGGAACCAAAAAACGAGGATGACATCAAGTCCTATAGCCAATCATAATTTTATAAATCTTTTCTTAAAAATGGATTTAAAAAAATAAAATTAAACCTTTGTCCAAACTATAGGTAAAGGAAAAAAATTCATAGACTAGTATAGGCTCTAGCCCAGATTAATAGGGATTCAACAATCCATATATGATCCCCTTTGGGGACATAATAACAATGACTATAACGTGATCCATAAGATGAAAAAAATATCTTTAATAAAATAAATTATGACCATGTTATGCAATACATCATCGCTAAAGGTTATATGTAAATTTGTAGTATACGTCGCTTGATCATTCCATTCTTTCATTGCACTGTTTGCAACTTTTAATTCAATCATTCTTTCTATAAGCCATATAAAATACCTTACATTCATATATTTCATATGGAGGTTCAACCGCTAAATAGATTCAATTTGATAATGGTCACCTCTTAGGCAATGGGAAAACCTCCCAACAAAAGCAGGTGAATCTATGTTTATATCTGTTAATGCAGACGTAAATATGTATTCAGAGGCTAAATAAGAGGATGGATTTTTTTTGTTTTTTAGGTCTTAAAAGCAGTGGAGAGAGTTGTAGAATACATTGGTTGAACTATATATATGTCCCGACATCAAACACACCGCACCATGCAATAGAGAATAAAGCGCCATAATTTTATTGACAGAATGACATAATTACTATTTAAAAGACCATAAAAGTTGCTTCTTTTCCACTAGTTTTGAAACCATAAATGAAATGAGAATACCATAGCTTAGAAGCCAAGGAAAGGGTTGGCCATGGAGTCATGAAGTTGAACATGCTTTCACTTCAAACCCATCCAATTAATTCCCCACCAAAAATATGGGCAACCCATCTTTATGTCGTTATAGATTTCAATGTGAATGATCGAGATGATGTAGGCATGAAATAATAATTAACGGGGTTGGATATTAATAGTTGTGATAGTAAATTCTTAATTGTATTTTTTTCCACTGTCGAATTTTAATGGCAATGGTAAAAACAAAGGAATGAGAATCATTGATCCTGTAATTTTTGGATAGAGAGAACATAAATGTTTGAGTATGTTTGAATATGGATCTAGATATCATATTAGATTTGAATGGAAATGAATAAATTGATATATTAATTTTTTTTATTCTGCAATGAAAAATATTTTCATCAAATTTGAGTTGACGAATATCAGATTTGACTTGATGAAAATAACATTATATTTAATGGAGATAAACATACCCTATCCCTAATTATCTTAAACACCTTCATATTGAAAGGGATATGTAATTTTCGTTGCTATACGAGCACTGGAAATAAAACTTGCAAACAAACAATTCACAATTCAGTAAACAATTAGGACTTGTTATAGCATAAGCACAACCAAGACATGTTATAGCACCCCGGATTGTGTTGTTCTTCACAAATTTCTTATCATGTATTTTTCATACCCTACTTTTTATGATATGTAATTTTCATTGCTATGCGAGCACTGAAAATAAAACCTGCAAATAAACAATTCACAATTCAATAAACAGTTAGGACGTGTTATGGCATAAGCACTTTTTTATAGCATAAGTACAACCAAGACGTGTTATAACACCTCATATTGTGTCGTTATTCACAAATTTCTTATCATACTTGTACCACTTAAACCCATTTTCCAGAATGTCAGTTTCAGATAGACTCTCAACACATGAGGCATGTACCTGCCACGTTCCCTACATGCAATGTATCGACTACAAGGCGGTTTACACAATGCACTGAACTGACTATCTACATACGAAATCAATTCCAAGGCGGTCTACACAATGCATTGAAGTGGCAGTCTGCAGAAGATATCGATTGCAAGGCGGTCTGCTGTTATGTGCATCAATATCAACTCTAGAGAAAAATGAAAAAGATCGATCTCGAAAAAAAGTTGCATTGTAAAAACTTTGGATAGAATGCCAAAAACCTTATAATAAAAAACTATAATAATAATAATAATAATGTAGGGAATAATAATGACTGGCTACAAATCCATTAATAATTGAAAGTAGCATCACTTCCCTATTCTCTCAAAGCTTTAGGAAACTCCCAACAAAATCCAAAATCCAAAATATTTACACTTACGAAATTTTAATCGAATTGAATTTTGTTCGGTGTTGTAAAAGGGCACATTCCATTTCTAAAGTTACATGTAGCTTGATATGTTAACTAGATTTAGTTTAATTTTTTTTTCACAAGCTCATCAGCTCAAATTTTTTTCACAAACTCATCATAGTATAAAAATTGCATCCAAATAACCAAGTACTTGAATACAGTAACAAATAACAACCCCAACCCCAACCCCACCTCTGCATGCAGGGCAATGCCACTGTCTCTGGGATCATTCACTGCCTCAACCTTAGGTTATCCAGGTCTTCAAAAAAGCTCTTGAACCACTTATTCTTCTTCTGAGTTTCATGCCTTACATTACTCCCTTCAGAATCACAATCATTGTTGCTCATTAAATCCTTGTCGATGTCAAGATTATCAATATCTGTAACTTTTTCACTGGACTGGTAACCAACTCCTCTTGTTTCATTAGATGGTTGCTCTGATTGATAAAAAAGATGAATTTTAGATAGCATCTTGCTTCCCAATTCAATTTTCTCTTCACTAGATTTTGCATTGTTGTGTCCAGCACTTTTTCCAGGCGGTGGCAATGCCATTGAAGAATTCAACTTGGTACCTCTCCATTTCCAACTGTTGGCGAGTGGGGGAAGAAGAACAAGATCTATCCTGCCAATATTTCCATAAGAAGACTCTGAGATTTCAGTATTCCAACTGATCTTCGTTACCTGATCTGCTTTTCCCTATTGGTCCTAGCCACCAACATTTCTTGTTGTGGTGGTCCTATTTTTTGGTTTTACATTCCTCTACTGAGGTTTCCCCAACTCCTTCCATCCCCGTTGCTTATAACCCTGGTATTTATCTCTACTAGGGTTCATTCAGTTGCCAGTTATTACAGAGAAAAACTTCCTATGGCTCAGGGCGGACCACAATAGATAGATGAATACCTAAAATCAACTCAATTCCCAATACAATGCTATACAAATGTAAATGCTAAGATGTGGGTAAAATACCAACCTTCAACCGGATGTTCTAAGTATATCCCCGTTGAGCTTTCCAATCTCTACACTTGAACCTGCAGCTTAGTCTCAACAATAAACACAAGCAAGTGCATATAATACATGAAATATATTAGCATAAACAATAGCACGGTCCATGATATAATAAGAAAATGTAACCCAATATTAATAAACAAACACTCACAAGATCAATTGGATGAGAAAATGATTATTTATATTAATATAAACAAGAAGTACATGATACAACCTCTTTCCGACAACTCATCTGAAACAAGAACTAGCTCCCTCCACTTGTGCCTATACCACTTCAATCCCCCATGCAATGGAAAACTCACGAATAAAGGATAAGGTCCTTCACAAGATATGGAAGAGTTTGGTAGGTGAACATAAGAGGTTCATAACAACTAGGATCAATGGATGTAGACTCAAGCTATGAAAAAATCCAATAGAGTTTCAATGCTCTCTCTTTCTCCTTCTTTCTATACACCATAAGAGCTCAATATATAACCCTCCCAATGGTAGGTGAAAGGTCGAATTGAGTTGTTTCGAGATGCATGGAGGGCCAAAGGTCACAATGGATGCTTTTTGGAAGTAAAAAATAGAGTTTTTTTACTGTTTTTTACCAATTAACTCGATGTACACGGGATATAGTGGGATAGCCTGCACATGCGTGAGTTGTAGTGAAGAAGCTCGCGTACAGGAACAAAAATAGAGAACAAGGGTTCCTAGAGGACAAAAAATGGATCTGAGTCAATCAAATGAATAATGAAGGCCAATGAGTGCTAATGCTCATAAGGTGGAAAAATATGTTGTAACACCAGTCTTCTAGCCATCTACATTATAAGATCCCTTACCCTTCTAAGCTCCATTTCCATGCATGTCAATAGAATAAGTGTCGCCCCTTGGCCGGTTAGATGCAGCAGATGGAGGGGCTTGGTTCTTGCCCTTGCGAAAGGAATCCATTTCCCATCCTTCCTCGTTCTGCTGAGAAGATGAACCACCGCTCCACATTCTTATTGGAAGGTAAAACTGGAACCACCCACCTACAAAAAAATTGCCTGCACTGACAGTGACAGGGGGAATAAGCACTAACTTCTCTCAAACCACCCACAAACAAAAAACTGTGAGCACTCACAGTGACAAGTGAATAAATGCTAACTTCTCTTCAACTCAAGAAAACAACTTGATTGGTCTGAGAAATAAGCGTCCACACGGTGCTAAGGGGAAGGGTGTGAATTTTCCTTGCTTGAAAGACAGTATCAGAGTCCCTCGCTCATATAAATATGCTTCATACAGTCAAAGAATCATATATAAATGTATCTATTCAATTCTAAAAATTTATGGGAAAACAAACCAAGAGAAATGTTGACTCGATCATTAGACACTCCTAAAATCATATTACTACATTTTATCTGCAGACCAGCACTCATTGGACCAATAAAGCTAGCGGCTTCCTCCCTCATTCTTACAGTGCTCGCGGATGAAAAGCAATGCAACCAAGATTAATATATAGAATTTAACAATTATAGAGAGCAACATAAAAATGCTCGTCCACATTAAATTTCGCAGTGAAAAAGATTCCTTGGGAAAATCAAGCACAATCTCATATTGGCACACTTCATACTAATAATGGAAAATAATATACCTCTAATGATTTTGAGGCATACCTTTTTCAACATGGGATTACACATCAAACTTCAGTCCCTTATAATCCTCAACAAGATGGTGTCGTAGAAAGAATGAACAGAGCCACAATGAATATGGTACGCTCAATGATGTTTTTCAAGAATGTAAAACTGATGTTTTGGGGTGATATAGTTGTGTGTGCAGCCTATTTGAGAAATAGAAGTCCATCTCATGCTCTTTAATACAAGACACCACATGAAATGTGGTATGGCCATCTTCCTTTGGTGAGGAATATCGGGGTTTTTGGTTCCACCTGCTATGATGCCTTGATACCAAAGGAGCAAAGCGACAAGCTTGGTGCTCCAAGTAGAAAATGCATTTTATCGGGGTATTAAGACACCTCAAAGGCATACTTTTTTTATGATGAAGTAAACAAGAAGTTTGTTATTTCCAGGGATGTCATTTTTCTCGAAACTAATAAAAATGACCAATCTATTGAAATACAACTTGATCATTTGGAGAAATTTTCCCATCTAAATTCATATTATGAAGTTGATAAGAAATTCCAAATCTTGAAGGGGGGATCCCTATCTTGGATCTGTTAATTTTTTAGCATTAATTCACAATACTCTAGGATCTTTACTGAGAGAATAACATGTATAGTATATCAATGCATATCAATCATAGCAAGCATATCAATCATCACAAGATGCAAACATAAGAGACAATAGACACACAAAGTTTTTGTGGGGAAAACCCTAAGGTGAAAAACCCCACAACTTCCATAGAGATAGATAGAGCAATAGTACAACCAAAGTACACAAAGATAGACTCCTCTTAGCAGCTGATCCTACTCCTCACATGTGCGCCACTTTCCGAGTGATGGAAGTGTGAGTTCTGAAGTGATCCAAATAGAGATCGGGAGATCTCTATTTATACTTGTCCTGACTGCCCAATAAACTTATGGGGCCGACTTATCTAGCTTAGCACAATAACCTCATATTACATTAATCCGAGCCGACCCCTTACAAGGTGGTATAATAACCCATCGGTAAGTTAACACACTTGCGACACTTGTCAATACAAATGACGACACTTCCGTATAGAGGAATAATACATCTCTATAGGAGTACAATGAATATATAAATGAAATACATTCTGAAGTTACATATACATCAACAATCCCTCTTCACTAGGAAGGTATTTCTCAACATAGATCTGCTAGCACAAGACTTCTTCTCTGGATCATCGTCATCGATGGATCGACCTCGAATCATCGTCATCGTCACTGTTGTTGCTATCTCAATCAATCTTTGAATCTACTCATCATAGGAAGTTCTACAGAGCCACTCCTTTTTCATACTAGATGTAGGCCCACCACCTTCAGGTCTTCATCATCACTGGCCATACTATGGAATCCTCAGACTTATTATATGAGTCAACAAAACCTTGAAAGAGCATCCCAGGACTGATTACGAGCACACAGCTCAACCTATCGGATCTCCCAGGACCTTTTACATGCTACTGCACAACTTGTCCACGGCCACAAAGTATCATCCTGATACTCATGATCATCATTCACAAAGCACAACCCTGATGCACATCACATAGCACTTACATCTACTCCATGGGAGAACACATCTACAACCATGCGAGAATGGCATATCACTTATATTGTAGCCATGGGAGAACACATCTACAACCATGCTCAAATGGCCCAGCACTTATATCGCAGCCATGGGATAACACATCTACAACCATGCTCGAATGGACCCAACACTTATATCACATCCATGGGAGAACACATCTACAACCATGCCCGAATGGACCCAACACTTATATCACAGCCATGGGAAAACACATCTACAACCATGCTCGAATGGCCCCAGCACTTATATCGCAGCCATGGGAGAACACATCTACAACCATGCTCGAATGGCCCTAGGAATTACATCACGACCATGGGAGAACACATTTGCCACCATGTCGGAAAAGCCCAACAATTACATCGTGACCATGGAAGAACACATCTACAACCATGTCCGAAAATCTCATGTGCATCTGTGTCTTCAGAACTCATCACACATAATCCAACTGATTATGTAATGTATCCACCGGATACATGTCATCACATATGATCATCCTGATCATCATCACTGCATTGTCCTGATGCATGTCATCTGGAGCAACATCCTGAAGCTCGTCATCCATGATCATCCTGATCATATAATGCATCCACTTGATGCATACCAAGTATCTACCAAATACATATCATCATACATGATCCACCTGATCATATAACGTATCCACCTGATACATACACAGATACATGATCCACTTGATCATACAATGTATCCACCTGATATATATCAACATACATGATCTACCTGATCATACAATAGTATCCACCTGATACATATACAGATACATGGTCCAAGCGTCCAACATGATGCATACATACATAAATGATCCAACTGATCATATCCAGCATCCAACATGATTCATACATACATAAATGATCCAACTGATCATATCCAGCATCCAACATGATGTATACATACATAAATGATCCAACTGATCATATCCAGCATCCAACATGATGCGTACATACATATAAATGATCCAACTGATCATATAGAGCAGAAACTCGAACATCATCCTAATGCTCATCATCTAGCGCTTACTTCCACAGCCATGGAAGGATCCTCCTGTCACCATGCTCGGAATGGCTCCTGCAAATGTGTCCATCACTTCTTCCTCAAAGTGTCATCAATCTGAAGAACACAAAGCCTCTCTTTGAAGTACTCGAACTTCACTCTAGATAGTGGCTTCGTCAGTACATCTATAATTTGCTCGTCCATCGCAACATACAAGAGCTTCACTGCTCCCCTCTGCACCATATCCCTGATATAGTGATATTTGATCTCTATGTGTTTCGACCTGTCATGGAACACCGGGTTCTCAGACAGCTTCACACAACTCTGGTTGTCACAAAAGATACCAGTAGTTTCCAACAGGAGATCAAATAACTCAGACAGTAGCTTCCGAAGCCATACTACCTCATAACTAGTTGAACAATCTACAACATACTCTGCTTCAGCTGTACTCAGTGCTACATAGGACTGCTTCCTGCTAAACCAAGAGATCACACCTGATCCCATACTGAAGCAACACCCAGATGTGCTCTTCCTATCTGTAGCACTGCCTGCCCAATCTGAATCAACATAACCCTGCAGGTTAAACTTTTGATTCGCATCATACTTGAGCCCATAATCAACTGTACCCTTCAGGTACCTCAGAATATGCTTTACAGCAACCAGGTGAACACTCCTCGGATCCGTCAAGAATTGGCTCAATGTGTTCACCGCAAAGCAAATATCTGGTCTCGTGTTCGTCAGGTACATCAAGGACCCAATCATCTGATGATACATAGAGACATCAACCGGCTCAGATGAAGCACACACAGAAGCTTCAGGTTCGATGCCATAGGTGTAGCCATAGCCTTGCAATCCATTATCCCGAACCTCTTCAGGATATCTACTGCATACTTGAACCCTTGTCCAAGGAAGATTCCATCTGCACTTTGCCACACCTCCATACCTAGAAAATAGTGCATCATCCCCAAGTCCTTCATATCGAACTCAGCAGCAAGCTTCCTCTTTGTATCGACAATCAATCTATCATCTCCTGTTACAAACATGTCATCCACATATAGGAGTAGTATCACAGGATTTCCTTCCTCAACCTTGTAGTAAAGTTTGGAATCTGCTTTACTCTTGGTAAATCCAAAACTAGATAGGAAACTGTCCATCCTACCATACCAAGTCCTAGGAGCTTTCTTCAAGCCACACAAGGCTTTCCTCAATCTGCACACATATGACTCCCTGTCATGTGTTTCAAAACTGAGTGGCTGCTCCACATACACTTCCTCTTCAACTACACCACTCAAGAAAGCAGTCTTGACATCCATCTTGTGTATCTTCTATTTCATCACTACAGCCAGAGCAAGTACTGATCTGATGGAAGTGTACCTGGCTACAGGAGCAAAAGTTTCTTCATAATCGATTCCCTCTTTCTGAGAGAAGCCACGAGCTACGAATCTTGCCTTGTATTTCTCTATGCTGCCATCTGCAACATGCTTGATCTTGTAGATCCATTTGGAAGTCACAACAGACTTCCCTTCAGGTCTTGGGACAACATCCCAAACATCATTCTTCATTATTGATTGGTATTCTTCGACCATGGCATCCTTCCATTCTTTCTTTTCCACTGCTTCTTCATAACTGGAAGGTTCTTTGTTCATGATATCACAGAGTAAAGCAACATAGTTGGTATGTGATCTAGTTCTCTTCTTTGCTCTGTGTTCTTCTAAAATTCCATATCTTTATGCATCTTGAATGAGCTCTCTATCCCATGCAGGTTTCCTCTTGTGAGAGTTATTCTCATGGGGTGGATCTACAGGTTCTTGTGGATCTTCAATTTCACAATCTGCATCTGGAATTGCTTTAGTCATAGTCGTGTCTTGAAATCTAGTTTCCTTAGGTTCTTCATAATCTTCAACAGGTGTCTTCGTTGATTTGATGAATGCTGAGTTTTCATCAAATATCACATCCCTGCTGACATCAATCTTCTTGAACCCTAGAAAGTATATTCTGTAAGCCTTCGATCTTTTACTGTAACCCACAAAGATACCCTTCTTTCTTGAAGGATCTAGCTTGGTCCTCTTTTCCTTTGGGACATGAGTGTATACTGGACAACCAAATATTCTGAGATGGCTGACTTTAGGTTTCTTACCAGAGAAGACCTCTTATGGTGTCTTGTTTTCCAATATCTTGTGGGGTGTTCTGCTCTGCACATATACAACTATCCTAGCTGCTTTTTCCCATAGATGCATAGGTAGATCCTGGTCATGTAGCATTTCCCTTGCTGCTTCCATGATTGTTCGATTCTTTCTTTCTGCAACTCCATTCTGTTGTGGATTGTAAGGAGCAGTTAACTCCCTCTTAATCCCTGAATCACTGCATAGCTTCTTGAAGTCACCTGAAGTGAATTCTCCACCATTGTCGGATCTGAATGTTTTGATCTTCTTATCAGTTTGGTTCTCCATCGAGGTTTTGAATTCCTTGAACTTATCCAACACTTGTTCTTCAAGAAGTAAACCCAAGTCTTCCTGGAGAAGTCATCAATGAAAGAGACATAGTAAACATACCCACTTAGAGAGCTGGATGACATCGGACCGCATACATCAGAGTAGATAATTTCCAAGATACTTTTTGCCTTGCTTTCACTGCTTGGAAATGCCTTCTTTATGTTATTTCCTTTTGCACATCCTTTGCAAACACCTTCATGCTTGTTTTGATTTCAGGAAGACCTTCTACAGCCTTACTTGCAATTGGTAATGCTCTGTAGTGCATATGTGCAAGTCTTCTATGCCAAAGTTCACTTGGCTCCATGGAATCATGCACCATGGCATGTTCAGGTTGTCCCTTCAATTTATACAATCCTCCCTCTTGCTCTCCAATCACTACTGCATCATCAATAGTTTTACCTTTTGGCCACATTAGGACTTGGCCATCTACAAATGCAACCCTCATGCCTTTTGCATCCAATGCAGATATGGAGAGTAGGGTTTTCTTGAGCCCAGGTACATAAAGAACTTCTTTCATCTTCAAAGACTTTCCAGAATCTAGGTTGTAGGAGGCTTCACCACTTCCTTTGATAGGGTATTGATAGTCATCCCCAAGTTTCACTTTATGGGGTGATTCATGTTCAGATAGATTTACAAAAGATTCTTTAAACCTGGTCATGTGTTTAGAAGCCCCACTGTCAATAAGCCAATCATTACAACCATGAGAGATAGTACCTATGAGAGCAGAGATTAGAACATACTCTTCTTCGCTTGATGAGTCATCATCATCACTTTCAGATCTAGCCTTCTTCTTGGGAGGTTCATCATCCTCAGCAGCATGAGCATGATATTTTCTTTTTTTGCCCTTCTTCTTTTTGTTGAAGTTGTTGTTGTTGTCCTTCTTGTTCTTGGGACAATCTGAAGCAAAGTGCCCTTTGTCATTACATGTGAAACATCTTAGATGTTTCCTATTCTTAAAGTGGTGAGAAGGTCTCTTAGAATGAGAATGCTCCCCCTTGAACTTGCTTCCCTACTTGGTGTGAGCAGTGAGAGCTTGATCTTCATTTCCCATCTTTTCTTCTCGAGCCACGAGCCTAGCTTCTTCTTGAGAGCATTCCTCCCAGAGTCTACTGAAAGAGATCAATTTCTTTCTTTCACAGATTCCTTGAATAAAAGAGTCCCATGACCTAGGTAGGCCATTTAGAGTGGTCATAACAACTTCACCATTGTCCACTACTTCATCCATAGCTTCAAGTTGTTCCTTGATCTGAGATACCTTGGAGAAATAGGATTAAATGGTCTCTCCATTCAACAGCTTGATCCCTTTCAATTGGTTCCGTGGAGTCATCTTTCGATTTATGTTCTTCCCTTCAAATAGCTTGGTCAAAGAGTCAAACATCTCCTTGGGTGTCTTCAGAGATGATACATGTGGTATGAGATGGTCTTTGATAGAATCAGCAATGATTCTCTTTTCCTTGACCAAGTTCTTCTTATGCAATATCTTAGCCTCTTCATCCTTTGGGATAGGGATGTCTTCTTTTATATATGAGTCCAACTCATTCTCCTCCAGGATTAACCCAATCCTATACTTCCAGGCTCAGAATTTATCATCCCCTTCAAGCTTGTCCTCAAGCTTGGTGTCGTGAGACATCTTTAAAGAGTACTTCAAATGGAAATAGAAAAGATTTAGGTCTTACCACTTGATTTGCTGAAAACTAGATCTGGTCTCGGATTAGGGTTTGTCAAAGAAACCCTAAAAATTCAAGATGTGGATTTCAACTTTCTGAAAGGATAGAAAGATGCGCCTTGATGAGCCGATCAAACTGGTATACTCAAAATTTGATTTCTACAAAGTCTCACCCTTCAGAAGTGTCTTTTAGTCTTTCCGGATTCACTAAGGAGGACCCTGAATTAGGGTTTGAGTTTCCTGGAGATTTACCCAGCCAAAAATCTCGATCCAAAGCTCTAAACTTTGATTTTTCCAAGGAGCTTCCAGCTATGTCTTCATATTTCAGAAAGTCCTATTTTTGTGGAAACCCTACTTTTTAGGGCCAAAACTGAAAGTGCTTAGAATTGAATTTTGATTGGATAGAAAGATTCACCTCGCTGAGGAGAGTCAATCTATCATATTGCGTTTCCAAAATATGTGGAGAGAAACCCAAAAACAAGAAGCCCTAGCTTCCGCAACTGCACAGTGTCTTCTTTTCAGGTTAGCTCTGATACCATGTTAATTTTTGAGCATTAATTCACAATACTCTAGGATCTTTACTGAGAGAATAACATGTACAGTATATCAATGCATATCAATCATAGCAAGCATATCAATCATCACAAGATGCAAACATAAGAGACAATAGACACACAGAGTTTCCGTGGGGAAAACCCTAAGGTGAAAAACCCCACAACTTCCTCAGAGATAGATAGAGCAATAGTACAACCAAAGTACACAGAGATAGACTCCTCTTAGCAGCTGATCCTCCTCCTCACATGTGCGCCACTTTCCGAGTGATGGAAGTGTGAGTTCTGAAGTGATCCAAATAGAGATCGGGAGATCTCTATTTATACTTGTCCTGACTGCCCAATAAACTTATGGGGCCGACTTGTCTAGCTTAGCACAATAACCTCATATTACATCAATCAGGGTCGACTCCTTACAAGGTGGTCTAATAACCCATCGGCAAGTTAACACACTTGTGACACTTGTCAATACAAATGACGACACTTCCGTATAGAGGAATAATACATCTCTATAGGAGTATAATGAATATACAAATGAAATACATTCCAAAGTTACATATACATCAACAGGATCAGGATCAATATGTGAAATTTCTTTTTGAATCACCAACACCACCTCATGAAGAAAATCATGAAGAAGAAGTTTCATCCACTTCATTTGAACAAGAGGTTCAACTGGATGATGTGATTGAGAGGATTGGAGGATTGAACCTTCAAGGAAATGAAGTACCACAAGTTGATCAACCTAGACCATCACGGAAAGTTCCTAAATGGGTCATGAAGACACTTGAAACTGTCCATCCGGATGAAGTTGGAAATACAAGAACAAGAAACTCAACCAGAAAAGAAGATGGAGGATAAGCAGATAACTCAAGTGATGACATGGATTTCTCACTTGATAGTGAATTGAATTTATCTGCTAACTTTGAACCAACTTCCTTTAAAGAGGATGCTACTTGTGATGAGTGGAAAGAATCCATGAAGAATGAGTATGATGCACTCATGAAGAATGGAACCTGGAAGTTGCTTGACCCTCTAGTCGGAACCAAACCAATTGGATGCAAGTGGGTATACAAGAACAAATACAGATCAAATGGCTCACTTGACAAGCACAAAGCAAGGCTCATGGAAAAATACTATGCAAAGAAATAAGGAATTGACTATGAAGAGATGTTCTCCCCCACATAAAAAGGGGCTACCATCCACACATTATTTTCTTTGTCTACACAAAATGGGTGGACAGTCCACCAAATGGATGTAAAAGCAACTTTCTGGAATAGATACTTAAAAAGAAAATGTCTTCATGTCTCATCCATAAGGATTTGTTGTGAAGGGACAAGAAAAAAGGTATTCAAACTTGTCAAGTCCTTGTATGGCCTAAAGCAAACACCTTGAGCATGGTATGAAAAGCTAACCGAGCATTTTCTAAAGTTGAATTTCAAAGACTATATTCTTGATGACACAACATTCTTTGTAAAGGAAGTTGGAATATTTGTTGTGCTTCTTCTAGTGTATGTAGTTGACCTTTTGATGACAGGGAACAATGAAAGTTATATTGCATCCATAAAGCAAGATCTGAAGAAGGGATTTGAAATGAAAGATCTAGGACACATTCATTACTACTTAGGAATTGAAGTCACTTAATATCCTAAGTACATATTCATCTGCTAGAATAAGCATAACATTCTACCCATAACTAGCATGTATCCTATTTCATTAGTAACTATGCCAAAATATGCTTTTAAGATGCTTTCTTTGTAAAAAGATCTTTTTTTATTGGTTAAAATTCTCCACATGGTTGAGGAAATAATATTTTTTATTGTGAAGACAGTGAGTGAGTCAACTAATTGCAAAAGTATGTGGCCAAAAAAGTTTTAATGGGGACCATTTCCCGGCAAATGGGGACATTTTCTGGCAAATAGAAGAGTTAACGCAGGTTCAACGTGAGTTTGGAAGCTACGAAGGTGGGTGTAAGAGTCTTGAAACTCTAAATCGCAGTCAATAACCAGCATAATCCATGAGTGAAACCTCCAAGTAAAATATTTTTTAATTTCTAATTATTTAAGAAAACGGTGGCGCAATTATGTGATAGGAGTGGTGGAGAACCCATTCTTGAGCATGACCTGACTGGTAATAAACTGAGAAACTTATCCTAAATTGAAATGGCTTGAGAATTCACACCTGATCACCGGACCTGTATAAACGCTAACTTAAACGCCCTCAACTCGCTAGAATCCGACAGATCAATTATGGTCAAAATAGCAATTTGGAGTACTCAGATCGCAATTTCGGCGATCTGGGTAGTTTTAAAATTGGGTAATTAGTCTAGAACAAGCAATCCCAATCTCTAAAACTACCAAAATTGGAAAATAGCGATTTCCAACAAAACTTTAAACCATTTTTTCTCCCAAAACCACCGGAAAAGCGGGGCATTTTGGTTGTCTTTTATCCTAAGCGTCGATCACCCATTTGGCGGGGATCCAAAAAATAATCCAAGGAAGAAATTAAACCGATAATGATTTAAAAAAAATCATGGAAGAAATAATATTGGGAATGCTTTTTGAAAATCATTTTTTTCGTGGTGATATTTGGCGTGGTGATGAAAGAACGAAAACATGCCACTGTATTTGTACTTACCTTTGGCCATCAAGATGACTCACACAAAGACAATTCTTGAAAATTCATCGAAGCAAAAACTTCTTTTGAAAATTTTATTGGGTTGAAGGTATGTCGTGCAGGATAGAAAACTCATCTGAATTCTGAATTTAAAAGTAATTATATAAAATGATTGGTTGACTATCTAAATTTATGGAAATGATTTTTTTATGAAATGCAATGACAATGGTCAAGTGCGTTCTAGGCAGTTTTGCACCAAGTTCTTCCAAAACTGGGTTCTACGCAGTTTTGCACCAAGTTCAGTAAAATGCCCACCTAGGGAAAATGAAGATGAGTATGAGAGTGAAATTAGATTGGGTGTGCTCCGTGAGGTGTACTACATCATCTAGTGGCATTGGTTCAAGATTTTGGTGAAATGAAAAATCCACCTTAGAAATTGCACAATTTGTCTAAGTATAAAAATGCTGGTAAAAATTCCTAAGTGACCTCAATAAAATGCCCTCCATTTCCTATGGTTGATTCTTAAAGTATTTTGAGGGTATGGATCTCTAGACTATTGATTGGTGCCTACAACCATATCATTTGTTTGTCCAAAACGTTTCTGTAGGAGAATATATTGATCTGCCAAAAGTGCCTCTTAGCTTGATTTGCACTGCTCTAGAAAAATGCCCTTCGAGGAGAGAGAAAGAGGTTTCAAGGGATTAAATTGGTCTGGATAGAATCACCGTGTTGGTCTCTATCCATTGGATGTCTCATAATTCCAATTTTATGAAAATAAAAATCTCTTCATGTTGACCTAGGGTTTGATAATTTTGCCTGAGTGTTAAATATGCAGTTTAAAAGGCTATTTTCAAATGCCCACCAGATGATGTGTGTGTGTCAATAAATTCATAAATTGACATGAACGTGTTCCTTGTTGAAGTACTTATACAGTCATGGTTTTAGTTTTCCATATGACACGCATGAAAAATCAACCTCCCAAGTTGAAGTAAAATTATGTTTTACACAGAAATATGAATATGCCCAAATTAAGTATATGTTAAATCAGTTTTTGTTTTAAATTGCCCATCTTTTTCAATTTAATAAGGAATAGTAGATACACTTTGTAAGGAGTGTATTTATGATATTTATTTCATTTGGATAGAACTGTAGTAGAGTGTCTGAGGAGGAAGTTATAGGTCTGTCAAAACCAGGTTCTAGGCAGTTTTGCACCAAGTTCAGTAAAATGCCCACCTAGGGAAAATGAAGATGAGTCTAAGAGTGAAATCAACTTGGGTGTGTTCAGTGAGGTGTACTAAATCCTAGTGGAATTAGTTCAGGATTTTGGTGAAATAAAAAATCCACCTTAGAAATTGCACAATTTGTCCAAGTATAAAAATGCTGGTAAAAATGCCTAAGTGACTTCAATAAAATTCCCGCCATTTCGTGTGGTTGATGTCTTAAAGTATTTTGAGGGTATGGATCTCTAGACGGTTGATTGGTGCATACAACCACATCATAGGTTTTTCCAAAAAGTCTATGTACGAGAAGATATTGATCTGCCAAAAGTGCCTCTTAACTTGATTTGCACTGCTCCAGAAAAATGCTCGTCGAGGAGAGAGAAAGCGATTTCAAGGGATGAAATTGGTCTGGATAGAATCACCTTGTTGGCCTCTATCCATTGGATGTCTCATAATTCCAATTTGATGAAAATAAAAATCTCTTCATGTTGACCTAGGGTTTGATAATTTTGCCTGTGTTAAATCAATAGTTTAAAAGGCTATTTTCAAATGTTCATGAGATGGTGTGTGTGTGTCAATAAATTCATCAATTGACATGAACTTGTTCCTTGTTGAATTAGTTATCCATTCATGGTTTCATTTTTGAATATGGAGGTCACACGCGTGACAAATCAACCTCCCAATTTGAAGTAAAATTTTGTTTTACACAGAAATCTGAATATGCCCGAATTAAGTATATGTTAAATCAGTTTTTGTTTTAAATTGCCATATTTGTCAATTTAATAAGAAATGTTAGATACACTTTGTAAGCAGTGTATTTCTGTTATTTCTTGCCTTTTGGATAGACCTGTAGTAGAGTGTCTAGGGAGCAAGTTTTGCACCAAGTTTAGTAAAATGCCCACCAAAGGCAAATGAAGATGAGTATGAGAGTGAAATCAGATTGGGTGTGCTCAGTGAGGTGTACTGCATCATATAGTGGCATTGGTTCAAGATTTTGGTGAAATAAAAAGTCCACCTTAGAAATTGCACAATTTGTCTAAGCATAAAAATGTTGGTAAAAATGCCTAAGTGACCTCAGTAAAATGCCCGCCATTTCCTGTGGTTGATGTATTAAATTATTTTTAGGCTATGTATCTCTAGACATTTGTTTGGTGCATACAACCATATCATTGGTTTGTCCAAAATGTCTCTGTAGGAGAAGATCTTGATCTGCCAAAAGTGCCTCTTAGCTTGATTTGCACTACTCCAGAAAAATGCCCGCCGAGGAGAGAGAAAGAGGTTTCAAGGGATGGTATGGATAGAATCACCTTGTTGGCCTCTATCCATTGGATGTATCATAATTCCGATTTGATGAAAATAAAAATCTCTTGATGTTGACCTAGGGTTTGATAATTTTGCCTAAGTGTTAAATCAACAGTTTAAAAGGCTATTTTCAAATGCCCACCAAATGATGTGTGTGTGTCAATAAATTCATCAATTGACATGAAATTGTTCCTTTTTTAAGTAGTTATCCATTCATGGTTACAGTCTTCCATATGGAGGTCACACACGTGAAAAATCAACCTCCCAAGTTGAAGTAAAATTATGTTTTACACAGAAATCTGAATATGCCTGAATTAAGTATATGTTAAATCAGTTTTTGTTTCAAATTTCCACATTTGTCAATTTAATAAGGAATATTAGATACACTTTGTAAGCAGTGTATTTCTGATATTTCTTACCTTTTGGATAGACCTGTAGTAAAGTGTCTGAGGAGGAAGTTATAGGTCTTCCAAAACTGGGTTCTAGGCAATTTTGCACCAAGTTTAGTAAAATTCCCACCTAGGGAAAATGAAGATGACTCTGAGAGTGAAATCAACTTGGGTGTGCTCAGTGAGGTGTACTACATCATCTAGTGGCATTGGTTCAAGATTTTGGTGAAATAAAAAATCCACCTTAGAAATTGCACAATTTGTGTAAGTATAGAAATGTTGGTAAAAATTCCTAAGTGACCTCAATAAAATGCCCGCCATTTCTTGTGGTTGATGTATTAAGGTATATTGAGGGTATCGATCTCTATACGGTTGATTGGGGAATACAAACATATCATTTTTTTGTCCAAAAAGTCTCTGTAGGAGAAGATATTGATCTGCCAAAAGTGCCTCTTAGCTTGATTTGCACTGCTCTAGAAAAATGGTCGTCGAGGAGAGAGAAAGAGGTTTCAAGGGATGAAATTGGTCTGGATAGAATCACCTTGTTGGCCTCTATCCA
Source organism: Larix kaempferi (assembly GCA_027924585.1). Lineage (NCBI taxonomy): Eukaryota > Viridiplantae > Streptophyta > Pinopsida > Pinales > Pinaceae > Larix > Larix kaempferi. Next base: position 12,071,267 of record BSBM01000643.1, read on the forward strand.
TTGGATGTCTCATAATTCTAATTTTATGAAAATAAATATCTCTTCATGTTGACCTAGGGTTTGGTAATTTTTCCCAAGTGTTAAATCAACAATTTAAAAGGCTATTTTCAAATGCCCACTAGATGATGTGTGTGTGTCAATAAATTCATAAATTGACATGAACTTGTTCCCTATTGAAGTATTTATCCAATCACAGTTTCATTTTTCCATATAGAGGTCACACGCGTGAAAAATAAACCTCCCAAGTTGAAGTAAAATTGTGTTTTACACAGAAATTTGAATATGCTCGAATTAAGTATATGTTAAATCAGTTTTTGCTTTAAATTGCCCAGCTTTGTCAATTTAATAAGGAATAGTAGATACACTTTGTAAGGATTTTATTTCTGATATTTCTTTCCTTTTGGAAGGACTTGTAGTAGAGTGTCTGATGAGGAAGTTATAGGTCTGCCAAAACTGGGTTCTAGGCAGTTTTGCACCAAGTTCAGTAAAATGCCCACCTAAGGAAAATGAATATGATTTTGAGAGTGAAATCAGCTTGGGTGTGCTTAGTGAGGTGTACTACATCATCTAGTGGCATTGGTTCAGGATTTTGGTGAAATAAAAAATCCACCTTAGAAATTGCACAGTTTGTCTAAGTATAAAAATGATGGTAAATATGCCTAAGTGACCTCAGTAAAATGCCCGCCATTTCCTGTTGTTGATGTCTTAAATTATTTTGAGGTATTTATCTCTGGAATGTTGATTGGTGCATATGACCATATCATTGGTTTGTCCAAAAAGTATCTGTAGGAGAAGATATTGATCTGCCAAAAGTGCCTCTTAGCTTGATTTGCACTGCTCCAGAAAAATGCCCGTCGAGGAGAGAGAGAGAGGTTTCAAGGGATGGAATTGGTCTGGATAGAATCACCTTGTTGGCCTTTATCCATTGGATGTCTCATACTTCCAATCTGATGAAAATAAAAATATATTCATGTTGACCTAGGGTTTGATAATTTTGCCTAAGTGTTAAATCAGCAGTTTAAAAGGCTATTTTCAAATTCCCACCAGATGATGTGTGTGTGTGTGTCAATAAATTCATCAATTGAAATGAGCTTGTTCCTTGTTGAAGTAGTTATCCAGTCATGGTTTCAGTTTTCCATATGGAGGTCACACGCGTGAAAAATCAACCTCCCAAGTTGAAGTAAAATTATGTTTTACACAGAAATCTGAATATGACCGAATTAAGTATATGTTAAATCAGTTTTTGTTTTAAATTGCCTAACCTTGTCAATTTAATAAGGAATAGTAGATACACTTTATAAGGAGTGTATTTCTGATATTTCTTGCCTTTTGGATAGACATGTAGTCTTCTTTTATGCTTCGGATGCATTTAGCTTTTTGCATTTCTGATACTGGTCCTTAAAAACACTATCTGCTTGTTTAACAAACATAATAACATATTATCACAAAATTGTCCTCTAATAAGGACTTTGAGTTCTGAAAAAAGACCCAAAAACTAGGTGAGACAAAATTCTGTGAAATAACAAAAAGGGCAAAAAAGGAAAGATCCCGAAGTTGTTAAATAGCCTCTGTCAGATATGGTCATTCTATGAACGGTCTATGGTAAAATTCATGAACTTGGCCATTGATATTTTCCTTTATCTTCCATCAATCCCAAAGCCCTATCTGCCTCTTAGTGTAAAATTACATTTATGATATATTTCAATTTTTTTTAATTAGAGAAATTATGTCTGAAATCTGTTGGAATATTCACACCATCATTTTTTTTATTTTGCATGTTGCATGCTGCATGTATTTGCATGCAACTGCATGCATCCAGTCATCATCATGGTTGTCTTCCCAGCACCTAGAGCTTGCTTCTAGCTTTCCAGAGCCTATCTTTAGCCCTCATTTGGCCTCCTACCTACCTAATGCACCCTACTTGACTTATTTTCTTAGCAGTGCGCATTTCTCACCTACCACTATCAGTTAGAGCACCTTTACTCACCTACCTTCAGTTATCACTCAGTTAGGGCGCCTTATCTCACCTACTGGGAGTTATCATTCAGCTAGTGCATTGATTGAGTAGTTCTTCCACTGATTTCTCATGCTAACTTCTTGTAGCTCCTAGTTAGCTAGTTCCAGAGTTCCACTTGACTATTTGACAGCCTCATGCACCCCCCTTGGAGTCTCCATTCCCTAATTTATGCCTATATGGTTATGTTAGACTCAGTTAGACACACTTGAATGACTATTACCATTTATGATTGATACTATTGACTGGATGATGTCTCCATTGTTATCCAAGCTAGACTTTGAGTTAGACAGCCTCATGCAGCCCACTTAGAGTCTCCATTCCTTGATTTATGGCTAGATAGTTCTATTAGACTCAGTTAGACACACTTGACTGACTCTTACCACTTATGACTGATACTACCGACTAGATGATGTCTCCATAGTTATTCATGCTAGACTTTGAGATCAGAATTCGAATGCCCTACTTGGCTAATTCGAATCCTATATGATGCCTCATCATTGATCATTGTATCACATTCTCTACATTCATTATTCATTGTATGATATTGACATTGTCCATTATTCTGTGTTTATGAGTGATTAATGAATGCATGCTTCTTCTTCTTCTTTGCAAATAATCTTGAGAGTTAGATTGTGAGTTTATTACAGTTGCTAGATCCCTGCAAATTATCACATGGTATCATAGCAGTCAACAGCTATTTGAATTGCATCCATTGCAGCAGCAGCAATTGCATCATTTCTTTGAGCAGCTATCTTTCACTTGAGAACCAGAAGCCTCTGAGTTTCCACAGCAAATCCTGGTGCTAGTACTTGAATTCATTGGAGAAATCCAGTGAGATCTAGCCAGGTGTGAAGGACTTAGTCTATGTGCTCAGTGTTCAAAAGGTAGTGTTTAGTCAAAGTGTAGCATTCTCCATCAGCAAAAACTCTTCCTGTTTTGCAAGTTTTGAAGTTTTCTGCAGTTACAACAGTAGATTCGAAATTGAACAACATCTTCTATGCATCTAGAAGGAGTTCCTTCTCTCACTCCATTCAACTATGATGAGTGGAAACCAAAGATGACATCATATCTGAAGAGACTTGGTCTTTTTGATGTGTGTACTAGTATTAAGAGATATTTTTCTTCCTATCAAGAGAAAGAAGATTGGATTGATGATTGTGAAAGAGCCTCAGGAAATATATGTGTTACTTTGTTTTCCAATTTGGAATGACTCATTGATTTTGATGAACATCCAAGTGATCTATGGACTAGATTGGACAGATTATTTGGAAGTTAGGAGAAAGAGGTTGATGCTATCCATATGGAAAGCAAGCCCAGTGATACTTCCTACAGTTCTCTCTCTATTCATGACTCGGACTCCATCATCTCCCATGATAAAGTTCAAGATAAAGTCGAATCACAACACATGGTTTCAGTTGTTCCATCTTTCTATCTGATTTCTAAGCAAAAGATGTCAGCTACTACTCTAGAAGTTGAAGAGATCTTTGAAATCTCTACTTCCCGTGAGCTTGCTAATGTGCGAAATAATGACCTATTGAGCATATTGGAACCTATTGAGCATATTGGAAGATTTGGTAGGCAATGCATTTGCCATCCTTGATCAAAATATTCCTATGGAATCCTATTTGGTCATTGGAACATGTTTTCAAAACTTCACCAAAGATAGAAGACTCTACCATTCGCTTGGATTCAGGTCTCATGCATATCATTGTGATTTTTGTTTTGATCTCACCACTGTTGGTTCAAAAAAGATCATAAGAAACCATCCTCATAATATTGGATATGATTTGAGGTTCAAGCCATCACCATTATATGGTTCATTTGGTTCTTATCTCACCCCTACTGGTTCAAAGGAGATATCAAAGAACTACATACACCTTCATAGAGTTGATGCACCTGTTGATGTGCAAGATGATGACCTACTGAGTATTTCAAAAGAAAAATCAGATTTGGAAGGTAATGCATTCGCTCTCCCTCATCACATGCTTTCTTTGGATTCCTATTTGGTCATTGGCACATGTTTTGAGAGTTTCACTGATGATGAAAGACTCTATCATTCGCTTGGGTTCATGACTCATGCACCTTTATGTGATTTTGGTTTTGATTTCACCCCTGTTGGTTCAAAGGAGATCATGAGAAACCATCTTCCAACTTTTGGATCTGATTTGCTTGCATCCATTGTTGGAGAACTCAAGAACATATTTTTGGAGCATGATTCATTTCTTCCCAAGAGGAAGACAACTCTTCTTGAGAGAATGTTAGAACTAGATCCACAAGAACCTGGAGATCTAGAACCTATTGGTTCATGGGCCACTATCATTGTTGCATCCACTAGTGATCTTGTTGAAGATTCACCATCATCATGTCATAGTTTCCTTGGTCATGATCTCACCTATGTTGGTTCAAAGGAGATACCAAGGAACTATCTACACATTCATGGTTTTGATTCTACCTCAATTGGTTCGAATCACATGCTTCATGATGATCTTCATATTATGTTTTTGTAGCATGATCCACTTCTTCCCAAAAGGAAGATACCTCCACCTTTGATTGATGATCAAGAGAGAGAAGCATCATCACATGAGATTTCAAATTCATAGTTTGGATGTGATGATGAGGCAGTTGTAGATGAATCTTCACATAATATTTCAGATGGAGATGATGATGATAGAATGCTAGATCCAGATCCACAAGAACCTGAAGGTCTAGCAACTGATGATGAAGATGAGCGAATGGGAGATCCAGATCTGTTAAGATTCAATATGCTAAGAAAGAAAATATCAGCATTACATTCCATTTCACAACAATAGCATATACAGGATCACTGAAAGAACAACAAGCATAGCATAAACACAAGAGACACAGATTTATCCTGGGAAACCCTCATGGGGTAGAAAACCCAGCAAAAATTCCTCAATATAGATGACCAGCAAATACAAAGATGTAATCCCAAAAACATGAGCTCCTTCTCCTCCATTGCAGATCTCTCTCTCACCTATGCGCTAATCACAAGTGAGTGTGTGTGTTAAATGAGGAACACACCTCCTCTATTTATACACAACTTCACTTGTCTTTTAATCTTAGCTAGGTCGGCCCTAACTTAACCACTTAACATAATGCTTACTGGGTCGACCCCTCTAGGATGGTCTAATAACCCTTTTACCCACATAACACATACAGGGCCGACCCCACTAGGGAAGTCTAATAACCCAAGTTACCACAATCTCCACAGAGGAATAAAACATCTCCGGATATACAATAGAGTCTCCACGGAGGAATGAAACATCTCCGAAATAATAAAGTACAAATATAATATTCTTAAAAGTTACAATATCTCAACACTCCCCCTTAACGAGAAGGATATTATAACAACATTTGTAGGAGAAAGGAGTCATCAACTACATGATACATGATACATCTATAAATCATTGGAAGCTTTCTTTATATATCATCAATAACTCAAACAGTTACTGGAACATCTTCAAGATCTTCAATACTAGAACATCAACATCTTCAGTACTGAGTCTTCATCTTCTGCAGCACTTGAACAACTATAGTAACATCATCATGTGGATCTCTCGATCAACATCATCAACATCTGGATCTTCTTGATCAACAACATCAACATCTGGATCCTCTCGATCAACAACATCAACATAGCAGCATACTCTGCAATACATATGATCCAATTATAAGATGATCACTCCCGCTCACTTTAGGACATAAGTCCAAGGATGATACAATCCTATCATGTGCATTTTGAACCAAACGTTCAGGGATGTTGCAGTCCTATCACGTACATTTTGAACCAAACGTTTAGGGACAATGCATTCCTATCACGTACATTTTGAACCAAACATTCAGGGATGATGCAGTCCTATCACATACATTTTGAACTAAACGTTCAGGGACGATGCAGTCCTATCACGTACATTTTGAACCAAGCGTTCAGGGATGATGCAGTCCTATCACGTACATTTTGAACCAAACGTTCAGGGATGATGCAGTCCTATCACGTACATTTTGAACCAAGAGTTCAGGGACGATGCAGTCCTATCACGTACATTTTGAACCAAGCGTTAAGGGACGATGTAGTCCTATCACGTACATTTTGAACCAAACATTCAGGGACAATGCAGTCCCATCACGTACATTTTGAACCAAGCGTTCAAGGACGATGCAGTCCTATCAGGTACATTTTGAACCAAAGGTTCAGGGACAATGCAGTCCTATCACGTACATTTTGAACCAAGCGTTAAGGGATGATGCAGTCCTATCACGTACATTTTGAACCAAGCGTTCAGGGACGATGCAGTCCCGATCAGCTTATAGGATGATCACTCCTTCTCACTTTAAGACACCTCTCATGTCTAGGGATGATGCAATCCCGATCTACTTACAAGATTATCAATCCTTATCACTTTAAGACACCTCTCATGTCTAGGGACGATGCAATCCTGATCTACTTACAGGATGATCAATCCTTATCACTTTAAGACTCCTATCATGTCTAGGGACGATGCAATCCCAACCATAGTGCCAGTCCTTTTTCATATTGGATGTGACCTAAATTAAATCTAGGATTTTACCACCTGTGAATGATCACCTGCTGCTACACTGAGCAATACAGGAGTGAACATTACATCATTACAGGACCTGCAAATGATCACCTGCTGCAGTCCAGGAGTGAACACTACATCATTCCAGTCAACCATAGAGCCAGTACTATTTCAACTGGGGTGTGACCTAGATCAGATCTAGGATTTACAACAACAGAGCCAGTACTATTTCAACTGGGGTGTGACCTAGATCAAATATAGGATTTACAACCTATGAATGATCACCTACTAATCCAGGAGCGAACATTACATCATTATAGGTTTTGTGAATGATCACCTACTGCTATGCTGAGCAGTCCAGGAGCGCACATTACATCATTCACCAACATCTTTATCGAAGACAAGAGTCTACGAATCAATTCAGGGAGCGAAGTCCGAGGATGATACAATCCCTCTCGTCCACTAGGGACCACTTCTCAGAGACATATGTCTACGGATCAATTTAGGGACCAAAGTCCAAGGATGATACAATCCCTCCTCATCCACTTAGACAAAGTCTAAGGACCATGCATTGACCTCATCATTGTAACTGGAAACCTCATCATCGACCTCATCGTCGGAACAGGTAACCTCATCATCGATACATGTATCCTCACCATCGATACAAGTATCCACATCATCAATACAAGTATCCTCATCATCGATACATGTATCCACATCATCAATACAAGTATCCTCGTCATCGATACAAGTATCTGCATCAATACAGGTATCCTCATCATCGACCTTACCGTCGATATAGGCAATCTCATCATTGATACACGTATCCACATCGATACCAGTATCTAAATATCATCCTCAACCATATCACTCCCCCTTTCAGGGAGGGTCCTTCTGAACTACACCAAGCTTGTCTCGGAAATACTCAAACTTTACTTGAGACAGAGGTTTGGTCAACACATCAGCAACTTGTTCATTAGTGCTCACATACTCGAGCTTTATAGCTCCTTTCTGCACCATATCCTGTATATAGAAATATTGGATCTCTATGTGCTTTGACTTATCATGGAACACTGGATTCTCTGTCATCTTGATACAAATCTGGTTGTCACATAGGCTCACAGTGGGGTCCATCTCTAAGTCAAACAATCCTGAAAACAACTTTCGAAGCCATATCGCTTCAAAACTAGCAGAGCAAGCAACTATATATATTCCGCTTCAGTTGTGCTGAGAGCCACACTAGACTGCTTCTTTCTAGATCATGGCAAATCCCAGACAATAACATCCGTCCGATGTGCTATTCCTTTCTGATACACTTCCTGCCCAATCAGCATCTGTGTAGCCATACAATCTGAAGTCATGATCCCGTGGTATTTTCAGCATCACATGCTTTGCAGCTATCATGTGAACACGTCTAGGTTCCACTAGATACTGACTCAAGGTGTTCACAGGAAAGCATATATCTGGCCTAGTGTTCGTCAGATACATCAATGACCCAATAATCTGCCTGTACAGAGTTACATCCACTAACTCTGATGAGTCATCCGCTAATAGCTTTAATTTGGAACCAATGGGAGTTTTCTCGATTCGAACTTCTTCTTCAATTACACCATTAAGAGAATGGTTTTATCTAACATCTCGTCATGATCCTCTTCCTCTTTCTAAGAGAATCTTCTAGCCATGAGCTTTCTATAGTGTGTTTGATTTGTAAGTCTTCTTGTTGAACATCCATCACTTGTTCTGTATTCATCATTCTTCATGATCTTTCCTACAAAACAAAGTCAATTACATCATTAGTAATACTTCATAATCATCAAATCATGTTGACATGATAATCTATTATGCATATAGATATGATTCACATAGTTATGCAACTATCTTGACCAGTACTTTGGCACAACACTTTTCCATATCCTGTATGCATAGAGTGGATATCTAGATGCCTTCCATCTCTACCAGAACATACTAACAAGAGCGTGCACAACTCTCAGTATGTCAGCAAAGAGGTTTCATTCTAGACAAGCAACAATGGAATGTTTGTCCAACTTACCCATCATATGCAAATTAGTAGTATATTGTTCAATGCTATGTGAATGCTTATCCTATGTGTGATACATTTCCCGATTCGAGCAATATAATTAACTACAAGAAGTAATTCAAATACTTATCTTTTTATGTCTTGTGAGGTTGCCTCCTGCTTGATCTATATTTTCCCTTTATGATAGCATAATGAGTATATGTCTTTGAACTTCTATCCATCCCGGACCATTATGCATGCTTAGGTGTGCACTAGTGTCATCCTCGTGATCTCATACATAATCAGACATTCATTAGCATAATCTCAATACTATCAAAACATTATGATTCTAAACAATCTTAAGTATGTATGGTCATGATCATTTCAAACACAGGTATACTTACCTAAGATCCTTGCACAAAGCATGATTCTAAAAACATACCTGGATTATCATGCTTGCTAGTTATGTCTAACATACCCAAACAATGTCTTCTTTGTTCTCTTCAATGATTTAGAGACCATGTGCTAGAACCTGCATATCTCATACGTTAAGCATGGTATAACAAATTCATACATACCTCGTAAGTAGAGCTTCTATGTGGTCAAATAATATGGATGATTCTTTATCTTTATGTCATCATGGTAATAGAACTTGATTTGTCTTTCTTGATATACCTGTATCTTGTTAGTAGACAACATCATCCTCATACAACAACACAAGTGTATTAGTACAATCATAAGTGTCATAAACCTAATCAATGAATGTCTTCTATCACTTCACATGCATTCATTATCAAACAATCATAAATGTACTAACCTCAATAGCATGAAGACAAACATATTATGAACTTAATCAAGAATCAAATTTCAAAACATACCTGTGTCTTCTCAAGTCATACCTGTTGAGTAGTCTTCTCTATAAGGCTAAAACCCTAACCGTCCAAGGTAGATCACATGTAAACATATTATATATGTTCATGGTGCTAGGATGATAGGATATCGACGCCATTTAAACCTTCTTCAGCGCTTCCCTATGAGTCTCCAACTTTGCTAGGGTTTCTTCTTACTTGGAAACCCTAATCTTCAATCTCCTTCCTCCCACAACATTTTGATGGAGGATCAATATCTATGATGAATGGATTCCAAATCCATTATAAAATCTTACAATGTTGGATCAGGTGTCTCCAACATTGTACCAGGTCCTTCCAGACCTGAGAACTGAAAACCATAAGTGAGAGCTTCTTCCTCCTCATCTTAGATTTCCTCTGTTTAGCCATTTCAGATGGGCCATGTTGTTTTAGGTACAACTCTGAAATTGCAGATCTGCAGGGTCTGAAACTTTGGCATGTGATAGCTTGACTTGTCATCTTTCCAACCCCATAGGTCTGACCTCAAATGGATTTTCTGAGAGAGAGTTATGCCAAATGTTGCAACATGACATGTTTATGGGATGAAATAGTATAGCAAACTTGTACGAAGCGCCACATGTCACTGTTTCTTCTTCATCCTCTTAAAACCTTACCTGTGAAACTACAGTCCACGTTCTACCTGTCACTTTTTACGAAATTTCATTTGGATCTTCCTAGCCCAAGTTGTCACCTTTTTTCCTAGGTCACCTGTTTATGGATGAGATCTGGAAGACGCAGAAACCCTAAATTGTACTGATCATGAATCACAAAGTACAATGAATTAGAGGCTGTCCTTTGGATACAAGGTACAGGGGGATGTTATCTACAACCTGTAAATTTTTCAGATCCTGAACCTTCGCGAAAATGTATTTATAGCTAAAGTTCCACGATGACTGGTTTTTTGTATGTAAAACCCTAACTTTCAAATTATCGCAAGTGAGACAAGTGTCGTAAGTGCCATACATTACCTTCCTTCAGGCTAGCTATGATACCATGTTAAGATTCAATATGATAAGAAATAAAATATCAGCATTACATTCCATTTCACAACAATAGCATATACAGGATCACTGAAAGAACAACAAGCACAGCATAAACACAAGAGACACAGATTTATCCTAGGAAACCCTCATGGGGTAGAAAACCCAGCAAAGCTTCCTCAATATAGATGACCAGCAAATACAAAGATGTAATCCCAAAAACATGAGATCCTTCTCCTCCATAGCAGATCTCTCTCTCACCTATGTGCTAATCACAAGTGTGTGTGTGTTAAATGAGGAACACACTTCCTCTATTTATACACAACTTCATTTGTCTTTTAATCTTAGCTAGGTTGGCCCCAACTTAACCACTTAACATAATGCTTACTGGTCCGACCCCTCTAGGGTGGTCTAATAACCCTTTTACCCACATAACGCATACAGGTCTGACCCCACTAGGGAAGTCTAATAACCCAAGTTACCACAATCTCCACAGAGGAATAAAACATCTCCGAATATACAATAGAGTCTCTGCGGAGGAATGAAACATCTTCGGAATAATAAAGTACAAATATAATATTCTTAGAAGTTACAATATCTCAACAAGATCCACAAGAACCTGAAGATCTCTCACCTGATATTCCTCGTCTTCCTCTATGGGCAGCCACTACACTCCGATCTACCTGTGATTTGGTTGGTGATCCACATGATCAAAGAAGAACCGGATCAGATTTTCAGAATGGAAGGTTTCATCCTTCTCACATTGCTGATCCATTTCAGATCAATCAAGCCTTCTTCGGAAAAGAAGGACACTTATCTCCTTCATGGCTGAGAGATGATATGCTACATTAGCATCCTTCAGTCTACTTTGAGGGAGGGATTTCTTCCCACTGGGTTTTCCCTCTTTCCTCACTTAGTTTATTTTAGATTGATTGTATGGGGTGACCTTTGGTCTTAGTCACCAGGGGCCCATTTTTCTGTTTTTTGGTTATTCCTCATAGTATAGCTTGCGGGGGGTGTTGGAATATTCACACCATCATTTTTGTATTTTGCATGCCACTGCATGCATCCAGTCATCATCATGGTTGTCTCCCCAACACCTAGAGCTTGCTTCTAGCTCTCAAGAGCGTGTATTTAGCCCTCATTTTGCCTCCTACCTATCTAATGCGCCCTCCTTGACTTATCTACTTAGCAAGTGCGCCTTTCTCACCTACCATTGTCAGTTAGAGCGCCTTTACTCACCTACCTTCAGTTATCACTCAGTTAGGGCACCATATCTCACCTATCGGGAGTTATCATTCAATTAGTGCATTGATTGAGTAGTTCTTCCACTGATTGCTCATGTTGACTACTTGTAGTTCCTAGTTAGCTAGTTCTGAAGTTCCACTTGACTGACTATTACCATTTATGACTAATAATATTGATTGGATGATGTCTCCATTGTTATCCAAGCTAGACTTTGAGTTAGACAGCCTCATGCACCCCACTTAGAGTCTCCATTCCTTGATTTATGGCTATATAGTTCTGTTAGACTCAGTTAGACACACTTGACTGAATCTTACCACTTATGACTGATACTACTGACTGGATGATGTCTCCATAGTTATTCATGCTAGACTTTGAGATCAGAATTTGAATTCCCTGCTTGGCTAATTCGAATCCTATATGATGCCTCATCATTGGTCATTATATCACATTCTCTACATTCATTATTCATTGTATGATATTGTCATTGTCCATTACTATGTGTTTATGAGTGATTATTGAATGCATGATGCTTCTTCTTTGCAAATAATCTTGAGAGTTAGATTGTGAATTTGTTACAGTTGCTAGATCCCTACATATTATCACAAAATCTAATGCCAATATTGATTGTTCTTGCTTATTTTGCAGTGTATCTCATCAATGGATCATTCAAATGAGCCAACTCAACAAAATATTCCTCAAAAAAGAGGTGGACATAAGGGTCTAGATTACTCAAAACTTCCAACTTTGGAACCACGTGACATTGTCCTTCAATTCACTCGTGGTAGAGGTAAAAAGACAACACAATGTGTTGCTCATGGACAATGTCAAGGATTTCAAGATCAAAACTCCATACCACGGAACGAGATCACAAGTTTCCCTCAAACGGAAAGCAATCATCCATCCATTCTTCAAACTCAACGTCCTCAATGTAAGCAACCAATGACAAAAAACAATGTTGTTGGACAACAGAGGCAACATTTGTCTCTAATTGCAGTTGAAGGGAATGTTAATGCACAAAGTGGAAATATTTATGAAAAAATGAAATCTATTCCAAATAATGTTAGGGTCCCATTACATGTTGCCATTACATTGAACATTGAGTTGCAAAATAAAAATATGTACCAAAGAATGAACCCATTTTTGCAAAATGAGGCCCTACTTTTCAGTCAAAGGTCAATGATTGGCGCTACTATTGTTACAAATCACTTTGAGCAAAGTGCAGGTTGTGTTGCTCAACAACCTAGGGAGCCTTTGATTGCATTTATTGATGAAGGGAATCAAAGTGTAGATCCCAATGGGAAACAATTAGAAAATGAACTTCTTATGAACTTGGATGCAAGTGGAAGACATGAAACAACTGAAATAATTGCATTTCATGAACAAATGGACAGAAATGAAAGTATAGAAAATCAAAATTCTATTAGAAAAACAAGATCGCAAAGCAATAACAATAAACAAAAATGCAAATATAATCACACATACACATTACAAGAGAGACACAGATATATCATGGTTCACCCAACTTGGGCTACGTCCACACTGAAGTTGCCAGTCCTTATTATTATACCGTCCAGCAAAGTGAAGGGATACAACCTGAAGCACAATCGCTGCACTTCCTCTTCACTGTCTCACAGTCTCTCTTCCAATCTTAGAGATCTTTACAATGCATAAAACCTAATACATCATCCCAGCCGTATTACAATGAATTTCTTTTATAGGGGAAATACAATGGGAAAAATACCACGGGATACCCAAAACCATGGGCCCGAAAACAACTGGTGAAAACAGCCCCAAAATTTTTTCTCGGTGGCATTGCCCCCGAACCCCAAAAAATGCAAAATGAGTGTACAGTCCTCCGGGGTGCACGGTTGAGACAATATCATCTATGAGACTGGAATATCTGGATCCACAACCAACAATCTCCCACTTGGAGACTGATCACAACAACTCCACCACTGCTGCACTTGCTAGACTTAGAGTTGGAAAATTTCTCCTCTTCACCTTCATGCTAGAAGGCCAACTGAAACCGAGCAAGAACTCAGTTTTTCTATGGTCACTACCTTTGTGAACATGTCTACGGGATTCTGGCTAGTATGTATATTTTCCAGCTTCAACAGTTCATCTTCCAAAACAGAGTGTATGAAATGGTACTTGAGCTATATATGTTTAGTCCTGGAATGGAATGTTGAGTTCTTTGCATGATGAATGGCACTCTGGATGTCACTATACAACTTGCTATCCTTTTGCTTCTTACCCACTTCCTCCATAAACATCTGCAACCAAATCATCTCTTTACTAGCCTCTGTAATAACAACATACTCTGCTTCCGTTGTTGAAAGTGCAACAACCTTCTACAGTTTCGAAATCCAGCTTACTGCTATCCCACCTACAGTAAACACATACCCTGTGGTGCTCCTCTTGCTATTCTTGTCACCTGCCATATCTACATCAACATATCCCTGCAGAACAGTGTTTGAACCTCCAAAACATAATGCCTCAGTGGTAGTACCTCTCAAATACCTCAGAATCCACTGTACTGCCTTCCAATGTTCTTTACCTGGATTGGTCATATATCTACTCACAACTCCCACTGCATGTGCAATATCTAGTCTTGTGCACACCATGGCATACATCAAGCTACCAACTGCTAATTGATAGGGAATCTTGGACATGTAATATGTCTCTTCCTATGTCTTGGGACACATTTCCTTACTTAGACTGAAATGACTGGCCAAAGGTGTATTAATTGGTTTTGCATTCTGCATTCTGAACCTCTCCAACAGCTTTTGTATGTACTCACCATGAGACAATATCAATCTGCGATTTTTCCTTTCTCTTGTTATTCTCATACCAAGGATTTTTTTTGCAGCACCCAAATCCTTCATCGCAAATGAATTATCTAGCTTCCTTTTGAGCACATTTATATCCTACATGTTAGACCCTGCAATAAGCATGTCATCCACATACAATAACAAGATAATATATCTTTCATTGTCTAGCTTCTTGAAATAAACACAGTGGTCAGAATGACATCTACTATAACCTTGTTCTGTCATAAACCTGTCAAATTTTAGATACCACTGCCTTGGAGCTTGCTTCAAGCCATACAAGCTCTTTTTCAACTTGCATACCAAATCCTCCTTCCCTTTGACCTGATACCCTTGTGGTTGCTGCATATATATCTCTTCCTCCAAATCCCCATGGAGAAAGGCTGTTTTTACATCTAACTGTTCAAGATGCAAATCTTCTACCGCCACTAGACTTAAAATAGTCCTAATTGAATTCATCTTAACAACATGAGAAAATATTTCATCAAAGTCTATACCTTTCTTCTGTGCAAACCCCTTTACAACAAGTTTGGACTTGTACTGCTTATTACCTCCTTCTTCTTCCTTCAACCTGTAAATCCATTTGTTCTACAATGCTCTTTTACCAATAGGCAACTGAACCAAATCCCAAGTTTGGTTTCCTACCAACGATTCCATCTCCTCATTCATGCCTTGCTCCCACTTCTTTCTAGTTTCCACCTGCATTGCTTCTTCATAACATTCTAGTTCACCAGAATCAGTCATCAATAAATAATACATCAAAGGAGAGTATCATTCAGGGAATCTACTTAACCTAGTAGATCTTCTTACACTTGCAAGAGTTTCAGGCACTTGCTGCAGTTCTTGATTTTCTAGTACCTTTGGAACTTCATTTTCTTCAATTTCATCAAGTACTGTGTACTCTATGTTTTCCTTTTCATGTTTCTTTCCTTGCAACTGATCTTTATACATGACCTTTTCATTGAATATCACATCTATACTCCTAATGATTTTGTTATTTTCATAATCCCATAAGCGATAACCAAAATCATCAACCCCATATCCAATAAAGGTACATTTCTTGGATTTAGCTTCAAGCTCTGTTCTGTTATCTTTATCAATATGGACAAATGCTTCACAACCAAACGTTCTCAGAAATGAGTAGTTTATCTTTTTATCTATCCATGCCTCCTCTGGAATACCACCATCCAAAGCACTTGAAGGTCCTTTGTTTATTAAATAAACAACAGTATTTACAGCATCTGACCAAAACTATAAGGGAAACCCTACATGCAATCTCATACACCTTTCACGCTCCATGATCGTTCTGTTCATCCTTTCAAACACACCATTTTCTTGTAGTGTTCATGGGACTGTCTTCTCTCTATGAATCCCATGGTATCAACAGTAACTATCAAACTCCTTGCCGCAGTACTCACCTGAGTCACCTCCATTATCAGATCTGAGACACTTCAACCTTTTTCCTGTCTCATTCTCAACCAAAGCTTTCCACTTCTTAAAAGTAGAAAACACATCATATTTCTATCTAATGCAATAAACCCAAGTTTTCCTAGTTGCATCATCAATAAATGTAACATAATAATGAGAGCCACCAAGATATTGTACCTGAGCGGGTCCCCATACATCTATATGCACAAGCTCTAAATTTTCATTCTTATTTTGTTTCCCAACCCTAAGAAATCTGACTCTCTTCTGTTTTCCATAAACACAGTTCTCACAGAATTCCAAACTTACCTGCTTCAAATCTGGCAGCAACTTCCTTGAGGGGAGAATCTGCATCCCCTTCTCACTCATGTGGCCAAGCCTATGATGCCACAATGTTGTATCTGTTCCTGTGGAAGCTAAAGAGATAGAATGGTCAGTATTATGAGGACATAAATACAATGTACCTACCCTATCTCCTTTTGCTATCACCATTGATCCTTTAGTGATCTTCTACCACTTTTCTCCGAACATAGATAGACAGCCGCCATCTCCCAACTGCCCTATTGAGATCATATTTCTTTTCATAGCAGGAATATGCCTAACATCTTTCAACAGCCAATCAGTTCCATTCTTAAACTTTATCCATACCTTAGCCATTCCAACAATTTTACATGGCTCATCATCACCCAATAAAACATGTCCAAAATCGCCTGGAACATACTCATGAAAGTATTTCCTATGGGTTGTAGCATGACATGAAGTGCCTAAATTTACTACCCAATAATCACTAGTATTATCTAATGCAAGAATCAAAGCATCTTGTAATACATCACCTGCTACATTTGCTTCCTGGGTAGTTTCCTTCTGTCCATCTTTTTTTTTCTTTAGAGATCTGCAGTCTTTCTTTAGATGTCCTTTCTTTCCATAGTTCCAGCACTCTATCTTTCCCAGTCTGGACTTGGATCTTCATATTTCAGACTTGCCATGGTTACTATGGCTCTTTCCTCTCTCCTTTTGTCTTCCCTTGCTCTCCATGGTCAACGCATTACCTGATGTCTCACCTGTGCTTTTTCTTCGCATTTCCTTGCTAAGAATAACACCAATAACATCATCAAATTTCAAGGTGTTTGAACCAAAGACAGAGTTACTTACAACCATGACCGAGCTATTCCAGCTTTCTGGCAATGAACACAAGATTAGAAGAGCCATAACTTCATCATCGAAGTTCACACTTACAGAACTTAGTTGATTTGTAACCATATTAAATTCATTTAAATGATCAGTAATAGATCCGCCTTTAGACATCTTCATATTAAATAAATGCTTCATTAGAAATACTTTGTTGGAGGCCGAGGGTTTTTCATATAGCTTACCCAGTGCAATCATCAAACCCTCCATTGTCATTTCTTTTGATATATTGAAAGCTACTGACGAAGCTAGGGACAGCCGTATTGTTCCCAGTGCCTTTCTGTCAAGAACCTCCCATTCTTTGTCCTTCATAGCTGCCGGCTGCTTTGCTCTTCCTCCCAACGGTAGGAATAGATCCTTCTGGTACAGATAGTCCTCCATTTGCAACTTCCATAACTGGAATTTTTGTCTGTTAAACTTCTCTACCTTAAACTTTCCTTCTTTCACCATTGGTCCCACTCGAACCAGAAACCCTAGCTTCCTCCAGGTTTATCTGCCAAATAGACCTTTGGCTTTGATACCAACTGTTAGAAAAACAGGATTGCAGAGCAATAACAATAAACAGAAATACAAATATAATCACACATACACATTACAAGAGAGACACAGATGTATCATGGTTCACCCAACTTGGGCTACGTCCACACTGAAGTTGCCAGTCCTTATTATTATACCGTCCAGTAAAGTGAAGGGATACAACCTGCAGCACAACCGCTGCACTTCCTCTTCACTGTCTCACAGTCTCTCTTATGATCTCAGAGATATTTACAGTGCATAAAACCTAATACATCATCCCTAGGCATATTACAATGACATTCTTTTATAGGGGAAATACAATGGGAAAAATACCACGAGATACCCGAAACCATGGGCCCAAAAACAGCTGGCGAAAACAACTCCAAAAATTTTTCTCGAGGGCACTGCCCCCAAACCGCAAAAAATACAGAATGAGTGTACAGTCCTCCGAGGTGCATGGCTAAGACAATATCATCTATGAGACTGGAAGATCTGGATCCACAACCAACAAATTCTACAATTGGTCAAGCTGTAGGAGAAATGCCAGAAGGGTTTTCAGCAAATGAAACTATGAATGCTAAGAGAAGGTCACTAGGAAACCGCTTAAGGACATCCTTATTGCATTTTAAGAAGTGGTCGTGATGGTATAACCACAGACTAAATGAGCGAAAGACAAAATTTAAAGAAATTGGGAGATGGTTTTCTAGAAAATTGCTTGAAGATGTATATGAGAATGACATTATTGCTGGAATCAGGTATTTCATGAGAAAAAACTATAATGAAGAATCTAAAATTGAGGATGTTCTTGAACATCTAGATGGATTCCTTGATAAACTTCAATCAATTTTTGTGGCAGAGATTCGTAAGGATTTTATGCCAAGTAACATGGCTTCAGTATTTATCGAATCAAGCATGACTCACAAGGCTTTGCAATGTCTTAATAGAATTTATGCTCATCGTGTACTAAAGTGGGTTAATCCAACATCAGTTTGTAGCGAAATGAAAAAGTGGAGAAAAGAAGCTGAGGATCTTGATATGGGTTGGGAGAGAACTGATGGTTTCGCACATGGAATTAGGGTCAAGCAGGTGAAGTCATATGCCTCCTTTATGGTTGAATCATTTGAAAAGCAGTCTGGAACTATAGTCAATGAAGTTTCTTTCAAACTTGGTATTGATTCTCGCGTACATTATGGTCGAGGTGGTCAGGTGTGTGAGATATTATTCGAGTTACTAGAAGACAATGGCTTGATGTCTTGTGTAGTCCTTGGAAACTGGGATGGAAAAGAAGAATATAGATAACTTTCAGCACATGTTGTTGATCCTGAAAATGAGGAGAACTTAATGAAACAGATAAATAAGATTTCAGAAGATGGCATCACTATGGTAGATGGAAGGGTTGTGAAAATTAATTTGTTTCAGTGTCATGATCTAGTGGCCATATGTACTTTAGTATCCAATAATAGTGTTTCTCTAATGGGAAATAATTTGTGTCCTTGGTGCACATGCCATAAAAAAGTGATACACATGGTTACAGATGAAATCAACATTGGAGAAGGAGATACTATCCGTAGTGTTTCTTAATGTTATGCAATATCAACATAATTGCTCCTTATAAGCTATGCAAATTTATTACAAGTTTTGAAATTAATGTTTATATCTTGCCAAAACATTCCTAATCTAATTATGTTCTTGAACTTTACTATAGGAATTGAATCACGCTTTGGAACCAAGAAAAGGATGGGAATACAAGTTAGATGAGCATATTACAAGCATTCAACCAACCTTATCTGGTAGAAAGATGACTGTTGTGAAGAACTATCCCGTTGATAGAAGAAATGATGAAAGGGCACACACTTTCATGATTGGATCTTAACTAGAAATTACGCTTCTTAGTATTTCAATAATTCCTACCCTAAAAAATTGTTGGTGCCAATTACAGTTGACTCCTGGATCAATGGCCAAGCTTGTATATTGTTCTCGCCATGTTGGGATCTGAACAAATTTGAAGATGTTTCGTGAAATTCAAATAATTGCACAAGATTATGACAAGGTACATCCAACTAGAGGCGTGGAGAAAACAAAAAAATTTCAAATTTGGGAGGAGATGGAGAATATTGGTGTTCCATGTAAGCTAGGAGAACCATACCACCATAAAATCCAATAATACAATGATCTTAACTATGGCCAATCAGATGGATCAACATCAGACAAGATCCTTATTCGACATGAGGGAATTTTAAAGGTTTAATAATTATGTTAACATATCAATTATTTTTTATGTGGGCCTCGACTAACAATAAATGATGTTGTTATTATGTTTTGACTATTGTTGAATGGCTCTCAATGTTATTTACTTTGAAAATAAAGCTTAGTGTTTATTCATATGCATTGAAACTTGTGTATTGTTTCTAAGTTATTGAAGGCCTACCAGATGAAGAGAAGAATAAAAGATTGGTGAGGATATGGAAGTGTTATAAAGAATTCCACATGTGGCAACTACAAGGGTGTAGGGGGGGTGATGTATATGCATATGAGAAAAGGTACGTCGGTTTCATCATATTATCTAGTGTGAATGGTGGTATCATTTCATTCATGACAAACAATTTGATCCACTATCATTGCAGGATTGGCTTCCTTGCAAGTGAGTTGATGTGGTTGTGTCCTTGTTGTTTAGGAGATGAGATGGTTCCTTATATGCATGTCCAAGGGGTCCATGCTCTTGATATGACACATTATATTCTTCCTTATACGTTGGGATGTTTAAGGAATGAAATAATGGAGCGTAAGCATAGAGAAATGAAAATTTTGAATAACAACCAAGGAGGAGCAAGAGGAGTCCATAAGGACAATAGAAGCACATTTAAACATGATAGAATGTGTATTGTAAATGAGATGAGAGCACAATTTTTCAAGCTTGTTATGAGATCAGAAGGAACTTTCCAAAAGGTTAGACAAAGAAGATTCTTTCCTTCAAATATTAGAAGTCAAATTCGTGTTGAATATGATAAGTCAAGGAATCAATCGAATAAGGAAACTGCAGCACAATTGGCATCACGTTTCCCCGATGTCACTTGTCAACAAGTGGAACAACTATTTAAATCGTGGGAAAAAATAGTCTAAGAAATCATTGATTGCACCACCAACAGTAAGTTTGTCCTAATTTTATATGTTATCTTGTTCGATTTCCAGTTTATAGTGTGAGGAGTCATAATGTGTATGTTTAATTATTAATATGTCCTCCCAGTTCAATAACTATCTTTCGAGATCAAAACCAATCAGCAAATATGGAGAAGAGGCTTATCATGAATCACATTGCTTTGGAAAGCACAAGGAAAAAAATGGTGTTAAAAAAAAAACATCATGTCTTTCCCTCCAATAGTGAGTATTATATTAGTTCAATTCATTACATATCAGCATGTCTTTATCAATCTAGTTGATTTGTCATTGAAGTTATAGCTTTTGCTTGAAATCTGACTTTGTTCACCTCGCTGATTGCAGGAAATGAGCTAGTATGGTGTGATCAAACACAACAAATTCAAGGGGAACTTGGTTCTGATACCCTAATGATGGTTGATGACAATAACAATAAAACTTTGGTTCTTTCATCATCGATAACAGAGGCATTGGAGACCAGTCAAATACAAGAATTGAATGGAGCAACTACTATTGATATGCCATTAATGGAATCTATGATTCACAATAGAAGGTGTCTTTCATCCTCAATAAATGGGGTAGCGCAAAGTGCCGATGAACAAGAAATTCAAGGTATATCTCTTGGAATCCAAGTATTGGAAGCTAACAATCATATTAAAACCGGTCTTGATAAACCAAGTATGAGACAACCAAAAAAGAGAAAAGTCTAAAATGATCATAAATCAACATTGTATGCAAAGTGGTGAAGAACATAACATTCGTAATGAAATGGCATTCATATGGTCTTAATATATTAAGATACCTATTTTGTTGATATTTTGGTGATATTTATAGCCTTAATGTATTAAGAGACTTGTTTTGTTGAAAGGTCCAGAATGATCAGAAAGCAACATTGTATGCAAAGTGGTGAAGAACATAACATTCGTAATGAAATGGAATTCATATGGTATTAATATATTAAGAGATCTATTTTGTTGATATTTTGGTGATATTTATGACCTTAATGTATTAAGAGATCTGTTTTGTTGAAAGGTCCAAAATGACCATAAAGCAACATTGTATGCAAAGTGGTGAAGAACATAACATTCGTAATGAAATGACATTCATATGGTCTTAATATATTAAGAGACCTATTTTGTTGATATTTATGGTCTTAATGTCTTAAGAGACATGTTTTGTTGAAAAGTCCAAAATGATCATAAAGAAACATTGTATGCAAAGTGCTGAAGAACATAACATTCGTAATGAAATGACATTCATATGGTCTTAATATATTAAGAGACCTATTTTGTTGATATTTTGGTGATATTTATGGCCTTAATATCTTAAGAGACTTGTTTTGTTGAAAAGTCCAAAATGATCATAAAGCAACATTGTATGCAAAGTGGTGAAGAACATAACATTCATAATGAAATGGCATTCATATGGTCTTAATGTATTAAGAGACCTATTATTGCTGGATATAGTTCTGAATTCATTCTATTATTAGGATGTTAGAAGGCTAAAACATGCACAGGTTGGAGGATATTGGGGCTGCCATGGCTGCTGGGTGCTTTTAGAATCCAAAATCAAAGAGAAAATTCTAGAATCATGCACAGATTGCCCAGAATTAACCTAGATTTATAAACGATTAGGTCTACTGCTTCTTGGAGGTATGAATCGTGCACAAATTGCCTAGAATTAACCCGTAAATTCCTCTCAATGCTATTAGGAGGTTAGGAATAGGTCTGAGAATTGATTTTAAAACCCAGATTGTGGCCAGATTTGAGAAAATGTTGCTTACTATCCCTTTTATGACCTTAAATCAACAGTCATAGTGGGAATCATGTTGGGAATCCACTGAAATATGTTGGGAATCATCTGTAGATTCATATATGGAAAATAGTGGGACAAATTCTATGGACCTATGCATATAAACTCCATCAAAGAAGGTGAGGAAGCACTTAGCTCCATGAAAAAAAGTGGTCATAGGTGAAAAAATGTCACTATGAAATTGTTGAGAATCATGCCTCACATCACAATAAAGTATAAACCAAAGCATTGATTGTAGAACCACTAACTCCTAGACATAAAGAAGATCTCAATAAAAAAATGAGGACTTCATAAGCATGAATACCATACGAATGAGGACTGAATAAACATGAATACCATACTTCATAAGAATTGACTGTAGAAACACTAAATCCTGGACATAAAAAGTAAGAAAACTAAAAAGCATTTTTCATTATATGCCGATAAATACAAAACTCCATCATACAAAAATTCATTTTTCATTATCTGTCGATAAATACATGTATACATTGATTTATACATGTCTAGCATGTTTCTGAAATGGCTGCAATCCCTCCTCTGAGAAGAAGACAAATCTGAATGGTCTCTCTTTCCTTTCGTAGAAGACTGTCATGATGTCATTATTACAATGTGACTTAATTATATAGAGATATGTCAGTTTGGAGAAATTCTGGAAATTAACTCTAAGTGTTGGAAAATTGGTCCAAGTGGCCTTTAGAAAATGCCCATCGTACCTCATAGGTCAAGGTAAATTCCCACCCCATCTTTTCAGGTTGGAGCTTGTTGATCTGTCTACCTGACCATGGTATTAGATTGTCTTGAGAGTGTCTGAGGAGGAAGTTATGGATCTGCCAAAATAGTGTTTCAGGCAGGTTGTTCCAGTCCAGTAAAATGCAAAAATTGTCTTAAGTATAAAAATACTGGTAAAAATTCCTAAGTGACCTCAATAAAATTCCCACCATTACCTGTGGTTGATGTCTTAAAGTATTTTGAGGATATGGGTCTCCAGACTGTTGATTGGTGCATCCAACCATATCATTGGTTTGTCCAAAAAGTATCCGTAGGTGAAGATATTGATCTGCCAAAAGTGCCTCTTAGCTTGATTTGCACGCTTCAGAAAAATTCATGCCGAGGAGAGAGAAAGAGGTCTCAATGCTATTAGGAGGTTAGGAACAGGTCTGAGAATTGATTTTAAAACCCAAAATGTGCCCAGATTTGAGAAAATGCTACTCACTGTCCCTTTTATGCCCTTAAATCAGCATTCGTAGTGGGAATCATGTTGGGGATCCACTGGCATATGTTGGGAATCATCTATAGATTCATCTATGGAAAATAGTGGGAAAAATTATATGGACCTGTGCATATAAAATCCATCAAAGAAGGTGAGGAAGCACTTAGCTCCATGAAAAAAAGTGGTCATAGGTGCAAAAATGTCACTATGAAATTGTTGAGAATCATGCCTCACATCACATCAAGTATAAACCAAAGCATTGACTGTAGAACCACTAACTCCTGGATATAAAGAAGATCTCAATAAAAAAATGAGGACTTCATAAACATGAATACCATACGAATGAGGAATGAATAAACATGAATACCATACTTCATAAGCACTGACTGTAGAACCACTAACTCCTGGACATAAAAGTAAGACAACTAAAAAGCATAAGTTTCATTATATGCCGATAAATACATAAATCCATCATACAAAAATTCATTTTTCATTATATGTCAATAAATACATATATACATTGATTTATACATGTCTAGCATGCTTATGAGATGGTTGCAATCCCTCCTCTTGAGCAGAAGACAAATCTGAATGGTCTCTCTTTCCTTTCGTAGAAGATTGTAATTGTTCTGGAGTTGTACAAGGCACTTTTTTGTTGGCGGGCAAATCTACCCTATAGCAAGGAAACTAATCCTATCAACTTGGTTGGGGTGACAGGTAAGTGTATTGATGCTATTACAGAGACATTTACAAAAAAGAAAGAAGTTGTAGATCTTGGGAACATACCTTTTAATCGAAGTCTGATCCTAGCCTTGACTTGATCTCGTGTTCAACTTCCAAATCTACCTTTCCTTCAGCAAACCTGCAATAACAATACCTTTCTCAAAACATTTTGGGCAATATATAAAGCTTGAAAGAAACAAAAACAATGTTTAACATTCAGCATTGACCAAAACAGATCCAATTAAGATGCCATTTCATAACACATTCAAATTGGAACAAGAAAGACACTTCAACCTTTATTAGTCAAAAATAAAATGATGTACAAGTATACCTGATCATGAAACAGGCTCCTGCAACTAGATTCTGGGCTCTATATCTTCTCTGGCTTGGATTTCTTCAGCATCAACTCCTCCAATGCAAGATTCTTCAAAGTTTTTCCATTAATCACTCTTACTATCTCCAATTTCCAACCCTTCTCCTTTAACCTTCTTGGTATTTATAGGATTAAAGAAGCAGTTCAAGTCGATATGTAGTTATGGAGGAAGTTGGGGGAGTTAGGAAACTACCATCAACTAATCCTCCTCGAGAAATTAATTTATTTTTTAATCATCTTTTAAGATGTCCGCGACTCTTGTTTAGTGGAGTAGCGTATAGGGCGCTACCCTAGTGCTTAACAACTAGCACTCATTCGATTTTACATTGTGAGCGCTACTATGCTGAGAAGGAGTAGTGTATACTTGGATATGGGCGCTACTATTATACAGTGGAGTAGCGTATGGGCGCTAGTCTCTTTGAGTAGAGTAGCGCTCATATCTCAAAATGATATTTTTTGGGGTTTTCCAATAATGTCAGGAAAATGGAATGAGTTGTCATATCATCCAAGGTCAACATGCTCCTCCATCCAAGTTGTCCTTTTGTGTGATCAGCAGCTTAGGGTGATCACGGACGGAGAGGTGCAAGTTTGACCTATAACAGATGCCCCCTAATGTGTGAGGTCAGAGGGAAACGATGGCCGAAATACATTACAATCCAAAGCTAGAGGAGGAGCACAGAACCGCAGAAAACAAGTCACAAGAAACCTGCAACAAAGATCAAGGTCAGCGAGCAATTACATTTTTGACATCTTATAGATGTGTAGTGTGATACAACATGATCTCCGATACATAACAAGGAGATGTATATAAAAGCATGTCCACTTGGAATACAAGCGTGGATCCATGTCAAACTGAGAGATCATAGCCATAACAACAAACTGGATCTATGTCTCATGGAGAGCCGAATATAAGTGAGGCTCAGTCTTGCGCAACTTGGGTGATAACAAAATGAGGTAATGTCATCAAAATCCCAAGGTCTTCATCCCACAACAACCCTAGGTACAAACCCTAACCATGTGAATAGATGAGCTGATAGTCGAACATGGGGGGTATCGTTTGATTACCGGTCATTGATGTATACCGTTAACAAACGCGAGGACTTCCACCGATAATGATGATGGGGTCCAAGTTACCAAGTACGATTCGCCAAATGTGAATAGATGGACTTGGAGTCGAACACTTGGGAATCCTGTCGAAGAAGAGACATTGATGTATTCTCATCATTCAACGGCGAGGAAAATTGCCACTGGTGACTGCAATCTCCAAGGTACTAACCGAAACTCTAAACTTCAATCCTAGAATAATGATTTGTTGTCGATGGGAAGAAGTTCGTTGGAAGGGAGGCCTTAAGGCATCCTCCATCATCCAACTCGAGGAACACTCAACTGGTAAGAGCTGATATGGAATAATTTGTAACAAGACTGACACTAGGAAGGCCGACACATGAGGTCAAGGTAAACTGTAGAATGGCTGACACATGGTATATCCTTGAACATTGAGCATGACACAAAGTGACTCAGGCAGTTTCTGACATAATGGGGTAAATAAGTCTGAAATGTAAGAGACATTAGCAGACCCTCCATATGGTTGGAAGAATAACCAACCGGGGGAGTAAATAACTCGGAGGAAAGGTTCACCCTGAGGTCAAAATCTAAACCCAACCGACAAGATAGACTCAAGCAGGTGCTGTGTTCAAGGATAGAACTTGACTGAAAACTACCTTTGACAATGAATATATGATATGTCTTTCCGTTCCTTATTCTTTTTAGATAAAAGAATGCCCTTCTTGTTGTTTTAATGAGTCCAAGAAAGAATGAAAACTCAATAGGTCCAACCATGTAAAAAATTTAACGAGCCCATGGGAGGAAGACTCAGGACCTTCTTCATTATTTATAGAGTTCGAAGAAGAGATAGAAGATTACTCTATATGTACTGATCTCTGATTTTAATATCGAGCCGAGATCTATTCTTGCTCGCCGGTGTTTTCAATTTTAAGGAGTCTGAAAAACTTAAACAATAACTCCATATATCTGCTCATGGATTTTAGTATCGAGCCCAAGCAGGTTAATGCTCGCCGGTGTTTTCTTGTTTATAGAGTCTGAAAAACTTAAACAATCCTCTTTTCACCTATCCGTGGATTTTATATCGAGCCCGGATTGGTCTGTGCTCGGCGGTGTTTTCTTGTTTATAGAGTTGAAAAACTTAAACAGTCCTCTACTTACCCTCTCGTGAATTTCACATCGAGCCCGAGTAGGTGAATTCTCGCTTGGTATTTTCATGTTTAGAGAGTCTGAAAACCCTAAAGAGAGACTCCAAAAGTTCCTTTTTCGTACATTTAGTCTCCTCCCCCGAAAAAGTATAAAACAATGAAAGGAGAACTCTTCTAGCGCATACAGGAGTATACGTAGAGTATACCTTTTTTGTAGTTAATCCACTTAGGCCCGGAAAAGGGATAATTCTATACCTGAGTGGATGAGCCTTCAGATACTTTAACGAGCTCGAAGAGGACAAGTTTGCTTGACGATCTTGTTTAGGTTTAAATAGTCCAAACAAGAGCTTAAAATGACTTAAAGGTCAGCTTCTAGGATCATAGCTTCATGCCATGTCAAAACTAGGTCTTCAACAAAATATTAGTCGATGCGGCAAAAATCTCAAATGATATATGAATTCGGAATGTTTAGCTAACTGACAAGGTCTATCATCAAGAAATTTGAGCTTAGGAGATGAATCCGACAACAATTAAGTGAAAAATGAGCTTGGATCAGTTTTATACCGTATTGTGTGTTTCAATTGATTAATTAGGGTTTTTTGAAAGTTTTGAAACTATGGAAAATTAACAAATATGGGTAAAAATCAAAATCCAATTTATATATAATTTCATTGTTTAAAAATCAATTTTCAATTTGTGTTGTAGGGCAAAAATTGGGCAACATTTTGCAAATTTCAAATCTCCACTGCGATCAAACCGAGCATCCAACCACCAAACTTCCTCCACCAAGTAAGTAGAAATCTCCCTGACTTGCAATTTCATGGTTTATTTTTAAATTTTTGAGCAAAAATAGCTTGCAACGCAATGCTCATAAGTTTTTATGCGCGGGCGCTACTGTGTAAACACAAGAGTAGCGTATAAACGCGATGGGCGCTACTCTGCTCAAACAGAGTAGCGCCTACACGCTACTGTGTAGTATACACAGTAGCGTACATACTTGAAAATTCATACACAAGTGTCGAGACTCAAAAAATTTTGGTTTTTTGTGCAGGATGGTCCTTCAATGGAGGGACAGGGAGCATGAAGACATGGATAGGTTAGCCATGCAAGATCCGGCTACCCTCCATGCGCTCCGAAGATGCAGTTTGTTGAAGTTTTATCGAACCGTAAACATGAGGGCATTAAACAAACTGTTTCAAAGACTGATTCAGTATTCAGATGTGGATACCAACACCTTTGTCATCCATGGGCAAACATTGGAACTTACCGTTGATGACATATACTTTATTACTGGTCTCTCAAGGAGAGGAGATGTAATCAACCTGAAAGGGTCTTCTCGTTTGGGTGCATGATCAGTGCAAGAATATGTGAATACATACTGTGTTGCCGGAGCGGAAAAATCGGGAAGTCAAGTCTTGATTTCAACTATTGATGGTCTCCCTCTGAAAGTGATAGTGAGCATGATCAACCGAGTAGCCAGTAGTGCCTCACAACACTTAGCTTCTAGGCATTCGATGCATATTGGTGTACAATGCTTGCACGGTCATGTTTATGATTGGAGTACTAGTTTGCTGGCAAACATGAAATCTCAATTGACAGGTTGCAAATCCGGCACAATGAAGAATTTTGGGTACGGAAGTATTTTGTGTACTTTCTTCTTCGAGAGAATGCCTGCTATTAGTTTGGGGATGCCTCTACCACAGGTTAACCCCCGTGAGCCCAGACTAGGACGTTGGGGTGACATTTTTCTCCGCTAGGGTGGTGGGGAAAGTCACTATTGTTACCATACTGATGACTTCTGGGGATGGTGGGAGAGGCAAGTACCCGCTTTTGAGCAGTTTCCCTATGCTGGATTGGATTTTCGTCACGATCCAGAGCTGGTGCTTCCTCCAGGTGGAGCCTGGGGAGATATTGGTATGTTTAAATTTTGAGAATTTATTTAATTTTTTCAAACTTTTTCAAGTATTTAATTTTTATGCATGAGTTTTGAAGTTCTAATCAAGTGTCATATACAGATGTTGGGCCTCTTCGTCCTGAGGGCCATCCTACCATCTATGTGAGGCCAGCTGATATTACCGCAACGGATGCTATGTTGGGAACCCTGGAGAGGAAAATGAGTCGGTTGAATCATGAGATTCCTGCATGCCGCATGGACCAGATACCTGTTGATATGCAGGAGGATGTTGTTGGGGTGCCCCCAGCATGGCTTAGGGTGCTGCGGAGGGTTGCTAGATTAGTCATATGCTATCGCAATGCGGTAGATGATGATGAGGTCCCTCCTTCTCCATAGGAGAAGAAAACATTCTATGTATATATTTTTGAGGCTACTATGCCCAGCTTTTGTACTTTTATGACTTGACTTGATGAACTCATGATCCAAAACTCATATTTTTTGATACGGTACCGGCTATATACAGTATCGGTTATTTACATGTGTATGCGTTTTAATTTTATGTGTGCAATGTTGTTTATGACAATGTGTGATGCAAATGCCAGTCTAACACATAGTTTGCTAATGAATCAGCTAAAGTGTTTAAACTTCTCGGAATGTGTTCATATCTGATAGAATGAAATTGTCTTTCCAATAGTCTAACTCATAGAAACTGACGTAGCAATCCTGGATCTCTAATCTGATAGACACCTGTTAACTGAAAAACAATTAATTGTGAGTCAAGCCTTACCTCCAGGTACGAAATGCCATGACTGAGAGCATCTCGGAGAAGTTCTATAACTACACTGTATTCAGCCACATTATTCGTGGTGGGTCCCAAACAAACCCCCCCCGAAGAGACAAGTTGGTCAGCGGGTGAATAAATGACCCAAGCTGCTGCAGCCAACTGACAGGTGTGGCGACTGGCGCCATCAGCAAATCCTAGGAAATGTGCGGTTGACATCTGGTACACGAAACGAGAAACAAACATAAGATTACCTAATGAGCATAACAAAACTAGCTTTACAAAAATATACAGCTATGTTACAAGAAAAAGTATTTCAGCCTAGGCGTAGTACTTCTTCAGGTAGAGCCCATTTCTAGGCTCGACCAAGTTATTACCTTCGTGAACTACCAGTTCATAGGCACCTTTCTTCAATACTTTAGAATTATAAAAGGTCCGAGCCACCTGGATTTGAATTTTCCAGGTCCTAAAGGTTCTTTGTCTTGATCCCAAAGTAAGACCAAATCCCCTTCACTGAAAACCTGAGGTTTAACAGATTTGTCGTACTGTCCTTTGACTCATTTTTTGTGAACCTCGTTTGTTGTAAGCGCATCCCGGCGCTGTTAATCTAAATGTTCTAAGTGTAACAAACGTTCTTCAAGTATGAGAGTATCGGGTAGTAACTGAACTGCTAGTTTTAGCAAAGGAATCTCGCATTCAATCGACACAACTGCTTCTATCCCATGCACAAGTTGGAAGGGAGAGAAACCGGTAGCAGTCTTAACGTTGTCTCGGTAAGCCCAAAGAGCCAGGTACAGCATGATGTGCCAGTTATTCCTACTGGCATTAACAGTTCTTTGTAGTATAACCTTTAAAGTTTTGTTCACTGCTTCAACTTGTCCATTCGCCTGAGGATAGTATGAAGACGAATGTTCTTGTCGAAAACCAAGCATTGTATATAACTCAGTCATCATGCTATTTTGGAAGTGACTGCCATGATCAGTCACTATCTCTTTAGGTATGCCAAACCGTGCTATGATCTGATTAAACACGAAATAAGCGGTAGTTTCTCCATCCGCCTTAACAGTAGGCATTGCCTCTGCCCACTTAGTAAAGTAGTCAATGGCAACGATGATGTAATGATGTCCTCCAGCTAAAACTGGATTACATGTCATAAAGTCAACCCCCCATTTTGTGAAGGGACCTGCTGTAATTACAGGATGAAGAGGAGCTGGGTGTGCCCTCATTTTCTTAGTGAAAAACTGACACGGTTGACGGTGTTTCACTGCTTCCACACAATCTTTAAAGATCGTGGGCCAAAAATATCCGGCACGCAGTATCTTCTGAGCTGTCGCCAACCCGGAAAGATGTCCCCCACAAGCTCCACTGTGGGCATCATTTAATACTGCTTCAGCTTCTTCCCGAGTTAAGCAACGTCGTAAAATGGAATCTACCCCACGTCGATATAAAGTATCTGAGATAATAAGGTAGTTCTTTGCATGGCTTTTAAGCTTGCGTCGTTCTTCTCAGGAAAAAGTGGTAGGACACCTCAAAGTCTGGAGATATATTAAGATATCTCCGTACCATGGGTCAGATGAGGCAATGAGGAAGATATGTTCGTCAGGGAATGATGTTTCTTCCTCAATGCGTTCTAGGTCACTTGGAAATTCTAAGATTAATTCAGCGAACACTAGTGATTTTTTCGACTTGGCTGATTGGAATACCAAATCGAATTCTTGTAGAATTACAATCCATTTATTGTATTTCCCACCGATGATTCATCGGGTGAGAACGTACTGGAAAGGATTGACTTCTGCTATCACTATAGTAGTTCGTAAAAGTATATAGTGACGAAGCCTCTATACCGCATAGACCGAAGCAAGTGCTAACTTCTCAACGTGCGAGTATTTAACTTCAGGGGCTATCAATGCGCGAGAAAGATAGTAGACAACATGTTCTTGGAACATATCGTCTTCCTAAACCAAAACTATACCAATTGTAGTAAGAGACGCTTCCAGGTATAAAAGAAAATCTTTTGAGTAATCTGGCGGGCTCAACAAGGGTGCTTAAAGGAGTGCCTTTTTTAAAGCTTCAAAGGATGCTTGTGCAGCTTCGTCCCACACAAAGTAGGAATCTTGTTTGAGTAGCCTCATAAAACCTTTGGTAATTTTGGCGTAGTTTATGATAAATCGTCGTAAGAAATTAGACATGCCTTGCAAAGTTTGAAGTTGTCGCAAGGTGCGAGGAGGAGGCAGATTTACAATCGCCTCAACTTTAAGTGGGTCAACCATTATACCACGATTAGAGACAATGAAACCCAGTAAACGTCTCGATTCGACACAGAACACACATTTATTCGGATTCAAACGAATCTTATATTTTCTCCATCTTTCAAACACTTGTCTAAGGTGGGACGGATGGTCCTGTCTCTTTCGAGATCGCGTCGGGAGATCATCCAAGTAAGGCTCTACAATGTGTTTGATATCATGAAAAGCAAAATTCATCGCTCGCTGGAAGGTAGCTCCAGCATTCTTCAAGCCAAATGGCATTTTTCGATAAGCGAAGGTCCCCCACGGGCAAATGAAAGCTGTTTTATGCTGGTCTTCGGGTTTGATTTCTATTTGATTGTATCCCGAAAAACCATCCATGAAGGAGAACATCTCATGTCCCACACAAGCATCTATGATTTGATCGATAAATGGTGTGGGATAGTTGTCTTTTGGACAAGCTTTGTTCAAATCCCGGAAGTCAGTACAAACTCTAATAGTGCCTTGCTTCTTATCAACCGGAACGGGGTTTGAAACCCACTCCGTCATATCGATCGGATAAATGAAACCGGCTTTGAGCAACTTTTCAACCTCCGCCTTGATGGCGGCTGCTTTTCTAGGGTTTACGGGACGGAGCTTTTGTCTCACAGGTTTCGCGTTAGGGTATGTCGTGATGACATGCTCCACAATGGTCGGGTCAATACTTGGCATCTCCTCATATGACCAGGCAAAAACGTCGCAGAATTCTTTAAAAAGTTTTGTATACAGAGCTATCTCTTCTGAAGAACAGTCTACACCAATAAAAATATTTTCCACGACCCCAGGTTTGGTGGAAATGTTGATTGGAATTGTTCTCGATATATTGGCCATATTTCCTTCAGCATAAATAGCTCTTGAAGTAGAAGGAGAAGATGACAAATCAACCAATCCACCGGGTCTCACAGGGAATTCTCCTCTCTCAATTCTGTCTAGATCTGGAAGTATGTAGGACCTATGATGCATATGTTCCCAAGGTTGGTCCAGGCCCATCATAACTTCTAAGATGGCTTCATCAGATGGCAAAACCGTATCTAAACAATCGAACGAGTGAGTAGAATTCAGTGACCATGCCGGAGCATAGTCCATATCTGACTCAACAGAGACTGGTGGAGTCATGATATGTTCCATTGCAGCGTGTTGAGTTTCCATATAGGCCACTTCTGCAATGGAGGGAGGCACACAAGGTTCTGATGTGATAGGAAGGATCCAAGGATCAGTTCTTAAACCGACCGTAAATGTTTCGGTGGCAGTACCCACATCAGAACGCATAAAAAGAACAGGGGAGGGGATGTTGAAAGTGCCTATTAACGAACCATACAACCCTGCTCCTAAACTCTCTTTAACCGGGGCGGTTTGATCAACCAATGGAATCGTGGTTTCCGAAGAAGTCTGGTTGTTTCTCTGAGTGAAAGAAATTTGATCGACAGTAACGATCTTTGTTATAGCTTGAAATGACACCTCTCCGTCCGTGACGACACTTGTTTCCCTTGGTCGCATGACGACACTTCTTGAGATCAAGTTCAGTCACACAACAGGACATTTGTGGATGGAGGAGTCATTTGGGACACTAAAAATGGTTGAAATTACCTCATTCTTGACCCATTTGATGTATATGACCCTTAGGAACATTTTTCCAGACCAAACCATCTCCTGAAAATGAGCAGAAAAGCCTGTTTTTGGCCATTTTTCACTATGAGCGCGACTCTACTGTTATAATAGTAGCGTGTGTACGCGACTTTGTCTCATTTAAAGTAGCGCCCATTGCCATATGTACGCGACTTTGTATACTGTAGAGTAGGGTACACTCTTGTTTTGGTCAAAATCTTGAAATTCGAGTAAGTTAAGTTGGTTGGGAAACCTCTTGAGTGGTTATAACTTCTTTTCCTCTTCCTCATTGATTATATAAGGAGGGTAGAAGGGTCATGTGAGAGGAGCAAGCCTAATTGCAAAGTTATGCTGGAGGAATGGAGACCCTCATCCCCCTCTCTTGTGCTTCAGTTTTGGTAAACCCTAGTACAATTGCTTAGAGGCTGGGATCCTTGGAGAACGGAAGCAGGAGACCTTGAATCTAGGTTTCGTGAAGTGCCAAGCTTGAAAGAAGGTATAACTGTATGTACTTGCTTTCATTCATTAATAAAGATCAGACGTTCTTCTCTTTCCAAATATGACCTATTAATGTGTCTTGGATTTGATTACAGTTTGTTTATAATCTGATGTCTCTTTCTATTATGAATATCAGTCTTATATGTGTAGTCAAATGTATTTGAGAAAGGTATCAAGTTGTTTTGCAGGTCTGGGCATTGCAACACTGGATAAGCATTGAAGAGCGAGGGAGGCAAAGCTAGGATTAACCTTCTGAATAAGGTGCCTACATATCTAAACCCTAATCTCTTCATTTTTTTGTTGTACTTGCAGAATGTTTGTAAGTCTATCTTTATCACCGTAAGTTGGTAGTTTCTCCCCTGAACTATAGGTGCATTTTCCCCACAACAATCTTACCTTCAAAAGGGAACATGACCACTCGAAAAACTGCCGATGCTATAGCTCGCATGGCATAAGTCCAGCTCCTGCCCAATAACATATTGTAATCAAGCGGAGCATCCAGAACTTCAATTTCAACAGCAACTGTCTTACCGGCCAAAGTGGCATCAAATGATGGAAAAAATCCGTGTGGAAGGAAAGTTCTTCCATCAAATGCAGTAAGCAGTGTGTTGGAAGGGGCTAACTCAGGAGAACCTAAAGCTTTCCAACAGGAAATCAACATTACGCAAGTCGACGCTCCCTCATCTACTACAGCTCGTCTAATGGTCATTGGACCATGAACGACCTCAATCTGAAGGGCAACGTGATAGGGCAACCGGTATTTGACATCAGTCGTATCAAATCGCGCAGACATATTGGAGGATTCCATACTCCCAATAGCTGCCAAAAGTGCATTTCGTTGTAAAGGAAAAATCTGCAAGACTTCTAGAGTAGACATAGCACAAGGGGTCTGGGCTAAATCTTCAACCACATTGTAGTTAGAAACAGCCCGTGTGTTGGGATTGTGCGATGCCCTCTTCAAGACACCTTTCGGAATCTTGGGCATTGGGTCCATAGGTATGTGGAGTGGAGTGGAGGATTCAAGAATCTCCTTATCCTTTTTCTGTGCTTCTGGGGTATAGTTCCTGGCTCTAGTTTGCAAAAGTGCATCCGAATTAACCATGTTTATAAATGTTTGATCAACCGAAGCGTGCGAAGTGCCCCCAGTTTTGGAGGTGCCAGAAGTTGAGCCTTTCCCTTTAGGAAATGGATCTTTCAAGACGGCAGGCTTCTTTTCTCTTAAGAGCTTCTGGGCTTCTTCAAGCAGAGGTCATTGGTGAGTAAGGTGGTTCTGCTTGCAAAGTTTACAAGGGAACTTAACCTTCTTTTCTTCCTTGTTACCCTCTTCAGCATTGTCTTTTTTGGGCTTTTGTTGGTTCCCCACTCCTTTCTTGCCCTTCTTTTTGTTGTTGGGCTGCCGAGGGCCCTTTTGATTGTTCTGAACCTGATTGACAGGCTCAGACATAGAAGGAGAGGTTGTGACGGAAGAAATATCTGCAGTCGATTGTTTGACAGCTAAGGCATGGACCTGTTTGGTTAGTGCTTCGAAGGCTGCAGAGTCAACTGAACCCACTATGCCGTCAGCATGTGGTCCAGGTTTGGGTCTACTCAGATCAGTGTTTGATCTCGGTGCGTCAAGTATAATCTCGTACAGTAAACCAGATTGTGCATAAACAAGGTCTAACTGTTGAGTCCTTAAAATGGCTTCTTATTCATTGGATACTCCAGATGTCGCTACTTCCTTAGAAATATAAGGGAGGAGTGATTTCAAGTACCACTCAAGCAGGAACTCCGGAGGTATGTTGGCCTTAATGAGCCTCTTCTGTCTTCGCCACTCCTGAATGTGGTCAGATAGGTGAGTGGCTTTATTTTGTCTAAAAGTAGACAAAAGTTCTGTTCCGGCATCATACCGAACAGGAAGCTGGAAGTGGTTCAAAAAGACGGTTTATAGATCCCCAAAACTAGAGAAAGTAGCCGCAGGTAACTCAATGTACCATTTGGCTGCAGGACCAGTTAAGGTCCTTTGGAACATTCTCAATCTGATGGAATCCTCGTTTAAAGAATTGGAAGAACACCAAAGGTGGAAGGTAGTGACATGGTCACCAGGATCTTCACCTGTTTTGTCTTCGAATTTTGGAATGTCCGAAGGTAATTTGGTGGGAACTGCTGGCCATGTGGCATTATGACACACAGGATCATTTTTCAATTTAGAAAGGTCTGGAAAATTTAAAGTTTCCAGAAATGGTAGACGAGGCCGGTAAGATGCTGCTTGATAAGGGGAACCACCCATTGTTTGACCCATTAAATGTTGGTAGGGGTTGCCCCCAGCCATTTGGTGATAAGGGTTGCCCCCGGCCATGTGCTGATAGGAGTTTCCACCTACCAACTGTTGATAGGGGTTTCCCCCAGTTAACTGTTGGTAGGGGTTACCCCCGGGTATTTGTTGGTAGGGGTTGCCCCCTGCCAGCTGTTGTTGTTGTACGAAAGATTTATTAAAATTTCCCCACCCATACGAGAGTGGATTAGTGCTTTGCGGATTCGTCCATTGTGGCTGGGTGTTAGCCCCACCATATTGCTGGTTAAAGATATTGCCCCCTCCCCCTGAGAATAAGGAAAAAGGGGAATTGTTTGCAGGCATACTACATTGGTTCATGTTAGGGCCTACAAAGGTATTGAAACCAGCAGAAGCTGATGTGGACGGTGCAGTCATGGTACCCATGACTGGCATGTTTGCAGAAGCACTTGGTCCTACCACAGGTGTGGAAACCCAAGTACTAGGAATCTGATATAACGGTTGGGAAGTAGAAGGTGTTGCACAGTTGGCCATACTGCTAGGTCCAACAGTAGGTGTAGGAATAGATGCCATCATTGTAAAACTCGACATACCTGATGTGCTAGTGTTGAAACTAAAAGATGGAGTAGGCACAGATGTGGTTTGTGCCTGAATAGGTGTAGCAGTAAAAGAAGGGTTAACTGTGTTGGTATTCATACCTAAAGTGGGAGTTTGGGGAACCCCCTGTTCACGTCCTGAGTTAGACATGAGATGTCCAGGAAAGGAAAGATCTGCACTGAAAAGGGGCTGCTGGAAACCAACAGGTGACAAAAGCGGAATTCTAGTATTAGTTAAAGGAGGATTGAAAGGAGTGCTATACTCCGCAGAAGTAAGATCTTCCACCTCAACTGTACTAAAGTGTTGTTGATCTGTGGTACCTAGTAGTGGTTCCTCAGGAACCTCAATTTCAAGGTTTTCTGTTACAAGTATTTCTTCAGGTAATTCAGTTTCAAGAGTAACTTCTGAAAAAATACCGGGGTTTACCCGCTGTCGTCTAGCTGGCTGTATAGGTTCTGTTCTAACTAGTGGAAGGTTTTGAATCCTTCTCGATCTACGGGGTTGTTGATTCTCCATTATTATAAATATGAAATAACAAACTAGAACCTAGTGGCCACTACAACTAGGGGGCAAACAGCATGCCAACTAAAAAATTCCTAAGTATACAAACCAGCCAAACAAAGGTGCCTTCCGGAGAAGAGTCTAGGATGATGAGGGCCCAGAACAGATCAACGAAGGAAGAAAGACAGTTATCCGGGGTCCACAATACAATGACTAAGGGTGCAAGCGCTGGAATCACCCAACCGCCCTCCCAAAGACCTGCAAGGGGTTTCCTCCCACGTCTGTCTTAGGTACAGCAGATATACCCTCTGCTATCACCTATGTATGAACCTAGAGTCAGATACTATGGATACCACAACACCGAAAATTCCTGGGGGAACAGTCACCGGTCAAATCAGAAAGTGTGGGCAGGGTAGCTAAGCCCGAAACTCGAAAGAGTCCCCAATACGCAATCCAATCCTGGCGTATGCTCGAATAGCAAGTAGGAGGAGTATTCCCACAAACTGATCTCACAATGACCTACTACATAGATCCCAAGCAAATTTTGAGTGAGGTGGGTTTATCTATGATAGTCTCACTACGATTTTTGCGCAATGTGTGATCTTGGGTGGTTTAAGGTGATTTAAACCCAAGACCCTAACCAAAACTAGTTGGTGTAGTGTACCCTAAAAAGAAAAAATGTTTCTAGTTCATTTTATTAACAAAATTTAGGGATTTTATTACTCAAAAAGGGTAGTGCTTTTGTGTGGCGTGGTTATGACAAGAAAACAAAAGTGCAATAATATCAAAACTTTCTACAACAAAGCTCTTTTCATTTTTTCATTTACTTCTTTCCAAAACTGAAAATCTAAGCAAACCTACTTAAAAAATTTTGTTTTCTTTTTGGAAATTGTACAAAATACACTAAGTTATCTTGTAATAACAAAAACAAATTCTATTTAAGCTTAAAATACCAATTTTTTTTTTGCTTTTTCAATAAACAAAAAAGAACTATATAAAAATGGGAAGCAAAAATAAAACTTTATATGCAATGTGTGTAAGTATGGCTAAAAGTTCTTAAGCCTATAGCTGTCGAAACCCTAGATCGAAAAAGACTTGATCTACAGGTTTTTTACAAAGAGAAAGCCTATAAACTTGAGAACAAAGTGGAAGAAAACAAAGGAGAAAGACACAAAAGGACTGACCTAAAGTATCTAGCCCTAGGAAGACCACTATGCCAAGCACAAGTAGACAAGCAAGTTGCCTTACTAACACAAAGAAACTGAGAAATGAACTAGCCTACAGCTGTTTAAAAGCACTTGCAACCAACAAAAAGACAAGAAGTGCCGGAAGAATGAAACTTGACCGAAAAAGAAGACACCCTAGAGACTCTACCAAGGACCAAACCCTAAAACAAAGGATGGGAGTAGTAGAGAGCAGACAAACGTCACCACAAACAGCAGATACAGGAGTATGCAGGTTTGTAAGCTAGCAACAGGTAGTCAGGGTCTAAAAAAGTGGAAGTGCTCAACACCAAACACTCCCTAGTCTTCCAAAAAGTCAATAAACGGTTCAAAAATTCCCATGGTCAACAAGCGGTTCAAAAAATGGAAAAAACTTTAAGGAAAGGTTCTATGACTTGACCAAAGGTTAAAAACCTCATGCAACCATCAAAGGGATCCTACAGCACAGTCAGCAAATCACCAAAAGTTTTAAAACACAAGCAAACCAAAAAGGAATGCTTCAGAAAGTGTACTCTACTGTGTAGTAGAGCAACTCGCGCCCCTACTGAAACGGACACTACTGTATATATAGCACAGTAGCGTATGGGTGCTACTGTATATATAGTAGAGTAGCGCTCATATCTCAAAGGCTTGAAAACTGACTTTGGAAGGTATCAAAAACTGATGAAAGCATGCAAGAAACAGGCAAGGGATACCTAAAAAGTTTCTTGACACATCAAAGAAGTCAAAACAATCTGAGAAGACACACAAGAACAAGGTTTCCTAAAGCCAAAAACTCTATTTCCCCAGCGGAGTCACCAGTTTGTTGGCGGGAAAATCTACCCTATAGCAAGGAAACTAATGCTATCAACTTGGTTGGGGTGATAGGTAAGTGTATTGATGCTATTACAGAGACATTTACAAAAAAGAAAGAAGTTGTAGATCTTGGGAACATACCTTTTAATCGAAGTTTGATCCTAGCCTTGACTTGATCTCGTGTTCAACTTCCAAATCTACCTTTCCTTCAGCAAACCTGCAATAACAATACCTTTTTCAAAACATTTTGGGCAATATATAAAGCTTGAAAGAAACAAAAACAATGTTTAACATTCAGTATTGACCAAAACAGATCCAATTAAGATGCCATTTCATAACACATTCAAATTGTAACAAGAAAGACACTTCAACCTTTATTAGTCAAAAATAGAATGATGTACAAGTATACCTGATCATGAAACAGGCTCCTGCAACTAGATTCTGGGCTATGGCTCTTCTCTGGCTTGGATGTCTTCAGCATCAACTCCTCCAATGCAAGCTTCTTCAAAGTTTTTCCATTAATCA
Source organism: Larix kaempferi (assembly GCA_027924585.1). Lineage (NCBI taxonomy): Eukaryota > Viridiplantae > Streptophyta > Pinopsida > Pinales > Pinaceae > Larix > Larix kaempferi. The sequence goes on from BSBM01000643.1 coordinate 12,111,410, forward strand.
CTCTTACTATCTCCAATTTCCAACCCTTCTCCTTTGACCTTCTTGGTATTTATAGGATTAAAGAAGCAGTTCAGGTCGATATGTAGTTATGGAGGAAGTTGGGGGAGTTAGGAAACTACCATCAACTAATCCTCCTCGAGAAATTAATTTATTTTTTAATCATCTTTTAAGATGTCCGCGACTCTTGTTCAGTGGAGTAGCATATAGGGTGCTACCCTAGTGCTTAACAACTAGCGCTCATTCGATTTTACATTGTGAGAGCTACTATGCTGAGAAGGAGTAGCGTATACTTGGATATGGGCGCTACTATTATACAGTGGAGTAGCGTATGGGCACTAGTCTCTTTGAGTAGAGTAGCGCTCATATCTCAAAATGATATTTTTTGGGGTTTTCCAATAATGTCAGGAAAATGGAATGAGTTGTCATATCATCCAAGGTCAACATGCTCCTCCATCCAAGTTGTCCTTTTGTGTGATCAGCAGCTCAGGGTGATCACGGACGGAGAGGTGCAAGTTTGACCTATAACATTTTTGCAATTTTTTTCAAGCTCTTTAAATCTCCGTGTAACTTTTTTTAAATTTCCAAGCAAAACATTTTTTTCCTCCATCAGTTTGCTCAACATTTCCACATTTTTATTATACTTCGTTGATTCTTGTTTTTCCTTAACCTCCAATTGTTGTCTAGTATTTTTCAACTGATCTTTAACTTCAGTCAATTTACATTTCAGATTCTATATTTATTTCTCGTGCTCTTTTTCCCTCAACTCTGTCTCGTTGGGAAAGACGGGAATTGCCATCATCGCAGTAGCTGGACCTTGTAATTCCTTCTCCAAATCAACAATTGTGGATTTAAGTTTTTGAATTTCCCTATCACATCTCAAATGCTAAAATTTTTGACCGTTGAAGAGTTTTGATTCCATCTCTATTATTTTTGCATCTTTCCCAACCATCTTCTCTTTCATTTCTTTATATAATGGCGATGAACCAAACAAATCACCTATTGCAATGCTCGTTGAGAAGCAATCTTGTAGCATCTTCTCTCGATTTGCTAAGGACTTCTCTCGCTCTTCTAAGGACATTGTACCTGTAGGTGTTTTTTTCCTTCTACCCTTACCCTCGTCTCCTTTGGTACCCTTACCTTCACCGTCACCACCTTCACCACTGTAATTTTTTTTTCCTCTACTTTGGTTTTTAAGTTCTAGATATTTAGAGATCCTTTCTAACCTTTTTCCTCTCATCTTATCAGCTTGCTTAGAAATGGTTTTCCTCAAACTAGAAATTAATGATTCTAATTCTCCAACTTTTTTTCCATGGATTCCCTCCCACTCTTTCATCTTCAACTAATATTCTTGTATTACCTATTCATTTTCTTTAATTTTCTTCTCCAATACCTATAAAGGACCCATTGCTATCCTTATTGGTGGTACATTGAGAACATGTGGTCTTTTTTTCAACTCTTCTTTGAGTTCACTTGCTTCAGCATTAGATTTTTCCAAAGCCTCTTTATACACAACCCTCACTAACTCAATTTCATTTTCAGCTTCATTAGTGATTTTGTCTACTTATTTGGATAATAATTCAACCATTTCTTCTTTCCCTTTTATAATTATGTTCGATTTGAATTGATTATCCACAACTGTCTTTTGCAACACTATTATCTGTTTGAGGCATTCTAAAATATTGTTATCTTTTCTCAAGCCCTCTTCTGGACAATTGCATATATATGAAGCTTGTTCCTTGAAATGATCCATTTTATCATATAGGATGAACACGTATCTACTATCAAACTTATATGATGGAATGTCTAAATGCATAGCGGAAGCCCTTGATTCAGATTTGGAAGAACAATCATACTCAATTTCCAACTGTTTAGGAGGAATTCTATCAAGAAAATCTTAAGGAATGAAAAGTGAGGAGTAGCTTGTTCCATTTCATTTCCTGTCACCTCCTCCCAATGACCTCTATCTACATGTCCATGTAACTCTTTCAAATTTGTGGTAGCACAAACTACATCAATTGTGACAAAATCAGGAGACTGTACTCGTAATTTCCCATGGTTCTCAGGAATTTGTACTAGCGATTCCTCATTCTGTTCAGGAGGTTGTAATGGTAATTCCCCATGGTTCTCAAGAGATTGTACTAATTCCTCGTTCTGCTGAGGAGACTGTACTGGAAATTCCTCATTATGTTCCTTTCTATTACATTTCCTAACGTATGTTTTATGAATAGGTGGTTTTGGAAAAGATATATTTTCATGCTGGTTGATATCACCAATCTTGTTTCAATAGCATGGGGTTGACATAAATCAATAATTTTTTTAACTGTGCCTGAGAAACTAAATTTAACCTTCCTTAATTGGCTCTCGTGTAGGGCAGAGTGGATTTTCTTAGCCCATAGATAAGGAATATCTATTGGTATATCTTCCACCCAATGTATCACTACCCTCATACATTCACCTGTAATGTCCTTCCTGTGATGATTCAGAATTGTCCTAAGGACAATCTGAATCAATGTTTTGTATATTTCGGGAGGGACATCTTGCATTCTTAAACCATTCCTAAGAACATGTACTTCTAGCACACAAATTTTACTGGACATCTGGTTCTTCTCTTGTCTGGGGGTTTTCCAAGAGCTTAAAATTGCTCCCCCTCTACGTGGAATATTTGTAGATCAGGCAACCAAATCAGGGTCTAGGTTTACCCGCTTCCCAAAAATTCTTAGTTCTGTATTCCTAGCATCATATTTTGAAATTTCCTCATCTATCTCCTCATCAAGATAATTGAACATTCCAAACAAAATGTTGAAAAATTCTGCATTCCTCAAGATAGTTTCCATACTCGGTGGCCACATATTTGCATATCTCCATGCATCAAAATACTCCTGGAATTATTTTACTGTTATCCTATCATATGTGGACGCTTGTGTTTCAAATGGGGTTGCAAAGGAGGATGCCCTCGTTTCAACTACGCTCATGGTAGAGGACGCCCCTGTTTCAAGTTTGGACATGGTTATCTAGGTTCGAAGCAGAGGTGAGGTGATGCACACAAACTGTATTTCAGGCTCACAAATTATGCCCACAAAGAGTATTTAAGCAACAAAATGCTTTGCTTGAGTGTATTTCCAGGTCATAATTCATGACTTGGGTATGCGCTTTTCCCTATGCTTACATCAGGCCTTGTCACCAAAGGGAATTTTATAAATTGGTTGTACTTTGACATAAAAAAGTGCACAAACATAAGATTTCATTTTTTATAAATGGGTTGTAATTTGGAATTTTATAAACTGGTTTTACTTTGACATAAAAAAGCGGATAAACATAAGCTATCACTTTTCAATACTTGACCATTTTTTCCAAAGGGGATCATTTTCTGGCATGGTGCAAATTAGGTTGATTGGTTGTTTTGGAAGGCCATTATCTTCTTAGACAATGAATTTTTATCATGAATGAGTCGATGGTCAAGTGCATAAATCATCATAGCAGGTTAATATATTATTTACCACAGCCTATTTTCCAAGAATGAGACTATATTCAGGTGCATTGGTCATCCACCTACAGGATGGTTCCCTCCAAATAGTTTTCTCTCTCTCTATGAGGAAATGGTGGTCATTTTCCCAAAGCCACTTGAGCCATATTTTCAGTACTTAGCCATTTTTGGAAAATGAGGGTGTTGTATTCAAGCAAATGGTAAGCACACACACAAAAGTAATCAATAGAAAAGGAATGAGTTGAATGAATTCAACTACTTATTATTCATCTTGATGTTGTTATTTATACATGGAGAGAGAAGTTGGAGAAATTACACCCGCTCCAACTTCTCATACATTATAACTTTAATTAATACATTTATTAAGGATAATACTGACATAGGAAATCCTATCGGCCCCCTCAACATATCCCCCACCAACAAATCCTTTCTTCGTCTCGAAGAAAGATGTATCAGCATCCTAGATTTCTTCTCCTACTGAAGTAGTCCTCACTGTGCATCAACCATGCATACTGGTCTGTACAGGTGCTCAGCCACAATAGCTGCCATCTTGATAGGAAAACACATGTGTACAAGGCTCTACTGTGACTGGTTACTCTTCATCCTCCTTCTTTAATCTGGTAGTAGTCCATCGAAGTCTCACCCTCTCACAACGGTGGTCGACTATCCACTTCCGCAATGAGGTCTTTTGGTTTAAAGCCTCACCTTGGCTCATCTGGTCGGCATCTCCATCGGCCTAGGTATCTCCATCTGGCCGGCATCTCCATCAGCTCAGGCATGCAGGTCCTTTTGTTTCTTCAACTTTCTATGCCATCTCTTTGTCTGGTAGCTTTCTGAGGTCACAATCCAGGAACATATCTGCAATAAAACACTGGGGGGTTCAATCAATTCAAATGTTCTGATGTTGTCATCTAACATTAATATCTTCTTCTGTGTGTTGTAAGGTGGCTTCTTCTTGAATGTGGTCATCGTCAACTTCATATGTTGTGAGGCTTCCTGCAATTTTGTAAGTGGTCTGCTGCTTGTGATCGATACTGACTGATATTGGTCGTGGCCAACTAACTTGACCCCACTCAACTTGACTTGACTCGACTCAACTCTTAGTCTACTAGAGATCGACTGAATTACAAATTTGAAGGAGATCGCATGCCTTAAGAAAGAATGACGTTTCATCTCCTCTTAGAATTCAAATTTTAAAAGGGAGTCACATTAGTTAATGACTCAACAAATTACTCTTACAATGACATAGTTTTTTTTTCTCAATAATGACTTGTCGACCAAGAACATCAACAGACCATTTTAATCATGAACTTGCCGACCAATACAATCTAAGTCGCCGACCATCATAGTCTAATCATTAATCAAAGTAGCCACCATTTTGCTACTATTAATAACTACGATATATATACTTATTGATTAGAAATCTCGCGCAGCTATCGACCCCCTCAATAGGGGGCATAATATGGGAGGGTGAAAAAAATTTTGATTGGATATTTTGGTAGGCCATTATCTTCTTGTACATAGACCTTTTATCGAGAAGGATTAAATGGTCAAGTGTGTAAATCCTACACCTGAAAGCTTATGTTGTCATATAAATTTAATCCCTCACTGGTGGGAACTGGTAGGCATTTTCCTAAGGCCATTTAGGCTAGGTTTAAGTGCAAAAAAGGCCAAGTGGTTGTTTTGGAAGGCCAATAATTTCTTCACTAGACACTTTTTTCCAAGACTGAGACTATATATTTAGGTGCATTAGTCATCCACCTACAAGATGGTGCCCTCCAAATAGTTTTCTCTCTCTCTGTGAGGAAATGGCTGTCATTTTCCCATATCCACTTGAGCCATATTTTTAGTACTTAGCCATTTTTGGAAAAGGGGAGGCATAATATGGGAGGGTGCAAAAAATTTTGATTGGATGTTTTGGAAGGCCATTATCTTCTTGGACATAGACATTTTATTGAGAAGGAATAAATGGTCAAGTGTGTATATCCTCCACCTTAAAGCTTATGTTGTCAGATAAATTTAATCCTTCACTGGTGGGAACTGGCGGGCATTTTCCTAAGGCCATTTAGGCCAGTTTTAAGTGCAAAAAAGGTTAACTAGCTGTTTTGGCAGGCCAATATTTTCTTCACCAGACATTTTTTTCCAAGACTGAGACTATATTTAGGTGCATTAGTCATCCACCTATAGGATGGTGCCCTCCAAATATTTTTCTCTCTCTATGTGAGGAAATGGCAGTCATTTTCCCAAAGCCACTTGAGTACTTAGCCATTGTTATAGGTCAAATCTGCACTTCGTCGTCCGTGATCACATTACGCTATCTATCACATAAAAGGACAACATGGATTGAAGAGCTAGGTTGACCTAGATGATGTATGGACTGGAACTACCTTCTTCAGCTAAGAAATTCCTTGTTTACCTTGATCTTTTGACATGTGCGCTACTCTTTGGGCAGCAAACCAGCGCACGTCTGGTAGTATGCCTTACTTTACTCAAGGGAAACTAGCTCACACCTTGGAAAAGTTGCAAGCAATGTTGTAAAACACTACAGTTGCATACTGTTCGCTACTATGCCCTGAGGAAACTTGCGCACATCTTAAGATGAAATAAAAAATATATATTAAGTTGATGAATTGGGATTAGTTGAATTTGGTTTGCAACTTCCCCAACCTCCCAATCCAACCACCTCTCGATCAAAATTGCCTACCTTGTCTCATAAAATACAAGGAGGATCCATGAGAGAAGACTAGAATCAAACTAGAGGACTAGACCTAGAAAGAAAGCTTTAAGGGTTGTTATGCTGGAGCCGAGGACTCGGTTGCAGAAACATCTTGACACGTCGGGTATCATTGTACTGATTCATGTTTCTTTGATAATAAAGGTGGAAATACCCTTCCTGTCCCAAATCGAATGTCTATTGGATTGCATGTTCATTTGGATTAATATCTTGTTGTAGTTGATGTTTAATTATTTTCAATATTCATCATATTTATTGCAACCAAGATACACTGAGGAAGGTTTCTTTTGTGTTGCAGGTTCATCAAGCAGAGGATCAAGCGGAAGACCAAGCGAGAGCTAGCACCAGTCATCGATAAAAGGTGCATATTCCTATATCTTGGTCTCTTTCCTTTATAGTAACTCAATGCAATGCAATTAATGTATTTACATCTCAATCCCCCCTAAGTTGGTAGTGTCCACTCCTCACTATAAGGTATTAATCCCGCACAACAGACTAGCGACTCCGCTGGGGAGTAACCATGTGTTTTTCTACTCTAGGAGGCCTAATTAGGTTTTCCTTCCATACTTTTTCAGTTTATTGGTTCTTTGAGAGGTCTCATAGGTCATCTTAGTTGGCTGTTGCAAAGCCTGTTTATGTCCTCCTGAGACATGTGCGCTGGTCTTCCCCACATACAGTAGCACATACCACCTGATGAACGTTGCTTTCCCTACTGAACAGTAGCGCATCTTTCCTAGTGTGCACTAGTTTCTGCACTGCACAGTAGTGCATTTTCCTGTATCTTTCAGTTTTTTGTTAGGGTTTGTTTTCCAATGGTTTAGTCCCACTTCCATCCTGTTGCTTTGCTTCCCTAGATGACCCCTGAGATTTATATGTCTCTTGTTGAGTCTTACTTATCTCTCTAAGTCCTTTAGTTTGTCTTTGCTTGCTTGAGTGCTTGTTTTGAGTGTCTTCACTTCTTTCTAGCCCTTTTTGAAGTTTGTGCACTACTCTCTTGTAGACGTAGCTGCACACTTCTGCCCTAGTTGCTTGTTGCAGTCATACAAACCAGCGTCCTTAGCGTTTGTTGTTTGTGGCAACAATAGCACACTTTCACTACGTCTTATCCTACCCATTAGGGTTTGACCCCAAGTTTAAGTCCTTAGGGTTCTTTTGAAAGGTTGCTTGGTTTAGATACTTTCTGATTGTTTTTTCAGTTTCAATCCAAGTGAGTCAAAGCCTTCTACTTTTGCTTTTTTTCTGAGCTTGTGTGTTAGTAAGGTTACTTTTTGGTTCTCTTACCTACTCTTTTGCTTGGCTTGGTGTTTTCATAGGGTTTTGGTGCTTAGGAGCAGCTTTTTAAGTTTGTCTTTCCGTTACAAGCATCTCTTTTTCCTTGTTTCTTTTACACTTTGATTCCAAGCCCAAAGTTTTTTATTTTGAAACAACTTGGTAGGTTGAGTCTTCCTCAAGTCTTTGATTTGTTTTCTTGAGCCATTTAGGTGTCGTTCTTACTCACACTTTACATTTAGGTCTTACTTGCTCTTGTACAAGTTCTCTTTCTTTTACAATTATCAGAAAAGACAAAAAATTGTTTAAGTAGCTTAGTAGTAAGGCCTATCATTATTTTGAAGTAGCATAATTTGCTTTGCTTTGAAATTTAAAAGAAAAATACAAAAATATTTTGCTTTAAGATTTCATAGTTTTCGATTTTTGAAAGAATATAAACGGAAAAGAGAATTTTTTTTTTGTGAATTTGAAAGCATTACTTTACATGCACTTTACTTCATACAAACCATTCCACACACCGCACTACAACCTTTGAGTAACAAGTAGCCCTTAAAAAAGAAATATTAATAAAATTTCCTAGCAACATTTTTCTTTTTAGGTATACACATCATCAACTAGCTTAGGCTAGAGTTTTGGAATTAAATCACCTTAAACTATCTGAAACTGGCTTCATTACTCAACAATCGTAGTACGACTATCTATTAGGTAAATCAATCTCTATAAAATAGTCCTGGGATGCTCTACTCAAACCAGATTTAAGCACGAGGCCGTGGGCGATTGGAATTGTTGAGGATACCCCTTCACTTTCCTCTCAACCATAAACCAGAGTTGATTCGCGTACGGAGGTCCTTTCGGACTTCGAGCTTTACTACCCTACCCATGTGTTTTGACTAGGCTGATGACTGTCCCCCTAGGTTATTTCGTATTGGTAGTAACCTTAGTATCCAGACTTTAGGGCTCTACACAGGTGACGACAGAAGGCTATTTCTGTTGTACCTAGGACAGACGTGGGAGGAAACCCTCTACAGAAATTTCGGAAGGAGGTTTGATGATTCAAATGCTTGCACCCAGAGGACCTGTATGTGGACCCCGGGTAACTATTCTTCATCCTTTGTTGGTTAGTTCTGGGCCCTAATCATCCCAGACTTCCCTCTGGAAGGCATCTGTTTTCCTGGTTTGGATTACCTAGGACCTTTTTAGTGGAGTTCTCTTTGTGCCTCTTGTTTTTTAGTTGGCCTTAGAGATTTCCGGCCCATTGAGTTGGAAACTATGGATAGAATCCTGGTGAGCACCAATCAAGGGACCCCTGTTCAAGGGGCTCCTTGTTCTTTTCCATTCATTGGGAACATTGGTACTCCCTTAATGGCTACCTTGAATCTTCTGGGATTCACTATAGGGCTATCGATTTGGTTGTTTTCCACTCTGAACGTCTTCCATGCTCTTGATGCTTCTCAAGCAAGCACTTCACATCAAGAGCATCAAAACCCTATTCCTGCCTCGCCAGTAACATCTTCTCCTCCTCCTTCTACCTCATGTGGTGAAAGTAGTAATACTAGTAACCAACAGTCTAAAAGGAATAGACGGAGGAAGAATAGAGAGAATATGCCAAAGCAAGGGGGCAGCCACCCAGCCTCAGGAAGTCATGCTGGGGGCACCTACCCAAACTCTGGTGGTCATGTTGGGAAAATTCACCCAGCCTCTAGAAGTCATGCTAGGGACACCTACCCAACCTCTGGCGGTCATGTTGGGAGAAACAATTCAGTCACTAGAAATCATACTAAACCTCGCCACCTAGACTCTGAAGGTCATGTTGGGGGCACCTACCCAACCTCTGGTGGTCATGTTGGGAGAACTCGCTCAGTCACTGGAAATCATACTGAACCTCACCACCTAGCCTATGAAGGTCATGCCGGGAGAACCTACCCAACCTCTGGAGGTCATGTTGGGAGAACTCACTCAGTCACTGTAAATCATACTGAACCTTACCACCCAGCCTCTGAAGGTCATGCTGGGGGCACCCACCCATCCTCTGAAGGTCATGCTAGAGGCATCTACCCAGCCTCTGTAGGTCATGCTAGGAGAAAAATTTCAGCCACTGCAAGTCATGCTGAGAAAGTTGACATTGTCGACAAACCTAGTAAACATAAGCTTAAGTTCCCTTGTAATTTTTGCGAGGGAGACCACCTGACGTATTTGTGCCCTATACTTCCAGAACTAAAAAGAGTGTGGTCCATAGTTCAAAATTCATTGGCTTCTGAGCAACCAGCCACTGCAATTCATACTGGGGGCAAGCTATAAACCAATGCTAGTCATGCTGAGACTACTGTTGTTGTAAAGGAGTCTCAGCTTATAGGACGGAAGCCAAAGTTCCCTTGTAAACTTTGTAAGGGATATTACCTTACTCACCTATGCCCTTCTATTCTAGAGGTATGGAGAGTGTGGTCCATGTTTGAAGGATCCTCTACTCCTGAGTTGTCTATAGATTCCCAATAGGCTAATCAACCTTTGGTTGATGAAGTGGTTGAACCAATGCAATCTTTGGTGACCCCACTCTTCCTTCGGAGAGTTAAGTGATCGAATCGATGCAATCTTTGACCGATCCCATTAGTTCTTCAGAGACCGATGCACTTGTCCCTGAAGTCTTATGCATTACCAGTTCAGATGTTTCTTAAATGGGGGGAACTTCATTTGTGCCGAGTGAACCCCTACCAAGCTCTGGGATCATTTCCTTTGATTGGAATAGTCTAATTGGGCCTTGCCTTCCTTCTGCTACACCTTTTCAGATAAAGGTTGATATCGGCAACCATGCGATTCATCGATGTATTGTAGATGAAGGAACCTCTGTTAGTATCTTATCCCCTTATGCTTGGAGAGATTTAGGTTGTCCTAACCTTAGTCCAACTGTTAATTGGTCGTTGACTTTCAATAAAATACCTAGTGAACCGTTGGGATTCCTCCCTCAAGTACCTGTTACTTTGGGTGGAAAAACAGTCTTAGTTGATTTTATGGTTTTAAAGGACCCTATGGATTTTGATATGATCCTTGGGCGTGATTACGTATATGCTATGCAGGCTTTGGTGTCTACACTCTTTCGTGTGATGCATTTTCCTCACAACGAAAGCATTGTCACTATCGATCAACTTACATTTGTTGATACCTATTATTACCCAACTATAGACCAAGTATGTACCTCGTCAGTAGGCACTACCATGTCACAATCAAATTATGTGGCATATTGTTCCTTAAGTCCAATTGCTACTAAGAAGAAGCCTCTAAATTCATGCTTACCTTCTCAAGATTGGGTCTCGGTAATTGACCAGGCGATAACTCCATCTGAATGTTTAGACATGTGTTCTATTTGGGATGATATACTTCCATCTAATGAAGTCTTCCAAGAGTCTATAATGCAGTTTGCCATTCATTTGGACATTGATCCACCAACGAGCATTCTTCCACCTTCACTTCGAGCTCGTTAAAAATAGTAAGGAGGCTACGAGCATTCTTCTACCTTCACTTCGAGCTCGTTAAAAACAGTAAGGAGGCTATGAGCATTCTTCCACCTTCACTTCGAGCTCGTTAAAAACAGTAAGGAAGTTACGAGCATTCTTCTGTATCTCCTTTGAGCTCGTTAAAAAATAATAAGGAGGTCACGAGTTTACTTTTTTGGGCTCATTAAACCTTTATGGAAAATATTTTTATAGAGTTCTTTCATGCTCTTTTTAGACTCTTTAAATATGACAAGATTTCCGAGTATAGTTGTCTTTTCAGACTCATTAAAGGATTTGAAGCGACATCCACTTAAGTATAAGTTTAACCCTTTTCTGGACTTTTGCGGATCATTTACGAAAAAGGAATACTCTAGTCATCCGTGGCTAGAAGAGTTCATCTCTCATTGTTTTAGACTTTTTCGGGGGAGGAGACTAACCGTACGAAAAAAGGACTTTTGGAGCCTTCTTTAGGGTTTTCAGGTTCTCGAAACATGAAAACACCAAGCGAGCACTCACCTACTCAGGCTCGATGTGAAATCCACAAGTAAGCATATAGAGGATTGTTTATGTTTTTTAGACTCTATAAACAGGAAAACAGCGGTGAGCATTAACCTACTCAGGCTCGATATTAAAATCCACGAGTAAGTGTATGGAGGATTATTTAAGTTTTTCTGACTCCTTAAACAATAAAACACCAGCGAGCAAGAATATATATCGGCTCGATATTAAAATCCAGAGATCAATATTATAGAGTATTTATCTATCTCTTCTTCGAACTCTTTAAAAAATGAAGAAGGTTCTTAGTTTACCTCCCATGGGCTCGTTAAACGTTTACATGGTTGGACTTATTGAGTTTTCTTTCTTTCTTGGACTCATTAAAACAACAAGAAGGACATTCTTTTACCAAAAAGAATAAGGGATAAGAAGGGTATATCACATCTTCAGTTTCAAAGGTAGTTAAGTCAGTCCTATCCTTGAACAAAGCACCTACTTGAGTCTTTCATGTCAGTTGGGTTTTAGCTTTTGACCTTAGGGTGAACCTGATCTCCAAGTTTTTACTCCCCCGGTTGGTTATTCTTCCAACCATATGGAGGGTCTCTTAATGTCTCCTACATTGCAGGCTTATATCACTTCCCTTTCATGTTGAAAACTGCTTAAGTCACTTTGTGTCGTGCTCACTGTTCAAGCATATAGCTTGTGTCAGCCATTCTGCAGTTTACCTTGACTTCATGTGTCGGCCATCCTGGTGTCAGTTTGTTTCATCTTGTTACTTGTCCTACTCCACATCAGCTCATACCTTTTGAGTGTTCCTCGTGTTGGATGATGGAGGATGCATTAAGGCCTCCCTTCCAACGAACTTCTTCCCATTGACTTCAACTCATTATGCTCTAGGAATGAAGTTTAGAGTTTCGGTTAGTACCTTGGGGATTGTAGTCATCAGTGCCAGTTTCCCTCGTTGTTGGATAATGGGAATACATCAATGTCTCTTATTCGATAGGTTCCTCAAATGTTCTACTTCAATTCCACTTATTCACACTTGTTGGATCGTACTAGGTACCTTGGACCCCGTTATCATTATCGATGGAAGTCCTCGTGTTTGTTAACGGTATACATCAATGAACGTTAATCAAACGATACCCCCCATGTTCGACCTCAGCTCATTTTATTCACATGGTTAGGGTTTGTACCTTGAGTTGTTTGGATGAAGACCTTGGGACTATGATAGCATCACCATATTTATGTTATCACCCAAGCTGCACAAGACTAAGCCTTACTCATTTTGGCTCTTCATGAGACATAGATCCAGTTTGTTGTTATGGCTATGATCTCTCATTTTGATATGGAACCACGCTTGTATTTTAGTGGCCATGCTATATATACATCTCCTAGTTATGTATCGAAGATCATGCTGTATCATGCTATACATCCATATGATGTTAAGATTGTACTTGCTCACTGACCTTGATCGTTGTTTCAGGTGTTTTTGTGACTTGGTTCTACGGTTTTTTGTTCCTCCTCTGACTTGGATTTATAATGTATTTTGTCCATCATTTCCCTCTGACCTCACACATTAGGGAGCATCTGTTATAGGTCAAATCTACACTTCTCCATCCATGATCACATTATGCTGTCGATCACACAAAACGACAACATGGATTGAAGAGCTAGGTTGACCTAGATGATGTATGGACTGGAACTACCTTCTTCAGCTGAGAAATTCCCTGTTTACCCTGATCTTTTGACATGTGCGCTACTCTTTGGGCAGCAAACCGGTGCACATCTCATAGTATGCCCTACTTTACTCAAGGGAAACTAGTGCACACCTTGGAAAAGTTGCAAGCACTTGTTGTAAAACACTGCAGTTGCATACTGTGTGCTACTATGCCCTGAGGAAACTCACACACATCTTAAGATGAAATAAAAAAATATATTAAGTTGATGAATTGGGATTAGTTGAAGTTGGTTTTCAACTTCCCCAACCCCCCAATCCAACCACCTCTCGATCCAAATTGCCTACCTTGTCTCATAAATACAAGGAGGATCCATGAAAGAAGACTAGACCTAGAAAGAAAGATTTAAGGGTTGTATTGCTGGAGGAATTACCAAGTCAGTGTGAAGAGCAGGATCCCATGACTCGGTTGCAGAAACATCTTGACACATCAGGTATCATTGTATTGATTCATGTTTCTTTGATAATAAAGGTGGAAATACCCTTCCTGTCCCAAATCGAATGTCTATTGGATTGCATGTTCATTTGGCTTAATATCTTGTTGTAGTTGATGTTTAATTGTTTTCAATATTCATCATATTTATTGCAACCAAGATACGCCGAGGAAGGTTTATTTTGTGTTGCAGGTTCATCAAGCGGAGGATCAAGCGGAAGGCCAAGTGAGAGCTAGCACCAGCCGTCGATAAAAGGTGCATCTTCCTATATCTTGATCTCTTTCCTTTATAGTAACTCAATGCAATGCAATTAATGTATTTACCTGTCAATCCCCCCCAAGTCGGTAGTGTCCACTCCTCACTATAAGGTTTAAATCTTGTACAACAACCATGTTTTCCCATGGCGAGCATTTTCTAGAATGGTGCAAAAGAGCTTGATTGGATGTTTCGGTAGGCCATTATCTTCTTGGCCATAGACCTTTTATCGAGAAGGAGTAAATGTTCAAGTGTGTAAATCTTCCACCTGAAATATTATGTTGTCAGATAAATTTAATCCCTCACTGGTGAGAACTGGTGGGAATTTTCCTAGGGCCATTTAGGCCAGTTTTAAGTGCAAAAAAGGCTGAGTGGCTATTTTTACAGGCCAATATATTCTTTACAAGACACTTTTTTCCAAGACTGGGACTATATTCAGGTGCATTGGTCATCCACCTACAGGATGGTGCCCTCCAAATAGTTATCTCTCTCTATCTCTAAGGAAATGGCAGTCATTTTCCTAAAGCCACTTGAGCCATATTTCCAGTACTTAGCCATTTTTGCCAAAGGGGGGCATTATATGGGAGGGTGAAAAAAAGGTTTATTGGTTGTTTTGGCAGGCCATTATATTCTTGGCCATAAACCTTTTATCGTGAATGATTCAATGGTAAAGTGTGTAAATCCTCCACCTGAAAACTTATTGTTGAATGCACGGGGGGTTCACTAGCTAGGAAATATCATATCACGTCCATTCATATTGGGGGTTTGAATAGTCTTAAAAATCTAAAAAATATATTGCCCCATATTAAGGGGTCAAAGGGAGTTTTTAATTTGACATAGTAATATAAATATTGAGGGTTATTTTATTTGGGTGGGCTGAGGAATAACCTCCAAATCATGGGATGGATTCATACTTCCGAATCATGGGCTCAATTCATACCCACCAAAAACTTAAGGACCCTCCATTTTTATTTGATATTGCTTATGATCCTAAGTGTTGCATAAATCTGATAATAGTGCACCAATGATAATATCGATGGAAGTCTCTTCGGATTACTAGCCTTGATCCATACTCATTTAATAATTTATTTAGGCTTGGTTATTGATGCTATATTTTTTTTCATCTTTAAGTTAAGAGATGTAGCTAATTGGGAGTTCCAGAGTTGAACAATTGTATTGTAGGTATTCAAGTAAAAGATCTAACACTTCATTTTTTCAGTTGGCGTTTAGGTGGGTATTGAGATTCAATCAAACCTTGCTCCATGACAACTCAGAAAAGTGAGATCAATCTTTCTTGGCTCATTGGAACCAAGAAAAGTGAGATCAATCTTTCTTGACCGATTATTTCTTTCAACTTTTTGTATTCTTCTTTAACATTTTCACATTGCCAGTTAGGAATAGTTGTTAGATTGAGTTATATTTGGCACATTCATAATTGTAATTTCAATTCTTATATGCAAGGCATCTGTCTTAATATTTTATTGAAACTGACATGAACATAGGTGAAAATATTAATCCTTATTTACATACCCTATGTGTTATCGTTACCATGAAATGGTATCATATACATTTCACCATATGTGTATCTTTATAACTATTCCATGCTTGAAACCTAACAATTGAGATTTTTCCCTCCCCAATAAAGATTTTAAAAAAACTAGATATAACCCAAGAAAAGGTAACTAAATGTTGTTAATTCATTTCATTGTAAGAATAAATGTAGAGGAAGTGGAGGAAATTCATTACATCTTGTGAGTGACCCAAATCCAAGCTATGCACATGATCATATGGTGTTATTGGAAAGTAAGAGAAATTTTGCTATGTTCATTTGGGTTCAAACATAAATGATGTTTGTTTTGATAGGAAAGTAAGGGAGTCCATCCACGAAAGGGTTTCAATATTGAATTTTTATGGAATTTAATTTTTTAAGCTTATAGAAAACATGAGCTCTCTATGACTATACTTATATTTACATGATATAAAATTGGTAGATTGATAGACTATGGTGTGAAACATCTGCAATTCTCATATTTTCTTAGCATTGCACTAACTATAGGACTCTCATCCTTTTACATTCTTTGTTATGTTGATCTCTTGACCGTGTTTCCTTTTGCGCATTTTCCTTCCCAGTACTATTTCGTTGGGTCTTCCACTATCCAACGCTACAAATTGATCAGTCGCCCTTGCAATCCCGGTGGGAGTTAGGGCTCTTGTTTTTTACAACCTGATAATATGATATAAAGGGGGTATTAAAAATGGGTTGATAAAAATGGATACATACAATATTTGGTGAAACTGGGGGTTTTCTTAATTGGAAAGGCATATTGGTAGGGGGGTTCAACAATTAAAGTTTAGGAGGAATTTTCCAATATTTAGTGAAATTAGGGATATTCTTTAATATCATGCGAACGATCGTGCTATGTAACAAGTTCATTGAGTGAACCCCCCGTGGTTGAATGTGGTTGTCATTGATGTCAAAAGAGTTCAATAATGACAAAGGAATAACCAAGGACATGATGACAGGGAAAACTTAGTGAAAGACAAAGGAATAACAAAGGAAGTGAAAATATGATGATATGATGATGTGGCATGGGTGATGAACATGAAAATCCACCTGATGATGTTATAGTACCTTCATGATTTCATTATTACAAATTGACCTAATTATATAGAGATATGTTAGTTGGCTAAATTCTGGATATTAACTAAGTGTTGGAAAATTGGTCCAAGTGGCCTTAAGAAAATGCTCGTCGTACCTCATAGGTCAATATAAATGCCCGCCCCATCTTGTCAGGCTGGAGATTGTTGATCTGTCTACCTGACCATGGTCTCAACTTGTCCTGAGAGTGTCCGAGGAGGAATTTATGGGTTTTCCAAAACAGTGTTTCAGGCAGGTTGCTCAAGTCCAGTAAAATGCACAAATTGTCTAGGTATAAAAATACTGGTAACAATGCCTAAGTGACCTCAGTAAAATTTCACCATTTCCTTTGGTTGATGTATTAAAGTATTTTGAGGATATGGGTCTCTATACTTTTGATTGGTGCATCCAACCATATCATTGGTTTGTCCAAAAAGTCTCTGTAGGTGAAGATATTGATCTTCCAAAAGTGCCTCTTAGCTTGATTTGCACTGCTCCAGAAAAATGCCCGCCGAGGAGAGAGAAATAGGTCTCAAAGGATGAATTTGGTCCGAATGGAATCACCTTGTTGGCCTATATCGATTGGGTGTCTGATACTTCCAAGTTGATGAAAATAAAAATCTCCTCATGTTGACTTAGTGTTTGACAATTTTGTCAAGTGTTGAATTGGTAGTTTAAAAAGCCAGTTTCAAATGCCCGCCAGATGATGTGTGTGTATCAATAAATTAAAAAGGTGGCATGGATCTGTTCCTTGTTGAAGTGGTTATCCAGTAATGTTTTCAGTTTTACTTATGATGGTCACATGTGCAAGAAATCAACATGCCAAAGTGAGAAAAATCTTGTTTTGCATATTGAGAACAAATGAAATTTGGCTAAGTGTTAAAATCACAAGGTTAAGGGGCTATTTGGAAATGCTCGATAGAAGGTGTCCTTGTGGTGATAAATTCATCAGTTGGCATGGGCTTTTTCTTTGATGAACTGGATATCTAGCCATGATGTCAGTATCTTCTTTGGTAGTCACATGTGTGAAAAAATTGATTTGCGAAGTTGAGGAAAAACTATTCTTACATAGTATGTGAATATGCCAGCAATAAGCCTGATAATATATGTTAACAATTTTTTGCTTAAATTGCCCAGCTAAGTCAATTTAATACGGAATACTTAAGATGTTATGAAATAGAGGAAATTAACTTCCATTTATTTATCAAAGCAAATTAATTAAACCAAGAAGTTTTTTTTATGAAGTGGTGCGTTTGATAAAAAGGAAATTTCCAGATTGAAGGACGTGATTATGGAAAGGCTGTGATGTTGAAATGGCATGATGATAAGCTACATGAATAAACTAAAAAAAGCTAATAAGACAGAGTTTATTAAAAATACCAGAGTTGATCTTTAATTAAAAACCGGGGTTTGTTATTTAATTAAAAACAAATTTAATCTTTTTGAAGAGGCGTGAGTATGAAAAGACACGAGCCCAGTTCGAAGAGATGCAACAATTGAAGAATAATATGCATAATATATAAACATCATGTTCTGACTCATATCATTCAATTTGACTGTGTAACATTCTTACTAGCACATGAAGAATGTTTTTATTTTTGTGTTAGATTAAATAATCTGAATTTAGTCCTTGGATAGAAAAGGTAAAACAAATTTAATCTGAATTATTTTTGTGTTTGTTATTTAATTAAAAACAAATTTAATCTTTTTGAAGAGGCGTGAGTATGAAAAGACATGAGCCCAGTTCAAAGAGATGCAACAATTGAAGAATAATATGCATAATATATAAATATCATGTTCTGACTCGTATCATTCAATTTGACTATGTAACATTCTTACTAGCACATGAAGAATGTTTTTATTTTTGTGTTAGATTAAATAATCTGAATTTAGTCCTTGGATAAAAAAGGTAAAACACCACTCATTTTTTCATCAGAAATAATCCTATTATATTTCAAGCCGAAATATAGTATAGTATTCAACAATATGTAAATCGTTATATCAAAAGACCCCAAGCTTCTTTAGCCGACTAAAAGTCCAAAATGATCAACACATATAATCCTCGATTAACTACTATAGAACCAGAGTACATGTACATATAAAACAATTTATTGCAATAAATAAATAATTCATATATACTAAATAATATAATTCACCATACATATTACACCAAATAGTATAGAAATTTATTAATGAAAGGAAAAATGTTTACAAATCCAAATGGGGTACACCAGTCTTCATCCCTAATCCATAACACTGATGGAAAGGGTCCCATTGGTGTGAATCCCATGAAAAGTTTACTTGTACACGCGGTTGTAGGATATTATACAAATAGAGATATCTAAATTTTGGTCCCACTTTCCATTTACCAAGAGGCTGAGTCTGATCACTTGAGCCTGAAGTTGGATGATATCTATCAGGAAAGGTTGGCCATATATAGAAAACTGCCTCCTTAAGATTCTCATAGCTTTCTATGTCAAACTCTAGTGAATCATTCCTCTTTACAATCTCAGGAGGTACAAAATGCATTGCAATTAGTTCAAAAGTAACCATGAAACTTTCATTTGAACAAGGAATTTCCACATAATATTCACTGCATATAATGTGTCAAGACCTTATGTGATTGAAAACTTTGTAAGAAAGAACATGAATATTGTGACGATGTACTCGATTGGGCTGCAATACTCCAATATATGATGGCAATGCATCATGTGTTCCATATTCTGTAGATGCAGCTAATATAGCAGTCACAACTTCATTATCACCTTTGTTGCAAGAAGTTTAAAACTGGTGTGCTTATCATCATTCGTAGCAATAAACCGACAAAAAAACAGATTCTCCTTTTCGACTGCTAGTGCCCAAATTTTAATAGAGATCGTAGTAAAGAAAACATCAACAATGCCTACAACACAACATAATATAACATTAGATACTATAAATAAAATTTTCATATATGAGTTGAAAATATATATTAAAAGATACACATGTATACTCACCATCAATTATTTCAGTTGGTATCAACAAATCTTGTTTTGTGTAAAACACCTCATGTGGATGCAAATTCACACCTTCAAGAATATAGTGGCCTCTACCAAAAACATCTACATGATTTTCAAATATTCTTACCCAACAAAATGTTCCACCAGTTGAAACATCTACTAGACAATCCATCACTTCTACAGGATATGGAATTTTCAAAGACTCATCTTCAGACATACCAAACTATTTTTCATAATAAATACGGACATGCATGGTTTCCTTTATGGTAAAATCAAATGGATTTTTGTTGCGCACCAATAGACCATCCATTTGAATGAATTTATGTCTACCAATCTTCACAAAATGACCATTTTGAGTCAATAGGGGAGGCACATCTAAACAAGATCCCATATAAAACCCTCGCTTGATGACTACAGTGGAATGTTTTTTATGATTTTCATCTGTCCCACTTGAAGATAATTGTGATTTTAATTTAGAAATTGAAGGATGTTGCAACGTAAGCTTGCCACTTTCATTTTCATACACCATTTGAATAGGAAGAACATCATCCATAGCATGTGTCTATGTGTCATTGGCACTATCAGTGTAAAGAATTGGATTATCACCACAACGATCCAACATTGTCAACTCTACATTTCTTTTATGTTACTCATCTATAACTTTGCAGATAATGGTTTCTTCTAAACCATTTTCTCCTTTAAGAAGAGCAATTGTGTCAAAGTTTCGAGCCTTCCCGTTAACATACTATTGAGTTGAACAACATCGGAGTTGATAAGGTATATCCCTATCATTAGGTTGGTTCTCAACATTATTACCACTAGATACATCATCGTCATTCCAACAATCAGTTTTTGCAAGTCTATATAATTTCCGTGACCTTTGTCTCTGTATAGACAATTGTTGCTTCATTTTTCGTCTCTTTTCTCGTTCAGCGTCCTCTTCAGCAAGTATTCGAAAAGCTTCTTCCACAACCTTTGGAGGCAATGACTTTCATTCTTTATGTGGCAACGGATAAGGGTCTACATTGAACATGATCAAATTTATAAGAAGTAAAATTCTACAATCACGACAGGGAGCCAAAATGGCCTACACAGGTTACACATGATCTCTTAATTGGAAAACAAGAGTGAAAAAACAGAGTATTTATAAAGATGTAATATTAATACTACATAAATTCTAACCTTTGGTAAAAAAACTTCGATTTATTTTCCCCTTCCAACCAAGATTTTAGATTCGCATCCAGATGGTCCAAACTGATATCTACATCAAATAATAAAGGGTGAATTTAATTACTCTACATATACAGTATCTGATAAATCATTTTATAGACTGCTTAAATACAAAAATTGCAGGGTAACAATGTAAATTATTTTAAGCACAAGAAACTGAAAAAAAATATTCTTACCAGTCATATCGCTACACCATCAATTTTGCTCAGAGTATTTCAACACAGTCTGATTTGGTTTGTTCAGATAGTTGATGGGTTTAATCAATTATCTGATAAGAATTCCATCACTACACTAGTCGATCAACAGAAAAGTAAAAAAAAGTATTGCCAATCGGTCACTAAACCATCATTTTTTTCATCAGATTTCAATGCAATCAATTTTGGTTTGATCGCAGACATGTTGATGGGTCCGTATATTTTGTTCAAGCAGGGTAAGAATGTAAAAAAAATTAAGCACAAAAATACTTACCAGTCGCATCACCAAACAATCGATTTTTCTCAGAGGATATCAACGCAATATGATTTGGTTTGATCAGAGAGTTGGTGCATTGACGGTTCGATCAGGGTTAGATCTAAAAATCGTCACGAGTTCGAATATTTTGATCAGGGTAAGATATAAAACAAAATAAGTAATTTTTATAAGCAATAGAGTGTTCCTCTGCAATGCATATTATGTAAGCATTAGAATGTTCCTCTTTACTTACGATAGGCTCTGGAAAAAAAAAACATCTTCGAAAATATACAACCTAGGGCACAAAAAACTGGAAAAAACATACTCTTACCAATAAATCATGATATCATAACTTGTCTTCATATGGTTTCAACACGATCCGGTTTGGTTTGATAATAGACCGAGTGTGTTTTGACAGGCGCATGGTTTTTGTTCAAGAAGGGTAGATTCAATACAGACGCAGATTTGGTTTCAGCACATATTTTGGGTCTGGGTAAACCGAATAGTTTGGGGGAAATCGAAAAATATGAAATTGGAGGGATTTTTCCATTGATACCCAGTTTCGAAAATTTTGAATTAACCCCACATCGTAACATGTGCCAAAATCCACATTGTTTCTTGTGCAACCGGAAAAACTTTCAGGGGAAATAGTGGTTTGACTAAATACTTGATTAGTGGTGTTAATTAACTTTTAATTAATTTTTAATCAATTTCTTATCTAGGATACATTTTGGGGGTGGTAATATCTTATGAGTATGTTGGATAATTGTTGAACAAAGTTTTCATGACATAATGAAACCCTCTCTCAACTCCAATGGAACAAAAGATGAAGCTCACATCAATTGAAGGAAAAGAATTTGAGGATGCAACCAAGTACGATCAACTTGTAGGAATCCTTCTATAACTTACCACCACCAAACTAGATATTCCATATGTTGTTGGCATTCTTTCAAGATTCATGCACAAACCTTGTGAAGGACACTAGTTTGCTGCAAAAAAGGTTCTAAGATACTTGAAGGGGACTTGAGAATTTGGACTCAAACACTCTAAGGAAAATGAATTCAAACTAATTGGGTACTATGATTTATATTTTGATGGTGACAAAGAGACAAGAGTGTCCACTTCTGGATACGCAATGATTCTTGGATCGACAACTATCTTGTAGAGATCACACAAACAATTAGTTTCAACAAATTCAACAGCAGAGGAAGAATATGTGGCTACTGCAGAAGCAACGAAAGAGATTTGCGTGGCTTAGGAATATACTTGAAGATTTGCAGGAGAAGCAATAGAAATCCACTCCCTTATTGATTGAAAACACTTCTACAATAAAATTGGCCAAGAATCCTAGATTCCATGATTGAACCAAGCACATCAACACAACAGTACCATTTGATTCAACATCATGTAGAGGCCAAGACAGTTCATCTATGACAATGTTCCACAAACAACCAAATTGCAGAGATATTCACCAAAGCACTTGGATGATAAAAGTTTGAAAGGTTTAGAAACATGCTCGAAATTATTAATTGTTTATGGGCAATCTACTCGAGCGGATGCGAGCGGGATCTCCCTAGTCTAATCGGATCTAGAACAAATGAAGACAGTATACAAATCTAATTTCCTAGATCATTTAGAGATGCAATAGATAGATGTCTTACCTTTATATTCGTGAATCCTTCTCCTCTTTGTCGCTCCAAGCTCTGTGGTCTTCAGATCTTGAGCTACAAAACCCTGTCAACCATATAGAGACAAACAAATAGTAAAATCACATCTAAACACTAAACTGATCTAAGCTGACAGTTAAGGAAGAGAGATCTAAATATCATTAACACAAAGATATTTATGGAAAGAGATTGTATTATTGTAAATAAATGTAAAATACATAGAAGAGAGATGGTTACAACCCAAGCCTTAACGTTGTAACCTTCCTCCAACAATCCAAGCCAAGCCTCCAAAGGGTGAATGTGTGCCTCCCAAGGTATCAATAGGGATCACCTAGAATAATTCCACTAGCATGATAATATTATAGTCCTTCCTCCCTTCTCAATGGAGAGAGAGATCTTATTTATAAGGCTAGAAGGATAGGGTAGGTTGAGGATTAGGGGGAGAGGTATAAGGGATCTTCCCATTAGGTTAGGATTTGAATACCAGTTGTTCCTACCAACTAGGGATAGGCCTCCATGTCACCCAACTTCGAGAATTTGATCGAAGCTCCTTGTTATCCACTTTAACCAATCCTGACACACTCTGCATGAAGACAACATGCGCTAGGAAGGGTCATGCACAACTTGCATGAGGGAAGCAAGAGCCACTGGAGCAGGGTGCTAGAGGACATCAGGTGCCAGCCAAGGTTTGGAACCTCTTGCTGGGAAGCAGGATGTGCCAAAACCACTAGGGATGATGGAACACAAGGGAAACAACTTGCTCAAGATGTTATAACGAGGGAAACTTCAGGGATTAAGGCACTGATTTGACACATGAATCATGATGACGATATTTTGGTGTCCACCGTAAGGTGTGGTTCCACCTCCTCTAGAATGGGCAGTTCTTCTACCATAAGGAGGGGGTCCTCCTCCTCCAAAATGGGGTGGTGGTGGTGGTGGTGGACGAGATGGTGGTGGAGGTGGTGGGGGTGTCCCGTTGGCCGGAGGTCCGATCCGTGGGACATTATGGTGCCCCCATGGGGTATTGGGATTTCCAGGGTAGGGTAATCCAGGAAAAAGAGGTCCTGGATAAGTTTGACCAATGTTGGGATTATGATGTCCTGGAAAGAGGTTCCCCCATGGGGGTTGAGTCCAAATGGATGGCCCCCTCGTATGATGTGTCCATGTGGATTGTCCCATGGTTGGGAGGGGGCTTCCAACCATACTACAAATCGGATGAGAAGTGTATCCTCTACTCATGATATGGATTCCGACTGATTTAAAGCCCCTAGTCAGGTTAGGTCCACCTGCTAGGGGTTTCCCCCCAACTGAAAGTTGTCCAAAAACTAGAATGTGTCCGGTGACCAAATGCTGGCCAGTGATGCTAGTTTGGCCCGTGACCAAGGGTTGAGTGCTAATGAAATGATTAATCCCACCTGAGAGTAGACTAAAAGGAATATTATATCCTCCCCACGAGTTTTGAGGTGGGGGAGGTGTCCCAAAGTTAAAAGAGGTTTAAGGTTTCCCTTCAGAAGTTGGGGTCATAGGAGGTATAGAACCGATCACCTCACTTAGAGGTGTGCTCGTAGGGAATGAAGGTTGACTTTGTTCATAAGTGGTCGCATTAGAAAAAGATGTTTTAGGTGAAGAAAACGATAAAGAGTGTACAAGGGAGTGTTGAAAGTTGGCTCATCGTGAAACTCTGACGTCTATGTTGTTCACCAGTCAAACGTAAATGGTTTATTTGTTTGTGAATTGGTGCAAAGAATTCATAGTTAGGAATCCAACGACGAGGTATGGTTTCTTCCATGAGAATTGACCCAAACTCGATGACATTTTGGCCTAGAGATGTGTCCCAAAAGGATGTGGATGGGCAAAATGGTGTTGATACAAATTCATCCTGGGGCTGACTAAAAATCTAGTCTGCAACTCCAGGATGTCCCTCCATTGAAGGATGGAAGGATGTGTCATATGAGGTAGGTTGTTCTCCTATAAAAGGTCCTATTGGATCAGAGATAGGGGTGTTTATGGGAGACGAGTAGTTCATTCCCGACTCTAGGGTAGAGGCATCTTCCTAATGTGGCACAGATGTGATCGGTTGATCCATTCTTACTCCTAATTTCTCCTCCCGGTTAAGGGGATATTTAGGTGGTAAATTGAGAATCCTTCTAGATCTTCTCAAAGGTTGATTGTCCAGTGTGACTGGATCAAAATTTCTCCTAAGGGTAACCTACAACAAGAGAAAAACTGCAATAGAAAATATACACAAGTTAAAGCCGCAAGCAAACTTAGGTGACAGGTGGGGATTCACAGGTCTGGAACCTCATAGTATTTTCAAGGTGGTGCAAATCATGATATACCACAAGTTCCAACAGCTATACTTGGCCCAATATGGTATGCTCGCTAGATTTTTGTATGGACAATCTACTCGAGCGGATGCGAGCGAGATCTCCCTAGTCCAATTGGATCTAGAACAAATGAAGACAGTATACAAATCTACTTTCCTAGATCATGTAGAGATGCAATAGATAAATGTATTACCTTTAGATTCATGAATCCTTCTTCTCTTTTTCACTCCAAGCTCCGCGGTCTTCAGATCTCGAGCTGCAAAACCCTGTCAATCATATAGATACAAACAAACAGTAAAATCACATCTAAACACTAAACTGATTTAAGTTGACAGTTAAGGAAGAGAGCTCTAAATATCATTAACACAAAGACATTTATGGAAAGATATTGTATTATTGTAAATAAATGGGAAATACATAGAAGAGAGATGGTTACAACCCAAGCCTTGACGTTGTAACCTTCTTCCAACAATCCAATCCAAGCCTCCAAAAGGTGAATGTGTGCCACCCAAGAGATGAATAGGGAGCGCCTAGGATAATTCCACCAGGGTGATAATAGTATAGTATTTCCTCCCTTCTCAATGGAGAGAGAGTTCTTATTTATAAGAATAGAAGGATAGAGTAGGTTGAGGATTAGGGAGATAGGTCTAAGGGATCTTCCCATTAAGTTAGGATCCAAATACCAGTTGTTCCTACTAACTAGGGATAGGTCTCCATGTCACCCAACTTTGATAATTTGCTCGAAGATACCTGTTATCCACTTTAACCTACCCTATCGTACTCTGCATGAAGACAATAGGTGCCAGGAAGGGTCAGGCGCAACTTGCATGAGGGAAGCAAGAGGCATTGGCACAGGGTGCTAGAGGAAATCAAGCGCCAGCCAAGGTTTGGTGCCTCTTGTTGGGAAGTAGGATGCGCCAGCACCACTAGGGATGATGGAACACAAGGGAAACAACTTGCTCAAGATGTTCTAGCCAGGGAAACTTTAGGGATTAATGCACTGAGTTGACACATGACTCATGATGACGATATTTTGGTGTAACACTAATACCCCTTCGAATTAAGGGGGGGATGTTGGAAACGTAATCGTCAAAGATTATGGTTTTGTTGAAAATAATGTAACTGAAATAAAGGAGATGAAGAGTCTCCATAGGTAGTCAAATAGATGTTGGAACATAGAATCCAATAGTCATTATGAATGTATAAATAAGTGCCTATGCATTGAATAAAAATCAACTTTGAGATTTATTCCACCCAACACCATCTTTATGCCATTATCCAAATTCTCTCGCCATCTTTCTATCTTGGCATCATGAGACATCATGCCTCTCTCATGCTAAGCACTAGTGGAAAGATCTGGCTCTAGAGACATGCTCATATGGAAGAAATAAATACTAGAAAAGGATTTACCAGTATTAAATTTAATGTATTCTTAGAATGCAAATCCTTAAAATTACTTAATTTAGCTTATGGCTACTCATTCCAAGTGAGTAGATCTTAGGAAGGACCATCCAATGGAGCAGCTTGAGAGAGTAGGTTAATAGTAATTAGGGAAATCAAATCTTGTAACTAGGGAAAATATTTTGAGGTCGCATCAGTGGATTAATTTTGATGGAAGGTGGTGTAGCACAAGGGATATTAGGCTCTAGCTTTGGATATTCCCACATAATTCATCCATCCCATTTAAGCTTTATAAGAATCTTGGTAGTGAGAGTAGTCTACCTCCATAAGACTTAGTAGAAAGAGAATGATAAGATGACAAGAAATATATCACACTAGGACCATAAAGGGAAGATCTCATTAAAGGAGGGAGAGGGACATCTCAACCATATCTACCATGGTCAACCTCAAAAGGTAAACATTCCTCCTCAGAAGACACCTAGGAAAATTAACCATTCACAACAGGAAGCCATGTCTATGGATAGGCACTTCCATACATCTCATTCTGAAGTTGTTACTAAGGATATTAGTGCTTTGGAACAAAGAACATTAGCTGTTGATGTATTTGTAACTTCGGAAGATATTCACTTGTATATTGTATGTATTACATTTGTACTTTATTGTATCCCCAACGGAGATGTATTATTCCTCTCGTTGGAAGTATCGTCATTTGTATTTGCAAGTGTCGCAAGTTACATTGTAAGTGTCGTAACTTATATTTGATGGGTTATTAGACAACCTTGGTGGGGTTGGCCCTATACTAGTCATGTGGATGGGTTATTAGGCTTCCTTAGGAATTCATCCTCGTTAGGGTTAAAGGCAGGTTAAGTTGTTGTATAAATAGAGAGTGTGACCCTCTCATTTTACTCATTCACTCACTCATCCAACTCGCATAGTTGAGAGAGAGGAGTGCGCACAAGTGGAGGAGGAGTAGCTACTGAAGACATCTATATTTTGGGGTTTGATCTTTGTGATATTTGTATTGGTGTTCATTCTATCTCTGAGGAAGTTGCGGAGTTTTTCACCTTCTTGGTTTTCCCCAGTGAAATGCTTTGTGTCTCGTGTCTCTTGTGTCTGATATGTTGTACATGTTGTTCTCTCAGTTAAGATCCTAGATCATATTGAATTAAATGATGGAAAACTAACATGGTATCAAAGCTATCCTGAAGGAAGGAATTGTATGGCATCTACGACACTTGGCACTTGCGACAAATTGGAAGCTAGGGCTTGGTATAGTAAAAACTAGTCATCATGGAACTTTCGCTATAAATCCGTTTTGGCGAAGGTTCGTGATATGAAACTTTTATAGGCAGAAGATGAAATTTTCATGTACCTTGTGTCTAAAGATCAGCCTCATATTCGTTTTACTTTGTGAGATATGATTCATACAAGTTAGGGTTTCTACCTCTTCCAGAATGTATCCCTAAACATGTGACCTAGGAAAAAAGGGCTTATCTCGGGATACGAAGCTCCAAATGGAATTCTGTAAAAAGTGGAAGTTAGGGAACGGACTATAGTTTCACAGGTCCGGATTTCAAAGGGCAAAGTTGAAATAGTGACATGTGGAACTCCGTACAAGTTCGCTATGTTGTTTCATCCCATAAACATTTCATGTTGCGACACTTAGCATATCTCGCTCATGGAGAATGCATTGGAGCTCAGATATGTGCGGTTGGAAATATGACAGGTCAATCTACCACAGGATAAAGTTTCAGACTCTAAGGATCCAAAATTTCAGAGATACACCAGAAACAATATGGCATATATTTCTGTCCAAACATAATTGGATTCTGAGCACTTTCATTTTTGGCTTGCCACTGCTGCGGGAAATTAGGGTTTCTGTAAAAGTTGAAATTTTGGAATCTGAGACCACGACTGGATGCTCCTCATCAAAATCAAAATTTTGAGACCAATATCGAAGTTTTTGGTTGGGTAGAACCCCGGGCTCTATCAAACCCTAGTTCGGGATGTTGACCAAAAAATTTTATTGGAGAAAACTTCCTATGGCTTGGAGTAGACCACAACAAACAACTGACTACCAGAAATATACTCAATTCTCAAAGCTATGCTATATAATTGATAATGCTAAGATAATGGAGAATATAACCAACCTCGATCCAATGTTTGACGTAGATCCCCGTTGAAGCTTTCAATCCATGCACACTTTCAATCCTTGTACTTGATCCTGCAAATTAGTCTTGACAACCAATATACAACAAGTGCATATAATACATGAAAGATATTAACATCATCAATAGCAATGGTCCATGATATTATAAGTAAATGCAACCCAATGTGATATACACAACATTCACAACATTAATGGACGAGAATATGAGTATTTCTATTAATAAATAACAAGAAGTACAATGTGATACGACCTCTTGCCGACAACCAATCTGAACCAAGAACTAGGTCAATCCACTTGCGCCTCCACCACTTCAATCCTCCATGAATGGAAAACTCAAAGTTATGAAAGGAGTTTGGAAGGTGAACATAAGAGGTTCACAACTACAAGGATCAATGAGTGTAGACTCAAGATGCGGCAAAAATCCACTAGAGTTATCTTGCTCTCTCTTTCTCCTCCCTTCCATATGCCATAAGTGCTCAATATATAGCCTTCCAAAGGTAAGTGAAAGGACACATCGAGGCGTTACTAGGAAAATGGAGGGCCAAAGGTCACCCTAAGACCACTTTTTGGGAGTAAAAATTAATTAATTAGTGATTTTTACCATTTTACATGCTACCTGTGGGCTATAGTGATGTAGATCGTGGGTACGCCCACTGAAATGATACAACTCGCGGGTAAGGAAAAAAGTATGGAAAATGTGTGTCTGGAGGACATAAGGTCTATCTGAGTCAGTAAAATGGATCTTGATAGCAAAAGAGTGCTGATACTCACAAGGTGGAAGATTACGTTGTAACAGATGCCCCCTAATGTGTGAGGTCAAAGAATGGTGCTACGATGGCCAAAATACATTATAAACCTCAGAAGTGGAGTGATGGAGACACAAGTGGAAAGAGCATCTCACTCGTCATAATAATATCTCTGGATACATATCGGTATGATACAACAATCTGATACAATGGCCATGAATAGGCAGTACATAGTGAATACATGTCATAAGTGATCATAGCCATGATCCCTCTACATTAAGATATGGTTCCTGCTGAAAAGGAACAACTGGTGCAAATGTAAAGTCACGATCATAAGTAGCATACTGAATGCCACTATCTCCTGAGGTCTTCTACACAAATCGCCTATGGTGTAAGTCCCATCAAGCGAATAAAGGATTTGAGGTCGAACCTAATGTGACATCGTCTGATTACCGGTCAATGATGTGTACCGTTAACAGACACGAGATAAACCACCGATAATGAAAATGGGCATCAAGGCACAAAGTACAATTGTCAGAGTGTGAATAGATGTGGCGAAGTTGAACACTAAGGCAAATCCATCGATCAGGGGACATTGGTGTATTCCCAACACTATCGATGGTGAGAGAACCTACCACTAATGACTGCAAGCCCCAAGGTACTCAATCGGACTCTAAGCCTCAAGTTCCGGAATAAATGGGTTGAAGTCGACGGAACGAGACTCGCTGGAGGGAGTACATTAAGGAATCCCCCATCGAACAACATGAGGTACCAGCTATGCTGAAAGATTTGGAAGAACTCAGGTAGAACGGACTGACTCAATAAGGATGGCCGACATGCAATAGTCAAGAGATCTGAGGAGTGGCCGACATTGGTTTCAAGAATTCCTTTGAACAAGAGCATGAGCAGATGGATAGACTGAGGCAACATAGACTCGATATAATACTATGTGATGCAGGAGGCATCGACTAAGGGCTCCATAATGATTGGAAGCTTAACCAATCGGTGGAGGAAAACTGAGAAATGAGTACAACTCCTAAGGTCCAACTATAGTCCCGACTCATGATGTATGGAGTGGAATGAATGCTCTGTTCAAAGGCAACACAATAGTTTCCAAAAGGAAGTAGTAACCATAATCCCATCCGGCTTTTTGAAATATTTGATTTTTTTGTCTTTTTCATATTTGGAAAGCTTGAAAAAGAATAAAATTGCTTATAGTACAATAGGTGACGGAACGAGTGTTAGATAGAGAGCAAACTAGTCCCAAGCAGTGGAACATACCTATGATCAATGCAAGGAAGCATGTGCAGGATGTGGACACTCGGGGGAATGTTCCCTCAGGGTAAAGGGTCATCAAGCTGCGAAAGATAAATTAAGGCTCTGCTTGGCTCGGAAGGTAAAGTGCTCAAGCACATGGCTAATAAGTGAGTAAGCGGGAGCCGGCACAAGGCTCAAGCGGCAAGCAGGATAATGCAATGTAATCACAACTCGACATAAAAGGGGAGTCCTTTTTCGTAAAGTTAGTCTCCTCACCCGAAAAAGTGTAAAACAATGAGAGAATAACTCTTCTAGTCATGTATGACTAGAGTATACCTTTTTCGTAATTAATCCACAAAGGTCTAGAAAAGGGGTAAACTTATACCTAAGTGGATGTCGCTTCAAATCCTTTGAAAAGTCTGAAATAACAAGTATACTTGGCAATCTTGTTTGATTTTGAAAAAGTCTAACAAGGGCTTAAAAAAGACTTTATAAAAACATTTTTTGTAGAGTTTTAACGAGCCCAAAAAAGTAAACTCGTGACCTCCTTACTGTTTTTAATGAGCTCAAAGGAGAGATGGAAGAATGCTCGTAATGGGGGTAGACGAGTGTTAGGGACATGCAAGACTAGTTCCAAGCGCATGGAACAAAGCTATGCATAATGCAAGGAACATGAGCAAGATAAGGACACTGAGGGGGTGTCTGCGAACTCAGATGGCAAAACGTTCAAATGCATCATAACAATGGGGAGACCTAAACCTATATGCAAGGTTCTGAATATGCTTGCCATGACCGAAGCAAATGTCGAAAAGGACCAGTAAACGAGTATAAGTCCAACTAAGAATCATGTCTCCAAGAAACATAAGTACCAAGATCATCTCTAAAACGTATGTAAAGAGAAATCTGATACAGGTCACTGTGGTAGAAAAATTTTCAACTTCACTATTATCACCCTCAAACATAATGCAAGGAGAGCTAACCATTGAAGGTGCCATAGTACCAACACCCGAGGGACCAAAATGATCAACTTTGTAATGAAGAGCAAAGTTGAAGGACGTGGAGGAATCTACAGTGGAAAATTCATCATCACGGGAGTTGGAAATTCTAGAAGTAGAATCATACTCAGCAGGATCACCAATTTGCAGATCTATAGGAGAATCTAAAGACTCATCACTAGGGAGATCAGACTTTAATGTCAAACCGGGGCTAGAAAAAACTATGCCTGGATCAAAATCCAAACACATGGCAAGTTGTACTCGAGGCTCATCCCGTTCAATAAGATCATGGGTAGGAAGGAAATAAAATCGATGATGAGGATCCTCCCAAGGCTTGTCATTACCATTCATGGTCTCGATAAAAATTTCATCTGAAGGTAGAATACCATCGAGGCAATCATGTGAACAAGATGGGTCAACTGCACACGTGGGCAGCATAACGGGATCTTCTTCCCCTGTCAGTGAAGAAGAGAGATCCGTCTCTGCAGTGGCTTGTTGAATATATTGAGGAGCAAGCTTGACTGCAGACAAGGGCATATCCATTCCAATGTGCAAAACGTCTCCATACGGGGAGCTCATGGAAAGTGAATCCCACGGATCACAAAGATATGAGGTCCAGAAAGGTACATGATTCAACAAGGAAAGAGTATCATCGGAGATGGTTTCTATGAAGGAGATTGGTGCAGGGAGGTCGAAAGATCCCATCAAAGAAGGGAACAATCCTACACCAATGTTCCTAGTTGCCATCTGAGAATTGTTGACTTGGGGAACAACAGGTCTCGTGGATGATATGGAAGAAGGACTAACGTAATCTAGCTGATTGATGGTCACAATCTTTCCTTCGTGGGGAAAGCAAATAACTCTGAATACAGTAGACGCGAAATCTTTCATAGCATACATCCAATTCCTACCCAGTAAAAGGTTGTAGTCGATGGGCGCATCAACCACCTCGAATTCAATAGGCACAGGTTTCCCACCCAAGTAGACAACAAGGGAAGGGATAATACCATGCAGCTTAAATGACCGACTATCGAATGCAGTGAGCATGGTCATAGACTTAGCTAACGGAGGAGAGCCAAGAGCTTTCCAACAAGATATTGACATTACTGATGCTGAAGCGCCTTCATCAACCATTGTTCTCCTAACGAAGTTCTACAAACATTCCACCTGGATCTGAAAGGCCACGTGGTAAGGTAAGTGAGGTTGGACATCAGTAGTGTCAAACTGAATAATGTTTGGACTTCCCCCATCCTAAACTCCTAAAGAGGATAACAGGGCATGATGTTGTGACGGGAAGCCTGTAAAACCTCGAGGGCCGACATGGCACACAGAGTTTGGCCCAATTCTTCTATAATGGAGTAGTTCTGGGTGGCTCGGGCATTAGGATTATGCGTAGAGCGCTTAAGAACACCTTTCGGTATCCGCAGCATAGTAGAGGGCTTCTCGATATGCAAGGATGTATCAGGAGGAGGGGGAGGCTCATTCCCCATATTCAGTTGTGGTGCACCATAATCGCGTTGACGAGTAGCAACACTAATTGCTGATTGGACCATATTCACGCATCCATAGCCACTAGTATTGGAAGAAGACATTGGAGTCTCATTAGGCCCATAACTAGTGGTGAAAGTATGCGAAGCCATATTTTGATGATGTGGAAGGGGATCATTCAACACAGCTGGGGTCTGTGCAAGATGCTTTGATGCTTCCTCAATTTGAGGACATAGGTGAGTAAGGTGATCTTCCCCACAAAGCTTGCAAGGAATTTCACTTTACGTTTAGTATTACAGTCCCCACCAGCATTTCCTCCATCCTGAGGAGGGTTGGCATTTTCTTTCCATGGAGTATTGTGATTACTACCATTGTTCCCATTGTTTCCACCCTTCTTCTTACCACCAGGCTGCTGGTTACCCGATGGGTTCTTCGATTGCACAACATGTACATCGAAAGATGGGATGGAAGTGGACAAGGTGTGAACCTGTCCGGGAGTAGATTGGTTGAGCGACAAATTTTGCATTTGATTAGCCACCAAATCTATGGTTCGAGTGCTTGTGGATCCCACTATGCCATCAGCGTGTGGTCCAGGAACTGTCTTAGGCTCATGTCGTGTTCGCAGTGCCTTAGGGATAATGTCGTACAAAATGATCAACTGAAAATATAAAAAATCTAACTGCTGGACTTTTAAGATGGCTTGTTCCTCATTCATAATGCCGGACATCGAAAAATACTTAGCAATATATGGAAGTAAAGACTTGAGAAACCATTCCAACAGGAACTCTGGAGAAATGTTGGCTTTCATTAACCTCTTCCGTCGACGCCACTCTTGAACGTGGTCAGAAATATGCGTGGCCTTGTTATGATGGAAGGTAGATAAAAGTTCAGTACCAGTATCATAACGAACTGGCAGCTGAAAATGATCTAAGAAAACCAAAGCTATCTCATTAAAACCCCTATAGGTTCCCCCGGGAAACTCGACATACCATTTCGCAGCTGCCCCCGTGAGGGTGCGTTAAAATAGTCTCAAACTGATAGAGTCGTGATTCAACGAGTTGGAAGAGCAACAAAGGTGAAAGGTTGTGACATGGTCCCCTGGGTCCTCACCACTCTTCCCTTCAAACTTTGGAATGTCCGACGGAAGATTAGTGGGGACCGAAGGCCAACTAGGATCGTGACACACCGGATCATTCATGAGCTTCGAGAGATCTGGAAGGTTCAGTAGAGCGAGGAACAGAAGCTATGGCTAGAAAGCTTGATTATGATCTCCCATAAAAGGTTGCGTATACGGACCCGAAGAATAAGATGGACCATAAGCTTGATTATGACCATTAAAAGGTTGATTACACAGACCAGACGGACCATAAGTTTGACCATGGCCATAAGGTTGATAATTCCCCCCAACCTGACCCGTGTGAGGGTAAGTAGGTATATAAGTGTTATGAGCACCATACTGAGGTGGAGGGTACTGATGGCTAGCACCAATTGTATTGTAGTAAGGGTTACCACCATAATTATGGGGCATATATGTGCTATTTGTAGCGGGAACCGTGTTGTAAGGACCATAGTTATGAGGTATGTTCCTACCCCCTACATGAGCATTGTTAGTAGTGTGAGCAGTCGTGTGTTGTCCATGAGTATGAGGTATATTTCCAACCCCAACATTGGCGTTAATAGTAGCAGGAATGGTGGAGTTTTGAACATGAGTGTGAGATACATTCCCACCTCCTACATTAGCATTATTAGTCGCAGGAGTAGTTGAAAAAGTATACGGTATGTTTCCACCCCCAGTATTAGGAGGATTATTAACATTCGCAAAAGTGGTCTTAGGCTATCGAGTATGGGCATGTGTATTATGCGGTACATGAGTAATGGTAAGAATAGTATTCCTAT
Organism: Larix kaempferi; assembly: GCA_027924585.1. Classification (NCBI taxonomy): domain Eukaryota; kingdom Viridiplantae; phylum Streptophyta; class Pinopsida; order Pinales; family Pinaceae; genus Larix; species Larix kaempferi. The sequence continues at coordinate 12,146,568 of BSBM01000643.1, forward strand.
TATGATGGTTAGTCCTAGGAGGTGGTCGTCTTCCAACATTAGCGTTGTTAGGAGGAACGTGATCGGTCCCCATACTATGTGTGTGAGTGGATAACGTGATGCCCCCAGTGAGGGTATTTCCCCCAGTGGGTGCAACGTTACTAACACCATGACTAGTGCTAGCGTGACTATCCAATCTAGTAGATAGACGAACGACATCGTAACCAGGCATACCAAAAGAGAATGGATTAACGTCAGTAGTGGTACCATGGTCAACATGAGACTCTAGCATCCTATACAAATGATGACGTGGATGTGCGGGATTAAATGGGTTATCCTCGAGTGGAATGAGATCATAAAAGTCAGGTTCAGTCTCGGGTGGATCCAGACCAAACAAACTAGGATGGCTCTTAGGCAGATCACCCCCCCCATGTCTCGCAAGGGGTAGGGGAGTCTGAAGTGTGTTTGACTCCACTCGATGGAGCCATAAGGATTTCTCCCGTGACAGACTGAGCAGTCATAATGTCGGCTAGGTATGTTTGATAAGAATCCGAAGACTCAAAGGGGGCCATTCGGCATCCCTTATCAGTGCTACATGTAAGCTCGACGGCTGGTGAACCAGCCAACCGACGAGAGTGGCAAAGAGCCGGACTTCTCCCCACGATATCTCCGGAGAGACAACAAAATCAAAACGTGTCCTATCGGCCAAACTATCGATCAAAAACAGAAAATCAAGAGCACACTCCTAGAAAAACCTACAGCCAAATGCACACAAATGGAACTGGCTCAAGGATCTCCCGACACTACAGCTGGTATGTCTCTCCTAGGAGAGGCTTGAGACTCCCAAACTATAGCCAGAGGTAACAAAATCAGTTATAAGTATTCCCAGACTTCACTGCGTGCACAGGCTCAAGTCCCTATACAACAGGAAATTGTGTTGTCCAATCCCTATCTGACTCAGGACACAAACAACATAACCACTACAAGCACCCTGTGCGGCACCTAGGTAAGGAAACTAAGGTCACCACAATATAACCAATGCTCAGGGGGACAGTCACAGGTGGGATCCGTCATATGGGCAGGGTAACTAAGCCCGAAACTCAAGAGGGTCAAATCCCCCAAGAGTCTCCAGATACGAACAAATCCTGGAAATATCTCCCACGTTCAGCCGATATTGGAGGGCTATCTCTGCAACCAACCTCCCGTGACCTCATGCTTAACTCTGGTATGAGTAGAGCTTCCTAAGAACACTGATGTATATGATGGAATTCACCACTCCCTGGTCAGACACATAATGTTGGTCTAATAGTCTTGGATTGTTAATTTACAATGATCTATTCCAAGACTCTAAACCTAAGCTAGTTGGTGCACCCTATAAAATAAAAATCATTTCTAATGAATTTTAAGATTAAGTGTTAATTTTAGGTGGTTGTGATTACTCAAAGGATATGGTTGTGAAACTAGTGATGTATATGACTTGATAGTATGCACAATCGTTCAAACATCTAGACTCATCTACTCAAAGAAAACAATGCCACTAACATGACAAGCAATTCCAACGGTTTCGAAATAAAAATGCAATCCTTTTAATTTTTCCAATGCACAAGCAAATCCTGAATGAAAGCACAGGCACTCGAATGCAAGATGCAATGCGGAAAGTAAAATGTTTTTGTATTTTCTTTTATAAATGAAAAGGAAAATGCAAAAAAATATTTTTGTATTTTTCAATATATTGAAAATGAAAAATGCAAGCGAAATCTACCTATTTGGATATAGGAATGCAAAGCAGATCACTAAGACAATCCAGCACACCCCAAATAATGAGACTCAACCAATGAAATGAGCTATAAAATAAAAAAGAGTGATAAACTAATAAAACTCAAATCAAAGAGAAAAGAGGAGTTATGGTCACTAATAAGGCATGGAACAGTCAGGAACAAGGCCAAAGAAGACTTCGAAACACTCACAATCCACCCAACAACAACCCAAGGTCATAAACCAACCAAAGCCGGAGTTATACGCTACTGTCTGAGGAAAAGCTACGGATATGTGTGAGCTATAGCGCAAACAGAGGCGGGTAGACGCGGGTAGAACAAGGTTCACCCGCGGGTAGGGAAAAGCAAATGAACAACTGAAGAGCCCAATGACCCATAAAAAACTTTTTTTCTATAAGGTGTCCTAACACCCAGATAATGACACAGAGACTCAACAAACAACAACTCAAAATAAGGACTAATGCCTAAAAATCCCCAAAAATGGATGTCTTCCCCAGCGGAGTCGCCATTTAGGGGGGGTTGTCTTCCATTTTTGGAGAAAACTTCACTACTACATTTTTGGCCTTTTAGGGGGGGTTGTCTTCCACCCCCAAAAGTGACCTGTGGGGGGGATTTTGGCTTTGGGGGCGGTTTTGGAAAAACCACCCCTAAAGGAACCAATGTTAAAAATTTTGCCCTTTAAGGGCGGTTTTTGACGAGATTGGAATCGGGGCGGTTTTAAACCCCCCTCATCGACCCCTTCATAGAGACCTACGGGGGCGGTTTTGAACCCCCTTCATAGAGACCTACAAGGGCGATTGTAAACCCCCCTCATAAGCTCCCTCATACAAACCTGCAGGGGCGGTTTGGAACCCCCCTTGTAGAGGACTATAGGGGCGGTTTCAAACCCCCCTCGTAGAGGCCTATAGGGGTGGTTGTGAACCCCCCTCGTATAGTCCTACAGGGGTAGTTTGGAACCCCCCTTGTAGAGGCCTATAGGGGCAGTTTAGAACCCCCCTTGTAGAGGCTTATAGGGATGGTTTTGAACCCCCCTCGTCAAGGCCTATAGAAGCTGTTTGAAACCCCCCTCATAGAGGCCTATAGGGGCGGTTTGGAACCCCCCTCATAGATGCCTATAGGGGTGGTTTGGAACCCCCCTAGTAGAGGCCTACAGAGGCGGTTTGAAACCCCCCTTGTAGAGACATACAGGGGGGGTTTTGAACCTACAAGGTTGGTTCTAAACCCCCCTCGTTGTAACATACTTGGGCAATTTCAAACCCCCCTCATAGTAACATATGAAGGTGGCTTAGAACCCCCCTCGTAGTGACATATGAAGGCGGTTTAGAACCCCCCTCGTAGCAACATACAAAGACGGTTTGAAACCCCTCTATAGCCATAATAAATCATAATAAAATATATTTTATTAAAATTATCAATATTGCAATATCAATAGGGCATGGAGGAATCGAACCACCAACCTCCTGCTTGTAAGGCAGATGCTCTTCCACTGAGCTAGAACCCTCTCAAAATTGGGAAATTCCAAGTTAGTCAAGAATGTAATATAAGTGCTAAAAGCTACCCTGCTGCAACAAAAAACAAAGAGAGCTCGCCCATAATAACTACTTTGGTTTGCATAAAGTAAAGATAAATTGTACCATAAAGGATGATGATCGAGGCATTCTCAAAACCCATACACCAGCAATAGTAGGCACATTGACAGTTTGGGAAGGTAGATTCTCATTAATCACAGGTTTTGGCTGCTAAGAATATGTTAAAGAAAGCACATGTGATGAAGGTGTTGGTTGAGGCTTTTGAGAATAGGATGCAAAAAGCAACTATGATGAAGGTGCTGATAGAGGCTACTAAGGATAAGGAGTAAAAAACACTTTTGATAAAGAAACTAGTGGAGGCTGCAGAGGTAAGGGCACGTAAATCACTTGTGAAGAAGGAGGTTGTGGTTGTTTCCCTTCAAATCCCACCTACTCAACTGATCTTCTAAAATCATGTCATGTAATCTCATGATTAAATGGTTTTTATGCCAGTGTAGATGATTAATTATGTTTCACAATTTGAACTTTTCCCGCTCTCACTAGGAAACAAACCTACAAATTCATTTCAACCCATAATTAAACTACAACAACATCTTATGAGAAGTTGCACACATATCATTCAGCAACTCGATGGTGCTGTCTCTTAAAGTCGAACTGTGATTCCAAATCAAGCTTTGTGCAATTTATATGTCGTGCTCAGTTCATAAAGATTCTGGAAATTTGATACCAACAAAGATATTACATCAACAGTATCCCACCTAAAGGACATTAGGAAATAAATTCCTTCTATTACATTGTATGTCATTGTCTGATAGGTGATCAACCTAAAAATCAGGTTTTGTTTAAAACTTAGTCTATTGGAAAATTTCGTCTACCACAACAACATATAGTCCGTATCAAATCCATAAAATTCCTCTTTAAAATAGTAGCAACATAATCTTTCCTCAAAAATTCATGAGAACAATAAACAATTTATTCAATATTTGAGTCTTCTACAACTATTTGAATTCCAAATTCCCAATGTTCAATATATCCTTCCAGTCCTTGGCCATCTGACTGGTGAGCAGCTGTCGCAAAATAATATATAAAATATTAGAAAAGCAATGTACCTTTAGAGATATTAATTCACCTGGGTCTAAGATTAGACATGACTGCTGCAATGATAAATGAGAATTGCCATATTAATAGTGAATTCTAGAGGCATTAATTCCGATAGCTATTAAATTATATCCATGGAATATTTTTATGTTCACAATTATCCAAATGGGATATGCAATTAACAGTGCTAATTGAAAGTTCCAATCAAGAGATGCAGCTAGGAGGAAGTCTACATACATTCCAAAACCAACATGTTCTTTACACATCTACGTATGTCAACAAAAAAAGAATATCATATTTATATTCCCATACCTCATGTGTGTACACTCCAAGGCTTTTGTTGCTTCTTCTTGTGTTTCGTATTGGATAAATGCAAAGTTCCTCCTGATCCTCACATGTAATAATTTACCATATGGCTCAAAATGTCTCTCAAGGTCTCTAACCTTGGTTATTAAGGGATCAAAATTGATCACAAATAGTGTCTTTGTAGGTTTTCTGTTTGAAGGTTGCATAACACCCTCCTCCTGGTGTCTAACTCCACGGTCACCCTACTAAAAATATATTTTTAGCAGAAGCCATGGGAGCATTAGTCTTGTCAAGCCAAAAAGAAATTGCAACAAATGATTAAACGATTAAGCATAGCCTCTATATAATCATAAATTTGAATTTCTGAGATATTGGCAGCACCACTAGAGCTACTCGGAAACCTAGGGATTTGGACTTTCCATGACCCAAATATTTAGGTGCATGTATCATGAACATTTACTTGCGCTCAAATAGCTCAAGACTCAAAAACTCAAGAAAAGATAGGATATAGGTAGTACAAAAATAGAATAGATCTACGTGAATAAGGACACTTCCCATGCTTTGAATTTCAAGTCATAACCATGAGTGCAATTTAACAAAATCAGTGCTATAGCTAGAAATGTTTACAAGTTTTGAAGTAAACTAATTTGTGACAGATTATTGAGAAGTTTCTAGGTTGAGCAAGGGTTCTAAGAATGAACTATTACCCATGACCACATGGGAAGTCCATTATGGTCCAAAAAAACTCAGGCTAAGTAGAGCACAAAAAGGAAACAGTATACTGTCATTTGGTGAGTGTCCCTTTAAACATGGCAGAAAATCCCAGGCTCTGCATTATCGAGGCATGAATCCAGAAAAAAAAAGGTTACAATATACCCCGAGTCCAAAGGTCAGCTTTCAAGGAGATAGTCAGCTGTCCAAAAGTCAAATCCAGGATACATCTTGTAATCCCCTCAACCTCCTAAAGTATGATCATGAAATTCAGCAAGCAAACAAATCTAAACAATTTCTACATCACTGATAGTTCTAGTATTTTCTTACCAATCAATTTCAGGGATATTATGAAGAAAGAGATGAAAAGAACAGAGAATGATGGAACAACTTCTGACTCCAATGATTTGGCAGAATGATGATGCCAACTGATCTCACTATACACTATTTTTGTATGTCAGGTCTGTCAGCCCAGGGAAGGTTGGTAGCTGCATCCTGTGGCCTAGAAGTGATTTTGATTTTGTTTTCTGAATCTAAACCGATGTGCTAATTATTCAATTTATGCTATAATGTAGTATTCAGGCAGGCAGCTGCTTGTAAGGATAGACAAGTTTTGTGAGCTACAAGGAAGTGCAACCACTTAGTTCATCTAGTATAGGTATTGTATAGTATGATAACATTATGTGTATCCATAAAAACAGTGATTCTCCAAAAAAAATATTGATGAGCCACCTCTGCATACAAATTCAAGAATATATTAAATGATAAAACAATATGTAAATTATAAAAAGAATACAAGAGCAAACTAGAACATTACCCTTGCCCACTCCACAGAAGGGCGATGCCTTTGCCTGCCAAATTCTGTGTTGTCGAGACCTTGTATAGCATCTTCTGCATTGCGCTCATCTTCCACGTACACAAAAGCAAAACCTGCATTAAAGTGGAAATGTAAGAAAATGGGCAACTCCTTAATTTGATCATCATAAATAGAAAGGCCAAACAATTCTTTCCCTATATAGATATACAGACAAACAACACCTGCAAGCCATCGTATAAAGATCTGCTCCACAAAAGGATGTCAGGAACATACCTTGCATGTTGAACTAAAGGGGTGTCAAGATAGTTTAATCCAAAGTCAGCGAAAAATCATTGCAGAGTAATGAGTTCCCTTTTCCAACTACGCTCTGAAACTGACAGTAACAATTAAGTATGGACTCTTGCATGTGTCTTGCTTGAAAGCGGGATAAACTAAATGGTTGTCAAGATAGTTTAATCCAAAGTCAGTGAAAAATCATTGCAGAGTAACAAGTGCCCTTTTCCAACTATGCTCCAAAACTGTCAGTAGCAATGGAGTATGCACACTTGCATGTGTCTTGCTTGAAAGTTGGATACTTGGAAAATATGGTCGTGAGAGTGATAAAAAATAATGATCTAAGAAATGCACAAATGCCATTTGCAATCATTGAATGAAACGAGGAGCTGAAGTTCTGGAAAACAGACATCGTTGGCATGAAGGAATATGCACAGTGGTTGAGGAACCACAAAAACCATGAATGAATGATGAACTTAGAGAATTATGCACCAAAAAAAATTGAGTCAAATGGTTTACTCAAAAAATCAATGCAGATAAAATTCAGCTTGCGGCATTGGACACAAAGCATGAAGGCCATCCATCAAATCTTTTACCATATACTATAAGAGACTAGAAAAGCTTGGTCCTCACATGATTTTTAAGCATATGATGTTAAACACGGTATGTGGCCAAATGAATAGTCAGGGACTTATTAAAGACACACCAACAAATAAATCCAGCCTGTAACAAAACCTCACTCTCTTCAGGCAGAGTGGCTCCTCTTTGAATAGGTTTGTCTTATCAGGAGGCATGCGGAGGTCAGAGTCAAGAATAATGAGTGATGGCCCACCAAATGCTACTGAGTTACATCAACCAAGCAGTGAGCACCATTAGGTGTTTTTCAAAGCAATTTGTAGATCTCCCCAGATCAACTGGAACAATAGAATCTCATATGTGGGGACATGTCTGCAGAAGAGTATGTTAAGTACCATACTATCAAAGACCCATCTTAACCACAAACATAATACTAATATTAATCTAATTTTAAGCAATGTAGTGTTCATATTTCCAATTGGTTAGAGACATGTTAATAAGTGTTTCAATTCGTAGTTTTAGGGTTTATATTTTCTGAGTGTAGGTCTGCTTGCCATGTCTTGAAAATTTAACAATGTGCCCATGTCAATATTATCATTGTTTGACTTTGAAATAACACCTTGTACTTATGTAAATCAAACAAATTACTTTATCAAGCAAACATAATTATTTCTCCAAACAGAATTTTTCGATATGTGAGACAAGAATCTAAGCACATTACCTTCAAATTTCTAGCCTACACTCAGAGTGAAGAGTAGGGCACTCTATTCCAAGTGAATATATGAGTTAGGATTTCGTAATTTACCACCACGTGGTGTTCTATTTTTGTATCCTAAGCCTTTGCTTCTTCTATAAAAGCATGGCAGGGAGGGTGGTTTATTCATTCCAATTTTGAGTAAGAAAGTGGGAGAGAGAGATAGAGTTCTTGAGGTATTGTAACTTCCGTTTCACTGAGTTAATTGACAGATGTGTGATTGAGTTCTACAGAATTCGTACTTGTTGTTCGTGTTTTCATAGTGATGTGTTTGTAGATCTAGTGTCCATATTTCCATGGTTTAGAGACATGTTAATAAGTGTTTCAATTCCTAGTTTTATGGTTTCTATTTTCTGAGTGTAGGTCTACTTACCATGTCTTGAAAAATTAACAATGTGCCCATGTCAATATCATCATTGTTTGACAATTGAAATAACACCTTTTACTCATATGTAAATCAAACAAATTACTTCATCAAGAAAACATAGTTATTTCTCCAAACAGAATTTTCCGATATGTGAGACAAGAATTTCCAACCTACACTCATAGTGAAGAAGTTTGGAGCCCAAGTGCCTCTGCAACTTGGTCAAATTATAATTTACACATTTTAGATTTACCCTATGCATGGACATAATAAGCCTCGTTTCTACATGTTATTGGATTTTTAGTACCTCGTAAAGTGTCCAACAAAGTGCCATTAATGGCAGCAGCAAACAGAGAAGATCTGGGTGCATGGCAGCATGTAGAGAAGGTACTCCAACAGAGATTTTGTACAACGGCCTTAATGACAGCAGTAGCAATACACCCTCCTTCAACAAATCCATGCAACAATGAATGATGGCATAGGGAAATTTATGGAGAGAGAGAGATAGAGGACACATGCATGTACCATCATCAGTTCAGTTCCAATTTAGATGTCATTTCATATTTAGCAGTTTAGTTCTATTTCTGAGTATTGCTTTAGTTAGTAGTTGCATGCAAAGTTAGGGCACTTTGAATGTGAGAAGGCTCCAAGAATAGATGGGGCACATATCTCTAGAAGAGAGAGATGCATGCATGCATATTTGCACTCTATTCTGGTGGGTGCACATTCTTAGGAATAGATCTTTCATGCAGGTTGAGGGTGCTAAACACAAGGCAAGGAATAGATCTAGGGTTCAGGTTTATTTCAGGAAAGGAGGACTCGAGAGGGGTCTAGAGGGAAAGGAGGAAGAATCAGATTCTCCATGTCAAGAAAAACTTCAATTGTATCAAGTGGTTCAGGTGTGACAAGCATGGTCACTGTGCCTCTCAATGTCCTGCGAGGAAGAAGGGAAAGGGTAAGCAACAACAACAGCAATAGGAGTTTGCAGGGAGTGCAAATGCTTTTGGTAAGGACTATTTGACTGCAAAGTTAGATACCCACTTTTCCATGGTGTCCAACCTTTCGATGTACACAATTTCAAGGGTTGAATGGTATCTGGATAGTGGAGCTTCAAGACATATCACTTATGACAGAAAGACCTTCAACAGGTTTCAAGAGCAAGAGAGGGGGGTGCCTATGGAGTTGGGTGATGATGCCACGTATCCTATGAAGGGATTGGACTCCATATATTTCCAGATGCCTTCAGGAGATGTTCTTGACTTAGATTCTCTCTTGTATGTTCCTGATTTAAAAAATGAGTCTACTTTCAATTTCTTACATGACAAATTTAGACTATTTGGTTGAGTTCGATGGTCAGCAAGTCATCATCAGAGACAGCAACCATGGAACTGGTCAAGTTTTGCCCAAAGAAATGCAAGAAGGTGGCTTTTCCAGGGGACTCATAGATCTAGTTGAACAAGTATGGCAAGATGCCATGATGGAAGAGGGCTTCTCCAACCTTCACGAGACAGGTATAGAATCGACTATGGAATCATTGACTAATTCCTCGATTGCCACTGATGGGAGTATTTAAGAGTATTAGGATAAGGTGTTAGAGAAGAATTCTCTCTGCAAGAAGTCACTAACCTTGATGAGATTCTTCTCCAGCTGTCAAAGGATTCTTCTAGGAAGAGGAAGTTGCCCTGGATGGGTTGATGCATGTACCACCAGTTTTGGATTTCAATAACAATGAGATTGTTCTAATGTGGGGTTGTTCTGAGTTTAGTGTAGATTTCAATTCAATATTTGATAGATCTAATACACTTATCTTGGCCCTGTATCTAGATAAGCTCATTATTGTAGGAAGTCCCAAACAGTTCATGATGTGATGTGAAAAGATTTTTCCCAGTGAAGATGGCATGAACAACAAAGGAGGTTGGAAAGTTGCCAATGCAGTGTTCCTTTTACAAAAGGTTTTCACCTTGAATATTATGAAGAGAGTTCAGAGTACAAAAGGATGCAGAGATCCAAATTCATGTTCTCCAGGTTTGTTGATGGTGAGCTGTTTGACAAAGCCCCTAGCAGAGGGGAGATTCCAGATGCAGAGGGAGTATCTTGTGTTTGGCAGAGAACACTTTCCTCAGTAAGAGGGAGTGTTGGACTTTTAGTACTTTGTAAAGTTTCCAGCAGAGTGCCATTAATGGTAGCAGCAAGCAGAGAAGGCACTCTAGCAGAGATTCTGTAGAGCAGTTTAACAACAGGAGCAACAATACACCCTCCTTTAGTAGATCCATACAACAGAATGAGGGCATAAGGACATTAATGGAGGAGAGAGAGAGAGAGGGAGAGAGAGAGGGAACATGCATGCTTGTGCCATCATCAGTTCAGTTCAGTTTAGGTGTTGTTTCATATTTAGCAGTTTTGTTCTATTTCTGAGTCTTCTTTAGTTAGTCGTTGCATGCACAGTGAGGATGCTTTGGATTTGGGAAGGTTCCAAGAATAAATGGGGCATAGATCCCTAGAAGAGAGAGAGTTGTGCATGCATATTTGCACTCTCTTGTAGTGGACACACTTTCCCAGGAATAGATATTTAAGTTGAGGGCACTAATCCCAAGGCCAGGAATAGAACTAGATTCTAGAGTGTAGGTTTAATTCAGCTAAGGCACTGTTGTGCATATGTTTAGATTCATTGTACCTTCTCTTCTTCCTATTCTATAAGGAGAAGGCTAGGTTATAGGTTTTATTCATTCAGTTTTTCAGATTAGGAAACAGTGGTGAAGGGTGGAATTTGAAGCTTTCTGTGTATTTTATTATAGATCCTCAAAGACTAGTTAGGGAAATGCACAGCAAATGGTGACAATATAATTTATTTACAGATCACATGGAAAGGTATGGCATCTATTATGACATCTTTCTAGTTACACAATTAACACTAGGATTATGCAACTACTCTATTCCATACCACCCCTTTGCTTTGCATATAAGCAATATATTCATGGCTTGCCTATGTCTACAACCATTCGAACCACATACCTCTAATTTTGTATGCCAAGAAGATCCATCGATAAGGTGTCTTTTCCATTCCATGTGGAATTCTGTGATTACATGAATTCATCATTGTTTTGTTCTACTCTTCATGGTCTCGTTTGTTGTAGTCAATATAGGTTGATTTTCTTTTAAGAAAGTTCAAGAAGAATCATTTAGTATTTGGCATGCTTTCTTTAAAGAGACAATGGTTTGAACCAAAAAATATCAAAGCTTGTGTGATGAAGCGATCATTATAGAAAAAAATGGTGCTGGTTCTGCATAATAATCATCTCTTTGTTAAGGGTTGTTCATTCACTTTAGTGCCAAAGATGCTAATTTGTTTTATGTCTTAAACATAAACTTTTGTACAATACTTTTTCTAATCTCTTTTATTGAGTTCTCATTACAGTGACCCCATCACCACTGGAGTTTGTCACATTGACACTTGCTTCTGGCATTCAACATCTAAAGCATTGATCATTATTCAAAAAGTATCTGCATTCTTCAAGGGTCAACTCACTTTAGTTTTGATCTCTGGGTCTTGATTTAGATTGATGTATTTCCTAAGTGTGCTTCCCTCATTGGAAAAGGTAAGTTGCTAACATTTTGAGGTGGCAAATAATAGATGACATCAAATCTAGATAAATTTGATCTATGGGGCCATCTAGTTTCTACATCCCAAGCTTTCCTTCTCAAGATAAGGCTTATCAATCGCACTATTTATTTGGTACCATTCAATTACAAAGAGCATGGATGTTGTGTTAATGGTTTTATAATCAAGCCATATTCAATCTCTCTGGACTATCTCTTTTCTACAAGTGACTACTTTAAATCTATCTCCTAGCTAGATGATACTAACCAGGTCCAGACTCTATAGATTGATTTGCATTTTCTAAGCAGAACTAGTTTCCAAGAGGTATCCCTCTAAGACTACCAATTATCTCTCTTCTCTTTCCCACATGTTATACCATCAGATTATAACCTTTTTGCACAATTCCTTTTGGTTCAACCTAGGGATCCAGCCCAACAAACTATCAGAAAGTCTAGGAACACCCAATTTTGATATTCCAAAAATCCTATGCCCTACAAAGGCCCTAGAAGCTTAGAACCTCCAAAAGAGGAAAGTAGAAAATGATTGCCACACTTCTAGAATTGCTTCAGCATCAAGGAAACCATAATTTCAAAATCAAAAGCATTGTGAACCACATCAGTCATTGTGAGGGAGCCTCAAACTCTAATACTTTGTGCTTTTCAGTCACAACTGTGTCTAAGCAAAATTCATTCTACAGTGTCACTGAGAACTTCGATCACCCACACAGCTATGAAAACTACACCTGTGTACAACAGTCTACTAGACCCAAACCACTCTTATCTTTTTCTAAAGTGCAAATATACCAAGCAACCAAAAGGGGATGCTTTTTATCTCCAGGTTTACACCAAAGCAGGTTCCATAGAAGAAATTTTTCCAATCTAAGGAAGAACTTAGAATCATTAATTCCAACTAGGACTCTATGTAGAAAATTATGGATCAATCAAGCACCACTCGCCAATAAGGATTGATCTACTCAGGACGTTGCCAAACCAACAACCTAACATTTTGTTTTATGCTCACTCACTTTCACACCAAAAGCAGAGCTAAAGATATTGAAGCTCGGAATGGCATCTTTAATGATGTTGAGTCAAGTAAGGAGGTAAGGCTGAGTCATCTGCAAAATGAACATTTGGCATTTATTGGCCACTAAAGAGGTTGATGACTATGATCGCCCATGAGCTCTGGCGACCTATGAGATGTATTTAAGAAAATTAGTAGTAATAACACAAAAGAGGAGGGGAAGTGCACGACCCTCTCTAGTAGAATATAAAATGTAAATCAACTCCATTACTAGCCCACTGAGTTGCACCTTTAACCAAAGCCCATGACAAAATTGAAAATAACCAACTGAGCATGTCTAGAATACAATCTCATTTGATCCTATCCATTATTACAAGAATTGTTGAGTCATCCAAGTACTCAGGAAGTCTACTCAGCTCAGCTAAAAGATGAGCTGAGTTCACTCAACAAGTTAAAACTCTAACAATCTTAGTCAAACCCACCAAAACTTGGAAAATTTGTCAAGACTCAAGAATCACCAAGCACAACACATACTTGAGCAACAACACATAAAACCCAAAAGTATTGACAGGTAGAGCCATCTACATGCATATTGCAGCCAGATTTGGACTATTTTCCGGGATTTTCAATCAATATAAAAGGACCAAGCACCAGGTAACTGAATTTTGGCATTAGATATCGATTGGGCAACAAAATTTACAAAGCTTTATAGTGAAGGGTATGCCAAATCAAGTGCACCCACCTTCCCCATGTAAATTTTTCACAAAGATTGAAATTAGTTTTTGTTTTCTTTTAAATTGGACTTTTTTAATCTTTTCTTGGTTGGTTTTTTCACACAAAACCAAGGATATGTCATGGAATGAAAAATCTCAATTTTTTTGTGATTTTTTAGTAGTTTTTGAGTTTATTTATTTTCCAAGTTTTATGCTGAGATTTTCCGAAGTCCAAACCATACTGTTATTTTTCAGCTGGCTGAGTAATTCCCGAGTTACTCAGGTGACTTTGATCCCATCATAAGCAAAATCAATCTTTAAGAAACAAGCTTTTTGGCCCATTTGCTGGCTTCTCATAATAAAATAAGGTTATCAAGGATGAGTCTGCAATTAACAAAATATGTTTGCTCTACCTAACCATTCTGGCTACAACTCCAACTAGTCTCCTAGATAGGACCTTCTAAGTCACATTCCATGGAAATCAGAAAGTCCTCTTTCAATGGTTTCTTGGAAAATCTGGTTGGAGTGGTATAGTAAAATTTCTAGGAACATAAAACTCCCAGGTGAAAGAATTATTCAGTAAACTGTAGCTTCTCTGGTAGAAACTCTGGTTATGTATTCATTCAAGGAGGAGAACCCTTTGTCCTAGGAAGTATCCATTCTTGCTAAGTGGTGTGTGCGGCATCCTAAGAGCCCTGATATGAGGATAATTGGAAGAAGAGCCAAGTCCAATAGTCAAATATGGGAGGCCCCTCAGGAAGGGTTTTCCAAACTCAATTTTGATAGGGAATCCAAAAACAATATTGGAAGAGTCGGGGGGTGATGTTACTAGAGATAGGAAAGGAGATTTAGTGCCTTATTATGCCTTAGAGTTGGGTTCAAACTCTAACATAGCTGTGGCAAAAGTATAATCCATAGGTATGAAGCAATTGACTCTCAATCCAGATAAAAATTAATTATGAAATGAAATGAATTATGAAATAAAGTTGAAAGAGATAAAAATTATACTGCTAAGTTAAAATTCAACATGCATTTCACATGTCAAAATTTTGTAGTCCACATTCCTGTAGCAGATCATGGCATACAGAGCCCAAAATCCTGTAGCAAATTTCCAGAGATCAATTGCGCCTTAGATTGGATCAATCTCTTGTGCATGATGCCACTTTATAGCTAGTGATTATAAGCCTTCAATCTATGCATTGAAATTCTTCTCAAGTCTAAATGTTGAGACAGTTCAAACACATATAATTTGTTGACTTGGAAGCATGAGGCTAAGTGTTTAGATATGAGAAATATAGTAGCACTGAAACCAACATTTACTTGTAGTATCCAAGGAGAACAATAATAAGGTGGTGAAGGCATGCCTAGACTTTGAACAAGCAAATCAAGCAAAATACTCAGATAGGTGCAAGCACTTATTGAAGATTACCAACAAGTTCCACAAATCCTTTGCTACCAATTGTTGACCATTAATGATGTCCACAATCAGGTTCAATCCTATTAGCAATTTCATGGGCTCTACTTCCCCCTTTCCAATAAGCCATTTAGAACCCTTCTCACCCATGAAATCACCAAAATAAAGGGTTGTCCAATCTATGAATGAATGTTTATATTTAGGGTTTGTCTGACCTTACTTTAAATGTGCATATACAAGTTTGAGCTGATCTATAACTATTCATGTGCAGGGCCAACCCGTGTGTATGTATAACATCTAAGGAGTGCCTTTGTCCATGTTAGACCTTAGAAGAATTTTTTCTCTTTTGTTGTCCTGGATGGTCTCAACTCCCGACAATCCAATTTAGCAGAAATGGCTGCACCTTACTTGGAAACATCACTCAAGCCATGTTTAAGTCTGGTAAGGCCCATTTTTTCTTCTCTAGGTGTCTATAAGAATTTGAAAGGTTATGAAAATGTTGGTCAATAGGCTATATGCGTTTTCAAATAGCATTGGAAAGAAGAGTAAAATGCATGAGTTGTTTATTTTGGAGCAGTGAAATTCTCTTGACGAGCCACATATGGGTCGTGGTCAAAATGTCAACCCAAACATCAGTAGCCAACACATATTAGGCTAGTGCCAGAAGGCAAACTTTCCGGATGAATCTAAAAACACCATAAGGGTTTAGAAGTTGCTTTTGAGGATAAATTTGATTCTCCTGGAAGGGCATTTAGCTAGGATTTTCTAATCTATTCTCTTGACTAGCCATGTATTGGTCGTGCTCAAAATGGCAACCCAAACATCGGTAGCCAAAACATATAAGGTTGGTGCCAGAAGGAAAACTTTTCTGATGGATCTAAAAGGACGAAGGGTTCAGAAGTGGCTTTTGAGGATAAATTTGATTCTCTTGGAAAGGCATTTAGCTAGGATTTTATAATCCCTGGTTAGTAGAGTGATGTCTTTAAAGTTTAAACTCTTGCTTTTGTTTAAGAGACCGAAAAAACAATTTGGTGCATTTATCCCCACCCCGGATTCCAGTTCAGTTTATCTCTAATTTGTGCACCATTGGATTTTCTAACCTTTTGGAAATTTTCAGGAATTGCCTGGGTTGGGGAGCTTGTTTTTGCATTTCAAAATTAAATGGGTTTGCTTCCAAATCCAATCCAACTTAGGCTAGATGTTCACCTTATTTTTTTTCTCTTAATCTTATGATTCTAGCAATTGGCCTACCCCATCCCACCATGCCCACCCCCCCTTAGTAGACTTGACTAATCTAGAAATCACTTCTTCCCACCATACAATCCAGCCTGGTCACTTGGGGGTTCAAGTATTTAGATTTGGGGGGCATTTTTTTTTCTTCAAGTGTCTCTCTCTAATTCTATAATTATAGAGAAGAGTATTAATGTGGAACTAAAGACCATCATAGGGATATGCCACCATGATAAAATAGATTTCATTTACAGACATTGTGTAAATAACAACCACAAGCCAGAGAGGAAAATCTTTGTGTTAACAGTCCATAAATTTTGGGCTTAGATTTCTCCTCGCGAGCGTTGACGATGCAAAATAGAAGAGTTTTCATGGTGGAGGGTCCGAAACTTAGCTGAAGAAAAAAATATCTCTCCTCGGGTATAAACACCATGATTGTAAAAGGAAGTAGAGGTTCTATATGCTTGAGAACTCAAGCTTTGAATTTTTATGAGATTTATGAGAAAGTTATAAGTCTTTTAATATTTCTATAAAAAGCCAAAATTTGAAACTTTATGAAGAGGGGTTTTTTATTTTTATGATATAGCTTATGATTAGAAAACCTTATGGATAAGGCCCTCAATCTCCATGGAGCCTAAGTTTCAGCTTTTAAAGACGACATAGATTTCTTTCAAATGTTTTAGTTTGGGTGCAAATTAAAAGTTGGAGCAAAAGCTATGTTAGCATCCAACACCGAAGGCTCACCATGGGACCATTAAGCCGAGAGGACCACTCGTATCCTCCATCACTCAAGCGCCCAGGCTTAAAACCTCCCAATTCCTTATTGATTGATATACATTGAAGGACATGGGATATGTAAACACCAAAAATCCCATCCTCCCGTTGCATGTGGGATAAATCCCCAAGAGAAAAGTGAAACATTACGTTTATATGGCAAACACCAACGTTAAAGATTAAAGGAGAATATCACTACATGTGTGCAAAGGTTAGTTTGCAAAGAAACCTGATATCATGTTAGTAACTAAAAAGGAAAAGGAAACTGTTGGCATATACAAACGGTTGGAAAGGAGGCCATTCTTATCCTCTACAATCGATGCTCAATTTCGGTCCACTCTCAATAAATGCAACGCCCAAAATTTGTTGAGATTGTTTGTTGTTTGTCATAATCAAAGATTGTTGGATCAAAACTTGAAAGGAAATGCACATGTTTTTTGCTACTAAGGAATAAGGCCGTGGAAATCATTATGCCAGATCGCCATCTTCAAAGCAAATTTAGTGCCAGCATATATGAGATTGTTACAAAGCAGAAAATCTGTTTCATAGTTACTAAGAAGGTGACAACGCAAGTGACTGAGAAATTGACAGTGTTAGCCACTCGTCCATGCACCTGCTTGTGTACACAGGAAGCATTAGTGACAAATCCAATTATCCAACAGCCACAAGCAATTGTCTCCTAGACTCCTCCGACACAAGCAAATCAAAAGGAAAGGTTGTAGTCTCTATAGTGAATGCCATAGTTTCATCGAAGTACATCATGAAAATATCAGTCCAGGACGCGGGAGGTATTGGCATTGTTATCGTGGATGATTTAGAGATGTATGATGCATTTGACTACGTAAATATGACGGCGATTGAATATTTGAAAAGATCGACAGCTCGCAATGCATTTCACAACACCAACGCATGCTGGAAAAGTAATGAAAAGGTGGTTGCGGAATATAAGCAACACTCACACGTGTCCATTTTTTATATGTCTGCATGTGGAAAAATGGTATTACAAACCGCTCCAAAGGCCATGCGGAAACCACCCTTTGCACGTGCGAAAAGACCTTTTCCGAAAGTTATTTATTAGATTAAATAATGTATTGTTTTTATTGGCTCGATGGTTAAAAGGGATGAGCAACGCGATAAAATACATTGGACGGTTAGGGTCCGATACCAACAAAAAATTTAGTGCAGCCGTGTCTTTCAAAGAAAACCACTCCATCGTGGAGCATTTCAAACATAAATGAGAATGTGATTTCTCAGGACGCTGAAGAACAGATGGGCATACGTCGAAAAGGACATTTCTCGATTTCAAAAGAAATAAACTCCGAAGATCCTTTAAAAATCCAAAGTATCTAGAAAGCAGTTCCAAATTTAGTTGCTATCAATTTTTGTTAAAGTCTTATTCCTAGAAGTTAAACATTTTTTACAGTTGTTATTGTAACTAATTATTATTACAAACAAAGTCTAGAAATTTTGAGTGGTTAGGGTTTACTATGAAGATTTTTTGTATAAGATGAGGCAGTTTGCAATGTAAAAGGGGGGGATTTTCAGAGAGAAAAAGAATTCCCGTTCTGGGTTTTTGAGGTTTATTCCATAAATTAATAAAGATTTCAGAGTTGAGCATATTTTTATCAAAGATTCATGTGTTGTTTTAAAATTACAGTCCATACTTTCCCTTTCTTTACATGTGCATGTCAATCTTCTTTGTCATTTTTGCCATTATGTCTTTCTTATATGCTTGAATGAAAGTCTAAAATAAATTGGGATTCATATTGGCTATGCCTCAATTTATTGCATTCAAGTATCCACCTGCTTCTCTAAAGTTAACAGTGGATTCATCTGAAAATTGATGCCCGTTGTTGATGGATTGTCATTAATTCTTTCTTGTCACCTGTAAAATCTTATTGACTGTAATAAAAGAACTATCTTGCCTTTGTACAAAAGTTTGTTTGGCTGTTGATCTGTATTTTTCTGTTTCTCGACTCCATTGTCCAATGGTATCTTTTTCCTGTTGATCTAACCACATTATTTAAAGCCTACAAAGTTTTTACTGTGATTTTACAAATTTGGCCATTGAATTTATTGTCAAGCTGCTGTCGTGGTGACATTGGATAGCAAATTTGCTGAGAGAGCCCTCTCTAGCTGAAGGAGGCCAACTTTCAGTCTAAAGATTGGTTTGAGGTTACCTCGGGGTTTCCTTGATACAACCTAAGGAAAATCTGAGTGCTAACATTCTAGCGCCATTGTCGGGGATCGAA
This sequence comes from Larix kaempferi, assembly GCA_027924585.1. Lineage (NCBI taxonomy): Eukaryota > Viridiplantae > Streptophyta > Pinopsida > Pinales > Pinaceae > Larix > Larix kaempferi. The sequence continues at coordinate 12,165,751 of BSBM01000643.1, forward strand.
GGTTTCATTTTCCATGGGTATGAACGACAAAGTTGTAGATTTGATTGTTGATGGTGAACAACGGTCAGATATCAAGCAGGCTGTGCATCTTTCACCTAGTGACTCCATCTTCAAAGAATCCAGTTTTCAGAAATTTCATGGCGACTCCACATTAAAGAAATCCAGTGTTGCATTGTTTCACAGGTTGGTCTCTTCAATTTTCAAATCAGAATTTGCAGCTCCAGTATTTCAAAATGGACTCATTGTTAAGAAGGTATGCTCCTATGAACAAGTCTCATATTCCTGGTTTTCCGAATCAAATTCCCAAAATAGATTGGCAAACCTACTTGCCCAAATTCAGAGATGAAAACAATGATAATGCTGCTTTACATTTAATGAGATTTCACATACATGTGCACAAGCTGAAGATTAGGTTTCATGAGGATTGCCTTATGAAAATGTTCATGGCTTCTTTAGAGGGCAAAGCGAGGGAATGGTATGAAGGTTTGAAACCTGACAGCTTGTTTTCTTTAAAGGATTTTCACATAACATTTTATGAACATTACAAAGTGTATGTCCCATCTTTGTCTTTAATGGAAGATTGTTGTGATCAGTTTGAGGGTTTTATACAGTACCTCGAAAGTATTGATGAAGATCTGGAAGGTATGAATGATGAAGACATGTCTGAAATATTTTATCATTTTTCTTCACAAGTCCATGGCCATGATGATCAAGAGAAACTAGCTATAGATAAAATCAATGAAGAAATAATAGTAAATTCCCATGAGCTCTATTCAGAAACAAATGATGATTCATCTACTTTTTTGTATACAACTAAAGAATACATTCAGCATCGTGATATTCAAGAAAACCATCAAAACATAGTTGCACCCTCAGTTGAAAGTAAAGAAATCAGTAACCTTGTTGATGAGCTTTATATCTCTCCTCCCAAGATGGACGAGAAGTGTTCTCAGTTTTATCAAGAAGCAGATCATGTCTCAGATGATGCTGCTGATTTTTTAATGAACAAGAAAGTTGAAACAAGTCTACAGAGTCTACACAGTCCGGGATATGTAAGTGAAACTTCTTCCATTATTGGACATGAAAATATAAATTTGAATGATGACAATCATGATAATTTTATGAAGAAATCTATTTATGATGACGATCCGCCGCAAGGGAATCAGCTATTAGATACCAATTTTTTTCATCAACAAGATAGAGCTGTCATATTTAATGATCTTGCAGAATGTTCGCTATTTGAAGATACTTTAGAGTATGAGGTTAATCATTCATTTCTGGAAAAAAATGTTAAGGAAGAAAGAACATTTCAGCTCTCCCGTCAAATTGCAGAAAATCCGAAGGTACTTCAAATAAAATATATCTTCTTTGATCCTATAGTTGAGTATATGAAGAAATTTCTCAGTTTCAATTTGCAGCTAGGTTTTTATTTTGAGAATAAAAAGTATCAGTGGTTTCCTATACTGTCATATTTTATGTTATTGGCTTATTTCAAACACAGCAAAGGAGTGAGATTGTTTGAACACCTAATGGATTGGCTTCATTGGTGTTTCCGAATTACTTGATTGATGGAAAGTATTTGACATTCTAAAAGTAGGGTAGGTAGGAGAAATAAGTTTTCCAAGCAAACAGTTTTCAGTATGTGAGTTTTCAGTTTTCTATAGTTAAGTGGTTTTCGGTTACAGTTTTGGATGGAGGACTAGTTACAGGATACAAGATACAAGATACAGGATACAGGTTACAGGTTGCAGTTGTCAAGGTTGGGAGCCGCCCAATGGTTAGGCACATGGTCTATGGTGTTCTTTGCTGCCTCACTGGGAGGACAGCATCCCCAGTAGGAGCCAGTTGTTAACAGTCCATAAATTTTGGGCTTAGATTTCTCCTGGCGAGCATTGACGATGAAAAATAGAAGAGTTTTCATGGTGGAGGGTCCGAAACTTAGCTGAAGAAAAAAATATCTCTCCTCGAATATAAGCACCATGATTGTAAAAGGAAGTAGAGGTTCTATATGCTCGAGAACTCGGGCTTTGAATTTTTATGAGGATTTATGAGAAAATTATAAGTCTTTTAATATTTATATAAAAGCCAAAATTTGAAACTTTATGAAGAGGGGTTTTTTATTTTTATGATATAGCTTATGATTAGAAAACCTTATGGATAAGGCCCTCAATCTCCATGGAGTCTAAGTTTCAGCTTTTAAATATGGCATAGATTTCTTTCAAATGTTTTAGTTTGGGTGCAAATTAAAAGTTGGAGCAAAAGCTATGTTAGCATCCAACACCGAAGGCTCACCATGGGACCATTAAGCCGAGAGGACCACTCATATCCTCCATCACTCAAGCGCCCAGGCTTAAAACCTCCCAATTTCTTATTGATTGATATACATTGAAGGACATGGGATATGTAAACACCAAAATTCCCATCCTCTCGTTGCATGTGGGATAAATCCCCAAGAGAAAAGTGAAACATTACGTTTATGTGGAAAACACCAATGTCAAAGATTAAAGGAGAATATCACTACATGTGTGCAAAGGTTAGTTTGCAAAGAAACCTGATATCGTGTTAGTAACTGAAAAGGTAAAGGAAACTGTTGGCATATACAAACGGTTGGAAGGGAGGCCATTTTTATCCTCTACAATCGATGCTCAATTTCGGTCCACTCTCAATAAATGCAACGCCCAAAATTTGCTGAGATTGTTTGTTGTCTCTCATAATCAAAGATCGTTGGATCAAAACTTGAAAGGAAATGCACATGTTTTTTGCTGCTAAGGAATAAGGCCGTGGAAATCATTACGCCAGATCGCCATCTTCAAAGCAAATTTAGTGCCAGCATATATGAGATTGTTACAAAGCAGAAAATCTATTTCATAGTTACTAAGAAGGTGACAACGCAAGTGACTGAGAAATTGACAGTGTTAGCCACTTGTCCATGCACCTGCTTGTGTACATAAGAAGCATTAGTGACAAATCCAGTTATCCAATAGCCACAAGCAATTGTCTCCTAGACTCCTCCGACACAAGCAAATCAAAAGGAAAGGTTGTAGTCTCTATAGCGAATGCCACAGTTTCGTCAAAGTACATCATGAAAATATCAGTCCAGGACGTGGGAGGTATTGACATTGTTATCGTGGATGATTTAGAGATGTATGATGCATTTGACTATGTAAATATGATGGCGATTGAATATTTGAAAAGATCGACGGCTCGCAATGCATTTCACAACACCAATGCATGCTGGAAATGTAATGAAAAGGTGGTTGCGGAATATAAAGAACACTCACACGTGTCCATTTTTTATATGTCTGCATGTGGAAAAATGGTATTACAAACCGCTCCAAAGGCCATGCGGAAACCACCCTTTGCACGTGCAAAAAGACCTTTTCCGAAAGTTATTTATTAGATTAAATAATGTATTGTTTTTATTGGCTCGTTGGTTAAAAGGGATGAGGAGTGCGATAAAATACATTGGATGGTTAGGGTCCGATACCAACAAAAAATTCAGTGCAGCCGTGTCTTTCAAAGCAAACCACTCCATCGTGGAGCATTTCAAACATAAATGAGAATGTGATTTCTCAGGACGCCGAAGAACAGATGGGTATACGTCGAAAAGGGCATTTCTCGATTTCAAAAGAAATAAACTCCGAAGATCCTTTAAAAATCCGAAGTATCTAGAAAGCAGTTCCAGATTTAGTTGCTATCAATTTTTGTTAAAGTCTTATTCCTAGAAGTTAAACATTTTTTATAGTTGTTATTGTAACTAATTATTATTACAAACAAAGTCTAGAAATTTCGAGTGGTTAGGGTTTACTATGAATATTTTTTGTATAAAATGAGGCAGTTTGCAATTTAAAAGGGGGGGATTTTCAGAGAGAAAAAGAATTCCCGTTCTAGGTTTTTGAGGTTTATTCCATAAATTAATAAAGATTTCAGAGTTGAGCATATTTTTATCAAAGATTCATGTGTTGTTTTAAAATTACAGTCCGTACTTTCCCTTTCTTTACATGTGCATGTCAATATTCTCTGTCATTTTTTCCATTATGTCTTTCTTCTATGCTTGAATGAAAGTCTAAAATAAATTGGGATTCATATTGGCTATGCGTCAATTTATCGTATTCAAGTATCCACCTGCTTCTCTAAAGTTAACAGTGGATTCATCTGAAAATTGATGCCCGTTGTTGATGGATTGTCATTAATTCTTTCCTGTCACCTGCAAAATCTTATTGACTGTAATAAAACAGCTATCTTTCCTTTGTACAAAAGTTTGTTTGGCTACTGATCTGTATTTTTCTGTTTCTCAACTCCATTGCCCAATGGTATCTTTTTCCTGTTGATCTAACCACATTATTTAAATCCTACACAGATTTTACTATGATTTTACAAATTTGGCCATTGAATTTATTGTCAAGCTGTTGTCGTGGTGACATTGGATAGCAAATTTGCTGAGAGAGCCCTCTCTGGCTGAAGGAGGCCAACTTTCAGTCTAAAGATTGGTTTGAGGTTACCTCGGGGTTTCCTTGATACAGCCCAAGGAAAATCTGAGTGCTAACACTTTGTTAAGGAAAAGAAAGCCACTTGCTCAAAATATGCATAGCTTTGGATTTGAGGCCTCTTTACTACTATTTATGGCTAAAAATAGGGCTAAATCATGCCCAGGGATGCCCAGAATTGAAACACAGCACTAATATGTGCCCAGAATTGCTGCTACAGGTCTGAAACACCCCAGGGCAGCCAGCATGAGACTTAGACTATTGGTGACGTGAGGGCTCAAGGTATTGGTGAAGGCTGAGTTTTGGACTCGGTAGTTAATAGGTTAACATACCCTCAGTGTCCAAGTTGCGCTTCATGAAGGAGCTTCTCCCCCTGCCCGACACCCTTTTATTAATTAGGAACTAGATATATAATTTTATTGGATATTGAATTTTAAAATTAAATTAAATTGCATAATATAATTTAATAATTTCATATTAATTATATTATATTAAATTGAATATATATATATAATTTTATAATTTCATATATAATTAAATTAAATTAAATTGAATATATAATTTTATAATTGCATATATTTCAAATATAATTTTAATTGCATATTGAATTTTATTAAAAAAATTCATATTTTTTTTTATTTTCAAATTTTATATTCTCAAATTTAATGTCGAATTTTTGTTGAAATTCAAGGTCGTTGAACTCAAACATGAATTCAAACCAGGTGAATTAATATATATGTTTGGGATAATCTTAATATGTTTGTAACTCTTTAATTCAAATATATAATACCAGATAGCAAAAGCATCTCAACATTGAGTTAATCCTGAATACAGAGTCAGAGATTTAGTGTTCCTTCTACTCATTATTCATGTAATTTATTTCAATGCTAGAATACTTTAGGCATGCAATCTCAGTTAGCATAAGGCTAGAAATCAGTTTAATCTAGCTCATTAAAATTGGGTTGGATTTGCATATGCTTCTTACTTTTATGATGCTTATGAACATTTAAATATTACATATTGCAAGTGTCATTTCCCCATTCTAGGTACCATAGGGAGAAGGACATATCAAATGACAATGCAATCCCTATCACAAACTCTTGTAGGTTTTGAGGAAAATAAGATTGAGCATGGACAAAAGGCCACAGTTTAGTATCTTTGCAATTTGCAATAGGTGCTAGATTTCCTAAGCTCTGTGAAAGAAACATATAAATCCTGCAATGTCTCTCTTTGTGCTCCCACCATGACAAAGTCATGTGAAAATAACTTTAAGGAACAGTATAACCAAGAGCCAGACCAAAGAAAATTCCCACAAAGCCACACAATTATGAGTAGTCTTAACAAGAAAGGGAGGCTGAAGTGAGAATAAAGCACATTTCCTTCAAAGAAAAGAAGAGACAGGCCTTAATCCCAATGGAACCTGCAATGAACCAACAACATGCAATAGAAACAACTTCATCCTAGCAACAGCAACATAGTTCTATTCCCACTGATAGCAAAGTCTTTAAATTTGACAAAAGTAACTAGAGGTAATCCAAAAATGGCAATGGTATAAAGGCATAATGGGCATTTTGAGGGCTACTGTTGTCTTAGTAAAAGCTCTCAAAAAATAATAATTTGGCAAGGTCGAAGATTCGACTTGAACGGAAGAGAAAAGTTACCCCCTTATCCCTCTACTGCTCTTACAAGAAGATGACACCCCCATATATCTATATGATGTCAACAATACCATCTAGATAGGGCTTCTAATTAAACAATGTAATCTTGACCAAAAACAATCCAATATAAAATCTTGTGCTTAAATATTAGCTGTAAGAGAAAAAGCACAACAAAGACCTATGTCCTACACCCATTTAAAGTGTATGTTTCTTTCTCCTTTCTTAAGGGCTGCCACTCTCCCAGTTCATCATTTCCAATTGCATGGAACTCCTTTTTACTTAGTTGAGCACTCATTTTTTATTCGATACTTATTCCTAATTTCCTTGAGATGGGAATGAAAAAACATGGTTGGCAAAAAATACAAAGCACTAACAACTGAACATGCACCTGACTTTTTGCACACACATACTAGTTTAACCATACTTTTAGGAAATGTACAGATGCAAGTGTATGCCTCTACACATACAAAATCGATTTTTATTGTCCTTGCAGAGCACATTTCTATATATATATGTTGTCATTTCTTTTGAATACAATTTGGCCCACTCTAGTTCTCTCTTATTGTATTGGCAACTGATTATGAAAGTTGTTTTATAGTATACAGGACCTCACTGATCATCGCAGCATAAATCATGAATTTGTATATAGAGTGTTATCTCAAATATAAATACATTTCAAAAAGACACAAAATTTTTTATAACATCAAAATCATCTATGTTAAGCACAATACCAGTAGAAGAAACAACAAATGACCAAGTGGGTCACCATTTATTATTTAGAGAAACTTTACTCACCTTCCATGTCTGTGTCTGAGCCTGCAAGAGATTTTGCAACCCCTTCCGAAGCAATAGCTAACTCTGCGAACTGCTGAGTAGCCTTAGGTGGAAGCAAAGTATCTACAAACTTATGAGTAGGCTCAGGGGGAAACGAAGTTTCTACAAGCTTCTGAGTAGGATCAGGAGGAACTGATGTTTCTGAAAACTGCTTGACTTCTGGTTGCTGTTGTATCTTAAACTCTAACTCAAATTTCATCTTTTCCCACTTGAAGTACTCAAATCCAATCCAAGCATCACTACCAGGCTCCCCGCCCAACAAAAATGCATACTTTGGATTGCCAGCTTCTTTATCTCGATCCATATTCTCAAACTCTGGTCCATTCTTAACAACAAACTGTGATAATATTTCAATATTGCGAAGCAATTCTTCATCACTAGGCTTGGGTGGAGGTATAGGAAGAGAAGATGAGATTTGGGGCAGCAGGTGAGGCAAAACAGGATCAACTCTAATAGGCAAAGTCTTTGTTGGCGATCCAGGTGGGGGAGGAGGCGGAGATGGGGGTGGAGATGAAGGGGGTGGCAGATGGGGTGGTGGAGGGGCCAGAGGCGGTACAGGGGCATCTCCAGGAGGATTTTGTAGGAAAGTAGTAAATGATGGAGGTGGAACTGGAGTAGATCTAGTTAACCATCCAGGAAGAGGAGGCCCTCTAGGAAAAGGGGGTGGAGGAACCATAAAAGGAATTAGTGTTGCTGGTGGTGCTGGATATGGAACAGAGGGCAATGTTCTCATAGGTGGTGCAGGTGAAACTGGCCCTGGAGGCATCCCAGAGGGCATATGTCCAGGGGGAGGGCCAGGTAGTATTGCATGATTTGCATTAGAAACCATGCTCCAAGGTGGTCCAAATACAGGATGATGATGTTGTTGCTGTCGCTGCTGGTGATGTTGTTGTTGTCCACCTAGAAGGAAGGTGGATGCAGAGGAGGTCTTCCATGCATTATGGGATGTTACTGATGGCGCAACCTCAGATTCCTGAATCTTTTGTATGAAAATGCCCAGGTTTATAAATGCACACTCAGTTCTGGAACAACAACCTTCAAACTAATCCCTAATCAACAGAACTATGGCTACATCATACATCCATGGTGATTCTGTGTAACTTCAACCCTAATCTGGATAAATTCCACAGATCGTTTCAATGTCCAGAGCTACCAAATATTTGCAAGTGCTGAGACGAATGATTCTCTTTCTCAACTAGATTTTGAAATTCCATTCCTCAGTCATCAATGATTTGGTGTTCTCCTCAAGTTGTGATACTGGATCGCAGTTCTAATCTGAGCATTCTTCAAATGCTACACCTACGATCAGACCTGAGAATCTCCACGATCGAAAACAAGACCATTCATCCCTTAGTATCTTCCTTCTCCCTTCAGAGACCGGTTGAGCATCCTTGCATCGAGCCCCTTCTGGAGGGATCAAGGCAGTCGGGCCTGCATATTTGGGCAGAGGTTTTGTTCAATGTTGTTTTTCCATTTTTATTTTGTTTTTATTTTTATGATTTTTATTTATTTATTTATTTTGATTTAATGTTCTTTAATATTTTTTTATAATTAGTTTTTTATTTAATATTTATTTATTGTGTTTTTTTATAAGTAGTTTTTTGCTAAGAAGACTAAACATTTTACATTTTAGATTTTATTCATTTTTCATCATTAGAATTTAGTGATCAAAATTGTAATTTTGGATTGATGGTGATGATGGTAATGTTGTTTTATATATGTGAATTTATTTAATATGATGATGATGGCAATGATGTTTTATATATGTGAATGCATTTAATACGATGATGATGACTAACATGGTGATGATGAAGATGATGACAATGATGATGATGGCTATGCCAACAATTTTATCCTAATTCTACAAGTAGTGTGGACTGTTGTTCCTCAACTTCTCTATTTCTACTTCAGGGTTCTCAGTGTTCAAGTGCACGTAGACTCCCCCGAAAGAAGCAAGGTGACTAGTTATAACTCTGCAAATCGATTTAGGGACCTTCAATGTTTTTATTGAGAGAAGAAATTGGATCCATTTAAGGGATACAATGGTGATGTGTAGGAGCAGATAAAAGTTTAGGGTTAGGCTCACTTGTTAGAACAACACAAATCTTGAGCCTAGTGGTCGAATCCTTGGATCGATAGAATTTTCTTATTAGTTTCATATAAAAATAGTTAAAATGTTCCCATCAAGATAATTTGTAAGATTTATGAGGGTTAGTAGGTTGCTCTGAGATGCATACTATCGTTGATCATACAAAATGAGATGTTCATGGTTCAAGTCTTTAGATTTTTAGATTAGGAAAAAATTTATAGCTTTTATTGCAGGGTTTGACTCTTGATCAATCACGTTACTTCCATACGTAAAGGTATGGACAATCATACCGAGGATCCTGAAGTAATCATTCCCAGTTGAACTTTGATCTCTTTTGCATAACTGTTTGAAGACCCCTATAGCAGATGAAGATGACATTTTTGGGTTAATTCTGGGAATGTTTTAGGGATGCTCAGGCTTCATAATAACAACAAGTTCTAATAGTGACAAGTTTCTCATATATTGAAGGCTACAAGAATGTTTTTACTATTTGAAGAATCCTATGTTCATGGAAAAGCCTCAATCATTCAGTAAAGAATATCTTTGTAAAATAGTAGGGAGAGAGAGAATGAGGCCCTAATGAAGAGAGCAAGTAAGCTAAGTGGCTTCTAGTCATAATCGAGATTGAAAGAGCCTGAATCATTGATCACTAAAAATCACCAATAATGAGTTTGAGAAGGTCTAATGGAGAGAGGCTTCGGAATAAATGGAGTTTTTTGGGTATAGACAAGTTGACAAGGGCTCTACACAGGAGCTCTCTTAGTAATAAACAACCCTAGGGGTTGAGGATGTGTCCCCACACTCCCTAGACATGGGGTTTTCATCCGGGTCATCCCTTGTATAAATGGGACACCGTAAGTACTTGATGACAACCTCAAGCATAGGGGTCGTCCTCATCAAAACACATTAAAAATGAGGAAAAGTATTTTCATTTTTTCCTTTAAAGCAGGGTGACCACCACACCACCCTTACCTTGCCTTTTATTCTTTATATAACCCTTACAAACTCCAAATTTTTCCATTTCTAATCTACAATACACTTGTTTGAGTCCATTATGGAGGTTGATGTATGGTTTTGTGAACATCAGACTTTTAAAGGCAGATAATTGTGGACAGCAGGGATTTTCTACCATATTCTAAGTGCCTTTGAAATCCAGCAAGTGTCTTTCAGTGAAAACTTGAAGGAGCACCACCAATTTCTCATTTCTTTGGTTATGAAAGTTATAAAAGCAGCTAGATTTGAGCTTGGTGCCAGCATTTTTCATCTTCCAGCTAATATTTTAGCACTGTACAATAGTATTTCATGAAAAAATTCTGATTGTTGTGTTTTTCTCCAAGATTTCAAATGGTTCCCCTCATTTGAAATTTACAATGAGAAGGGTATTTTCAATCCAAAACACCCATTTTTCTATAGGTGACCAAGCTCCCACAAAACAACCACAAGAATGATGTTAGTTCATGCCAATGGAGCTGCAACATTTGTAATCATCATTGGGTTTGGAGTTATAGAAGACTAAATAAACATATTTTAGGCATTCTTGGCAATTGAGTTACGATATGTTTTAAGCGGACTATGTTTCAAAGACTTGAATACTTGATGTTGCAAATGGAAACAACTAAACGTTCAGTAACCACCCATGCAAATAGGGGTGAAACATTTGGAGGTTTTCTAGGCTAATATGGGTTGGTTTTTTAGCATAAGCATGGATAAAAGTAGTAGATATGAGGTTGTAAACACTCTCTTGGCATGGTTTCCACCATCAAGTATCCCTAATTTCCAAATATAGACATGGTTTGGGTCAATTCTAGGTCTTATATTAGTAAGCTACAATAGTAATCAAGTAGATCAAGTCTTTTCCAAGAATTTTGTGCCTATTTTGACATCAAACAAGCATTAAGAGGTAGTGAAATGGACATCTGGGCACTTTCAACCCTCAGACAACATTTAGAAGTGATTATGGGTGACCATATCAGTAGTAGAAATGTTAAAAATCAGGCTTGAGAAGATTCGTGAAACTTTATGGGCATCGTTTCACCATGGTCAATGATGAAGAAGGTCATTCGGTATGTTCTGGGCACAAGTTAGGTAGTTCTGAGCACGTTTCAAACCTTAAATCGGCATAAGAGGGAAATGTGGGTTGTTTCAAGGTACATTTGAGCATGGTTAAGGACTATTCCATGCCATTGATCCAATTCGCAACCCTCTTCTGACCTCATATTAGCAGAAAACAACTTTGTATCTATTGTTGGGAAAATTTGTGGGTAAACAGTAGCAATATAAGCAACTTCTATGTATAAAAGTGACACTCAAACTCAAATCTCTCTCTAAATTCTCTCAAATAGAGAGAATGTTCTCATATTTCAATGCCATTGGTCTAACTCAGATTCTAAGACAAACATGATGTTTGTGTCAAAAATTCCTTAGAAAATATCAAAAGTATTCCAAAAGGAGGTCACCTTTTTAACTAAATGTATTGAAGTTTCTGCTCTCAAAACTAAACTAGGAGGGCCAAAAAAGTATCCCACATCCAACCAATATTATACATTGAGTTTGGAATAATGCCCAACATTGATGTACCACATACTAATTACAGACCTGAACATGAGTTGGAAATCCCACCATCCATTTCTAAACTTAGTTTACTACTATTGAGTGTTGAAACTTAGTTTACTACTTTAGAGTGTCGAAAATAGCATGGAATGGAGTGATGGTGACAAATCTTATTTAGATTGATCATGTTGAAGGAAATATGCAACAGATTATTAAATTATTTTAAAAGTTGAAATGGGGACATTACTTTTTCTCCCCCTTGGATAATATTGTCTTTGATGTTATTTTATTGCAACATTGTTTTGACTAAAATAAGAATGTATATGCCTCTCTCATGGCATATTCCATCTCCCAAATAAATGATTTACTCCAGAGTCCAAAGTTCTTCAATTGCACATTTACTTGAGCAATGTCTTGGTTTTGGAGCAATATTACTTTTTTTTGTCTAAGATGGCCAACCTTTTTCACTTACTTTATTTTGTCTAAGATGGCCAACCCTTTTCATTTAAAATCTCTATCGGGTTCCCCTTGAATCACAATTCAATCAATATGATGGTTAGTATCATGTACATATTTCTTAAGCAATGAAACATGGTAATGTATCTAAGTTGTTCTTCGTCCATGAGGTCCTTCTCTTGACTTGGTACTCCACCAATTTCCATGTAGATTGTCCCACTCTATGTTGTGGGTCCCACTATACCATATTATCCTTTGCTTCATCCTTAAAATGTCTTGAACCACTCCCTGCATGTTCATACTAATGTAATACCCCCAATTTTGACCCTTATGAAATATTGGCTTCTAATGTAAATATTGTATACAGACGTTGTATGTTTCCCTAGCGTGGAGCTCAAGGCCAAGGCCCCGCTAGTTTATGCTCATATTTTATTTAAATTAGACACGCTTTGATATTGTGTTACCCACGTGCTATTAAGCCATGGGATATTGTGAATTGATGTTAATATTTAATATTGAAATAAAATACCAAAACTGGCTAAGGGAGCAACGAATGAGAAGGGGCCATGTGTATCCACTAGGGAGTGGTGAGAGGGTTGTGGGATTGAACCATAGGCTGCCATATGTCACCTTGAGAACCCATTTGACTTACCTTGATGACATTTATTTATGTTGTAAGGAAGTGGTTGAGGAATTTATTCCATGGCTTCAATGGAGCATGGGCAGCCCAGAAATTCGTATGGCAGAGTATGGGGAGTTGCTTCTTCCTCAAGCCACTCTACCTCATGGGAGTTGCTTCTTCCTCATCCCCATTCCATTATGAAACTTACCAGCACCATTTTCCATCCAAAAAACGAATTGCCAGCAGAGAGAAAAACCAGAAATCGCAACGTTGAAAGAACCCACGTTTTGAAGAGCCAAAGACGCCCAGATTTGGCATGAGGCAGTGAAATCTAATGGGGGATCCATTGGTATGAACCTTGGGGCAAATTTGGAAGCATTAGCTATCCCGAAATCCACAGGAATACCCAGTTTTTGCAGCCCAGAAAACCAGTGACGGATTTGAGTTATTTGGTGAGCAGAATGGTGAGAAATCAAGTAGGAAATGACTGTGCAGAGGTTGGGTGTGCTTGATAAACCCAGTGAAGGCTAGGATCTCAAGGATTAGCAGCTAGACCTTTCTATGCCCATCCTAAAGAGCACTGGAGGGAAGAGTTGCCTGAGGGACTGTGTAACAGAGAAGGGGATCTTCCTTGTGTTGGATGTGGTAGGTAATGTGGGTGCCTGACTGTTGAGTTCACTTGAGATGCCTGTAGATCTGTGGTTGAGCTTACTGGCTTAGCGTTACCCTCCTCTATCTTCTTGAATGCTTGATAAACCCAACGGTGTGTTGGCTTAGCACAGCTGATGACCGAAACCATGGCTGTGAGTGAGCCTAGCTAGTTCTTCCTTAGTGGATACACAGCCCAACTCGGGGGTGATCTCTCAGCTGAAAGAATATAAGCTGGATAGAGATCTATGGTTGGGTGGAACGTTGCCCTCCCGTAGCCAATCGTTGGACATTTACATTTCAAGATAAATATTCTTGTGAATTAATTTATATACATTCTGTGTTATGCAATGTGTTCAATCTGAATGTTAAATATTCATGGTAATCAAATTGAGATGGAATCTGTGAATAGCATGAGAATGAGATTGAATCTTTGCATATGGAATCGCCTTTTTTCTTGAGATAAACATGGTGATGTATTCCATTCTGTCTGTGTATTATTATGTTTAATTCCGCTGTGTTTATCTTGAGTTGATTATGCACTCAAAAGTTTTAATTGTTAAAAAAAAAAGAATATTGGGGCTAAGTCTGCCAAAAGCCCCCTATGATTGGTCATGTTCTCTCCCCTGCATTTGGAAGGCGGGAGGGGACGTTACAGAGTGGTATCAGAGCCCAGCTTGCAGCACTGAGGCTGCTTGGGCCAAACTCTGAATTACAGGCAATAAACATAATGGTTTAAAGGTAATATTGGGAAGTTGGGGGCGGCACTCTGATGGGGAAAAATGACAGGGTCAGACTTCTCAGATGAAGAATAAGATCACATAGGTGCATAGACCTCTCCCAGAGCTTTCCAATGGTACCAAATTCGTCCAATTTGGTTAAGGGACGAGGGAGATATGATCCCCGCAAACATGCAGATTGCGTACGGGTTGCGCGTGGATCGCGCACAGATTGCGCGCAGATTGTGTGTTGGTTGCGCACGGGTCGCGCACAGATTGCACGCAGATTGCGTGCGGGTTGCGCGCGGATTGCGCGCAGATTGTGTGCGGGTTGCACGTGGATTGCGCGCAGGTCGCGCACAGATTGCGCGCGGATTGCGCGCAAATTGCGTGCGGGTTGCGCGCAGATTGCACACGGATTTCGCGCAAATTGCGTGCAGGTCGCACACGGATTGCGTGCAGGTCACGCACATATTGCGCACGGGTCGCACACAAATTGCGCGCAGGTTACGCACAGGTGGCGCACAGGTGGCGCACAGGAGGAGCACAGGTTGCAAAGGGAGTTAAAAAGGAAAAGTAGTTGAACCCAGAAATTCATAGAAGATGAATGGTGCATCAAAATTGAGATCCACGAATTGTTGAGTGTTCCTTGTTATATGGACTAATTTGGCCCAATATAAAAGTTTTTGTGATTCTTCATAGATTTTATTCCACGGGTGGCTGAAGTTGGCATTCTGGACCAAAATACAACTGTGAAAAATGTGCAGAATTATTGGTAAGAGTTGTCACTTTTGAAACAACGCTGTTTCCACACCCGATGTCGGAATGGAGCACGGGGACAGGAATTGGAAATCTTGTCTAGTAGGGAATAATGGTGTATGACCAGAATTGGAATGAAGTTATCATACCCCACAAATAATTAGAGCAGAAATGTACCAGCGACTGTTTTGACAAATTATTGATAAATATGGGCAATTTCCAGAATTGCTTGAATGGGCAAGGGAAAGGAATGCATAGCAACTGTGTGAATTATTCCATGAGTTCTATTATGTTAAATATTGATTGTGTGTGTTTCTATATGCATTCTTATGATGTTTGACAAATATTTTCATAATGCACAGTGCTTGCAGCTTATAAGATTTATAATTGTAGCAGAGGTAGCATACAGGAAAGATGGTGACCATAAATGATGCTCAAGATCCTTATGAACACGAAGAAGATGTTCTAGGAGAAAATATGCATGAAGAAAATGCGGAGACTGAATCCAATGGGAGAAGGGAGCAAGTGACTCCTCAGAATTTGGTTGAAACCATGGTGAGCTTCAATGAAATATTGATGAAGGCTCAAGAAGAACAACACCAACTCAATGCTGCTATTTTGCAAAGCCTCACTGATATGCAGCATAAGATAAACCTTGGGTCCAACCCAAGCAATATGGGTGAAGAAGGAAGAAATGCAGGGAGTCATTCTAGAGGTCGCTCGAAGAGGAGGACTCCAAGCCCAAGGAAGAGTTCGGTGAGCAAAAATCACAAAACATCTTCATCAAGGTCTTCTTCCAGCAGGTCGTTTGACTCCAAATGTTCTAGAAGAAGTCCAAGACATGCACCTAAGAGATTGGATGGAAGAAAGAAGTTCAAGGGCATCCCACAGGGAGAATTCAGGAAGGCAAGACCTCCCACATTTGATGGGGAAGGAAAGACTGGCCAAGAGGCAGAAGCATGGCTTCTTGGAATGAAGAAATACTTCAGAATTCAAGACTACTCAGGAAATGAGAAAGCCAGAATTGCCATTTACAATCTAAATGGAAGAGCTTCCATTTGGTGGGACAATCTCTTGCAAGTGAAAAGAATTAATGAGAGAAAGATCAGTTGGGAAAGATTTAAGCGGTACTTCAAGGAGAAATACCTTTCTGCTAGGTATTATGACGGTAAGAGAAAAGAGTTTAATGAACTCAGGTTGGGACTAAAGTCTATGGAAGAGCATGTCCACAAATTCTTGGAATTACTGAGGTATGTTGACTACATTAAGGATGAGAGAGTAAAAATCCAATGCTTCCTTGGAGGTCTACCTCAAAGCTTCAAGGATCGTATTGAGTTTGTTAATCCACCAAGTTTGGATGAAGCCATTAGGATGGCAATGCATTGCTATGAGCAAAGTAAAGGAAAAATAGAGGCTAACCCAGCATGGAAAGGAAAGCCAAGAGGGAAGTTTGATCAAAAGAAGAATGGCTTCAAACCACCATTCAGAGGTCAGCCTAGAACCTTTCCACAGGGACAGCAAGCAAGGAGTGGATTCAAACCAGCAGTGGCAGCAGACAAGGCATCAAAAGGACCACTTCAGTGTTGGGGATGTGGAGAAAACCACATGTTGAAGGATTGTCCACATCGAAAAGACAATTCTCGAAAGTTGAACAACTTGAAGGGAGTATCAACGGTGGGGGACATGGCAAGGACAACACCTAGGATTTATGCAGCATTGGATAATCATCAAGCAGACCATCAATCATCAGTGGTGGAAGTCGAAGGTAAGATTGCTACGCAATCTATTTCTGTTTTGATTGATCCAGGATCCACTCATAGTTATGTTTCTCCAAAAGTGGTTGAAGGTTGTTCTCTTAGAAAAATGAAGCATAATAAGTCTTGGCTAGTGCAATTAGCCACGGGAACCAAGAGAAAAGTAAGTGAGGTAGTGATGGAGTGTCCCATAGAATTGAATGGACTCCACACATATGTTGAATTGAATGTGTTACCATTAGGATCCTATGATGCATTAATTGGCATGGATTGGTTAGAAAGACATAGAGACAAATTGGACTGTTATGAGAAAGCACTTGAGTGCATTGATGAAAAGGGAAGGCCAACATTGGTAAAAGGGATTCCCAAGCAAGTTTTAGTAAGGCAGATTTCAGCTCTGCAGCTGAAAAAGTTTTATAAGAAGGGTTGTCAATTATATGCAGTCCATATGCCAGATTCATTAGAGGACAAAGGGCCAAGACTAGAAGACTTTAGGATATTGCAAGAGTTCCAAGATGTGTTTCTGGATGAGGTACCAAGGTTGCCACCGACGAGAAACATTGATTTTACCATCGAGCTTGTTCCAGGGGCATCGCAGAATTCCAAAGCTCCTTATAGAATGAGTACATCGGAGTTGGTGGAATTGAAGATACAGCTGCAAGAATTAATGGATAAAAGGTATATCAAGCCTAGTGTGTCTCCTTGGGGAGCACCAGTGTTATTTGTCAAGAAGAAAGATGGGACTTTAAGGCTGTGTATTGATTACATGCAGCTCAATAAAGTGACAGTTAAGAACAAGTATCCATTACCAAGAATTGATGACTTGTTTGATCAAACGAAGGAAGCCAAATTATTTTCAAAGATTGACTTGAGGTCTGGCTACCATCAAGTAAGGATTAAAGAAGAAGACATTCACAAGACGGCTTTCAGAACTAGATATGGTCATTATGAATTCACTTTGGTTCCATTTGGCCTTACCAATGCACCTGCCACATTCATGTGTCTCATGAATAGCGTATTCAGCAAATATTTGGATAAGTTTGTGATTGTGTTTTTAGATGGCATTCTTGTCTATTCAAGAAATGAAGAAGAACATGAGGATCATCTAAGAATGGTGTTGCAAGTTCTTAGAGAACATCAGCTGTATGCCAAGTTAAGCAAGTGTGAATTCTATCAAAAGAGGATTCAATATTTGGGTCACGTCATTTCAGAAGAAGGAATTGCAGTGGATCCGGAGAAGATTAATTCCATCATGGATTGGCCAACTCCAAGAAATGTTTCAGATGTTAGATCTTTTATGGGCCTTGCTGGTTACTACAGAAGTTTTATTGAAGGATTCTCTAGGATAGCTCATCCGATCACTTCATTGCAAAGGAAGAACATCAGATTTGTATGGTCTGAAAAATGTGAGAAAAGTTTTCAGAAGCTGAAGGAGTTACTTACCAGCGCTCTTGTTTTGAAGATAGCAGATCCAAGGAAGGATTTTGTAGTGTGCACAGATGCTTGCATTGAAGGACTGTGTGGGGTTCTCATGCAAGAAGGAATTGTGATTTTCTATGAATCCAGGAAATTAAAAGAGCACGAAAAGAATTATGCCACACATGATTTAGAATTAGTAGCCATAGTGCATGCTCTTAAGATGTGGAGGCATTACTTGATGGGAAGAAGATTTGAGCTTGAAGTATTTGTTTGATCAGCCAAACTTGAATGCTAGGCAAGCTAGATGGATGGAATTTCTTTGTGAATTTGATTTTGAAATAAAACATGTAAAAGGGAAGGAGAATAAGGTTGCAGATGCTCTTAGCAGAAAATTTCATGTTTCAGCAGTAAGTATGTGCAAATCAGATTTGAAGACAAGAGTTCTTGAAGCCCAAAACGGTGACGAAACTTGCCTTCAAATTAAAGAGAAGTTGCAGCACGGTAATGTGGATGAAAAGTGTGCAGGATATCAATTGGGTGAAGACAGTATCTTTATCTACAAAGATAGGTCGTACATTCCAAATAATGCAGATTTGAAGAAACTAGTGATGGATGAAATACACCAAATGTCATACTCTGGACACCCAGGATATCAGAAGACTATAACAGCAGCAAGAAAGCACTACTTTTGGAATGGCATGAAGAAGGACATAGCTGAGTACATTTTAGGTGTCAGAAGTGCCAACAAGTCAAGGCAGAACACCAACATCCAGCAGGGTTATTGCAGCCCTTATCCATTCTGGAATGGAAGTGGGAAGTGATCTCCATGTATTTTATAACAGGTCTTCCCATGACAGTGAAGAAGCATGATTCAATCATGGTTGTGGTGGATAAGCTATCGAAGGTAGCTCACTTTATTCCAGTAAAGTCCACTCACAAGGCTAGTGACATTGCGAACATTTTCATGAGAGAGATATTCAGATTGCATGGATTGCCTAAGGCAATAATTTCTGATCGTGATACAAAGTTCACCTCCAATTTCTGGAAGGGATTATTTCAAGAATTGGGAACTAAATTGAATTTCAGTACAGCTTACCATCCTCAAACGGATGGCCAAACCGAGAGGGTGAATCAGGTTCTTGAAGACATGCTAAGAATGTATGTGATGGACAAACCATCCAAGTGGAAAGATTATTTACACTTGGTTGAATTTGCATACAATAATGGACACCATGCATCCTTGAGAATGAGTCCATTTGAAGCATTGTATGGAAAGGGATGTAGGACGCCAGTGAATTGGGATGGCCCAGTGAACAGGGTAGTGCTTGGACCAGAGATGATCAAGGAAATGGAACAGGAAATTGTTAAGATCAGGCAGAATTTAAAGGGAGCTCAGGACAGGCAGAAGAGTTATGCAGATTTGAAAAGAGCACATAAGGAATTTCAGATCGAGGATCATGTTTACTTGAGAGTGAAACCAAGGAAGAGTTCCCTCAAGTTGGGGAGTTGTGCCAAGTTGTCACCAAGATATTGTGGGCCATTTGAAGTCCTTGATAGGATAGGGCCAGTTGCATATAGAATTGCATTGCTTGCTAACATAAGAGCTCATAATGTTTTCCATGTATCTTTGCTTAAGAAGTATGTACATGATCCTAATCATATGATTGATTGGAATGTGATACAGGTGGAACCCGAGGGAGAGTTCCAAGTAGGAACTATGCGCATCCTCGACAAGAAAGTCACATTGCTCCGGAACAGAGCCATCGGGCAGGTAAAGGTCCAATGGGAGCACCTTAGTCCTTATGAGGCTACATGGGAGCTAAAGGATGCCATGAGGGAGGCATTCCCATTTTTGTTCAATTTTGAGAACACCGAGGACGATGTTGTTCTAAGGGGCAGGATAATGTAATACCCCCAATTTTGACCCTTATGAAATATTGGCTTCTAATGTAAATATTGTATACACACGTTGTATGTTTCCCTAGCGTGGAGCTCAAGTCCAAGCCCCCGCTAGTTTATGCTCAGATTTTATTTAAATTAGACATGCGTTGATATTGTGTTACCCACGTGCTATTAAGCCATGGGATATTTTGAATTGATGTAAATATTTAATATTGAAATAAAATACCAAAACTGGCTAAGGGAGCAACGAATGAGAAGGGTCCATGTGTATCCACTAGGGAGTGGTGAGAGGGTTGTGGGATTGAACCATAGGCTTCCATATGTCACCTTGAGAACCCATTTGACTTACCTTGCTGACATTTATTTATGTTGTAAGGAAGTGGTTGAGGAATTCAGTCCATGGCTTCAATGGAGCATGGGCAGCCCAGAAATTCGTATGGCAGAGTATGGGCTCTATTTTCTTGTACCACAAGCCACTCTACCTCATGGGAGTTGCTTCTTCCTCATCCCCATTCCATTGTGAAACTTACCAACACCATTTTCCATCCAAAAAACAAATTGCCAGCAGAGAGAAAAACCAGAAATCGCAACATTGAAAGAACCCACGTTTTGAAGAGCCAAAGACACAGAGATTTGGCATGAGGCAATGAAATCTAATGGGGGATCCATTGGTATGAACCTTGGGGCGAATTTGGGAGCAATAGCTATCCCGAAATCCATAGGAATACCCATTTTTTGCAGCCCAGAAAACCAGTGATGGATTTGAGTTATTTGGTGAGCAGAATGGTGAGAAATCAAGTAGGAAATGATTGTGCAGAGGTTGGGTGTGCTTGATAAACCCAATGAAGGCTAGGATCTCAAGGATTAGCAGCTGGACCTTTCTATGCCCATCCTGAAGAGCACTGGAGGGAAGAGTTGCCTGAGGGACTGTGTAACAAAGAAGGGGATCTTCCTTGTGTTGGATGTGGTAGGTAATGTGGGTGCCTGACTGTTGAGTTCACTTGAGATGCCTGTAGCTCTGTGGTTAAGCTCACTGACTTAGAGTTACCCTCCTCTATCTTCTTGAATGCTTGATAAACCCAAAGGTGTGTTGGCTTAGCACAGCTGATGACTGAAACCATGGCTGTGAGTGAGCCCAGCTAGTTCTTCCTTAATGGATACACAGCCCAGCTCGGGGGTGATCTCTCAGCTGAAAGAATATAGGTTGGATAGAGATCTATGGTTGGGTGGAACGTTACCCTCCCGTAGCCAGCCGTTGGACATTTACATTTCAGGATAAGTATTCTTGTGAATTAATTTATATACATTCTGTGTTATGCAATGTGTTCAATCTAAATGTTAAATATTCATGGTAATCAAATTGAGATGGAATCTGTGAATAGCATGAGAATGATATTGAATCTCTGCATATGGAATCACCTTTTTGCTTGAGATAAACATGATGCATTCCATTCTATCTGTGTATTATTATGTTTAATTCCGCTGTGTTTATATTGAGTTGATTCTGCACTCAGAAGTTTTAATTGTTAAAAAAAAAAAGAATATTGGGGCTAAGTCTGCCAAAAACCCCCTATGATTGGTCATGTTCTCTCCCCTGCATTTGGAAGGCGGGAGGGGATGTACAACTAAAGAGTGCAAAAGTTCCCATATGAGCTACATTTTTCAGCATATCATAATCTATTATTGGTAGTGTTTTAGATGCGTGGAGTTCAAATTACCTTTTTTTACTAATAGAAAAAACACTTTGAACCCCAAACCAATGGAATACTCGTTCAATATTGAGAG
Organism: Larix kaempferi; assembly: GCA_027924585.1. Taxonomy (NCBI): domain Eukaryota; kingdom Viridiplantae; phylum Streptophyta; class Pinopsida; order Pinales; family Pinaceae; genus Larix; species Larix kaempferi. The sequence continues at coordinate 12,187,433 of BSBM01000643.1, forward strand.
TGGCCACCTTTTAATAACCTAGAGTCTCCCATAGAACCATAGTTTGAATCTTAATAGTTCCACCTATTTAAGGATTATTGAGTTTAACTAGTTTGAATTATGGATGCTTACTTGAAAGACTTGCATGTTCCTAGCCCATTCACTCCTCGACCATAATTTTTGTCCCAATTTTTCCTCAACACAATGCATATTAAATCAGGGTAATCGTTTTTCTTCTGAAAGTTTTTGAATAGAAATCGATTGTCATTTCAATTTTGAAATTTAAACCCCATTGTATATGTTTGTTTATTTGAATGGATAACATGTAGGTATGTGTACATGGATACCAAAGGTTATCGTAGAAGGAAGAAGGGGGAGAAAAGCAAATCAATTTAGGGAAAACCTGCCAAAGTGATAATAACAACCTTCTAGCAGTAAAGAAAACAACCACTAAAGTTGGCCTATCTGGAAAGAAGTAGAGGAAGGCTTCTAAAAGCAATCAATAAATGGTAGACATGCCAAAGAATTACAAACAATGAATTGTGGATGCATCATGAAGTTAAGCTGTCAGTATACACAAACATTTTTCATGCATTAGGGTATGATTAGGTTCACACATATGATGAATTGTACCATGTAATCAAGGATCTAAATAGTGTAGAATCTCATGAAATCATGAATTCATAATGATATAGCTAGATTCCCTATGTTTCCATTTGATGAAATGAGGAGGTATTTGATACATCACACATAGTTCAACACGAAGAGGATTATAATTAATGAATAAGGGAAGTGCATTTATGTCATTGCAACAATTAACCTAGAAGCATACTATAAAATGCCTAGGGTGGATGAAAGATTTTACTTGTGACAACAATTGCTATGAAATTATGGTAGAGTAGTAGGAAGAAGGAAGGATGTTTAAGTTCCTTGGAACCAAACCATTCCCAACAAATCATTTGAGGTCACTAACACAATAAAATTTGACCTTGGGTTATTTATAACCAAGGTTTTAGATCAAAGACTTTGACATCAAGGTTTGAATCATGATCATTGTATGGGATTTTATCAAATAAAAAATAATGCAAAAATAAACATAAGAACTTAGACTATAAACAAAATATTCCCTATTTAGGGTATGTATGATAACTCAAGTCCCTATGCATGGCCCATGAGTCTCAAAATAAAGTTTTATTGCCCAAGAACCTACATTTTGGCACTAGACCATAACATAGGCTCCTAGAACCATCCACGACATGAAAATACTAAAAAAAATGACAATGTGTTACTCAAAAGCTAAATATTCCTTGCATATGGCCTATGTGGTGGTACAGAGAAACGTCCATAGGTCACAAGACCTTGAGGTAACTACCAGTCATTATAAACTAGATTTTGATATAACACCATGGACACCATGGATTAGGATTCAAGAACCATCCATGATGTTGTAAATATTGAAATGGCCACCATACCCACTTGCAAGCTAAATATTCCTTATGTAGGAATCATGTGGTGATTAGGGCCCTACACACGGCCCATTAGCCATAAATGATAATGTTATGGCATACGATTGTTTATTTTGACTATGGATCATGCAAAGTTGGAGTGTGAGAACCATCTTTGATGTGAAAAACCTAGCATGACTTCCTCAATTGTAGAGCTCTAATGGGATATGGTGTTGAATGATGATGCACACCCTTCCTAACACTACAATATCTTGTGTACGCTTAGCTCCAATGTTTTGATGAGATGCATTGTTGAACCCATGTGACACACCTAACCCACATACATAAATGACTTTTAGGGGGTTTTAAAAAAACTTCCTCAAAAATTTCAATTCGCATGACTTTTAGGGGGGGAGTTCAACAAACTACCTCCAAAAGTTCAATTCTCATGACTTTTAAGGGGGGTTTCAACAACCCGCCTCCAAAAGTTCAATTCTCATGACTTTTAAAGGGGAGTTCCAAATAACTGCTTCCAAAAGTTCAATTCTCATGACTTTTAGGGGGGGCTCCAACAAACCACCTCCACAAGCTTATTTCTCAAGACTTTTAAGGGGGTTGCCAAAAAACTGCCTCCAAAAGTTCAATTCTCATGACTTTTAAGGGGGGTTCCAAACAAATCGCCTCCTAAAGTTCAATTCTCATGACTTTTAGGGGGGGTTTTGACAAACCACCCCCAAAAGTTATGAGAATTGGGCTTTTTAGGGGGGGGGTTCCAACAACCGCCTCCAAAAGTTCAATTCTCATGAATTTTAGGGGGGGTTTCGACAAACCGCCCCAAAAAATTATGAGAATTGGGCTTTTAGGGGGGGTTTTCCAACAATCGCCTCCAAAAGTTCAATTCTCATGACTTTTAAGGGGGGTTCCAAAAAAATTGCCTCCAAAAGTTCAATTCTCATGACTTTTAGGGGTTTTTTTTGACAAACCGCCCCCAAAAGTTATGAAAATTGGGCTTTAAGGGCGGATTTCCAACAACCGCCTCCAAAAGTTCAATTCTCATGACTTTTAAGGGGGGTTCCCAAAAAACCGCCTCCAAAAGTTCAATTCTCATAACTTTTAAGTGGGGTTTTGACAAACCGCCCCCAAAAGTTATGAGAATCGGGCTTTTAGGAGGGGGTTTACAAAAACCGCCCCCAAAAGTTATGAGAATCGAGCTTTTAGGAGGGGGTTTACAAAAACCGCCCCCAAAAGTCCAATTTCCATGACCTTTAGGGGCGGTTTTAAAAGACCGCCTCTAAAGGTCTGAAAAAACTTTTAGGGGGGGGGTTACCAAGACCCCCGCAAGCCAAAACCGCCCCTAAAGGGCTATTTTGTTGTAGTGCTTCCTATGGCTTGGGGTAGACCACAACAGACAGCTGACTACCAGAAATAGACTCAATTCTCAATGCTATGCTATATAATTGATAATGCTAAGATAATGGAGAATATAACCAACCTCGATCCAATGTTTGATGTAGATCCCCGTTGAAGCTTTCAATCCATGCACACTTTCAATCCTTGTACTTGATCCTGCAAATTAGTCTTGACAGCCAATATACAACAAGTACATATAATATATGAAAGATATTAACATCATCAATCGCAATGGTCCATGATATTATAAGTAAATGCAACCCAATGTGATATAAACAACATTCACAACATTAATGGACGAGAATATGAGTATTTCTATTAATAAATAACAAGAAGTACAATGTGATACGATCTCTTGCTGGCAACCAATCTGAACCAAGAACTAGGTCAATCCACTTGCACCTCCACCACTTCAATCCTCCATGAATGGCAAACTCAAAGTTATGAAAGGAGTTTGGAAGGTGAACATAAGAGGTTCACAACTACAAAGATCAATGAGTGTAGACTCAAGATGCGGCAAAAATCCACTAGAGTTATCTTGCTCTCTCTTTCTCCTCCCTTCCATATGCCATAAGTGCTCAATATATAGCCTTCCAAAGGTAAGTGAAAGGACACATGGAGGCGTTACTTGGAAAATGGAGGGCCAAAGGTCACCCTAAGACCGCTTTTTGGGAGTAAAAAGTAATTAATTAGTGATTTTTACCATTTTACATGCTACCCGCGGGCTACAGTGCTGTAGATCGTGGGTACGCACACTGAAATGATATAGCTCGCGGGTAAGGAAAAAAATATGGAAAATGTGTGTCTGGAGGACATAAGGTCTATCTGAGTCAATAAAATGGATCCTGATAGCCAGAGAGTGTTGATACTCACAAGGTGGAAGATTACATTGTAACAGAAAAACCAGAAAAACAAAAAAAACCAGAATTTGACAGAAGTTGGAGATTCGAAATTCGCAAGTCATATTTGAGGGGTCAATTTTTGGATTTTTCAAAATATGAGCACACCATCTTGCTTTCCTCAGTCAATTGCATCTCCCTGTCTAGACAGAAGGTTGAAATTCCAAGTTTGGATTTTTAGGGTTTCTCTGTCAAACCCTAGCCAGCTCCAGATCCAGCTTCAACAAATCAAAGTGGATTGGGTTAATCCTAGAAGAGAATGAATTGGACACCTACATAAGTGAAGAGATTCCAGTTCCAGAGGGAGATGAGGCTAAGGCCTTACATAAGAAGACTACAAGCAATCCCGACAGGTATGACTTGAAGAGATACAGGTATGTTTTGAAATATGTTCATGATTAAGTTTATGATATGTTTGTATTCATATTATTGAGGTTAGTACAATCTTAGACTTGTCTTATCACCTTAGTAAAAGTATGAATGCATGTGAATGATAGAATGCATTCATTGATTAGGGTTATGACACTTATGATTGTACTAATGCACCGTGGTGTTGTATGATGATGATGTTGTCCGCTAACATGAAAGGTACTTTAATAAAGACAAATCAAGTTCTAGATCAAGAACATATGACCATGGTGACATGAAGACAAAGACTCATCCATAGCCATTGATCACATAAAATCTCTACTTACGAGGTATGTATAATTTGGTTCTACAATGCTTAACTTATGAGATATGTAGGTTACTAGCACAAGGTCTCTAAATAATTGAAGAGAACAAAGAAGACATTGTTTGGGTATGTTAGATATAACTAGAAAACATGATAATCTAGGTATGTTTTTCCTGTATCAAGTTAGAATCCCACCTTGTGTTAGGATCTTATATAAGTATATTTTTTGTATGATTGATAATGATTATTCATGAAGTTATAAGTTTAAGTAATCATGAGTTTATGCATATTAAGCTTCTTACTTTGATTAATGATATGACAAAACATAAGAGTCCTATGGTCAAATAAGAATATGCATGAGTAAAAGAAGTCCTCCCTGAAACCTTGAAATACTAACGCTTGTGATAAATTACCTATGTTTGAAATGACCATGACCATACATGTTCAAGATTATTTAGAATCATAATGTTTTGATAGTATTGAGATTATACTAATGAATGTATGATTATGTATGAGACCTTGAGGATGACACAATGATGACACTAGTGCACACTTAAGCATGCATAGTGGTCTATGATAGATATAAGTTCAAGGACAGATAATCCAGGAAGCAAAGATCAAGAGGGAGCACACTCCAGTAGTTCCTACAAGGAAGCAAAGATTGAGAGGGAGTCCACCCAACAACCAAACAAAGATAAGTATTTGAATTGTCACTTCTTGTATATATTATTACTTAAATAACGTTGTTCAGTCATGTACCTAATTATGTTCCTAGATTTAGGATGTATATTATGCATATTGGAAAAGTTGCATTAATGAACAAGATACTACTAATATACAAGTAATGGGTAAGTGGCCTATGGTACTGTACAACATTCCATTGCTAATTATATAGAATGAAACCTCTTTGCTGACATGTTGGGAGTTGTGCACACTCTTAACAATGTTCTGGTAGAGATGGAAGGCATCTAGAAAGTTACGGGATATGGATAAATGTTGTATTGAAGCATTGGCTAAGATAATTGCATGACTGTATGACATATGTTTTTATGAGTAAGAATTTGTTCTGAAATCTATGAGACATTTCTAATCATGCAATTGAACTTGTCTTGTAGGAAAGACCGTGTACCATCACCTACAAGAGAGACTTGTTTCGAAGAACAAGCGACGAAGACTCTACAAATCCATAAATCTACTTATTGAAGATATTGAAGAATATGAAGTTCCTAGGATCCGGGATGCAGTAATGGAAGGATGCCATGATCGAGGAGTACCAGTCGATCATGAAGAATGATGTCTAGGATGTGGTCCCAAGACCAGAAGGGAAGTCTGTTGTGACTTCCAAGTGGATCTACAAGATCAAGCATACTGCAGATGACAGCATAGAGAATACAAGGCAAGGTTTGTGGCTCATGGCTTCTCCCAAAAAGAAGGGATAGATTATGAAGAAAATTTTGCACTTGTATCCAGATACACTTCTATCAGAATAGTACTTGCTTTGGCTGCAGTGATGAAGTGGAAGATACACCAAATGGATGTCAAGACAGCTTTTTTGAATGGTGTAGTCGAAGAGGAAGTGTATGTGGAACAACCACTCGGATTTGAGACACATGACAGGGAGTCACATGTGTGCAAATTAAAAAAAGCCTTCTACAATTTGAAACAAGAACCTAGGACATGGTACGGCAGGATTGACAGCTTCCTGACTAGTTTGGGCTTTACCAAGAGTAAGGTGGATTCCAACCTTTACTACAAGGTTGAGGAAGGCAATCCAGTAATACTCCTATTGTATGTAGATGACCTATTTGAGACAAGTGAGATTGGGTTGATTGTTGATACGAAGAGGAAGCTTGCTGCCGAGTTCAAGATGAAGGACTTGGGTATGATGCATTACTTTCTAGGTATGGACGTGTGGTAGAGTGCAGATGGAATCTTCCTTGGATAAATGAAGTATGCAGTAGAGATCCTGAAGTGGTTCGGGATGATGGACTACAAGGCCATGGCCACACCTATGGCATCGAACCTAAAGCTATTGAGTGATGCTTCATTAGAGTCAGTTGATGCCAAGATGTATCATCAGATGATTGGGTCTTTGATGTACCTGACGAACATGAGACCATATATTTGCTTTGCGGTGAACACTTTGAGCCAGTTCTTGACGGATCTTAGACATGTTCACCTGATTGTTGTAAAGTATATTCTGAGGTACCTGAAGGGTATGGCTGATTATGGGCTCAAGTATGATGTGAATCAAAAGTTTAACCTAGAGGGTTATGTTGATTCAGATTGGGAAGGCAATGTTGCAGATAGGAAGAGCACTTCAGGGTACTGCTTCAATATGGGATCGGGTGTGATCTCTTTGTTTAGCAGGAAGAAATCTTGCGTAGCACTGAGTACAGCTGAAGTAGTGTAGTGTCCCCTTCTGCGGACCCAACTCCTGGAAGGGAATATGCTACCAATCTATGGGGATGTTCCTAAAAGGTTCAACCCATTCAAGATTTTGTACAATTAAAATTCATTGTGTGCGGATGCAACTCAATTAAATATGCACAGCATAAATAAACAAATCATTCACACACATTTTATATGCATACAACATATCAATATAAACATCAAATTGGACATTGCAGAAGTAAAATACAGAGACAGAGTATACTTATCTTCCTTTCGCAATTGCCCCAAGCAACTAGCTATGTCGCTGCAACTTTCCACCCAACCATAGGCTCTTCGACAGCATATACTAAGTCCGTCTGAAGGCCACTCCCGAGCTGGGCATGATATCTCCAAGGAAAAGGGAATTTTAATCCCATACACAGCCAAACAGCCAAATAATCATTTGGATATAAGCCAAGCCAGACCACTACTGGGTTTATCAGGCTAAATCTGAACCCTCTTCAATTGTGGATGCTTCCACTCAAGTTCAAGCCAAAACAATGAAAACCCATTTCAACCCCAATAATCTCCTACACATAGAAAACTCATAAACTGGGCATGGGTACACATAACAACAAAATATCAAGTGTTGGGTATGAATGGAAAACGTGGACAACCCAAAATCGAAGTGAGAAATGGGAAAAAAACCCTGGAAAGGCAATTTCGTTTTCAAAAATGTCCATGGGAATTCAAAGAGCAGTAATGGTCTCTACAAACCCCCAACTCGTGCTCTCTCCTTCCCAACAGATCTGCAATACAAAAACGAGTTCCCAGCAATGCCAACAGGAAAGAAAACACTGGAAATCAGTGGGGAAAACGCCCATATAGCTCTCAACAGGTCTGCAATACAAAAACGCCCTCCTCCCAGCTAGAAGACCCAGAGAAAACAGAAAATCGTGGCTGGAAAATGTCCATGCAGTTCCAAAAACATCCAACAAGCTCAAAAATGCCCAGCAAGCTCCCAAAAATGCCCAACAAGCTTCAAAATAAAATGCCCAACAAGCCAAAAACGCCCAGCAAGCTCTCAAAATGTGAGAGGGTGAAGTCTGACCCTGAATAATGGCTTGGGAAGGAAATTTGTGGGTATTTTCTTGCCCAAGAAGGAAAAACACGATTTTCCATGAGGGTGGCTTGCCCATACTTGAATTTGGACAGCCATACCTTCCCAATCCCCAAGGCATTAACTACTTCACCCAACTCTTGGGAGAAATGAATGATTGGGCACCAAAATCAACATGGGTAGTTGCTGGTTCATAGGTTCTCTCATTGACACTTGGCTTGACTTGATTGACTCAAGGGTTTGAATATTTCCCTCTCAATTCCTTGCAATATCATGCCCCCATCTCTTGTTGCATTGCATAGCTAGTTGTGAGCTTTTATATTAAAATGAATATTTACAATTCCGATGGTTCACTAGCACATGGGTAGCATAATATCAAATACTTGCCTCTTTAAGATCAAGCATTCACTATCGGGGCCTTGACCTTGAGCTCCATGCTAGGAATCATACATAATATGCATACAATATTTACATTACAACCCAAATATTATAAGGGTCAAGAATGGGGATATTACAAGTAGAGTATGTTGCAGCTTGTTCGGCTAGTTGTGAGGCAGTATGGCTAAGGAAGCTACTGGTTGATTTGTTTGATCTCCAGTTGGATGCTACTTGTATCTTATGTGACAACCAGAGTTGTGTGAAGTTGTCTGAGAACTCGATGTTCCATGACAAGTCAAAACACATCGAGATCAAGTATCACTATATAATGGATATGGTGCAGAGGGGAGTAGTGAAGCTCTTGTATGTTGCGACGGACGAGCAAATAGCAGATGTGTTGGCCAAACCACTAGCCAGAGTGAAGTTCGAGTACTTCAGAGAGATTCTTGGTGTTCTTCAGATAGAAGATACTTCGAGGAAGTGACAGGACACATTTGCAGGAGCCATTCCAAGCATGGTGGTAGGAGGATCCTTCCCATGGCTGTGGATGTAAGTGCTATGTGATGAGCATCAGGATGATGCTATGATGATGATCAATATGATCATGTGATGATGATATGCATCAGGATGATGCTATGATGATGATCATGATGATCATGTGATGATGATATGCATCAGGATGATGTTATGATGATCAGGATGATCGTGTGATGATGATATGCATCAGGATGATTCTATGATGATGATATGCATCAGGACGATGTTATGCTATGATGATGATTAGGATGATCATGTGATGATGATGTGCATCAGGATGATGCATTGTATGATGATGATTAGTATGATCATGAGCATCAGGATGATGCTTCGTGCGAGGATGATCAAGTTGATCATGAGTATCAGGATGATAGTCCGTGGCCGTGGACAGGTTGTGCGATCACATGTAATCAATCCTGGAGATCCGGACAGGTTGTGCTAGTCAAGTAAAAGTCCTGGGATGCCCTTTAGAGATCTTGCAGGTCGTAAGATTCTCTTTTAAGGTTTTGCGGAGATCACATGTAATCAGTCCTGGAGATCCGGACAGGTACATTAGAGGAAATTTAGGTAAAAAATGGGCCTCCTAAGTAAAATAATAAGAAAATAGTAGAGAGAGAGTAAAAAACTACTTTTTTGGAATGTATTTTCAACTTATCTCCTTGTAGGTTTACTCAAATTTCAAGCGGGAAGACTCATTGGATGCATAATTAAATTAGGCATCCAATGAGTACCCATGTTGCATACTTTTAACAACATCCACACCATGAAAAATTGAAAATACATTAAAAAACGTGTTTCTAGTGAGAGAAAACACGTTTTTTAATGTATTTTTGATTTTTCATGGTGTGGATGTTGTTAAAAGTATGAAACATGGGTACTCGTTAGATGAATAATTTATTTATGCATTCAACAAGTCCTCTCACTTGAAATTTGAGTAAACCTACAAGGAGATAAGTTGAAAATACGATCCAAAAAAGTAGTTTTTATTTTTTCCTTCCAATTTTTTTAGGTGCTCCCTTGTTGAATTTTAAAGCATTTTGATTGGCTAATACATGATGACATGGAATTTGTATTATTTTTGGAAGGCCCATTTTAAATTGAAATTTCCTCTAATGTGTGCTAGGCACGTAAAAGTCCTGGGATGCTCTTTAGAGATCTTGCACGTCGCAAGATGCTCTTTTAAGGTTTTGTGGAGGTCACATGTAATAGCTCCCTTGGAGATCCTATAGGTTGAGTAGTAATCTTGTAATCAATCTTGGGATGCTCTTTCGAGGTTTTGTTGATGCACATAATTAGCCCTAAGAATTCCACAGGATGGCCCGCTCGCAGAGATGATGAAGACCTACAGGAGGCTAGGACTACATCCAACATGAAAAAGGGATGGCTCTGTAGAAATTCCTATGATGAGAAGAATTGAGAGATAGCACCAGTGATTGAGATGACGAGTACAACAGCAGTGACGATGATGCTTCGTGATCCAGTGATGATGATCTAGCTCTAGAACTAAAGACTTGCGCCTATATGTACTGATGACATGTGTCAAGAGAATACCTTCCTAGTTAAGAGGGAGTGTTGATGTATTTGTAACTTGAGAAGATATTCACTTGTATATTGTATGTATTACATTTGTACTTTATTGTATCCCCAACAGAGATGTATTATTCCTCCGGTTGGAAGTGTCGTCATTTGTATTTGCAAGTGGTGCAAGTTACATTGTAACTATCGTAACTTATATTTGATGGGTCATTAGACCACCTTGGTGGGGTTGGCCCTGTACGAGTCATGTAGATGGGTTATTAGGCTTCCTTCGGAAGTCAGCACAATTAGGGTTAAAGGCAGGTTAAGTTGTTGTATAAATAGAGAGTGTGACTGTCTCATTTTACTCATTCACTCACTCATCCAACTCGCATAGTTGAGAGAGAGGAGTGCGCACAAGTGGAGGAGGAGTAGCTGCTGAAGACATCTATGTTTTGGGGTTTGATATTTGTGATCTTTGTATTGGTGCTCATTTTATCTCTGAGGAAGTTGCGGGGTTTTTCACCTTCTTGGTTTTCTCCAGCGAAATGCTTTCTGTCTCTTATCTCTTGTGTTTGATATGTTGTACATGTTGTTCTCTCAGTTAGGATCCTAGATCATATTGAATTAAATGATGAAAAACTAACATTAGCAAGGAGGTTTTTAACTTCAACAATGTAGGTTCATAGAGAAGCACTCAATTGAATTCTAAACAAATGGTTTTCTCGAATCCATGCTACCAAAGTGTAAAATACATATGTGTGTGTGTGTGTGTACATATACATATATGTATATGCATATGTATGTGTGTGTGTATATGCATATACACACACATGTACATATGCATATACATATATGTATATGTACACACACACATATATTGAATAGTTAAGTCTTTGCTCACCCATGCTATGGAAAAAAATGAATTCACAGCTTAGGACACCATTCTTAGAAAGATTGAGATGATGGAAGTAAAGTATAATGCCTTAATTTGGGTTTGTTGGGGTTTGAAAGAAAGGGTTACTAAGAAAGAGGTCAAGCCTCAACCTAAAGCCATGCCAAGATAGTTAGAGGAAGATATTCAATAAAATATCCAACATGAATATAGTCCTAGACTTAGAATCAAATATGGACATGGAAATTTAACCTCCCCAAGCCTATCTCAAGGTGCCTTTATGTCTTTCTCTTCCTTTTTTACGTTGACAATGAGCAAGCTCTATTTTGTTTAATTAATTTTTAGGTGCTTAGTCCTTCCTTGAACCCCCTCAGTCACAATAGATAAAATCTCAGTAGATACAAAAAAAAGTAGACATGCTTTGGTTTATTATCATTATCTCAATAGTAATATCCAGTTCCTATGTGATATAAGCCATAAACTTGCATACCTATCTCAAGAGATCACCTAAATAGATGCAACTCAAAAAAACCATAAGCAAATATTATTTATCATTTTAACTATGTCAATCTATTGTATAAGCCTCGATACGAATGCTGGCGGTAATGAGCAAATCGTGTGGCTCGTAGGCACAAGGTATTTAGCTGTTCTAATGCTTGCGTGCAAGTATTCAAGGTTCTGGCTAAATCGATAACATATCTCGTGGCAAGCCACGATGGTTCAATTGATGAATGGGACATCGACATAAAGTTGGCGGCTCCAAAAGGCCTGGCACAAAGACCTTTACATAAAAGAAGCGTGTGAAAGGGCAAATAAAAAGTACACCAAATAAAGAGAAAGCACAAGAGGGTGCAGTGGCATCTTCCTGGGCCTTATCTTTTTGTAATAAATCTATAACGAAAGTATAACTATATATGTCTGGTGGACTCATAAAAGCTCCAAGGTGAATGTTTACCTACTTTTATTGTTGTTGAGTGTTTACAAGTTAAATTCTAGTATATTTTTTAAATCATCGGGATGATGATGATTAACGTTTATTTAGATTTATTTGGTTTATTAGATGTTAAGGAAAGAGAAAATAATTATTTGGATTTTTGTAAAATTTGATTCATATGATTAAAAAGATGAGAAATAAGCATTCCTAGATCACCATAGTTTTGACAAGTTAGAAGATCACAGAGATTAGGATTGTAATTAGGATTAAGAAACTACGATTGAATGTGGGTGTACACAAGGCACTCTAAAAGAAAGTGAGATTTGTCCTCAACACTCATAGACTCACATAGTTGGGAAATCCTTTCCTCCCATGGTGTTTTTGGAATTGTCCAGTGCCCTGTTTCGATATGAAGCTCATGGTAATTGGTTCTTATCGTGGCTATAACTTAGATATAATAGTATTTTTGAGGTTGTTGATATTTTGCAAAGTGGTATTTTCGCCAATCCTCCAATGATTTAACCAAGCCATGGCATCGTTATACCATCCTCTCTTGAGCCAAAGATGGCCTTGACTAGAATTTAAAGCAATTTTAGGGAGTCTCTGGTCTTCCAGGTTATTTATCTTATTCTTGTACATCAAGTACCTAGTTATAGTGATGCATTCAATGGGGGGACTTTCTCCACGATTCTCAAGAGATGTTGCAACCCCAAACTTCACTACCATACAAGATAAAAAGAGTGACAAGGGTTTAAAAAAGGAACTTCTTTTTATCCCACATCACCAAATTTACTCATTTAGAATTGTTTTCTAGACTAAAATAAGCTTTCCACCCTAGTTAATCCCTTTCACAATACTATAGTTCCAATTGAACAAAAAAATTATACTTATCTTTACATTAACTTTCTTAAACATTACATCATATATGATTTTTTTTATTTTACCATAAACAAACATATTATATCACCTTTCTTAAATTTAATAAAACAAATTATAATTTACTTTAAAAATAAAACAAAAAAAATCTCATTTGAAGAACATTTTAATAATATAAATGGTTTGAAAGCATTGTAAACATCAAATAAGCTTTTTACAATCTATCCAACATCCAACTGATTATCAGACTTACAATAAATAATAAATAATATCTTGAGTAGTGTCTCCAACCTGGCTCTGATACAGATCTAGCTAAGCTACCATTAATGGGCAAAAGTTGTGGGCCAAAGCATGACATGGACATAGCTACTAACAATGGTATCCATTTTCTTGATTTCCTTTAAGTTCAGCATTTAACGCCTTCAAACCGCTTTTAAAATTGTCAAGGTTTCTATCCGAAAGATCTTCCTCTTCGTACTGCAGTCCTAGCACTCTGTTTTAAGGCCTCAACATTTTTCTTTATCTCCTTTCCCTCGTCAGTAAACAATTTTCTGATAGCGTTTGATATATCTTTTCTCTCTATCATCTTCGTCTCTCCCGCGTGACTTCCTCCCCTCAATATGAATCCAAGCTTCCATTCATCGGCCATGAACTTGCAGTTGGTGAATTGATCCGCCCAACATGGAAACCCTAACACGGGAACTCCAAGAGCTATGCCTTCAAGCATTGAGTTCCACCCACAATGAGTAATAAATCCCGCAACAGAGGGATGGGATAACACTTGCAGCTGATTGCACCATGGAACAACGAGCCCGTTGCTTCCCATCTCGTCCAGAAAACCATCCCGTAAACTGTCTGAGACTGTTGAAGCTACTATGTCGGGACGAAGAACCCAGAGGAAGGGTTGTCCGCTGCCCTTCAAACCCATCGCTATTTCCTCCAGCTGAGCTTTAGACAGATGAATTAAACTGCCAAAAGAAACGTATATTACAGAACCACTGGGCTTTGAATCCAGCCACTCCAAAGAGTCATACTCTGTCAGAAGGCTTGTTCCTATTCTTTTGTCCGCATCACGACTTTCAGCCTTCAAATAACCCGATGGAAGCAGCGGACCCACACACAAAACTGGAGGTTGTAAATCCATTGAAGCGTTCACCGGGGTTTCGAGTTCGTCGAAAGAATTACAGAGAACCCAATCTGCTCCACGACATGACTAAAACGACTTATGAAACAAATCAAGCAGGTATATTTGTGAATCAGCGTCTGTTTCGTTGAAAAAGGATGGAAGATCTGTTGGATGTATTGGTGGAACGCCGGGAATATAATCAATCAAAACATTGCCCCCATCATCTGCAGCTAAATCGGATCCCACGGATCATGATAAAATAAAGAAATACAAGAAAGCTTTTTTCAGATTCAAGAACTATATGAAGAGCAAATGAAGTAAGCTTACCAGATCCTTGATACTGAGACTGGCGTTTAGCTTCTATCAGATGTGCGTGATAGTAGATTGAATAAACAACTGTTGGCTGTGTCCAAAACGAAATCCAGGGAATACCAAATTTCTTAGCTACTTGTAGTGACCAGAAAAGCATGGTGTCAGCTATGACATAGGATATGGGAGGTCCCATCTTGTTGATATTGTGAATAAGTTGCTCCAACTCTCCTCCCATGTTTTCGACAGACTGCATAAACTCAGAAAATCCGGCATACCTATCGAAATCGAGAGCTAACCCATCGGAGATCTGAGCAGAGCGAATATCAAGATTGAGATTTTGCGCATCCTGCTGAATAGGATCGACTTGCAGGTCACCGCGAGACTGAGATTTAATGATCTGATGGTGCTTCTGATGGGTGGTAACGAAGGTAACAGTGAGACCTTTGGAAGCCATATTTTTTGCGAACTGCATCATGGGAGTCATGTGACCCTGCGTAGGGTATGGGATGACAAGAGCATGTAGCAACTGTTCGGGATTGAGAGCCATCTAATCCTTGGAGCTCCTTCCCAAGGCTGCCGGGTCTTTATGAATTTGCCTGGGCTTGGCTGATTAAATATTGATATAAGCCATGGAATATAAGACTGTGCAATACCCAAAACTAAATGCCAGAGAATGGACGGAATTCCATGGACGGCGACTACCTGCTCGTCTTTAATGGCAAAAGATCATTTTTTTGGTTTAAAAAAGAAAAAGACCAATATTTGAGAGCATCTTTTGTAATATTCAAATACTTATTTTAACCAAATATTTGAGAGAATATTTTGTAATGTTAGTATGCTTATTTTTATGCTTATTTTTAGGGCGTAGGCTTTTCACCACGGAGGTGCATAACCTTTATGTTTATGTCAGTTAATTTTGCCAGCACCTCCACGTCAGTTACCTCCACGTCAGTTAGATTCCTTACTTATGAAGCGAATATTTTTACACCGTAGGCATTTCACCACAGAAGTGCATAACCTTCACGTCAGCTAGATTCCTCACTTATGAAGCGAATAGAATCCTACCAGCACCTCCACGTTAACTAGATTCCTCACTTGTGAAGTGAATGGAATCCTGCCACGTAGAAGTTATGCTTCTCCTCCGTCTCCTCTCTTCCACGTCCTCTGCCTCCTCGACCTCCTCAGCCTCCTCTCTTCCACGTGGATGGTGCCGCCAACCTACACCTTGCATCTACCTTGCTGCGACCTCCAGACCACTACGCCACACTCTCCCTCCACCACCATGATTGCACTCTCCCTCCACCTCCGCCACTCCAACCACTGCTCCTGCGCCTGCTCCACCCTCCTCTGCTATCCCGCCTCTTCTTCTCTGCGTTGCTACCGCCCGGTCAGCTCCCCGACCTTCCTCCCTCCACGCCTGGCCCTCACCCCCTGCGTAACCCTCACGCCCAGCCACACGGCCTCCCTCGTCTCTTCTCCCATCTACGCACGCATTCCACCTCCCGCACTTCATCTACTCTATCTGCGACGCCCATCGCGTGGCTCTCCTCCTGAGTTCTCCCACCTCTGCACCTGGGATGAAATAATCGCAGCTGATCGCAAAGATAGCCAAAGCCTGGAACAAAGACAAGAAGCTGCATCAAGCAAGACAAGTAGCTACTAGATGAAGAATCCTGAACCCCACCTTAATTTTCCAATACCAGGAAGGAAGCATTCAGGAGCACTACCACGAATATTTCTTCCAAGGGACTACCAAGTATCATCTTACCTTCCAATTTATTTAAGCCGTCTTTGCTCATATGTCTTCCTCTTCCTGGTAATTATAGCATTGCAAGACCTGAGAATATTGGAGAATATTAGAAAATATTGTTCAATGGCAACATGAAAAACTCTGAAAACTCCCTAGGTCAACCAACAAGGTAATTAATGGATTTTAAGCAAATAAAAAAAAATCTTCCACAAGGTGGGCATATTGTCCCTGACACGTCTTACTATCTTGTCGTCCAACCTTCGATTCCTGCAACCTCTCAGTTTTCACCTCCATATAGGAGCCATGATACTTTCGCTGCGGTGGTAACAGGGTGTGCATGAGCTTGTTATTGGGGAGCAATTGAATTGAACACATTGGAGCAGGGATACAGGGGCAAAAGAGGGGTTATTACAATGAACTAAGTCCAGCAGAAGTTTGAAGTGTGCATCTAGTTGTGTTGCTGGAATGGCTGCTAGAGTGACCATATATGTTTTCTTTGGATACACTGCTGGGAGTTAACATAAGAAGCAAAGGGAGCAAAGACAGGTGAGACAAGGAGGGAAGAGTTTATAGGGTCAGGTAGCACCAAGCGGAGCAAGAGAAAGGAAGGTCAATCTTATCCCATCAATGAAATTCGCTGAAAGCTGGAACATGATCGATATGGACGTTTGGAGCAATGGTGTTTACCCACGTCCACGAGAATTCCTTGAACATACCCCTGTTTCTGGAAGTTGCCCTCGTACATCCGGTAGATGCATAC
Organism: Larix kaempferi; assembly: GCA_027924585.1. Taxonomy (NCBI): domain Eukaryota; kingdom Viridiplantae; phylum Streptophyta; class Pinopsida; order Pinales; family Pinaceae; genus Larix; species Larix kaempferi. The sequence continues at coordinate 12,204,415 of BSBM01000643.1, forward strand.
AGTTTTTGCATGGCCTATACGTGGAATCTGCCCTCGTACATCTGGTAGCTGCATACAGTTTTTGCATGGCCTAAACGTGGCAGGCTTCATATTTATCCTAAGCGTTTACAATGCCCCAGACTTACTTGTATTTGCTTTGGACCTGTTGGATTGCGTGCCATCATTCATGAAGTGATCTCAGGAAAACAAAATCGAATAATTATAATTAATTAAAGACTTGTAACATAGGCCCACTATAAAAACAACTTACGGCATTTCCATTCGGTAGTTCTTAATTTCTTCTTGCTTAAAATTTATCTTAAAAACGTATGGAAAATTTTCAAACTGGTTACATGGACGAGGGGGGCACTATTATAAACACCAATTCAATTCCCCAGTTAATAAGCCATATCAATTTGGCAACACCTTGAACTTTGAAGAAAAAATGCTAAACCAGAATTTTAGTACATATTCGCACAGTACATTTTCACTGTTCGGTTTCATAGTATTAATTTTAGAGTAAGAATTCGTAATCTCTATGTATGTTATCTACAAGTAGAATGTGTATGAATGGTTGTGAATAAATGTATATGGAGAATTGGTTACGGGAGATAGGTTATTGTCAATCCTTAACTGCATACGATTTGTTCCAGCCCCTCCAAGCATTTAAAAACCCTTATTCACTACAAGAGTAAGCGCATCTTGTAAACGTTTGCAGGCTTGAACAAATCAAGTTCATGGTTAGTATGTTCTTTAATGGAAGCATTGTGAGTACGAAGGCAGCTTTAGGAGCTGAAAAGATGAGTGCAACGTTCCTTGTAAAAGTTGCCATAGGACCTCTTGAAGCAAAGAGGCATGTTGCTTATGAACTTAGACTTCTTGCTAAATGCAGCATGGACAATAGAGATTGCACTGCAGAGGTAAGAGCCATACCTTTACTTGTATCACTTCTATCTTCACAAGATCCCAAAGCTCAAGAAAATGTAGTAACTGCACTTCTAATCTATTTATGAGAGGGACAAACCTAAAATAATGCAATTTGGTTTATTATAGTCAATCATCAATGTTCTAAAAAATGGATGCAATATGGAAGCTAAGGAGAATGTCGTTGCAACGATCTTCTGCATTTTCTCTGTAGATGAATATAAGAAATTAATTGGAGAGAGGCCAAAATTCATTCCAGCCTTGATAAATCTTCTTCAAGACGGAACTGTTAGAGGAAAAAGCGATGTAGCTCATGCCTTGTTTATTCTCGCAGTTTTTCATGGAAATTTTTCACAGGTAAGAGCAGCTGGGGCAATTCCTCTGCTAATTAATGTTTTGATAGAAGACACACCGGGTCTTATAGACAATTTGGTTTCTGTTCTTGCATTTCTTGCTAATCATTTGCAATTAGTGAAACCTCTGCAATCCCTCAAATTGTCAACCTTCTAAGATTGGGTTCTACTTAACCTAAATGCAAGGAGAATTTTGTTGTTTTGATAGCCTTATGTTGCAGTGGAAGCGAAAAAATTGTAAATAACTTGTTGAGATTGCCATTGTTAATGCCTTCTCTATATAATGTTCTTACATTTGGTACTCCTAGAGCAAAAAAGCAAGCCAGATATCTTCTCAGAATTCTTCACGATTGGGAGCCTTCAAGAACTCCCCAGACAATTCAGACAATTCTTTCTTACTATACTAGAAATTCAGTCACTACAGTGCGCTAGCATTTGCTGTTTTGTGCTCCTTTTCAGTTCATTCCTCCAATTTTTATGGAGACTTTTTAATTTTTGTGTAAAGCACATGCCACCAATTTGTCCAGCTGCTCGCCTTTTACTAGTGTAGTTTATTCTCACTTTGGAAACAAGGATGAAAATAAAGGTAATCATGTCATTTATTCGACATGATTTTGTTTTGTACAATTTATAATTAGTTATAAAATATTTAATTGTCCAATTTTTAATTAATTATAAAATAGACAATGGTCATGGATGGTATAGAAATTCAGAGTGTCAAACTTATCTCTGTAATTTGCTTTGTAATTCTCCTCTTTAGGAGATGTCTTGGGCTTGCATTAGCAACATAATATATTTAATTTTAAATTTTAAGTTTTAAGTTTTATTGATTTTATTTAGTTTTTTACATTTATATGGTTTCTTTCTTCTAGCAGATATATCCAAGTTGGGCAAATATATTTGACTTGGATTAGTATGTACCCATATTTTCCAAACAATGAACTTTTACAATGGATCAGACAGTTAACACTCCCAATCACCAACAATGAACTTTTACAGATTGCTCAGATATTCCCAAACATTTAACACACAATTTTAATAATTATTAGACATATATCTGGTTAAGGTTATGAGGACACACTAACAGTTTTTGAATTTTTTTAACTCTGTTGTGAAATATTAATAGGATCTTATTATCCCATTGTATATGATATTTATAATGATATGAAAATTTTTAAACTTAAAATCGTAATATCCTACCTTTTGTATTGTGCATTGAATATTTTTAAAATATGGTTTTTAAAAGTTAAAATAACGGATATAAATATTTTTTAAAATCTCATATATTAAGGAAAATCCAATGTAACTATACAGTGTTAATTAAATGAAGAAGATCGACAAAGTACATATTGAATTGGTGGGCATGGATGAGGTAATTGTTAATTAAGCGAAGATTCTTAACTAGGGGCCATCATTAAAAAACTAATTAAGTTTTGTTTGTATGCTTTTGCAAAGATTGCTCAAACTCTCTTTTATGATAAAAGGCAAGGCAGCGTCTTTCCATTGACATACGAGTCCCTTTTGGACTTGTAATCCATGTTTGGTCACTGGACATGGGTGACAAATGCGAAAAAGTGTTGAAACGCCTATTGATTGGCTTATCATTTTTAATTTTTTTACGGTTTGTATCATTTCTTTCCCATGATCTAAAATTTGGGCATTTATAGGGGCATTTCATGTAATTTAGAGTTTAATGGAGGTATTCTTTAATTTGGTTACATAATTTGTGCCCATTACATGGGTGACAAATGCGAAAAAATGCTGAAACACCTATTCATTGACTTATCATTTTAATTTTTTTTACGGTTTGTACCATTTCCTTTCCATGATCTAAAATTTGGGCATTCATAGGGGCATTCCATGTAATTTAGAGTTTAATGGAGGCATTCTTTAATTTGGTTACATAATTTATAGTTTTTAAGTAATTTGAAGGTTTTGGATTAATTATATAATAATTATGTTTTTTCAATATTGATTAAAAAAATTATATATAATATTATTATTATTTTAAATTAGATGTTGCAATTTGAATAATAAATATTTTAAATAATTATGATGATGATGATGATGATGATGATAATGATGATTAATAATATCCATTGAGATCAACTTTGGTTTATCGAACTTTAAGAAGGTTATTACTTGGTTGTTTCCGCTCCCAAGCATTGGCACACTACAAGTCATCACTCTATGAAGATGCGGAATCTTTGCATCTTATGATGGAGTTATGCTCTGGTGGACGCCTGATCGACGAGATGTCTAGGAATGGATGCTAGTGCATGGTGGAAGGGCACGATACAACGGGAGGAAAAGAGTTTCTACCCATTACTTCAAGCGATGGACAAAAAATAGCTTAAGGTGGGGGGATGAGGAAGAGGATTTCATCCTTCAGCTAGGGATCAGGGCATGAGGGGACTTGATCCTCCGACTCACTAATTGGTTCATGGTCCTTTTGTCACATGAGATGGATGGGGGAAGATAGCAAAGAAACCTGTGTGCAAATTTTGGGACTGGGGTTGGGGATGGATCGCCTCCACAAAGAAAACCTTTTGCAAAAAAATGGTGACTATTCACTATTCATGACGAAGATCCGGTTTTGGGGTACGATACATCAAGATGGAAACACTCATTCTGGAAGCTGAGGGCACATTTGAGGAAGATGGTAAAAAAAGGACCCGCATCAACAGTGACCCAAGAATTCAAAGTCAGGTACGATGCTCTAATCTATGCCCAGAATCTCGACGGTGGAGGATTCTCTTGCAAATATTCAAGTATCTTATTCAATTTTGACTAAGTTCCAAACCATGTGGTCCAACAATAGTATCAATATCCAAGAAATATGGTAATTGAGAAATATGTGAAGAGCGGTTAGCATCTAACAATGTGTCTTTGACCAAGGATGAATGACAAAGTATACAACTACACATTGTCTTAACAAAGGATGAATGGTTTAAATATTTTATTTAGACTTATGTGGTTATTGTAATTGTAATATTGCTGGAGTGTGATAATTTTGAAATTAAATTAATATTTTGTTAACAAGCTAAAGATTATAATAATGGTATTTTGAAAGTTTTATTTTTTTAAAAGAAAATTATTAGAAATATGAAGAATAATTGTTATAATTTTGAAAGATAAAATATTAATAGGGAATTTGAATAAATGTTACAATTTTGAAAAATTAATAATTGAAAAGCTATATGATTTTGAAGATTATTATTATAATTATGAAGAAATTTTCACAAACATTGTATGTCTAAATAAAGAGAAAAATTATGTTCGAAATTGGCATGAAATTAAAATAGAGAAAGTATACAACACAACAAACAAAACTTAAAGAGAAAAATGTTCCTCTTCAAGAATCTCCACTTTAACTTCTAATAATTAAATTCTCTCTCTCTCACTCACACCCACACACAATCTCTATTTGATGTTCTCACATGCTTAATATTATTTGGAAATGTTGGCTTGTCATTCATCTTAGAATGTTTAGAATTTGCTTCCAACCAAAAGAATATGAATGCAACATTTTTGCTTACAATTATTCATCAAAAAACAATTTTGCAAATAATATAATATTGTTTTTAGTAGTGTGTGGCAATCACTATTTTCATTGTTTTATAAAACAATCATTTTCTTTGCTTACAAATTCGCATAACACAATGAAATTATTATATAAATGACAACAAAAAATATAGATTAAAATGTGCCTCCACAATATTCTTCTCACTTTTTTCCCTCCTTTTAATTACATACTCGTTTTTCTCAGTCATTTTTTCCCCTACACTATTCATGTTTTCCCTAGCTCCTTTTAATTCTTTACTCTCATTTTTTCTTCCCTAAATCCTCATTGGAGATGGTATATTACTTCTACTAAATAGTTATAATCATAGGAATATATACAATTTGATTGAAGCATCATAGCGTTTATATCAACAATTTAATGTTTTGGTTTAGGTTTTCATGAAACAAACCTTATATATATATATATATATATATATATATATATATATATATATAATTGTTTTATGGACTAAATCATACTAAGAGCTATAGTGATTGCTTGGAAAGTTTTTACAAAGTATTTTACATGCCCGCTCTATAGAATATACTTTCTAATTCCAATGAAGTACATGTTTATTCATCTTAAGAAAATAAAACAACTTTGACAAGTAATCCAACTATTGATTGTTCCTATAAAGATATTTTTCCTCTTTGTTGAATAGATATATTTTTTCCTCTTTGTTCTAACAAAGTTTGGCATAAATGTTATAGCTATGATTGAATTACATGTGGTATCTTAAAATAACTCCCTTGGTATAACATTTGAATCTTTGATTAACTATGGGAGAAACATAATACAATTTTCAAATCTATTTGTGTTCCCATCCATCAATAAATTTTCAAATTTAAACTATAGTTAATGGTGCTTTGCATTCAATGGTGAATCTTCTCAAGATATGTACCAACAACAATCATATTCGAGAGAAGTTGGGTGCAAGTTTGAATAACAAGAAGTGAAGATAATCAAATGCAGGTCACTCTCTTTGCCTTCAATGCACAATTGTGAATTGAACCACCCAAAATTTTGTTTTATTTTACTATTTTCTCCATGACATTTCAATGATGAGGAGGAAGCTCTTCTTGCCATCTTTTTTACTATATTTTGTCATTTTATCACATTCACTTACTTTCCAACTTTTTTCCTTTCGACGTTGTAATCTGGGATTGTTACAAACTTCGCTCTTTTCCTACCAGTATCTGTCGCTACCTGTGACTATGTTTTTGTTCCTTCCAACTTTCATCTTTTCCTACCGGTGTTCATTTTTGCCCCTCAAGGGGCAAATGCTAGTAATATTCATGATATCATGTGCTGAATCCCCAAAACAACCATTTTCAATTATTATAAAAATAATGCAACCCCATTCATTTATAGAAAATTTTTAAATTGACATTGGTAAGATAAAAAATAATGCAACTCCATAATTTTAAATAAGCAATGATAGGATAAAGGGTCTTTTGTTTTACAATGGTGTGGTTATTAGTTTATGAAATTGTTAACTATATTTTTCATTTGATTTAAAATTATTTTAATTTCATTTTCATAAAGTTTTCAGTATTTTAAAAAAATGGTTTATTAAATTGATTGTATGAAAATCTAAAATAAATTGATTGTATAAAATAAATTTTATTTTTTTTAATTTTAATTATTTTATCTTTTATTTATTTGAAGAAACATGGAAAATAAAACTAAAAACATTTGATATGATTTTTTTAAGAATATTATGTGGGAATTTTAAGTTGTATTTCTTGTTTTTTGTATTTTAAAAAATATAAATAAAAATTATGCACTTGTGACATTCTTGTCTATTGTGTTCTCAAAAATACAAATAAAAATGATTCACTTTTCATATTCTTGTTTTTTTTGTCACTTAACAAATATAAATAAAACTATTCACGTCATATTTTGATGTTGATGTAATTAATTCTTTATATTTATATTTTAATGTTGATAACAAATATCTTTAATGTGTTAAAAATAAAGATAAAAATTATTGTCATTTCCTATATTTTGATAAGACCAATTTATATAATTTTATTTTAAAGTTGATATGAAACATACACTTAATTAATATAATAATAAGTTTTATAAATTTGTTAGGTTAATAATTTTTTTTTACTTTCTCAATTTTTATATTTAACTTACAACTTATTTACATAATTTTAAAAATAATTCTCACTTTTCAATAAATATGTTTCCATACAAATAAATAACATGAGAAAGAGTAATCATGGTTCTTCACACTTATGAAAATGTGAAATGAATGTTTTGACATAGTTAATCTTATTGTGAAGAGTTTTGCATAAACATTATTTTGAAAGAAAAAAACAATATTTACTTTAATATAGTCATGCTTTACAAAATCTATAATTATTAAATATTTATTATAAAAATTATATATATATATATATATATGATTTAGAGGTTGCATCAGTATATTACTTTCAATGGCAGGTGGTGTAGCACATGGGATATTAGGCTCTAGCTTTGGAGATTCTCACACAATTCATCCATCCCATTTAAGCTTTATAAGAAGCTTGGTAGTGAGAGTAGTCTACCTCCACAAGACTTAGTAGAAAGAGAATGATAAGATGACAAGAAATAGATCACAAAAGGACCATAAAGGGAAGATGCCATTAAAGGTGGGAGAGGGACATCTCAACCATATCTACCATGGTCAACCTCGGAAGGTAAACATTCCTCCTCGACAGACACCTAGGAAAATTAACCATTCACAACAGGAAGCCATGTCTATGGCTAGGCACTTCCATACCTCTCATTTTGAAGTTGTTATCAAGGAGATTAGTGCTTTGGAACAAAGAACATTAACAAGGAATTTTTTCACTTCAACAATGTAGGTTCATAGAGAAGCACTCAATTGGATTCCAAACAAATGGTTTTCTCGAAGCCATTCCACCAAAGTGTAAAAGACATATGTGTGTGTGTGTGTGTGTGCATATACATATATGTATATGCACATGTGCATGTGTGTGTATAGTGTGTATATGTCATATACATATATGTATATGCACATGTACGTGTGTGTGTATAGTGTGTATATGTATACATATACATATACACACTATGTACGTGTGTGTGTATAGTGTGTATATGTATATGTATACATATACACACTATACACACACACGTACATGTGCATATACATATATGTATATGTACACACACACACACATATATATCTTGGATAGTTAAGTCTTTGCTCACCCATGCTATGGAAGAAAATGAATTCACAACTTAGGACACCATTCTTAGAAAGCTTGAGATGATGGAAGTAAAGTATGATGCCTTAATTTGGGTTTGTTTAGGTTTGAAAGCGAGGGTTACTAAGAAAGAGGTCAAGCCTCAACCCAAATCCACGCCAAGGTAGTTAGAGGAAGATATTCAATAGAATCTCCAACATGAATATATAGTCCTAAACTTAGAATCAAATATAAACATGGAAATATAACTTCTGTAAGCCTATCTCTAGGTGCCTTTATGTCTTTACAGTGAGCCAACTCTATTTTGTTTGGTTAGTTTTTAGGTCTATTTTGTTTAGTTAGTTTTTAGGTGGTTAGGCCTTCCTTGAACCCTCAGTCACAATAGGTAAAATCTTAGTAGATACAAAAAAAAATAAAATTGGGCATGCATTGGTTTATTATCATTATCTAAGTAGTAATCTCCAATTCATATGTGATATAAGTGTTGAATATTGTAACTTCTAAGAATATTATATTTATACATTATTTATTCCGAAGATGTTCCATCCCTCCGAGGTGATTTTATTATGTATCCGGAGATGTTTATTCCTCCGAGAAGTTGTGGTAACTAGGGTTATTAGACCCACCATGTGGGGGTCGGCCCAGTCAGTTATAATAGGGTATTTAACCTAATGGTTAAATATGAGCCTACATGTACTTGTGTAAAATATATGTCAGAGTAGTGTAGAAATAGAGGAGGTGTGTTCCTCATTTGATACACTCACTCACTTATGAAAAGAGGCGCACTTGTCTGGGAGATTTTCTAAGGAGGATTAGAAGGAGGGAGCACATCTTGTATTTTGGTTTATCATCTTATTGAGGAAAGCTTTGCTGGGTTTTCTACCCCATGAGGGTTTCCTAGGATAAATCTGTGTCTCTTGTGTTTATGCTATGCTTGTTGTTTCTTCAGTGATCCTGTATATGCTATTATTGTGAAATGGAATGTAATGCTGCTATTTTCTGTCTTAGCATATTGAATTTTAACATGGTATCAGAGCTAACCTGAAGGAAGGCAATGTATGGCACTTACGACACTTGCTTCTCTTGCGACAATTTGAAGGTTAGGGTTTTATATAGCAAAAACCAGTCATCGTGGAACTTTCGCTATAAATCCATTTATGCGAAGTTTCAAGATCTGAAAAGTTTACAGGTCGTAGATAACATCCCCAGGTACCTTGTGTCCAAAGGGCACCCTCAGATTCGTTGTACTTTGTGAGTTATGATCAATACAAGTTAGGGTTTTTGCCTCTTCCAGATCTCAGTCAAAATCAGGTGACCTAGGAAAAAAGGTCATAACTTGGGCTAGGAAGCTCCAAATGAAATTTCGTAAAAAGTGACAGGTATTACACAGACTGTACTATATCAGGAAACTTTTGTAGAGGCCGAAACTGAACCAGTGACACGTGGCACACCGTACACGTTCGCTCTCCTGTTTTATTCCATAAACAGGTCACGTTGCGACACTTGGCATAACTCTCTCTCAGAGAGTCCAATTGAGGTCAGAACTGTCAGGATGGAAAAATAACAGGGCGAGATATCTCAGGAAAAGGTGTCAGAGGTCGAAGTTCAAACAGTGACACGTGGCACGCCGTACAAGTTCGCTCTCCTGTTTTATCCCATAAATAGGTCACGTTGCGACACTTGGCATAACTCTCTCTCAGAGAGTCCAATTGAGGTCAGACCTATCAGGATGGAAATATAACAGGCTAGGATATCTCAGGAAACTTTTTCAGACCCTGTGGTTCAAAAAATTCAGAGTTACAGCAGAAACAATCAGGTACATATTTCTGTCAAAACAGAATTATTTTTTTGAGCACATTCATTCATGGCTTCCAGAATTTAGGGTTTCGGAGAAAGTTGGAATTTTTGGAATCGGAGTCCACGGATGAATGCTACTCAGGAAAATCGAAATTTAGAGACCAAGATCGAATTTTTTGGTTGAGTAGAAGACCAGGCTTGATCAAACCCTAGTTTGGGATTTTGATCAGAAAGATGGAAAATTAGGGCTTCAGCAAAAGTTGGAATTTTTGAAGTCTGTAACCATGGCTGGAAGCTCCTCAGAAAAATAAGAGTTTAGAGCCTTGGATCGAACCTTTTGATTGGACAGAAGGGTGGGCTTCATCAAGCCCTAGTTCGGCTTCCTGTCCAGAGGATCCATAAATTTTGAAGGCAATTTTGAGGGGTCAAATTTTGGAAATTTCAAAATTGAAGTATGCTAGTTTGATCAGCTCAGCAAGACACATCCTTCCATCCATTCAGAAGTATGAAAGTCAAAGATTGAATTTTTAGGGTTTCTCTAGCAAACCCTAATCAAGCTCTAGATCAAGTTTCAGGGGGAGTTGAGGCTAAGGCCTTACATAAGAAGACTACAAGAAGTCTTGACAGGTATGACTTAGGAGGTTCAGGTATGTCTTGAAATCTAATTCTTGATTAAGTTCATAATGTGTTTGTCTTCATGTTATTTAGTACAATCTTGATTAATGTTAGAATTGTCTTATCACCCTATCAACATTATGAATATGATCGAAGACATTCATTGATTAGGGCTATATGATTGTACTTATGCATTATGGTGTTGTGTGAGGTTGATGTTGTTTGCTAACAAGATACAGGTACATCACAAAAGAAAAATCAAGTTCCATGACCATGACAACATGAAGACAAAGACTCATCCACTTACGAGTGGTACAGAATGAATAGAAGTTCAGAAGACATACAGAAGATCAAGCGGGAGGCAACCACACAAACATAAAAGATAAGTATTTGAGTTGTTATTAGAAATAGTAAATGATATTGCTTGTATGCATATTTGTATTCCTATAATATATCATGCTACTAATATGCATATGATTGATAAGTTGGACAAACATTCCATTGTTGCTTGTCTAGAATGAAACCTCTTTACTGACATGCTGAGAGCTGTGCACACTCTCGATAGTATGTTCTGGTAGAGATGGAAGGCATCTAGATAGCCTCTGTATGCATACAGGATATGAGAAAGTGTTGTGTCAAATTATTGGTCAAAATAGTTGCATAACTATGTAAATGATATCTGTATGCATAATAGGTTATCATGTCAATATGATTTGATGATTATGAAGTATTACTAATCATGTACTTAATTTTGATTTGTAGGAAAGATCATGATGAATGATGAACACTGAACAAGCGATGGATGTTCAACAAAAGTTTTACAAATCAAACACACTATAGAAGGCTTGTGGCTAGAAGATTCTCTTAGAAAGAGGAAGAGAATCATGATGAGATGTTTTGCTCCAAGTGGCTAGATAAGACCATTCTCTTAATGGTGTAATTAAAGAAGAAGTGTGAATCAGGTTCTGTATGGGTACCCAGGATTGGTAGTCAATTGATGAGCTTAATGATCATCATGGGTAATGTGGATCTCAACCTTTGCTACAAGGTTGAATATGGCTTCTATACACATATGACATGGATGCAAGAAGGAACTCACCGCAGAGTTTGAATGATTTTGAGGCTCATATTAGTAGACCCATCTGACGAGAGATGGCACAGATAGATATGCAGAAGATCACTCAATGCAGAGTGTGAATAATGGACAATTGATAGCTTCATGACAAAGCTTGGTCTTTACCAGAAGTAAAGTTGATCCTAACCTTTACCTTAAGGTTGTGGATGATGAACCTATCATACCATTATTGTATGACGATGATCTCTTTCTGACAAGGAATGAGAAACAGATCATGAAAATGGCTGCAGAAATGAAAATGAAAGATCTCAGATTAATGCACTACTTCTTAGGTCTAGAAGTATGGCAAGATCCAAAAGGAATCTTTTAAATCAAGGTAAGTATGCTGTGAAGTTTCTAAAAAGATTTGATATGTTGGAGTATAAAGCCATGGCCACTCCCATGGACTCCAACTTGAAGTTATTAGTTAATGACTCATTGGATTTAGTGGACCTAACCCTATATAGACAAATCATTGGGTCATTGATGTATTTAACAAATACTAGGCCAGATATATGCTTTGCTGCAAATACCCTAAGTCAGTATCTAGTAGAACCTAGAAAGGTTCACTTAATAGCTACAAAGCATGTAGTGAGGTACCTAAAAGGTACATTAGATTTTGGTCTATATTATCTTGGAGGTCATGAACTCCGTTTACATGGTTACTCAGATTCTGATTGGGCAGGAAGTGCCTTAGACAGAAAGAGTACATCAGGTGGATGTTATAGTCTTGAATCTGCCATGATCTCATGGTTCAGCAAGAAACAATCTAGTGTGGCTCTCAGTACTGCTGAAGCAGAATATATATAGTTGTCTGCTCTACCAGCTGTGAAGTAGTGTGGCTTCAGAAGCTATTATATGGAGTGTTTGACTTAGAAATGGATTCCACTATGATTATGTGTGACATTCAAAACTGCATCAAGATAGAAAATCTTGTATTCCACGATAAGTCAAAAAAACACATAGAGATTCGATACTTCTATATACGAGATATGGTGCAGAGAGGAGCTATCAAGCTCGAGTATATAAGCACTAAGGATCAGATTGCTGATTTCTTGACTAAACCTCTGTCTCGAGTAAAGTTTGAATACTTCCGAGACAAGCTTGGTATAGTCTAGAAGGACCCTCCTCGAAAGGGGGAGTAGCATAGTATCTGATAACAAGTCTGTCTCATCAATGATGAGGTTACCTATTTACTGCACCTAGTTACTTAGAATTATTTAGATTTAGGAATCTTCTATTTTTTCTTTTGATGATAGATGTATACATGTTTTTGATGATAGATGTATACATGCTTTTGATGATAGATGTATACATGCTTTTGATGATGGATGTTATGCATGTTTTGATGATGAGGATACATGTTTTGTTATACATGTTTTGATGATGAGGATACATGTTTTGAAGATGAGGATACATGATTGACACATGTTTTGATGAAGTTCTTGGTGAACATGTGAGGGGATTGGATCATCCCTGGACTTCAGTCCGAAAGAAGAGCCGTAGACGTATGTCTTCGAGAATGAAGTTCTTGGTGAACATGTGAGGGGATTGGATCATCCCTGGACTTCAGTCCGAAAGAAGAGCCATAGACGTATGTCTTCGTGAATGAAGTTCTTGGTGAACATGTGAGGGGATTGGATCATCCCTGGACTTCAGTCCGAAAGAAAAGCCGTAGACGTATGTCTTCGAGAATGAAGTTCTTGGTGAACATGTGAGGGGACTGGATCATCCCTGGACTTCAGTCCGAAAGAAGAGTCGTAGATGTATGTCTTCGTGAATGAAGTTCTTGGTGAACATGTGAGGGGATTGGATCATCCCTGGAATTCAGTCCGAAAGAAGAGCCGTAGACGTATGTCTTCGTGAATGAAGCTCTTGGTGAACATGTGAGGGGATTGGATCATCCCTAGACTTCAGTCCGAAAGAAGAGCCGTAGACGTATGTCTTCGAGAATGAAGTTCTTGGTGAACATGTGAGGGGATTGGATCATCCCTGGACTTCAGTCCGAAAGAAGAGCCGTAGACGTATGTCTTCGAGAATGAAGTTCTTGGTGAACATGTGAGGGGATTGGATCATCCCTGAACTTCAGTCCGAAAGAAGAGCTGTAGACATATGTCTTCGAGAATGATGTCCTTGGTGGACGGTTGAGGATTAAGTCATCCTTGGACGTAGTCCTAAATGTACGGTGGAGGATTAAGTCATCCTTGGACATGGTCCTAAATGTATGGTGGAGGATTAAGTCATCCTTGGATGTAGTCCTAAATGTACGGTGGAGGATTAAGTCATCCTTGGACGTGGTCCTAAATGTACAGTTGAGGATTAATTCATCCTTGGATGTAGTCCTAAATGGTGGA